>OZ034977.1:3166708-3789208 GCA_964030785.1 Siderastrea siderea
AATGAAAAAACCTTATGTACATTAATAACAATAATAATAATAATAATAATAACTTTATATAAAAAGCTAATTTTTATTACAAAATTGCTAACTATTAACGTAAACTAATAAACTAATAATAATAATAATAACAATAAGTTTAAAAAGTTAATAAATTCCAAAGGCACTTGAAAAGGCATTAAACAGCCACATTTGTGACTCAACCGGCTCACATTTTGTTCAGTGTCACGAGCTAATGTTTCACGGAGATTGCATGATATTACTGTGACAATCTTTTTGTGTCAGGTTTGCTTAGCCAATTTCTTGAAACTGGTAGGATTTTCCCTGTAAAGGTCTATCACCATCTATTGAATGTAGCGAGCTGTGTTTTTTGTTGGATGGAGGTGTTCTGCTAAAAGTGTCGACGAGAGGTCATTGGAAGCACAAAATTGACCATTTTAAAATTAAAATTTGCGCAGGCGCCTAGGGCAAATGTTTAGGAGAGCGGCCAGGTTAAGAAGTAATATATCAAACACGAGAAAGAGTGTTTCATCAGGATATCCAAACCTCGAGAAGTGAGTTGAAAAACGAGGCGCAGCCGAGTTTTTTTGACCGACTTCGAGGTGTCTGGATACCTGATGAAACACTCTTTCGAATTTTTGATATGGCTTCTAAAACCATTCATAATTCTTGGAGAAATTCAAAGGAAAAGTTCGCAAAACTTTATGCTAATTAAGATCCGGTATCCAAACCACCGTCACGGTAGTGATTTCCTTTGTTTTCTCTTTATGAATTATCAATGAGTTTGAGAAAGATTCTTCCAATTAATTAACTAATTCTTCTTGACAGGAAGATGAAAACGACGCTAGGTGGCAGTACGACTGCCAGTGATAAGGCTCTCCCAATAAAATGTTAGTCCCCCCGGCATTGCCCGACCGATCCAATTCTTGAATCCCTTTTCTTGACTCATGTTGACTCTGACATACATTAAAGTCACTCTCGTACCAGCGTCTTCAAAGAACTCTTGAAGTGATAGCAGCTCGCTGTAAAATTTTAGTCGAAGCATCATAATTTCCTGATAATTATTGTGTTGATACGTCGATAGTTTTTTGCCCCACCGACCGACCCACTTTCATGTTCGAGAGAGTTAGAGAAGGACGGAAAACGAAACATTTTACGTATTGGCCAAAGTGGGAGAGAGATATCAAGACCTTTTATACTTACACGTCAGGTGTTAAAGCTTTTGTGATGTAAGGAAGCTTATTCTAATTTTTCGTGCATGGGTAAAATACGTGGGACTATTTTCATGAAAGCGCTCCAGTTGTACTTCCCTAACGTGCTAATTGTTTCTATCTTTTCACTTTCAACGTGGTTTCTTAATTCAATCGGGAGTGGAGCTGTTAATACTTACACATGTTTACGATTTCCGCTGAAACGCTGCTCCAGACTTTTAGAAGCTCAGTACGTGGTAATCTTCGGGTATTCTCTGCTTAAAATTTTACAAACTTCGTTCATTATTAACTGTCTTTAGAGCTGCCAACCAGCTTGTCAAATTTTTACTAATATATTTTAGTTCTCTGTAACTATAACAAACAATTCAAACCAATAGGTAAACAAACTTCCATTAATGGCTTTCAACTTTGTTTGTTTTGGTAATTTTGCTATATCTGTAAAGTTTCCTCCTCTTATTTTGGTGCTACCTTTGCTTTCAAGTTAACAACTGTACCGCAGGTTTTAGTCAATGATAAAACTTTTATCACTTTCTTCGCAAAAACTACATATATCTTCATGGATTTATAAACATAAATTAATTTGCAGAATTCATTTTGAAAAATTTGAAAAGCGAACGCGATTTCAATAAAAACCTCGGATGACAGATCCAGATTAAGACCAGCCTTTAACGCGGAATTGCTTTAAAAGTAGAGTAAGTGAACATTATGTCAGGAGAAGAAACAAAAAGAAGGCTTACTGTGACACCGGATGTGCGGCGAACAAAATGCATTAACTTTGCTACTGATGATCGAATCTGCCTGAAATATTCAATGTTAGGTGCAGGTGTAATGAGTTTGTGCACGTTTTGAAGAGGAAGGGAGGAGCAAATTGTCATTTTTCACACTATGAAGCGTTTCACCTGCCTGAAACATCATTGCGAAACATGACATGAGCTTGAAATCGTTCGCAATTCGTTTAAATTTTACTGATATAGAGAGTAATGTTCGCATGCAGTTTTCGAAACGGTGTTTACCAAAAATTACAAGTATATTCAATTTGGTATCTTCATAAACTGAGATATGTCTGTGATGGTACAGAAATTTTTCTCAGGTTTTATGCAGCTGTTGGTGAAGTAAACTCTACAATCTTGTTTTTATCCTGTTTGTTTTTCTTTTAACTCTTTGCGTCATAATTGAGAGTCATGAACCACAAATATATAGTTTATGTCCACTACCTTGAGACACGTTTGTCATTAAAAACGTGCTCTGAACATGAAGTTTTAAAATAACCATCCATTTCCCGATAAAGGAAGACTTACTTGAGTCTAAATTTTCTGGAAAGCTGTCTTTGTACGCAGTGAATGTTCCGGTAAAGTTTCTCCCAACACGATTGAGGTTTTTCGAGCTATTAATTCTCACTTAATTTTCTTAGTTTTGAGTCTGTGGATGAAATCCAAAAATGTCTAGCCTGTTCCAGGCGTTCAGATAGAAGAGCGCGAGCGAAAAAAAAAGCGAGCGAAAGAGCGGGAAAAAACGAGGGGAGACTGGGGAAGAGGACGAGGGAACGCCTGTGAAATTAATTTTTAAAAGCCCATGCCGCCTACTTTAGACCGCCGACAGCGGCAAAGAAACATGAACCCAGGGTCAGGTCAAAGTAAACAAGAAAGTTATATAATTATGCTCACCGAAATAGGTTTTACCCGAGTTTGAAGCGTTGGGAAAAGTAGATGATGCTTTAAGAAATCTGACATGCCGAATGAACATTGCAAAATTTTCTGCGATACGGAAACGCAAATGTCATCTCCATTACTGGACCAATAAAGGTAACGAGAATCACAGACGACTTTATATACACATTGGTTTATCAAATTGATGAATAGAAAGCTTTTCACTCTGTGACGGAATGAACTTCGTCGTCTTCATCAATTGCGATGGCCACGACAGGGTTTTCAATAGGAATCTGAGTAGGTGGCAAAATTTTAGGAGTAGGCGGAGCTTGAGATTGTAAGGGGTTCCGGAGGTATGCTCCTCCGGAAAATTTTCAAAATTTGGGCCTCTTAGAATGCAATTCCTGCATTCTGGAAAAAGAATTAGGGTATTTGAACAGAACAGGAAACACAAATCGCCTCAGCAATTACTCAGAATTTAGGCAAGATTCTTTTGTTTTTCATGATTAAATCTTGGCCGATCCAATGCTCGTGTTTTGTGGCGAATGTTTCTGATGTTAGTCGTAAAATATGAGGTAATTTCTCAATCAAATAGGCGGCGAGTTCATGTGAAATAGCCGGCGAGTTTCGCCGGGTGCCGGCCCCTATTGAAAGCCCTGCTACGATATGTTTGTTGTTGTTCTTTTCTCCATTCCTTAGACAGCAGGCTTTCAGGACTTTCATAAACAATCTAGCCGATCCATTTTTCCTGCTCCTTCTTCGTCTTCTTCTTCGTCTACTCCGATAGCCAGCGCTCTAATTCCGATGCTTTGAAGCTGTTCTACTTGGTCTTTCATGATTGCAACAAGCGGAGTGACCACAATTATCTTAGAAACAGCGTTTCTTTGCAATGCGTTGATTAACCTTGGAAAAAGTTGAAAGATCATTCTATTTCCAAATCCTGTTGGAAGAATGGCGATGAGACCTCTTCCCAGAAACACGTTTTGAAGACAATCTTTTTGTTCCATTTGTAAAGTATCCACATTTGGGAAATCGTCAAGGGCTTGCCGTGCAGTTATTCAACCGTGCGTACGCGTGACTCGATGGAGGATGACCTTCGCACAGGCACGCCATATCGCATTTCTTGTCTCCGTCAACAACCCTCTGGTGTTGACAGGAGGTGTCAAATTTGGCCAATCAAAGGGTATACGAGATTCTGGTATACCGTCATGAGCTTTTTAAAATTAATTTCACTGGCGTTCCCTCGTCCTCTTCCCCAGTCTCCCGTCGTTTTGTTCCCGCTCTTTCGCTCGCTTTATCTTTCGCTCGCACTCCAGTATCTGAACGCCTGGAACGGGCTATAAAATGTCACCATTCAAATTCAAAAGCCACTGAGCAGCACTCTCCTGTGGCGCTGTTTATTATGCTGTATACGTTTGAGTTTGTGGATGAAATCCTAATTCAAAGCCACTGAGCAGTACTTTCCTGTAGTTCATCCAAGGTCAATGGAAAAAAATCCGGTTTTTAAACTATTCACTCTTACAATCTGCAAGATTTATTTGTAACGCTGTCGACTACACGACTCATGCCAAAAAACTGGCCCCAATGGGGAGGCATTTGGTCAAAATCCATGTTTTTGCCGACTAAACTGCTCAAACGAACTTGAAATGATTTCCAACATGGTATAAACTTAAACAGCGTACCGTATTCACTCGATTAAACGCCGCAGTAGATTAAACGCCGCAGATGGAAGCAAAATTAGCAATAAACGCCGCCCTCGAATAAACGCCACACCCAATCAGAAGAATGCGGCGTTTATTCGTGGATTATAAGAAAAAAATAACAAGTACGGTACAACTCGGTAATCTACACCATCCTTACGATTCTATCACAGTAAAAAAGCTAGACGTTGGAACTTTAAACATGTTTCTGTTTTACGTAATATTTGTAAATGATTTACCATAATTGTTGTCAGTAATTTAAGAAATATGGTTTGAAATAAACGCTGCCCCTGAATAAACGCCGCATCGGAAACGCTAAAAATTTAATAAACACCGCGGCGTTTAATCGAGTAAATACGGTATTACAAGTCGAAGAATCGCAGACAAATGCACAACACCCTCTTTTTGAATGTCGACGAACTGATGGATCTTTTGTTCAAAATATACGAATTTGTTGTCAAAATGCTAAGTAAATCCCAGGCTTCCTAGACCTGCCCGTACATCTTAGGATTACCCATAATCCACTAAACGGCAATGAACGCGCGGGTCACAATGGCGATCAGTCAGGTCACGGCTTCTATCGAGCATGACATTTTCGAAGGCCGATTTACATGGATTTTTTCCCTTTTTGGACATATTTCAACATTTCTAGATAGAGATAGCTAAATCCGTGGGTAAATCTGAAGAAAGTAAGTCAATTTGTCATTTTCGCTAAAAGTCTGGCCATTTTCACGAATATACTGGGTCAAAATTTGGAAGCCTGGGGACGAAAGTGAAAATTAGAGGCGAACGTCATCCAATTTTTTGCCATGTTGAATTGAGACAATAGTAATTAGATGCGCAGGTGTTTGCCCAGTTAAACGGTTTCAACATTTCCAGTTGATTTAGGTTAGCTAAACGCGTTGGGCACCCTGTTGAATGATGACAAAGGGTTCTGAAGGATGCAGAGTGGTGCTGAGCAAAGCTTGATTACCATTAAACGTTCGTGTAACAAGTAATTTTGGATTATGTTGAGTACGTTTGACAGAGGCCTTGTTGTAGTGAAAATGCTAGGGGTAACAAAGGTGGTTCAGGTAACATATACATCAACAAAGGTTGTTATTCATCACAACACAAAGCACCGCAAGAAAAGAACCGATAGAGGGGCAGCTTGTTGATGTGTCGTGAATAAACAGATAAACTTACCCCGCGAAACGAAAAATTAAACGGGAATTTGTTAAATCTGTTAAGGCAGAAATGTCTTAAATATCAATTACTATCGGCATTTCAGATGAGGATTGAAATCTTTCAACGGTAGACTCGTTCGAAGTAACGAATGTTGATTGGGTTGTTACTCACATAAGCCAAAAGTTCACACGCGAAATACGAACCGTTGGCGGCTGTCGGTGTCAGTCGGCACACGTATGAAAGTTTTCTCAATTTTCAGGAACATTTCTCGTGCATTTACAGCACACTTGTTTTTAAGAAATTATTCTTCACAGTTTTATAACAGCAGCCGGACTGCTTCTTTACGTGTAAAAGTACTTACCGAGTACTTGCGATTAATATTTTGTTGAGCTCAGATACGTCAAGCCGCCAAGGCGCCAACAGTCTGCTCCTTGCAGTGAACATTCGCCGGATGTCCATGTATTATAAAATTCCTTATTTGGAACAAGGCTACCGTTAGAACATTACAATATTCAATTTGAAAGAAGAATTTTGATTCCAATAATGCAATCCGTCCCAAATAATGAAAGTCAGTCCCAAATAATAAGCGGAACACGCTGAGTACTTCGACTGTAAATATACGGTTGTCGTGTTAAAACGACGCTCACGACGGAACGCTTTGGTGCAAAGCCTTGCTTTGGTGAAGTTCAAGTAACGGTAATTAAACACGTGCGAGTGTTTTTCGAACAGGTCTTATTCCGCTAATGGGAATATCTACTATCGAATACAAAATACCATTGATACCAGAAGGGAGGATAT
This sequence comes from Siderastrea siderea, assembly GCA_964030785.1. Taxonomy (NCBI): domain Eukaryota; kingdom Metazoa; phylum Cnidaria; class Anthozoa; order Scleractinia; family Rhizangiidae; genus Siderastrea; species Siderastrea siderea. The sequence goes on from OZ034977.1 coordinate 3,173,231, forward strand.
TTGTCTTTGCATTGGAACCGAACCAGTTAAGATCCCTTTACCGATCCTTCAGAAAACCGAGCAGTGACCCTTACAAAAGGTAAGAGCTTTAATGTGCAGGAAGAATACGATAATTTGCTTATGTCAAGTTGAGATCGTGATTCGTTTATTCTTTACAACCTCACATTTAGCAACAGTCGCAGATGAAGGTGTAAATTTTTTTCAATGAATTTATTGCTATTTTTGAGAAAATTATAACGGTAAAGTTACGAGGATTTAACGGCCTTTTTCTGTCGCCACTTTCGGGGTCGTATAGCACTCAGGGTTGTGCTGTTTTGAGGTAGCAAAAGCATGCTACGTTTACGGGTCAATTCATGTTAGTAAAATTGGGTGTAGTGATTTTTCAATGAAACCCACAGTTTTTCTCTTTGCAGTATTACTCTGTCCGTCTTTGACGGTGGAATAGGTGGTTGTTTCGGATGTATGAAGTATTTCTTGCCAGTGCTTTGGTACAGGCTAGGGTACCTGTTAACTTGTTCCGTATTGTTTCTCGCACAGAAAGCAGGGGCACAAATCAGTACGTGGACCGTTAACTGTTACAAAATGCTACAACCCTTATTACAAAATGCATCGTTTCCATTTAGTACAAAACACTGCAGGTAACCCTTACCACGCAATGTGCAATGCAAGCTATTCAGTAAAAAAATGACCATCGCGATGACAACCTAATTACTAAATGCGTTATTGTAAAATGCGTCCGTCGTCAGTATTAAAAAAAAGCCACAGAAAAGCCTTTCGTGCACCTGGAAGCTGTCTTGCCAGCTGAAATCATAGCAGTGAAAGTGATTTCAACTCTTTCAGTCTTTACTAACTACAGCCATCTACTAAATGTAAAACATATCACGCCTTGTGCTAATTGTTAAAACTTGAAAAAACCAGCACCACAGAAAATACCACTAAACAGCTTTAATTTGGGACACGATTATCCACTACCTCAAAAGTCATATGAAATGGCATGGACCGAGAATTCACTTTGTGAGTGAAGCTTTTTCCTGTCATGATTGTTTATACATCTTGAAGCATATGGAACCTTCACTGAGGTTATAACTTTAAGCTGTCAATCCACAAAATTTTCAATACATCAGATATATTGCCTTGACTAATGAGATCAGAGCGCGCGCTATTAGGAAGAAAACCTGAAGCGTTTCCAAAGACAAATTAAGGTGTGTTATTTAGATTTTCAAGCTATCTTTTTGTACTGGAAAGGATACAATATTGAGTGTAGCTCTTCAGTGCTCCATTGTGAACCGTCTGTAAGACCTCTCTGCAATACAAACTCTTGCTTTAGTTGCACACCTAGGATCTCTTCCCTCTTTTGGTTACCAATCTGTAGAACATATAGAACTAATCTCATTATTCATCAGACGCACTACATGTGCGGTGAAGCGTTTTTAAATTTGTAGTGTTCGTTTACTTATAACGTACGAGTTATCCTCCGGTCAGGAGTCTTACACGAGGACCAGTCAACGAAGATTTGAAATTCCCTTCTGAAATTTACCTGTCCTTTTACCAAGTCAGTATTATGGGGATGGAAATTGCTCTGAAATTGAGAAACTAGCAAATAAGGATTCGGATCCGGTAAAAAGGGTTTTCTGTCTGTAGTCCCGGAAAACGAAACACTCACACAACTACCTGGTGCGAGGGTTTTCCTTTTGAGTGCTGCTCCTCCGCTTAAAACTGAGTTCCCTCGTGAGGCTTATTTACGTGGTATAAAAATAAATAGCTTGCTGAATATAACTGGTGTTTTATTTCCCTAGACATCCCCTATGGGAAAACGTCGGGTATTCGTGCTTCTATTTGCACTGCAACTGTTTTGCTCAATCTCAGCCGCTCATAACCTTGAGAAGCGACATTCTTATCAGAAGAGAGCTACAACGGTTCGAACAAAGGTCCTGATACTAGGAGCTGGTGTTGCAGGCATAACAGCAGCAAAAACACTGCAGGACAACGGCATAAACGACTTCTTGATCCTAGAAGCTCAAGATTACATTGGTGGACGATTCAAACAGAAGTCGTTTGCTGGTGTAAATATTGAAGAAGGCGCCAACTGGATTCATTACGCGGAGGATGAGGAGACGGTTCCTTTGTGGTCACTAAAACAGAAGTACAATCTGCGAGGCATTTACACTAACTACAGTGATATTATCATTAGGTTAGTCTGTTCAGAAGTCCTGCTTCATAAAGGACCCTGAGATCTTAAGTTCAAGTTTACAGTTCGGCTCTTAAAGTCCTTACTGTATTCTAGAGCAAAATATCTAATTGCATCTTACCCTCAAACGAGGGAGGAAGAGAGAAAGAATTTGAATACTACGTGAAGTCGAGAAAAAGCGCCGCGTTTTTCATTCAGCAGTGTCCGGACTGAGTGTCTCGACTGCTTACTGTAATTCACCTTAAGCGTCTGACTGTAGTCCTTTGTTATGATGTTATCTAAGGGACTGTGCAATAATTACCTGGAGCGGGGGTTGGGAAACCAGACGGGGGGGGGAGGGGGCACAGGGGAAAATCACAACTAGAGAGAGGGGGGTTAGATAAAAAATTAAATACATACAGGGGGGCATTACTTTTTTCACTCTTTTTCACAAACTGGAAAAGTGGTAGAGGAACTATTAGAGTTCAAACATTTACACTTGCTTACACTGGAATTAAACGTGGTAAATATCAACTCCAGGTGCTTTGATCTCTGAACTGGCTGATTATTTAATATTTTCCTGGCTGCCATGCAGTAAGAGAGGAATGCCACTGTTATATATTAAAACAGTTCTACTTTACTGGCACCAGGAATGCTGTTAAAGTAAGTTTGGATTTTGGTTATGTTTAGGGGAAAATACCACCAGGAAAACGCTTAAAATGGCATTTCCGAGCGTCTAGATTTCGAAATTTTCTGGGGGAGCATGCACCCAGGCCCCCTAAAAGTTTGAGCCTTCGGCGCTTTCACAATTGCCTCGGTTATCAGAAAAGTCTCGTTACGGCCCTGACACTATGATTGCCAATGTAGAATACCCTACATTGTATTATAATTAAAGAGAATGGAAAACCCAACTGATGACTTTAATAGCAATGAATTGATCTATGTAAATATAAACAGTTTGATTACTTTGTTCAAAGAGGTAAAATTTCCTCCTCTGAAGAAAGGTCTTTGCAAGAGTTCTGTTCCCAGTACAACGTGGACGAGACTGCGTGTAAAAGTTATGTAGAGCACCTTGAGTTCTTAGATGCAAAGGCGAAAAAGAGTAAGAAAAAGGAACGCTCTTCCGTCTAATATTTCTTGGAAAATGAAACAGATATGGAAGCGCTTACGAACAACCAGCTGAAAATGTATTTGAAACAACATGGTCTCAAGATAAGCGGAAGTAAGGCTGATTTAACTAAACGAGTTCTCAGCCACGCACGTGAAAATGCTGCCAGGGATGTTCTGTAAGATGAAGAATTTTATAACTCGTGTGAAGACGACACAACTTCAGAATCAGAGTCAAGTGATTCCGATGGAGAGAACTCTTACGTTGAAGAGTCATTTGAAGTACTTTTTGTGCCTGAGGAAGACATCCAACACGTAAATTAGGTATGAGAGAACCAATGCGGGGAGGAAGCAGGGGATGAGGGAGGGGGGGGGGGGGTTGACCTTAATATCATCAGTAGGTGAGGGGAGGTTAAAGTTAATTTTCGCTCAGTGAGAGGGAGGGGGGGGGGGTGCGACTTAATGTTGAGCCTTATTTTACCCATTTCCCAAACCCTCCCTCCAGGTAATTTTTGCACAGTCCGTAATGTGCTTTTTCTTTTATATATCTGAAGCTGTGTTGAAATAACGAACCTTGCACGCGAGTTCGTAGTTTGCTGAGACAACCGCTCTACTGAGGAAAGGGAAAAAGGTCTGTGGATGATGTTAATATGTTTTGTCCACAGAGATGAAAAAGGGAACGATATCACAAATCGCGGCCTGCTCAACCAGTTTACGAAAGTTGAGGAAAAGCTCATTGACCTCTCTGAGCTGAAATCTAAAGATTACCGGCGTGACATGTCTGTCAGGTAATGTAAACGATGCTTGGGAGAAAATGCTGCAGTTCTCGTTTTCGCTGAGAAAACCCAGCGATGGATGATTCAAAGCTGCTCTTCACACTCGTGTTGTTTTCTTTAAGGACGGTGCCTCCTTTTGTTACTGCGCATACGTTTTGCCCATCTTGGGACATTCGGGTTTCCTAAGGAATTTGCCCACTAATACAACGGTATTTTTGAGCGGCTTAGACTATGTGAAAAAGGCAGATCTTGGCAAGGGCTATCAGAATCCAAAAAGAAAATTGGGGTTTTCAAATTGAGGCCGTAGGCCGTATATTTGAGGCCGTAGACTGGGGCAACTTCCCAAAGTAAATCGATGCGCTATGGCTGCTCCGACTTGTTTTGAACATACGCGACGATTTTCTCAGTTGCAGGAATAGTCTGGCAACCAATCAGATCCGCGAGAAGAACAATGGAACCGTTTAAAAACAATAACAAACGGTCGCAAGGCCGTTTGGGTGATGGTGGGCCTTTAAAGTGGTACTACGATCAAAAAATCACTTTTATTTTTTTTTCGAATTTCGAAACTTTGTTTACTAAACACTCCCCAAGCGAAATTTTAAGCCTTAATTTCGACAAGAAGACTTTATTTAAACTGCAATTTTCCGATTTAATAGTCCGCCATTATTACACCAGAAAGGACAGAATGACATCATTCACACACGAGTTTTAGAATGCAGTGTGTGTGAAAGTGCCTTATTTAGTATGCAGCACGGGAGTTTTGAGCTTTCACACTCTCAAACTTGTGTTTTGCATAATTTGTAAGCCGCGTTCACACACTACATTCTACAGCTCTTGAGTGTATGACGTCATTGTATCCTTTCTGGTGTAATAATGGCGGACCATTAAAACGGAAAAGTGCAGTTTAAATTAACGGTCTTCTTCTCAAAATTAAGGCTTATAATTTCGCTTGGGGAGTGTTTAACAAACATAGTTTCGAAATCCGAAGAAAAAATTAAAGTGATTTTTTGATCATAGTACCACTTTAAGATCTACTCGCAACCTTTGCAAAAATACACCTGTATTTGTAGGCACCGTCCTTAAGAGACGAGAAGTTTACTTTATGCTGGCTCTCTGAGCCAACTAGATGAATGTAAAATGACGCATTAGTGATGAGAAAAATACGGTTGGCACCCCTGCTATGGAATGGCATCCTATCTAGGGGAGGAATAGTGATGCTACATTAACAAATTTATAAACATGGGCTACCTGTGGCCTGCTCATACCTTAGATGCTGGGTGGGTGGCCTGTGTTCTGAGGGCGATTCTTTACCTTTAACATCTTTCATGTCACAGGGCAGCATTATCCACGCTGGGTTGGAAAGCCGACACACCGGCGAAGAGAGTCATCGAATACTCGACGGTGGATTTTGAGTGCGCAGACAAACCTGAGGTGGTATCTTTGATGGGAATGGATGAACGAGGAACTGACTTCTTTATAGCTGATCAACGAGGTTATGGGATCATCTTTCAAAAGATGGCGGATGAATTCAAGGATAACATTCTCCTAAACAAAATCGTGAAATCCATTTCCTATTCTCGCTATGGTGTTAAAGTGATTACCACCGAAGGTGACACATTCAGCGCCGATTACGGGATCTGCACATTCAGCACTGGCGTTCTTGCAAGCGGCTTGGTCGAGTTCATACCCAAACTCCCTCAATGGAAAGTGGAAGCGATAAACCGGGTACCACTGGGGCAATATACCAAGATTTTCATCAAGTTTCCTTATAAGTTCTGGGATAGTCACGAGTTTATCCTGTACGCTCACGATATCAGGGGATATTATCCAATCTGGATGGACCTTGAATCACGTGATATCGCACCAGGATCAGCCATTTTGCACGTCACAGTCACAGGTGACATGAGTATCAAGGTTGAAGGTCAATCGGAAGAGCAAACGCTGAAGGAAATCATGGCAGAGCTCAGGAAGGTTTACGGTGCGGACATTCCAAACGCTCAAGGTAAGGGAGAAATATAATGCTAGGCATAAATGTTGGAACACTTGCAGATTAATCATAACCTCCCTAGTCCTTATAGAGTGCCGAAAGAAATAAGGTTGCAGGGTTGCAGTGTAAGGTTGTGTTTAAAACCTTTTAATGACCACAGTTGAGGATCAGTGTATCTACAGACTCAAAATTTATGATTATCTTGTACTGATCAATAACGTTCATTGGGTCTTCACGCTCAGTAGGGTTTCATCCACATATTCGAAAGTTAGCCACCTTGTTCAGTAAATACTACCTTCAAGGGCGTGCTGCTGAAGAGTTTGATTTGAATGGTCACACTTGGCCTAAAGAGGAACATTTTAGCGTATTCCCCTTTCTCCACCCTTTTCAAATTTCTCGTCTTCGTATTTGATTCCTTTTTGGAGAAACATAAAGGCATGCACACATTACAGATTACAACTGTCCCAGAAACTAAATTTGTCTGAGATGGTAGCTAAAGCGGCCTTCACACGTCAAACTAATGTTGGCCAATTCTTGTTTGGTGCGTGTGAACGACGCAACAACATGTTGGCAAACTGTTGGCGAGAATAGAGACAAGTGCTAGTTGTCGCCAACAGTTTGCCAAGATGTTGCTGTGTCGTTCACACACACCAATTTGAGTTTGCCAACACGAGTTGGCCAACATTAGTTTGACGTGTGAAGGCCACTTATCACCTGCCTATACAGATCCTGTAGGAGGACGGGAAAACAGTTTTCATTAAACATCGTTCTCTCTTCCTTTTTAAAACCAGGTATATTTTACAGCAAATGGTCCAAAAATCCATTTGTTCGCGGAGCATTTCCAAATGCCGAAATAGGAACCTCTCCTGGTGATTATTATAACATAGCAGGCAAGGTTGGCAAGCTGTTCTTTGCCGGTGACGCCACGGATCCAGAGTGGTGGGGATATGTACAGGGAGCCCAGTTATCCGGCGAAAAGAAAGCACGTGAAATTCTGCAGTGTATGGAAGGAAATTGTCCAGGTTTTTGGCCAAAAGCGCATGTTGTACAAGAAGTGTACATCAACCCATGAAAGTATCATCATGATGTTTAACATGAAAGAAAGTGATTTTGTTGAGCTATAGATAGATTTAGATTTAGATGAAAGACGGGTTAAGTCCAAGGTTTGAACAAGCTAAAGACAATTTAATGTAGGCCTTAATGTATTCATATGAAGGTCATCCTAAGTTGACAGTTCGTGTTTTAGTCTGAGTTGCATACCTTCTGAACGTTTTTTATGGAAAGCGATTGTAACACAATATCGTTGACCAGTTTAATTTCGAGTTAAGCTGTGGTTTGAAATAATCCGGCCTTAAGATTACAAAATTGAAGGTACATCGTCCATAAAAGTGGACAGCTCTATAATGTAGCAAGTTCTTAAAGTAATCCAAACGTCTAAATTCGGTAAATTAATATAGGGTATCAGCTAACCTATGGAAATAAAGATTTACTTCGCAAAACTAATGTGGTGTTGTTATGCATGGTTAATAACCTCGATCTTGCTCGAACTTTTTTTAAAACACCTGGTTACAGCGTTGCTAAATAAAATATATAAATCCCTGAAAGATGCAAAATATGTCCAGAATGCAAATTTTCATAGCATCTGCAAGAAACCGCCCTCCACAGTATTAAAACGCTGCTTACAGGTATCTTTCCTCAGTCTGCACGTTATAACATAACATTTCGATAATAACTGAAACGCCTGAAACGAAATTTTGAGACGGCATTTTGAAGCAGGAATGTGAGCGAGAACGCGGGAGGAAAAAACTTGAATAGCTAGCCCCAGTCTCCCGCTCTTTCCCGAATCTGTGTGGTCAGCATAAGGTAGCTGAAAACTATTGTTTACACAGCCGTTACCACAGTTATCATGACCTCATAGCATTTGAGGAAAGAAAACTACATTGTAAGTACTCTTAGAAAGAACGAGTTTCTATGTTTTAACGAAAGTTATGGTAAATGGTTTGCGGTCAGAGTCAAAGAACGCCAGGAATTTCACTCATCGTTCACTTTATAATACATATTGAAAGTGAGAAGGGTCTTTTGAAATAATAGCATTTTTATAATAAAAATGGCTGTACAGTTATATGTGCGTTTTCTTATAGCTTGATTTGCGATATTCTCAATGAATATCTGTGTTAAAATTATAAGAATAGCAAGCAAGCAAGCAATTTATTTCCGTTCCTGGTCAGAAAAATCGACCAACACTAATTGTGTTTTGAAAAAGAAAATTTGAAACAAAACTGTGGACATTTCTATTATTAAAGAGCAGCTGATTTGTCAGACATGTGTAGTTCCACTCTCAGTTGCTCCTTAAATTAAACGCTTAAAATCTAACTGGTATTTTTTGTCTTGAACTGCGGAGAAACATAGCCGTATACTAAACAACAACAAAATAAGGGACAAGAAGAGAAATGAAAATGTGAAGGTGTACAAACGTTCTACTCAAGACGGATATATTTTTTTGGCCTACCTTAAGTCACAATCTATTTTCGCAAGCCTTTTGTCGAGATCAAAGCGATATGAAAAAAAAATAATAAAACCAAGGGAAAGGCCATATTTCAGCAGAATTTAATCGGTATTTTCCATGAAATCACGCTATAAAAGCGAAAAGGGGATCCGTCAATTTCGGGAAATCAAGTAACGTCTGGAGAATAGAGAGAATGAATAAATATATACACGCAATAAGCATTTTAATGCAAAATACTGTAAGGTCGCTATTAAAATGGATTTTATTCGGCGATTTATTTTTCACTCGATAATTAGAAAACAAACGTAAACATTATTTATCTTTTATTCCCTTGTTTTGTTGCTAAAAAATTGACCTCAGGAGATAACACGAAACAATATTGACGCAAATGCTAAAAAGGAAAACAAATGTGGTCATTCATGTTTCGCGAACAATGCCGTAATACATTAATACCGGACAGAACTAACACTTATAGGAGACATCAGTTCCTTTGAAACAAGCTTTGTGCGGTAAAGCGCATTATGTAGCTAGTAAAAGGAAGCTAAATTATCCCATTGAAGAAATCTGGTCTTAGAATACTGTATTTTGATTGGTGGTCTCCGTTGAAGACGACGAAATCATTAACGCAAGCTGCTCAATTATGCAGCCGTCGTAATTATGAAAAAGATCATATCCTGAGTCATATAGTACATTTGTTCTCAAAGGATGAGTTCTGCGTTGCGTATGAGCTCTTTGTTCTCAAAAAACAATATTTTGATTGGTGGTTTTACGAGAAGACAAACGAGATAATGATCGTTAACTGGTCCATTGCCAAGCAGTGGTGGTTTAATTTCGGGCTCATTTATTCTCAGGCGAATCTCGCGTTTTTGCCTTGAACATCCTCCTAAAGTGACAGTCGTGGACAGTCTGTCTTCGAAGTTAACGTTGTAGAATTTTAAGTCTGATAGCAGCGATGATTAATTCTTCATTTATTCTCAATGGATCGACAGGTGAACCCTTAACATCCGAAAATGCACCAGCCACTTTCTTAACAGTCGTCAAGCTTTTGATGTGCGCACTGGTAGCACTCGTTTCTCTGATCGGCAACATCATCATCATTTCAGTGGTCTTTAAAACCAAAAAGATGCACACAAACACTTATTTTCTGATCGTGAACATGAGCGTCAGTGACTTGTTATACACGGTGATCGCCATGCCCCCATTGATCACCGGTATCTTACGATATCAACTCTCAATTGGAAGCCACTGGGGCACGTTCATCTGCAAGTTCATGAACTGGGCGGCGTTTGCATTGATAGCAAGTTCAGTTTTAACCTTGGCAGCTATCTCATTTGATCGTTTCTTCTCCATAGTTCATCCAGTGAAGAAAATGAACACTAAGCGCAGTCTCAAATTCATGATTATTTTGATCTGGGTTTGCTCTCTGTTGGTTATGTCACCGATGTTGTATGCGATAAAACTAGGCGAGGGAGACGGTTTCTTTTATTGCTACGAAGACTGGTCGCCGTATTTTGACACGGACGATGCATCAAAGGCGTACACTATCGCATTATTTATTGTCATTTATATGGTTCCTTTCACTACCACGATAATTTTCTACTCCTTAATTTCTCATTATTTATGGTTTCGTAAAATCCCTGGCAACAGTAACAAATCCAGCAAGAGACGCGTAATGGCGAGCCGACGTAAGATCATCCTGATGCTTATTACTATCGTTTTCTGTTTTATTGTCTGTTGGTTGCCTTTACAAATTGTAACCTTTTCCTTGTTCTTCGGCGACGTAGACTTGCCGGTGGGATTGTTCTTTGCGAGCGAGTTTCTAATAAGAGCGAATGGAGCTATCAATCCTATAATCTATGCAGTGTTTAATGAGACCTTTCGTCGAGGATTTCAATCTCTTCTGTGTTGTGTGTATTCTCCTTTCAAAGCTGATAGACATTTTGCGCGAAACACGCGTACGCTGTCGTTCACGCCAAGTAGCAAGTACTCAAACAACCATATGCATGAAAAACATACGTCGTTACATAGAGAAACTCCAGTGTAGCTCAGTATGAATAATTAATTGTGAATATAGATGATCATTCGGAACTTAATTGTCAAAAATCCGTGTTAATTTTGAGATATATCTCTAGATGTAGTTAGATCGATCTGTAATGTTACTTCAGATGTATAAATAGATTTAAAAATAAAGTGACTGTTATGTTGTTAGAAACTCGTTCCTGTAGTTTGTGAGCATGGGGCTGCGTAGAAAAATGGGTCAAAACCTGTCAGTTCCAGCGACGCAAGTAATTAATAAACCCAAGACCTTCCGCACACCGCCGGGTTGGAGTCGCCAATGCATGATACCCGCTTTTAATTTACATTTGCGTTTAAAATAAATGAAGCTACATGGAAAAGAAAGATAAACTGTCTTTCTCTAAACGCCTGTCAGTCACAGTACTAAAATATCTTAGTAACACTTTTACTTGCCTTTTCAATTAATGATTTGATGACACATTTGAAGCCCCGAATGTAGCAACATGGCGCCGCTTCTGTCTGATTTCTTGGTAACAACGCACAATACTTGACTCTGCGAAAATCGATAATCGCATGACGCGCTCATCATGTCCACTACGAAATAACCAGGCCAACGCGAAACGTGTGTTTCGTGACTTAGAAAAAAATTACCCTCAGTACACATAGATAGACTGCATAACCCACTTACCACCAAAATTAGTCTAAAATTTCTTCTGCCTAATTCAAAAACAGCATACAAAGACGGCTTAACCAAGGTTTTTTTTAAAAAAAAATGACAATCAGTCAACGACAACGCAGTTTTTTTTACAGGTAAACTTCATTGCTGTATGACTTCAAAGTCAACAAAATTGCAATAACGTAAATCTGTGTTTTAGGTTCAATATGAAAGCGGTATTAGATCGTCTGCTTCCCGTTTCACTTCACTCTGTGTTCCCTTCGTTCTACACGAAAAAGAACTAGAAATCGATGCAGCTAAGAATCGATCAATTTACATGAAGCTTTTAAAATAAACTAACAATAAGTGTTTTTGAATCTTCCACGACGTATGGAAACATAAATTAAGTTAGCAGCGCTGTAAGAAGGATATAACTGATGTATTTAACCTTATTTAGCCTTATTTTGTCTTTTCAATAACTGAGAAAGATGATAGATGTGAAGATTGGTTATGAAGTAAGTAAACTGTATCGAGTAGTCTTCATTGTTACTGACTGATAGTTCAAAACCGGAAATTGGAATTACAACGGAAAAAATGGAAATAAAGCTAAGCGACTTACTAACAACGCCTAAAGCTACTGTTCGCTACTGTGGAAACGAACTGAGAAATTAAAACAGGTGACTTATTTAGAACAAAGAAACTTCCAACATTAACGGAACTAAATGCTTGTTCTCAATTATATGACGCACATTCTGACCTGCATTCAAACAGTGACGTCACGGTAGACCAGTTACTTAGATGCACATTTTAAGGAGCACTGTTCTGCTAAAAGTGCTTGCAGTAGATGAAGTCCAGGTTTTTTCCTCCATGTTTGTTTGTGTCACTATCGACTGTCGACGGCTACTTCTCAGCAGTGGTGTTGTTTCGTGGGCAAAGTATAAATAACCAGCCAAACAATTCATCTTTTGTCAAAAGGACACCTAATTCCGGAGAGTGAACACAAACAAAGAAATTACTACTTTGTGATAACGTGTCTGAACGGAGTGACACGCAATGTCCCGCTCGACTGGTCAATCTGTAAACAACACCGAAGCCGTTACACTTAATTCACATGTCGTCTGACTAAACTGCACTTCCCGTTGCTAGGATCTGTGCTCCATTATGAAATAATTGCAGCTTCAAAAGACACGAGACATTTATTTTTTATCCAAACCACGCCCTCTGAAGGATGATTGCTTATTTTCACTGCTTTGAGTTTGCTATTTTTCGATATCAACAAATGAAGCGGTAAATACGGCGTATTACAGGCTGTGTGACAGGAAGAGAAGGTAGAAAGCTTGCTTTCATAGGGCAAGTTGGATGGCCGTCTGATTGCAATCAAACTGCCTTCAATGTTTTAGTGTCAATGGCCTAATAGGACGTAACATTCTTATAGCTGGGGGGATTCTGCCAATAAACGAACAAAGGAATTGTCTCTCAGTATTCTCAATCGTATATTAGGACGGTGCTTTTAAATACAGAGGAGCCTTTGTCCTTTCTGCCATGCACTTTCGTTGGCAATCAAACAGCTCATTTTCAAATACTCCTATAAGGCCGGATACCTCGTTAGAACGAACATAGTCAATTTTATCTCATAGAGACCAAAATCCTTAAGAACTCTTCTTCAAAGATATACGGGCACTTTGTTATTATAGGCAACAGAACTTTATGAAGTCTTGGAGAGACAGAGAGCTATATAAACTCTACAACTCATTCATTTAGAGACAGGTTTTACTCTAGTTTCCCATAGATGAGGTTCGGATGGCGAAGTCTTGAAATTCATTACTGTGTATAGTTGCGATGAAGCACGTAAAGAATAGACAAAGTACAGCTGAGCAGTTATTGTAATATGTTATTTTCTGCCTTGCGTTGGCGCCCGGGCAGCTGAACGATGAGCTAATAGCAAACACTGATCATGATGTGATTACTTTCAGGAAATTCGATTCTTTCGGTATTAAACAGATCTTCTGGTTGGTCGAAGGAGATAATAACCACGGTCAATATTGGTCATTCAGAAATACATGTCTGTTGTTGTGACATTTCTCAGTGGAGAAATACATTTTTTCACCAGTACCCTTTATACGATGACTTATTTATTTTACGGGAGGATCGCATCCCGCAGGTACCACGGGGAGCCGTAAAAAACCTTGGGATTATGTAACGTGAGCGAACTAAAGCATGAATTATCTAGAAAGCAGGTTGCGTGACCTTTAAAGCAATAACTGACAACATGTCATGCAACAACGCGTTTCTTGTAAAAAAAAAAGAGGAAAATAAGTCACGCAGTAGTGACTCCATTGTGAAAATCGCAGAGGTTGAGAAAAGTAAACAGATTTCTTGTTTATAGAATAGTTAACGTTCAAACTTCGTTCGGCCATCTCTGAAATATTAGAATGGTTCGATGAATTTAGACACCAGTACCAAGAAATCCGCTCCTGTGTTAATGTAAAATGCAGTGTATTGCTGTTTTATGTCCCAAATTCGTCCCTCTATAGTAATCTACGAACACCCTTATTTCTCACAGTTACTTGTCAGAAACAACTATATTAAAGGGACAGTATCCCGCCAAAATATTGAAATTTCGCTTGCCAAGTCTCCAAGTTATATTGCTAAATGTCACTAGATATATGACAACTAAATTGGATAAAAAGATTGTACAAAGCAAATCACCACAACGAGTAGTTTGGGGATATAAAGTGCAGGATTACCAAGATACAACGTCAAGAAATTAATAAAAGTGCCATTCTGATGCCGGGACAATGAGTCTTTTACCCGTTATTTTGTCTAATAATAATAATTAATAATAATAATTAATCTTTAAAGAGGATACTCCCATCATGTTGAGTGGTTTTCAGGGAGATCCTCTATAACAAAAGAATAAAATAAAACTAAACATTATAATAGATACAAGCTAAAACTAAGCTTCTTCGTTTTCTTCGTCTTCGTTTTCACCACTTTTGACGAGAATAGAGATGATAAAGCAAAGTTAAGGCATTGTCAACTTCCTGCCCATACGTCGGAAAATACGATATATCTGAACACTGTCCCTTAAAATAGCTGGTGAATGACACACGCACGTGTGCAATCCACTAATACAGGGCACTCTAAAACAGTTGGTCCAATATGGGCATTCTCAGGAGCCCATTAATGGGCTCCTGGCATTCTCCGATCCGCCGCTTGCGTCAGTAAGATTTCTTATTGTGATCAGTTTTGGCGGTGCAAGTTGACTTAGACTGTGAGTAGTCTCTAATTTTTGCGATAGCCTTGATTTTAGCTTCTATTAATGATGATAAGAACGCGATTCATCTTCTCGTTAAACGAGGGGCAAAGGTAAAGGAAAACACCGTCATGGGGCAAACAGCCTTACATTTTGCTCCTTCCCATGTATAAAGTGCCATCGCTTTAAGGGAGCTTTTACACAAAGGTAGTGATCCGGAAACAAGAACAACCGATGGATGTTCACCACTGCATTTAGCAGTTCTTAATGGACATCCAAACACTATTGAAGAGTTGGTGGAAAGCGGAAGTGACATTGAAGGAAAGGACCAACACGGATACACCTCGATGCATTATTCTGTATTCTCTGGAAAAGCTCATCTAGCGAGGATTCTCCTCGACAAGGAAGCTGATGTCAACGCAAAAGACGCCCATGGCTTTACCCCATTACATTTCACGGCTCAACAACAACAAGCTTTATTTGCATGACTATAACAAAGTATTTTAGTATTGCAAAAGCCACTTAACATTTAATTATTTATTTCTTACTTAATTAAAATAACTAGAGAGATTACAACCATTTCTTATTTTTAACCATTCAGAGAGGTAGCCATTGTAACTAGTTTGTCTCTCTGTTCAAAGCATGACGAGATGAATGAAATTAATAGCTCGGGGAATCTAGTAAAAATGAGTTTCATCTTCAATTTTGTTACAATTGCAGAGACTACATAACCTCTCATCACGCGGTATTTTGTCGTATCTACCTGTTTCAATCCGAAGTTTATGACTGCTAATTCTCAGTTTTACTAATGATTTTCTAGATGGGTTCTTTCTTGTTAGATCCAGGTAAGTAGAAAGGCTATAATTCTTTTTGAATGCGTAATAAAAACTAAGTTTTTGCGAATGTTTAAGGGTTTGGTTCCAGTAAGAGATATATTTCTTTTTCATGAGTTCTTCATATTGTTTGATTTTACCTTCATTCAATGAATTACAATTAAAGTCACAGAAATTGTAATAGTCAGTCATTTTCATGAGACTAGAGTAAAGACTATTATGACGGTTATAATGAAGGTCAATCGATATTTTTAAAGATTGTTTGACTATAGAGTCTTCTTCCTTTTCTCGGAGGTAGTTTAAGTAATTAAGTATCTTTTTATTTATATCAATGATCAAAGGGAATTTACCCAGTTCAGCTCTACATGCAATATTGGGTGCCTTGTTATGAACTTCTAAATAACGTTTACAGAATTGTAAATGATTTTTTTCAATTGCGGAGCTGTCCCACGACTTAAAATCTGATTTTGCAATGGCATCCCAAACTTCACTATTGTAGGTTAAAATTGGTGAGATCATTGAGTGAAAAATTTTACACGCAAGAGAAGGGTTCAGTTTATTAAAATCAGTGTGCCGTTGTAGACCAAAGAAGGCATGAAGAGCTTTTTGTCGAAGGTGTTCAAGCGAAAGCGTAAAATTTCCGGAAGATGAGATGCGAGTCCCTAGGTAGGTATAGTTTTGGACAATGTCTATTATTTCACTGCCTATGTGAAAAACATAATCACACTTTTTTGTGCATCGTTGAAAAATCATTATCTTGGTTTTCTTGGGGTTTATTCTTAGAATCCAAGAGTTGCAATATGAGGATAACTCGTTTAGGCAATTTTGCAATCCTACTTTTGATCGTGATAATATAATTAAGTCGTCTGCATAAAAAAGAGAGTTGAGTTTGTTGCCATTTGGTAGCACGAACGGATCAGATAGAATATTGTTAAACGAGAAAGCTAAATCATTGACGTATAGGTTAAAGAGCAAAGGACTTAGAATGCAGCCTTGGCGCACACCTCTGACGTATTGAAAAGATCGCGTTTGGCTATTTCCAATTCTAACAGAGGAGGTAGAATTCGAATATAAACTTTTAATTACATTATAGAAGTTTCCTCGGATATTGATTTTTAACAGCTTGTACAGAAGTCCATCATGCCAGACCGAATCAAATGTTTTCCTGAAGTCCACAAAACATGCATATACTTTCTTTTGGTGACAATTGACATATTTGTCTATTAACGTTCGTAGTGTAAGAACATGGTCTGCTGTTTGATTATTTGCTAGAAAACCAATTTGAGATTTATGAAGTATGTCAAGCGACTAAACGTGTTCAAGTCTTTGACTAAGAATGGAACAAAATAGTTTACCAAGACAACTAGAAATACATATTCCCCGATAATTTGAGGGATCATTTTTAGTCCCACTTTTAAAGATTGGTGTAATAAGGCCACTGCACCATGTTTGAGGCATAGTGCCCGAGCGAAGAACCGCATTAAATAATTTCAAATAAACAGGCATTAACTGGTTTAAGCTGGATTTGATCATTTCGTTTTTGATTTTGTCTGAAAACGGAGATTTATTGTTTTTGAGTTTTTTTGGCCGCTGTGCGTACTATTTCAAGTTCGTTTATTAGGTAGTCCAAAGAATGCGAATGTGTTGTTGCATCTTCTAGACTTCGTAACTCATTAATAACCGCTTCTTGGTGTAAATTAAAGGGTTCGTTAGAGCGTAGTGATTGGAAATGAGACGTCCAATTTTCTTCTGAAATTGGTGGGATGCTAGTTTCCTTCACAGAATCATCCATTGATTTTAAACAGTTCCAAAAGTTTCGGCTGTCCGAATTATCTACTGTACTTTCAAGTTCCGAAATCTTAGTCTGATAATATTCATTTTTCTTCTGTGTCAGAAGGCTTTTGTACTGTTTTAAGACGATATGATATCCTTCCCGAAGGGTAACATTAAGAGGATCTCTGTGTTTTAGATTAGCAAGTTTTCTCAATTCGTGTCTCTTAAGACGACAGTCTTTATCAAACCATTTTTTGTTAGAAGATGATTTGATATGTCGTTTCTTAACGACCCTAATTTTTAAACAACAATTTGCAGTTGTAATAAGAATATTTTCTACTGCATCTAGAGAGGTGTTAACATTCCTGTCTGGCCTGTTATCAATAAGGAAATCATGTATCCTTCTCTGTATGTCTCTCGACTGCAGTGCGGTTCTAAAGTGCGATTCCTCATTTAAAAGTGAGGAATCTCTTTCCCAAATAAACTGTTTAGGTAAACGTACTAATGTATCGTTGATATTTGTTGTGGCTGTGTGATCATTAACCGTATTAACATTAAGCCTTGTCATTATGGGACTGTGATCTGATAAACTCAACGGTTCTCTAACAATGAAATTTGAGATATGGCGGAATAAATCTTGATCACATATTGCATAATCAACAATACTAACTCCTGATTTACCATGAAATGTGGGTCTTCCCAATGAATCGCCACTAGTTCTACCATTCAGAATCCTCAGATCTTCACTCCTACAGATTTCTAAAAGCCGTTTTCCATGGTTATTCAATTCGTTATCAAAGCTGTTCCGCTGAATGGCGCATAACGAGGATTCAGATTGATCATTAGTTCGATGATCGTGTTGCCCTCTTGACAAACAATGTCAGAATATCTGCCTGTTCTAGAGTTTAAATCTCCCATAAGAAGAATTGAGCCAAGAGAAGAGAATTTTTCAATATCGTTTTCAAGCTCATCAAATAGATCAGGAGAGACGTAATTTGAATTGTATGGTGGGATATAGGCGCCACACACATAGATGTCTCTTGCGGTTTTTGTATACTCCTTGCTAATCTTAAACCATAAAAAATTTGATGATTCTTTTTGTTCTGAAATCCAATCGTTGAACTTCGATTTATAAAGTAATGTTAGCCCCCCCCCCCCCCCCCCCGAGTTGCGACCGCCTTTTCTGGTTTTCAAGGTACTTGTAGTCACGATCTTAAAGCCTTCAACATCGACACTTACTCTTATCCATGTTTCGGAAAGAATTATGAAATCAAAACTGTTAATCATGCTTAAACAATCCGTATTCCGTAATTTGTCACCTAATGATTTTGAAGATAGTCCATTAATGTTCCATGCGAAAAAAGATAATTTGCTGGAGTGATTTGAGCAGCCTGGCATATCGGTATCAAAAACAAAATTCACTGGATAAGACAAACTCAACTGAGGTGGGTCATGAGCTCATCAAACAAGGTGCTAGAGTGAATTCTCAGGCCAATGATGACATCGCGCCTTTGATGATTGCGGCATACCACGATAACAAAGATGCAGGGAGTTTACTGATAAGCCATGGTGCAAACGTCAATGCCAGGCACAAAAATGGAAAGACTGCCCTTCATTTTTTCTTCTGTGAAGGGAAATGTTGAGTTCACCAAGTTCCTTATCGCGGAGGGTGCTGATATTAATGCTGTTGACCACACTGAAACACACCAATGCATCGCGCCTGCCAAATTGGCCAACACAGAACTGTAAAGATACTGTTGCACGCAAGAGTCAACTTTAATGGTAAGAATCGCAAAGGATTGACTTCGCTGATGATTGTTTCCGATAATGGTCGCTTAAAGTGCTGTAAGTATCTCGTCAAAATTGGTGCTAATTTGCATGCTTGTCACAAGACCACTGGAAACAGCAGTCTTCACTTCGCATCTGAAAGAGGTCATCCATGCG
The DNA here is from genome assembly GCA_964030785.1 of Siderastrea siderea. Lineage (NCBI taxonomy): Eukaryota > Metazoa > Cnidaria > Anthozoa > Scleractinia > Rhizangiidae > Siderastrea > Siderastrea siderea. The sequence goes on from OZ034977.1 coordinate 3,192,251, forward strand.
TTGTCAAGCTGCTTCTCGACAGTGGCAGTGATGTGTCATTAACACAAGCTGCTCAATTATGCAGCCATCGTAATTGTGAAAAAGATCATATCCTGAGTCATAAGGACATTTGTTCTCAAAGGATGAGTTCTGCGTTGCGTATGAGCTCTTTGTTCTCAGAAAACAATATTTTGACTGGTGGTTTTATGAGAAGACAAACGAGATAATGATTGTTAACTGGTCCATTACCAAGCAGTGATGGTTTAATTTCGGGCTCATTTATTCTCAGGCGAATCTTGCGTTCTGGCCTTGAACATCCTCTTAAAGTGACAGTCGTGGACAGTCTGCCTTCGAAGTTAACGTTGTAGAATTTTAAGCCTGATGGCAGCGATGGTTAATTCTTCATTTACTTTCAGTGGATCGACAGGTGAACCCTTGACACCCGAAAATGCACCAGCCACTTTCTTAACAGTCGTCAAGCTTTTGATGTGCGCACTGGTAGCACTCGTCTCTCTGATCGGCAACATCATCATCATTTCAGTGGTCTTTAAAACCAAAAAGATGCACACAAACACTTATTTTCTGATCGTGAACACGAGCGCCAGTGACTTGTTATACACAGTGATCGCCATGCCCCCATTGATCACCGGTATCTTACGATATCAACTCTCAATTGGAAGCCACTGGGGTACGTTCATCTGCAAGTTCATGAACTGGGCGGCGTTTGCATTGATAGCAAGTTCAGTTTTAACCTCAGCAGCTATCTCATTTGATCGTTTCTTCTCTATAGTTCATCCAATGAAGAAAATGAACACTAAGCGCAGTCTCAAATTCATGATTATTTTGATCTGGGTTTGCTCTCTGTTGGTTATGTCACCGATGTTGTATGCGATAAAACTAGGCGAGGGAGACGGTTTCTTTTATTGCTACGAAGACTGGTCGCCGTATTTTGACACGGACGATGCATCAAAGGCGTACACTATCGCATTATTTATTGTCATTTATATGGTTCCTTTCACTACCACGATAATTTTCTACTCCTTAATTTCTCATTACTTATGGTTTCGTAAAATCCCCGGCAACAGTAACAAATCAAACAAGAGACGCGTAATGTCGAGCCGACGTAAGATCATCCTGATGCTTATTACTATCGTTTTCTGTTTTATTGTCTGTTGGTTGCCTTTACAAATTGTAACATTTTCCTTGTTCTTCGGTTATGCGGACTTGCCGGTGGGATTATTCTTTGCGAGCGAGTTTTTAATAAGAGCGAATGGAGCTATCAATCCTATAATTTATACAGTGTTTAATGAGACCTTCCGTGGAGGATTTCAATCTCTTCTGTGTTGTGTGTATTCTCCTTTCAAAGCTGATAGACAAATTGCGCGAAACACGCGTACGTTGTCGTTCACGCCAAGCATCAGGTATTCAAACAACCATATGCATGAAAAACATACGTCGTTACATAGAGAAACTCCAGTGTAGTTCAGTATGAATAATTAATTGTGAATATACATGATTCGGCTAATTCGGAACTTAATTGCCTAAAATCCGTGTTAATTTTGAGATATATGTCTAGTCGCAGTTAGATCGATCTGTAATTCATGTTACTTCAAATGTATAAATAGATTTAAAAATAAAGTGACTGTTATGTTGTTAGAAACTCGTTCCTGTAGTATGCGAGCATGGGGCCACAAAGAAAAATGGCTAAAAACCTGTCAGTTTGAGCGACGCAAGTAATTGATAAACCCAAGACCTTCCGCGCACCAGTTGGAGTCCCCAATGCACGATCCCCGCCTTGAAAAACGTTATTGGAAATTTACATTTGAGTTTAAAATAAATGAAGCTACATGGAAAAGAAAGATAAACTGTCTTTCTCTTAACCCCTGTGGTAACAATACTAAAATATCTTAGTAACAATTGAATTTGCCTTTTTGTAGTGATCATTTGATGACGCATTTGAAGCCCCGAATGTAGCAACATGGTGCCACTTTCGTCTGATTTCTTGGTAACAATGCACAATACTTGACTCTGCTGAAGTCGCAAGTCGTACGACGCGCTTATTATGCGGTCATGTGACCATTAAGACATAACCAGTCTAACGCGAAACGTATGTCTCCTGACTTAGAAAAAAAATACCCTTAGTACACTTACATAGACTGCATAAACCCATTTACCACCAAAATTTCTTCTCCCTAATTCAAAATTAAAACAACATACAATATGGCTTAACCAAGGTTTTAAAAATGACAATCAGTCAACGACAACGCCGATTTTTACAGGTTAACTTCATTGCGTTATGTCTTCTGAAGTCATTTAACCTTATTTAGCCTTATTTTGTCTTTTAAAAAGAAAGTTGATAGATGTGGAGATTGGTTATGAAATGAGTGAACTGTATCAAGTAGTCTTTATTGTTGCAGACTAATCGTTCAAAACCGGAAAATGGAAGTATAACGGAAAAATGGAAACATGAAGCCTCTTACTAACAACGCTTAGAGCTACTGCTCGCTACTGTGGAAACGAACTGAGAAATTAAAACAGAACAAAGAAACTCCCGACAGTAACGGAACTTAGTGCTTGTTCTCGATTATATGACGCACATCTTGACCTGCATTCAAACAATGACGTCACAGTAGACCAGTTGCTTAGATGCACAACTCTGTTCTGCTCTGTTCTGCTAAAAGTACTTGCAGTAGATGAAGCCCAGGTTTTTTCCGCCATGTTTGTTTGTGTCACTATCGACTGTCGACGGTTACTTCTCAGCAGTGGTGTTGTTTGTTGGGCAAAGTTTAAATAACCAGCCAAGCAATTCATCTTTTGTCGGAAGGACACTTATTTGCGGAGAGTGAACACAAACAAAGAAATTACTACTTTGTGATAACGTGTCTGAATGGAGTGACACGCTATGTCCCGCTAGACTGATCAATCTGTAAACAACACTGAAGCGTTACACTTAATTCACATGTCATCTGACTAAAGTGCGCTTCTTGTTGCTAGGATTTTTGCTCCATTATGAAATAATTGCAGCTTAAAAAGACATGAGACATTTGTTTCGTATCCAAACCTCGCCCGCTGAATGATGACGGCTTATTTTCACTACTTTGAGTATGTTATTTTTCGATATCAACAAATGAAGCGGTAAATATGGCGTCTTAGAGACTTTGCGTCAAGACCAAAAGTTAAAGAACTTGCTTTTGTAAGGTAAGTTGCGTATGTCTGATTGCACTTAAAATGCCTGCAATGTTTTATTAAGTTTAGTGTCAGTGCCTAATGAGACGTAATATTCTAGAGCCGTAGATTGTAGTTGGTAGGATTGTGCCTATAAACGAACAAATGAAATTGACTCTCACAGTAAGGCCAATCGGATATTAGGACGATGCTTATAAATCACAGAGGAGCCTTTGTACTTTCTGGCACATCGTTCTTTAAGAACAATCCGCTTGATACCTGGAGATACAGAAGCTAGAAAAACTCTACAACTTATTTGTGGAGAAAAACGAAGTTCAGATCTATTTCAAGGTCTTTCAAAATTAATTTCTGTGTAAATAATACGTTCTGGTTGTACTTGCGATGAAGCACGTAAAGAGTAGTACAGCGGAGCAGTTATTGTGATACGGTATTGTCTGCCTTAAGTTGGCGTGTCAAAGCAGCTGAACGATGAGCTTAAATAGCAAACACTGATCATGATCGCTGTCAGTGAATTCGACTATGATCTTTCGTTGTTAAACAGGCCTCTGGTTGGGCACAAAGATTCACTAGACAACATGTTTGTTGTTATGATATTACTCAGGGTATCAAATACATCTTTTTCACCACTACCCTTCATGTAGTGAACTCATTTATTTTACGAGAGGATCGCAGCCCGCTGGTACCACGAGGAGCCGTAAAAAACCTCGGGATTAAAAGCAAAAGACACGGAATTTTCTAGAAAGCGGGTTGCGTGACCTTTAAGCAAACAAGTGACATGTCCGTGCAACAACGAGTTTCTTGTAAAGAGTGTTTAAGAAAAACAATCACACACACAAAAAACTTGAAAATAAGCCATGCAGTAGTGATTCCATTGTGAGTATTGCAGACGTTAAGAAAAGCAGATTATTGTGATACGGTATTGTCTGCCTTAAGTTGGCGTGTCAAAGCAGCTGAACGATGAGCTTAAATAGCAAACACTGATCATGATCGCTGTCAGTGAATTCGACTATGACCTTTCGTTGTTAAACAGGCCTCTGGTTGGGCACAAAGGATTCACTAGACAACATGTTTGTTGCTATGATATTACTCAGGGTATCAAATACATCTTTTTCACCACTACCCTTCATGTAGTGAACTCATTTATTTTACGAGAGGATCGCAGCCCGCTGGTACCACGAGGAGCCGTAAAAAACCTCGGGATTAAAAGCAAAAGACACGGAATTTTCTAGAAAGCGGGTTGCGTGACCTTTAAGCAAACAAGTGACATGTCCGTGCAACAACGAGTTTCTTGTAAAGAGTGTTTAAGAAAAACAATCACAAAAAAAAAATTGAAAATAAGCCACGTAGCAGTGATTCCACTGTGGGTATTGCAGACGTTAAGAAAAGCAGATTTCTTGTTTAATAAACTTAAGTCAACGTTAAAACTGTTTTAAAAGACTATTTACAACCTGGCCATCTTTCGATGAATTAAGGTATTTACCTGATTGATAAAACGTTGTCGGGTACAAAGCATAAACCATGAACGATGCGACACGATGGAATTCTGGGAAGACAGCAGTAACAAGCTTGCTTCTCAGTTCCATGTATTGTCATACGTTGATATTCAAAATATTTTCATTCCCAAGAAGATTTTGGAATAGATTTAGGTATACTGTGTTAATGTTATCTCCATGATGCCTGAAAATAGAAGTAAGTTTTCCCGCTTCCCAGAAGACCATTGGGTCGTATCGTTCATAGTACATGCTTTTCACACGACAACGTTTTTTCAATTAGGTGTATATATACAGGGGGAACTGTTCTTGTTTTAATATTGTAAATATAACGTGATCCTGTTCTATGCCCCAAATTCGTCCCACTATAATTTACGAACACTTTTGGTTCTTTCAGATTATTACTATTATGTTAAAGGCCGACAATTTCCCACCAAAATACAGATATCTTGCTTGCCTAGTTTTTCTGTTGTGTTACTAAATCCCACCAAATATAGGTAGGTAGGTAAAGGTAGGTAAAACTTTATTTATACAGGGTGGCCCATTCAGCACAGTGGCTGGTCTCCAGAGGGGCCCTGCTAAATACAATATCTAAAAATATAAAATATCTAATTGTTTAAAATAGTTATAAAAATAGAGTTAAAAGCTAATGTTTAGTAATTAAAATAGTAATATAAAAAGAGTTTAAAAACTAAAACGAATTACAAGCATGAACTGGTATATAAAAAAGATAAATATCGTAAATTAGGTACTATGAAAAAAAGTGGGCTTTAACAAGATTTTTAAAAGAGGAGAGAGATGCAGCTTGTTGGATTTTTAAAGGTAGTGAGTTAAAAAGGGCTGAGCCAGAAAATCTAAAAGTACGCTTGCCAAGGCTAAGCTTGGGTTTAGGTAGATGGAGGTCAGCCTTCCTTCGAGTGTTGTAGCCATGTACATTGTAGTTCCTAATGAAATAGTTACTTAAATACTGAGGAACTAAGTTATGCAGACATTTATAAACTAAAACACATTTGTGTATTTTACGGTTTGTTTCTAAGTCAGCCCACCCTAAAACATTAAAAGTATCTCTAGAAGAGTCACGCTTAAGAATGATACGGGCAGCACGGTTTCGCAGCCGCTGTAGACTTTTGCTGGAGCCAACAGACAGTTCACCCCAAGCAGTGTCAGTATAACTTAAGATTGGGTCAATAAGGGTATTGTAGACACACTTTGCTGCTTTAAGAGTGAGGCAAGATCGTATCCGTGCAAGAAGTCCCAGACGCTTATTAACTTTGTTACAAGTAGTGTCTATATGCTCTTTCCAGTGAAGCTGTTCATCGAGCATAGTCCCAAGGTAATTGAACTTTGTCACTCTCTCTATGTCCTTGCCTTGAATCTGCAGGACAAAGTCTGAGGTGGTTTGCAGCAATTGTCTTGTTCCAAAGAGTAACCCTTTGGTTTTGCTCTGATTTAGTATTAGCTTACTGTCCACCAACCACTGCTCAACACGGTTGAGGTCTTCTTGTAAATTTACCCTAATGTTGTTGACCTCAGATCCAGAATAATAGATAACAGTGTCATCCGCATACATGCTAATCGACGAGTGAAGTAAACATTGAGGCAAATCGTTTATGTGTATCACAAATAATAGAGGCCCCAACAAGGAACCCTGAGGAACACCGTAGTCGAGAGGAAGGCTAGATGATAACTCCTTTCCATATTGAACTCGCTGCGAGCGAGTGGTGAGATAGTTTCTGAACCAGCGGAGACTGTGTCCTCTAACTCCATAGTGCTCTAGCTTGTGAAGGAGACATTTGTGATCAACAAGATCGAAAGCCTTTTTTAAGTCAATAAAGGCAGCGCCAGTCAACTGTTGTTTGTCCATGTGTTCTAAAATATGATCGACCAAGTGGACGACCGCCGTTTCGGTAGAATGCTTCTTACGGAAGCCGGATTGATATAGCGATAGAACTTTGTTAACCTCAAAAAATGCTAACAGTTGAACTTGGACCGCTCGTTCCATGATCTTGGAAACGAGGGGGAGAACTGAAATCGGACGATAGTTGTTCTCGTCAACCTTTTTCCCTGCCTTAAAGATGGGAGTTACTATAGCCTCCTTCCACTGAGATGGTATTTCGCCAGACGAAATTGTGAGGTTTATGAGATAAGTGATTGGCTTGGCTATTACAGAGGATGCATCTTTGAGGAGTTTTGCGGGGATTTTGTCAAGCCCGGTAGCTTTGGATGATTTTAACTTTGACAGCTCGTGGCGCACGAAACTATCACTAACTTCTTGCAGAGCAAAGTCATTGTTAACTCTGGGGGCTAAAATTCTAGGCAAGGCAGGGTCTTTGAAGACACTGCATAGATTCTTTGCAATTGATGTAAAGAACTTGTTAAAGTTCGTTGCCGACATTGTTTCTGATCCTCCGGGCGCAGATTTCTTTTGTTTTGGTAAGATCTTGTTTAGTGTTCGCCACATTTCTTTAGAGCTTTGATCATTAGAGAGCTGGGTGGAATAATAACAACATTTTTCTTTACGCATTTTTGTGTTCACAGCATTACGTAATCGTTTGTAGTTGCTCCAGTGAAGCTCTTTGTTTGTTGTTATCGCTTTTTTGTGTTGATAAGCACGCTGATGCATGAGGTCTTTTATCTCAGGCGTTAACCATGGCACAGATCTTCCGCGGACACGGCGCGTGACAACGGGCGCGTGTTCATCGGCCGCTGTGAGAAATAGGTCTTTGAATGACTGCCACGCATCATTAGGAGTTTGGTCAAGTTCTAAGATATCCCAAGGGATGCTGTTTAAATCCTCGCAAAACAAAGCGGGGTCGTAGTGTTTATAATTCCTAGCCTCGACAAACCTTAGCGGTGGAAGCGGGGTTCTGTGAAGTTTCCTAATTCCAAAAATGGCCGAGTGATCGGAAAAACCGATCGGTAATACTCCAGATACATAAAGTTCAGGCTTTGAAGTAAAAAATAAATCGATAAGAGTTCTTGAATATACAACTAAATTGGTTAAAAAGTTCTTACTGAGCAAAACAGTACAAGCAGTTTTGAGATAAAGTACAGGATTACAATCAATAATGGAAGTGGGTTACAGTGTATCAAATTTGAATTTGTGACAAGCGGTCCAGAATTCGACCATTCTGACGGAGCTTCGAGTTTTAACCTGTTATTCGCCCTCTCTTATATATAGTCCTTTGCTTTCATAACTTTTGGCGATAATGGAGATAATAAAGCAAACTAAAGCAAACTCCTGGCCATATTTCAGAAAATGCGATGTACCAGCCACTGTCTACTGCACCATCAACTACAGCTAGTGCAGGATTTAAGTGTGCAATCCAACGACGCAAGGCGCTCAAAAACAAGTGGTCCAAAATAGGTGTTCTCCGGTCTGCTTCTCGCGCCAGTTAGAATTCTTATTGCGATCCGTTTTGGTGGTGCAAGTTGACTGGGGTCGCCCGACATAACTGTTAAAAGAGAGAAGATCTTGCTTTCCGCCGTAATAATTTCATCCTGTATCTTTGACTTCCTTCAAATGCCTACAATTAACTCTCAGAAGATAGTCAAACGAACCGTCATATGAACATGACCTATTTCTCTCAGTTAATATTTTGTGGCGTCTTTTGTAGTTTTCAACCAAAAGAATGCTTCTTTTTAATTTGCAGATGATGGATAACTTTGACAATCGTGAAGATAATCGTGGACGGGGGACAAGCCTCAGCTCTCTCATGGGGATAAGCACGACATCTGAAAGCGAGTTTTCTCTTCCTTTCGAAGCAAACTTTGCTGATTTAATCCATGGTTATCGTACAAGGGACAACAGAGTATTATCTTCAAGCCCACGGTCTCCAAGAAATGTCGGAAGCCTTGATTCCATTGAAGACGTTATCAAGGAACTAAAGCAACTCAAGATTAACAAACTACAGAGGTGTCCACCAGAAGAGAAAGAAACGATCAAATCATTGACACCCCTACACGTAGCAGCGGCTTTGGGAGATGGTTTAGCTATTAAACGGCTTGTTAACGAAAGTGACTATGATGTGGATGTATTTTCAGCTGGTAAGCAAACTCCACTTTTAATGGCATGCTCGTCTGGTCATATTGACGGTATTCGTGCTTTGGTTCGTCTTGGCGCAGATGTGAACGCCCGCAGTGAAAAAGGAATAACACCTTTGATTTTAGCTTCTATTAATGACGACAAGAACGCAATTAATCTTCTTGTTAAACGAGGGGCAAAAGTGAAGGAAAAAACCGTCATGGGGCAAACAGCCTTACATTTTGCTGCTTCCCATGGAAGTGCCATCGCTTTAAGGGAGCTTTTACACAGAGGTGGTGATCTGGAAACAAGAACAACCGATGGATGTTCACCACTGCATTTAGCAGTTCTAAATGGACATCCAAACACTATTGAAGAGTTGGTGGAAAGAGGGAGTGACATTGAAGGAAAGGACCAACACGGATACACCTCGATGCATTATTCTGTATTCTCTGGAAAAGCTCATCTAGCGAGGATTCTCCTCGACAAGGAAGCCGATGTCAACGCAAAAGACGCCCACGGCTTTACGCCATTACATTTCACGGCTCAGACAAACTGCATTGAAGTGGGTCAGGAGCTCATCAAACAAGGTGCTAGAGTGAATTCTCAGGCCAAGGATGACACCACACCTTTGATGATCGCCGCATACCACGATAACAAAGATGCCGGGAGTTTACTGATAAGCCATGGTGCAAAGGTCAATGCCAGGCACAAAAATGGAAAGACTGCCCTTCATTTTTCTTCTGTGAAGGGAAATGCTGAGTTCACCAAGTTTCTTATCGAGGAAGGTGCTGATATTAATGCTGTTGACAACACTGGTAACACACCATTGCATCGCGCCGGCCAAATTGGCCAACACAGAACTGTAAAGATACTGTTGCATGCAAGAGTCAACTTTAATGGTAAGAATCACAAAGGATTGACTTCGCTGATGATTGCTTCCAATAATGGTCACTTAAAGTGCTGTAAGTATCTCGTCAAAATTGGTGCTAATTTGCATGCTTGTCACAAGACCACTGGAAACAGCAGTCTTCACTTCGCATCTGAAAGGGGTCATCCACATGTTGTCAAGCTGCTTCTCGACAGTGGCAGTGATGTGTCCTTGAAAGACAAATGGGGCCTTACGGCGCTGCACCGAGCTTCAAAGAATGGCCACAAGGAGACAGTCCAATGCTTGGTTGCAAGTGGAAGCGATTCGAACTGTAAGGACATTTGGGGTTACACACCTTTACATCGAGCAGCTGAGAATGGCCATGTGGAGACAGTGACATTTCTTGTCGATCATGGCGCTAATGTCAGGTTTGAAGACAAATGGATGTTCACACCACTTCATCGATGCGCTAGCAACGGCCATACCACTACTGCTCGAGTGCTGTTGTTAAATGACAGTGATATCCAAGCGAAGGATCTTTGGGGATATACAGCCCTTCATAGAGCTGCGGAGAAGGGACATACGGACACAGCCAAGCTGCTGATTAGAAGTGGAATTAGTGTTCATGCGATTGATTTTCAAGGCTTCACTCCACTGCACCGAGCTTCACAGAATGGGCACACAGACACTGCAGAACTTTTACTCCGCGAGGGCAGCGACATAAAGGCTAAGACACACGTCTTAGTTTTGTCATCTCCAGGCTTAAGATCCGCAGCAGCTCCATTGAAATTTGACGGTGAAGGGGATCCGAATGAAAACTGTTCCTTCCATGGTCACACCTCGCTGCATTTAGCTTCCGCGAATGGACACAAAGAAACGGTCGAGTTGCTTCTGAAACAAGGTGCTGATCTTCATGCTTTAGATCACTGGAACTATTCAGCTTTGCACAGAGCATCCGAAAACGGTCATACGGCAGTCGTGGGACATTTGATTCTAAAAGGAGGTGATATTCACCGCTCTGACAAATGGGGAAACACTTGTTTACATCGAGCTTCGCAAAACGGACATACAAGTACAGTTGAAATTCTGTTGGCAAATCGTGCAAATACACACGTAGTGGACCAATCAGGATCAACTCCCTTGCATTGTGCCGCTAAGTATGGCCATAGAGACACAGTTCAAGCCTTGGTTGTAAACGGAGCAAGCAACATTCACGCTAAAGATCAATGGGGACATACTCCTCTACATCGTGCTGCCCAAAATGGCCACACCCAAGTCGTAGAATGCCTCCTTCGGCACGGAAGCGATGTGAAGGCGATAAATAAAGAGAACTCAAACGCTTTGATCCTCAGTGCATACGGTGGCTTTGTAGATACTTGTCGTGTCTTGCTCGAAAATGGTTGCAGCGTGAATGATGCAATGAATGAAGGACATACAGCTCTACATCTTGCAGCACAGAATGGACACACAGACACTTGTGTGTTGATAGCAAAACACGGCGGAGACGTACACGCTAAAGATTTCTGGGGACTCACGCCATTACATCGGGCGGCGCATAACAACCACAAGGAAACCATCGAAGCGTTGTTGACACACGGAAGTGACGTCACAGTGGCCGACAGATTTGAGTTCACCGCTCTACAGCGTGCAGCCCAAAGAGGCCACAGAGAATCTATGGAGCTTCTTACAACGCATACAGTTGTTAAGATGAGAAGAAACACCATAATAGACGCTCCAACAAATCGCCATGTTCATTTTGGGAAAGCCGACTCTTCTTGCGACACATGCCGGATGATGGGACTTTATACCCTTTCCGAAGATGCAGAAGACAGCGGAACTACAGCGAGAATCAGGCGTCAAAGATTTCAGACTATGTAACGCAAGACGTCTTTCATCTTTTATCCACTCTCGGCTTCATTTCCATTTCCTATCGTTACTAAAATGAACAGTTGCCAATTCGGCAATTTTTGGGGCTAGGGGGGAGGGGGGAGGGCTGGTGACAGTGGATTTGAACCTCCCCCTTTCCGCTCCCATGCCTCTCAGCTCCGAGCCCTGCCTTGGGGGCTCTTGCGCCTTTGCACTTTTGCTATAGAAAAATTTGACGCAATGTTTCGCAATATTTCTCCCATTTCCCGCTTGTTTTCTTCAAGGGTTCCACCACCTGTCCTCCTTTTCTTATCAATATTTTTAAGAGATAATAAAACTTAACCAGTTGAAAAAAGTTAAAGTTCAAAATATGAACAGACAAAATTAAAACGTAAAATAAACTTATTCAGTAAAATATAGCGTTCTTTACATGATTTAACGGCTGGAAGTGTGCTATTTTTCGCGATTTCTTGCGTTTCGGTAAATTACCAATTAGGTCAGGGGCCGAATTCACAAAGCCCTTTTATCTTTTAGTGCATCTTAAGGCTAATTTACACGCTGCGATTTGTCGGGCCGATTTGTCGGCCACGATAAATCGGGAAGAGAATCGGTTTATGGACAGTGCAAGCAGTGCACATGCATTTTTTATAGTCAAAACTTTTTTTATAAAACATTTTGGAAAACAAAATGGTACGTGATAACTAGTTAGTTTGTTTTCAGCTAAAATACCGCCGATATAATTTGTTTTGCGCCAATTCTTTTGCAGGTTGCATTTTCGTTCTTAAAATCGGGCCCGACACGCGAAAATCTGTGAAGAAGTCACAGATTTTTCTGAATCGGCCGACTTGTTGGATCGGAGACGCGTGCGCATCGGATCGCCATTCACACGCGCCGATTCGCTCCCTGATTTGTCGTGGCCAACAAATTGGCCCGACAAATCGCAGCGTATAAATTAGCCTTTAATCAACAAAACGATTTTTTCCAGCAAAATTTATGAGGATGCATCTTTTTCTAGGAAAGCATCGTGAACCGAACCTCAGGTTCGATTCACGAGGATTGAAAAACTTAAAGCTAGTTGCAAAAAAATAAATGCAAAAAGCCGACGTTTCGGTGTCTCCATGACACCATTATGAAGACTAAGAAAAAAATAATGCGATGCCAAATTAAGAAACAAGTCTCTAAAGAATTAGCATACTAACAAAAGCTCTACAGCAATACTTAAACAAACACTTTCGCGCGGACAGAGTCAGTTTGCACGTTTAAATTTGGTTGTAGCTTGCGAATAAAGAGCATTTCTTTGAAGAGGTAGTCAAACTGTTGTTACACTTCGCGACTGACATGAAACTTATCTAAAAAGCGTTCAGGCATTTTGGTATTGTGTTCGCTTTTATAATGCTTGTACATGGGGGACGATTTCTGCTTGTGTCCGGCAACGCGATCATGCAAGTGGCCACGGGTGCAAATCGCTTTTGATTAAAAGCTAGATGTGAATTCACAATCAATTAAACCCTTCAGGTGAAGTAAATTTAATGACAAATATTCTACAGGCCACTTTACACGGCAACATTGAGAGGTGTAGTCAACATTTTAGAGTAGAGTCTTTTTTAAATTCAAAATAGGATGAAATATAACGCGACAGAAGGTCTATCGGACATTGGTATGTTGCTTTTTTTACATTTCTTTTTCCGATACGTGCTCTCTTCCCTACCGGAGAGAAGCTTTTTTGAAATTCTAAAATTTTCTAGAAATAATCTAGCGTAGGCTGTAGAGAGGGAAAAAAGGACAATTGCGCGATGAACGCTGTTCTTCTTTTCCTGCCTTTTTTACTGAAGGAGCCTCTGGTGAAAAGGAAGAGATATGTGTTCACTTTAGAGGGAAGCCCACCTCAAAAGGTGCGGTGGTTGAACTTTCTTTACAAAGTTCTCATCGAACATACATCTGCCATTTGTCCCCCGGAGACAAGGGGTGGGGCATATCTCTAGAATCGTCACAAGCCAGGATGGACGGCTTCAAGTTAATATAATATTTACCTTCCCAGATGATCGGATCATTATAAATCCGATAGTTTCCTTTGTTTTTGTAATAACCCCACTTGTTGCATTCACTGTTCACCCCATCGTTACCCCATTTGGCGCAATTAGCAGCTAGAAACGAATTATCGTCTGGCAGGGTTTCAAACGAGCCACATGCTCTTGGTTGAACAGAAGGATCTTCAGTAAGATACCGCAGAGCTCTTTCACCGTGTGAATCACGCTTTGTCATGATGTGAAAGATCCTCCCTGTTGACTTTTTATGGCAAAAGTATCGCAACTGCGTGAAGTTTATGAGCTGTTTTAGCTGCCATATTGCAGTCACATCAACACGTACTATCCCGCTGCTGTAGTTCTGGATCATTCTGAAGTTTTTCTCTCTAACCATCGGTGAAAAAGACGTGGAGTTTCGAAATACAGTTTGTGCAATCAAAGTCCATCCCCCTAAGGAAAAAGATCAGACATCATTTTAGTGGCTTAGAAACAAAATTAATCACTGGAAATCGTCTAATGTTCTTAAAAGTGTAATAAAAAATTACCCCCTACCAAAAATGGAATATATTTTAAATTTAAGAAATGATGCTCTGATTTTGAAGCACAATTTGACAGCACTATTTTACCGGGAACATTTACTGAGTCCTATCTCGAATACGCGATTCTGATTGAGTGATTCGCCGATTTCTGTTTGCTAATAGAAAACGATTGCACACTATCACTTGGAAAGTCAAAACTTTAATGATTGTTCTGGTAAATACTACCTAAATATCACTGTTTTTTAAAAGTAAAATCATTTGCATGTCCGTTAAAACAACTGATTACGTTACTCGTCCTCGTTTTCTATGGGCAGTACTCAACCCGACTGCGCATGCACCTCCTTGACTCTTCGCTTTGTGTATTTATTTGATATAATTTAAAATAAGAAAAGCCCAACTTTAGGTAAGATTTATCATAAAAACAATAATAACTGTTCTCTTTTTAGCGTATTTCAGGTACCACGCAGCTCCTTGGAACCTCTTCATTGGACCTTGTTAGCACACAGCTCTATTGTTTTAGGGCTAGCGTTGTTGTCTCTGTTCTTTGTTTGCCCCTGTTCCCGGGGGGGGAGTGGGTACTTGGGCCAATTTTTGCTGGTTTTGTGCTGCTGGCCTCTTCAACCCCTACCCCATTTGAGTCTATTATGTAGCCAATTATAGAACCCATGTTAGTCAATTTTGGGCAAATATACCCTAAATCCCTACTTGCCGGAATTTACTTACCCCTGAAATCCCGCAAATGTGCGACCCCATTTTAGTAACTCTATCAGCTCCTATTGAAAATGCAACCCCATTATAGTCAATCCAGTCGTCAAAATGCTATCCTATCCAGCGTCACATCCCCATTTGCCTATTACTAGGAAGTACTCCCCCGGGTCCCTGTTTTACTGTTTTCTTAGCCAATCATGTAAGGCGTCGTGTATTCTGACGTCAAGCCAAAAACGTCAAAAAAGAGCTTCACTATTCTACGGTTTGAAACAGAGGGTCGCCAACAACAAGAAAAAAATAAAGTAGAAAGAAACTACACCTCAGGTTGCCGTCCATGACACTGGGAACGTCAACATTCCCGTTGCCTCCTACTGTTATCTCACCTCCATCTGTTTCCATGTCACACATGACTGTAAATGGATCATTAGAACCGCTGGGATCAATCCAGTACTTTCCACTCACCACATTCTCCTGTGACTCGCTTATATCTTTGCATGACAAACCGGGGAGATCCTTTACAACACCTAATGGAGCTAAAAGAGTGACCTAGAATTAAGAACGTGATCAAACGTCCTCGGAGTCCTAGGGGCAGATAGTCGGGGTGAGGGGCAGATAAAACGGGCGAAAATCGGTGCAAGCGGAAGCCTGGTGGGAGCGAAAGTTTACAAGACGGGCGGGAACAGCTCCTGGGAGGATACCTTTCACGGACAAGTAGTTCAAGAGCCCATTTGCGTTCTTGCTTCTGATTGAGCACAAATTTTGAGGCATTGCCTTTTTTGTACCCAATCAGCGATCAGCTTATTTCCCCTTTCCTTTCGTGACGTCTTATACAGAGTTCTGACACCTTGCCTCCTGCACATTTCAATTGCTAATTTACTGTCAAATACATTTTCCCCACGGATGAAAACAATGGGCACGTTAAGAGCATCAATTGTAAACGGAAGGACCTTCGACTTAGAAACATGTAAAAACAGCATAAAAACTTTTGTTCTTAGGCCATCGTAGCTTGATTAAGAATAAAAATTATGATTAAGAATAAAACACCACTGTTTATGTTTTATTCTAAATGACAGCATGCAAAAATTAAATTGTGACAGTAGCTAGCCAACAACTAATTGAAAACGGTACAACTGATATAATTTAAACAATTCGCAGGCGGAATAATATATTTGTTTGCTAGATTAAAATCTCTAACTTGAAGTTTCGAATTTATTGATTTAAAAGCTCTTATTTCTGAAATAAAATGGCTCGTAAATCAAACTTGTCTCAAATGAATTCTCCACAGCTTGTAATGACAGTAATATTTCGTTTAAATGCTTTTGTGCCATTTAAAACCATTATTTAAAACGAATGTAAAGACTTTCCCTGACTTTTGAATGGCTGGATTCAATACTCTACGTAATATAAATTCACATTAATTCATATTGACATAAACCGTCATCATATCGAATTCTTCATATTCTTTTCCGCCTACCTCTAAACGGGTTCTCCAGATACACGCTTCCTTTCATGGCGACAAACTTGTATGGCCTTCCTTTCTTCGTTCGGTTATTGATGTCGCAGGTGTATGTTTCTACTTTGTAATTTATACTTTGACAGCCAAGTGTCCTCTTACAAGCTTGAAAGCAACTCCAAATGTTCATCTGTGCCTGAGATGTAATAACGTGTCCGTTCAATCTATAACCCTCAACTGAGTCAGTTCTGCTACAGCCGTGAGCGACATCGATACCGCTTGCCCAGATTGTAAGAATACAGATGCAGCGGAAACAGCGTGATACCGTGAGAAGGAGCGTCTTTTTCATTGGCTTCTGAATAAAGTGGCAAAAACAGAATAAGAAAATAAAGATTATATTATTAACTAACATTTAAACCTTGCATCCCTAGAGTTTCAATTTAAAAACCCCGGCGGATTAACACGTACCACTCGCCAACCACCCCGCGTCTAGAGCGTCCAACAGGCGATGCTTGGGTTAAAGCCTGGGGGTTAAAGTAAGTAGCTCGAGATAAGAAGACATAGAAGGAGTGTGTGCTGGTCAGCTAGGTCATCAGCAGGGCGCGAAGGTCGTCAGGGAGGCCGTTGAGCACAAGCGGTTTCACACGTCTTCCATTCTCCATGTCAGTTGCATCTGCTGTGATTTTGGCCTCGTTTATTGGGCTGGGATCATGATCAGGAGTAGAATAAGATTCACAGTGACGAAGGGCAACTCCGATCGATATTGTCATAAGCAACTAAACGGTTAGCAAGCGCTCAATAGGAGGAACAACTATTTCCTGTGCGAGGCCTAATTAAACAGGCGAGAGCGCTAACCAAAGATTCCCTACCCGTCCCACTGACCAGCATGCACGTCCCTCAATGGTCTCCATACATTTCTTTTAGACGTACTGTAACTGGGAAAAGATGTTTCAACATCAAGGTAGGTTACAATTGGTGATCATTCCCTTTATGCTCATGAACTGCATGACTTGTTATACATTGATTCCATAAGAGGAAATTACCCGATTACTGTTAGAATTAGACGTTGTCATTTCCAAGGGTGCTGTGGAAATGTAATTTTGCAAAATACAATAATTGTAAAGCAACATGAAAGTGCAAAGCTATATGAAAAGACAGCTTCATGACTTGGACTGCTTCCTAACTTTAGGAAGGAAGAGCTTAAAATAGGTATACCGGAATTTTTCAAGTTGGAATCCGTTCTCATCCTGCCCATCCGTAGCAAACCTCACTTATTAGAAGTTTCTTCTGGAAAACTGGAACAAAAACTGGAACATCTTTTAAGTTTCCATTGATGCGAATTTGGTTTTTGAAAGTGATACTTAAACTAATAGATGACGTAGTCTCTTAAACCGCAACTTGCAAGCAAAAACGCTTCGTCGAGTTGCTGACGAGAGAAAATTTTAATTTGTAACTTTAGGTCGTGGGTAAAGCACATTATGTACAATTTAACTATAAATCGTGCGTATATACTCACGGTATGTAAAAAACAGTTACCGCCATTCACGTCTATTAACCTAAATTTTGCTCTACTTTGCTTGCGACGTTTTTGGATGAGATTTAACCCTGAAATGTTGGGATACTTCTAATAACTGAAGGTGATTTTTGCAAAAGCATCGATCAGAGGCATATTAATTTTTGACCAAGCTGTGTATGGAATAGCGCACGGAAACCTGTCTAACTGGTGTTAATTTATTTTATGCGGGAACGGAAGAATGATTAAATCAAACACGAGGAACACTTACCATTTAATTCAGATCAGGCTGAATTTCTTTCTTGGCCTTTATTTGGGGTTGATAATCGACAAGGAAGCCTTAACAATGAAGTTAAACGGTTAAATTTAAACTCTCCGTAATTCACGCTTATTTCGCACTAGCTAAATCATAATATGATACGTTAAACTTAATGTGCGTTCAAGTTCTACGTTAAAATCAAACAGCATGTCCGGAAAATGCAAATTTGCTGAGTTTTGATTATAGTTTTTGTCGGCATGTTGTTTTTTCTTGTTTAAAAATTGTCAAAGCTCTGTCAAAATCACTCAGATGGGATAATCTTTACAAACCCCAAAGCCATTATTGCTCCTTTTAATAATTTTTTGTAAAAAACGAGTCCAGACTTTAATTTGTAGGTGTAAGATTTGAAACCTATAGAGATGCTCTTGGTTACTTATAAATAATTCTTCGCTAGTTACAGTTGTTTTAAAATTCAACAGAGAACAAACGTTTTCTGCCTCTGATTTCCAAAAGTCTTGGAACTAATTTAAATAATCTATGATATCCCACACAAAAGAATAGTGTTTGTGGATGGAGGCTACCCAAACCGGCGATCAAATTTCCACCTCTGGGGGAAGCAACAGCTCTCAACTTTTGCCAATACCCATCACTATTCACTTTCATTTCCGTGAACACTTATTAAATTTTAAATCCAATAGCCTACAAATCTACATAGGGAACATTTCTTGTTTATTCATTGTGTTAATTTTGATGCCGCCCGCTAATATCCACCACTCTAGTCACCTCCTTTTCGGTCAACACTTGTTAAATTTTAAATTCAATAAGCTTTACGACTGTATAGAGGGGGACCATTTTTGTTTGTCCACTGCATTAATTTTGTCGTCTTTAAAACGTTTATCTTCTGAGTTAATTAAGATTTTCCATATTTACACTGACACTCAAAAGTCCAAAAAGAAATCTTTTTATTTAGCATTCAACCGATAAAGTGATACCAAAGGCAGCTTCATGAATCTTACATCTCAAAAGATATGATTATCAGCCATGCAATTTCAAACTTGGCAAAGAAAGGTAACTTTTACAGTATTTACGTCTCTTGAGTGCAAAGTTGTAATTTGGTTTCGTTCAGTTAAGGCGTTTCAATGTTTTTATTAGCATTCAGCCGTTAAAGTGACACCGAAGGTAGCTTTATGAATCCTATATCTGAAAAGATATGACTATCAGCCTCACAATTTCAAACTTAGCAAAGAAAGATCACTTTTACAGTAATTGAGTCTCTTGAGTGGAAAGTTGTAATTTTGTTTCGTTTAATTAATACGTTTCAATGTTTTTACAGCTGTCCGTTAGAGTAAGCGGATCGCTAATAAGATAAGTGTATGTAGTTTTACCTTTACTATAGGCTTAAAGGTTTGTTTACGGTGAAAATCAGGCTGAAGTCTAGCAGGGTGATACTCATTTGCAAAGTCACGAAAACTTGTCTTTTGCTTTTCTGCATTTTTTTTACAAATACATCGAACAAAGTGGCATGCCAAATTCAATACGATACTGCCATTTGCGATCGACCTTTGTATTCTGATTCAGATCCTGATTCTTACATCGCACCAAGAAATTTGAACCTTTAACGGTTTATCTTTGTTAATCGATGTGCATAGACAGTTGTCAAGACAAATATTCTTATGAAAACTTAGGCACAGACAAGACAAGTCAGACTCTATTTGCCCAAACGAAGGTAAAGTTAATAAAAAGGGAAATAATTTAAATAATGCCACTCAAATAATGGGGATATTAAAGTTTATCGTGTAGCAAGAGAAACCAGCGATATAAGTGGGATCTGAGGGAGTCGAAAGGAGTTGAATGTCGTTTATATCGCTCATATCTCTGGCAGAGAACCAATTCACTAAATTAGAACAATCGAGAGGAACTGTTCAAACGTTCAGGCAATCTGAGGCCATTTTAAAATTGGTTTTGGAATTAATTGATTATACCGCAGGTGTATCAGGAATATTTATATTCACCAGTGTGAAATCTTGTTTAATTTATATTTTTGGCACTCAACCAGAATGAAAAATCGGTGAAATTTGCACACGATTATGTTCTTCAGTCGGACAGGAGAAGTTATACAGAGTTAGTTATTGCAGCTGTTATTGCTTCAAAATGGCGAATGCTGATTGCACCGGGGAATTTTCGACCGCCTCGATGATATTTCTATCGATTTTTAACAGCCTATCGAGCTTTATAACGGTTTGTGGAAATTTCCTTGTCCTCGTGGCCATCTTTCGGACGCCACTACTTCGCGTTGCCTCAAACGTGTTTATTGCTTCACTCGCCGCGGCTGATTTCACCATTGGAATTATAATGAATCCTATATACACTGTTATTGTGGTTTTAAACGTCATGGATTACGAACATCCATTGAATATCGCGGAGGAATATCTCTGGATACACACTGTTATAACAACTACATTCAATCTCGCTGCCATGAGCGTGGAGAGATACATCGCCGTAATTCATCCTTTGTATTACGCACAGGTGATAACCACTAGGCGATGTCTTACTGTTGTTGGTTTCATTTGGACCTTCTCTGTCTTATTTGTCTGCACACGAGTTTTTGTTCACAAACCAGACGAAACAGAAACTCTCTGGATCGTCCATTCAGTGATTGGAATAGCATTTCCACTTTGTGTGATAACATTTTGTTATTTCCACATTTTCAAGGCTATTAAACAGCAGCGAAGGAGAACAGATCAACAAAGGACAGCTGTGTGCGCCTTCGAACAAACTCCGTACCCACAAAATCACGCAAAGGCTGCACGAACGATGGCAATTGTTATTTTATTTTTCATTCTATTCTGGACTCCGAACATTGTGATTACAATAGTAAACTTTTTTGCTAAAGATCATTGCGCAGAAATTCAAATTTTTCAGATTTGGGTTTGGTGTGCTTCGGTGGCGTTTGCTAGTAGCGCGGTTAACCCATTCGTCTACTCAATAAGGATGCAAGATTTCCGTACTGCGATAAAACGAATATGTTTTCCTGGCTCACGGAAGCGTATATCGCCAATCGGTTTATCTCCGAGGGTTTCAGATCAAGAGAAATAAGTGAACGTGGAAAGTTATTTTGACAAGAAAAAGCCAGCGAAGAACAGCTTACTTAGCTCATTGATATCTTTGAGCTACGATTGATGCATACAAAGCCAGTGAGAAACAGATTGCAAGCAAAATCGGTTCGCCTGTTTTTCTCGCGCCATGTCTCTCGCAAAGGATATACATAAGTCGTTCATTTATTCAAGAATACCGCGCCAAATAAACAAAGTTGTGTCCTTTTTATAGACACAACAGTTAACTATATTCTATAGGTTGGATCATTATTATTATCATACTTTTTGGAGGATCTATTACCAATAGCTGTACAAAAGTTAGAGGCACGGTTTAACGAGTGGCCATGGTATCCTAATATTTTAAGTGTGATCGGTAATGTTATGAACACGCATGGCAAGTTTTATTTTATATAACATTTTTTTATTTTCTCTTGGGTATGACAAAATTGGGCAAGCTTTTCCTTGACACTGACGAGATGGCTGACTTAAGCGCGTCAACCCACCAGTGCTTGGCTGTGGTGCTACTTATTCTGATGTGCCTCCTGATTCTAACTTTGCCTGTGGATGAAATCCTAACGTAAGACCATTCAAATGAAAGTTAAACAGCTTGTGTCTTTTGGACGTGGCTCTTAACGTTTGCCGGAGTCTTTGGATGAAACCTAGACAGTGTCAAGTTGAAATAAAAGCTCTGAGAAGAATTTTTCAGTACAGCTGCTTGTTTTTTTTTTGGTATCTTTGAAAATAAAATTTAGAAGATTGCTGCTAGAGCTCACATAACAAAAAATAAAGTACATCAGCTGCTATTTGTTTGGTTTGTTATTTACCTCTTGTATTCTGCATAAAAAACTTTGCGGTATCTGCTTATACGACATACTTGCATTTAGATTTTCAACGATGAAAATTACCCCAAGGTACCGAACAGGTTTAAAGTTAAATTGGCTGAACGGGGTACGCATGTTGGATGATCCAGAGAACACTGTCAAATAGTGCCGCAGATAGTGTTTGGAATTGAAATCCTGTTACATTCTGTTTTTTTGTTCTTGTTTTGAGTTTTATCGATTTAAGAGAGTTTTGAATTCGTAATTCACCCAAAGGCGACAAGTGATCAAAATTTAAATAGTGTGGGGTGCGTAGGCTTCAAAATGGTGCTTTTTGCATATATGTTTTTTAAATGGATCCGTAATTTAGCTTGGAATAATAACGCGGCTTATTTTCGCAAGATCGTATATAATTGTGCAATCCATGTATTCTAAACATATGAGGACTTCAAGGATTAAAATTGATATGGATCTAACTGCAGACTTATTTTACCTCTTCCCCGTCCCCCCACCTCGCCCCCACATCCAAAAGTGGCCAAACCCCTGATTCAGAAAAGAAAAAAAATATATCAAACCACTGAACAAAAAACACGGCAGCACATAAGTACAAGATGATAGTTAACTTTAATTTGAACTTACGTTACGGTTATATTTCTGTAACAATTTAATCCACAAACTTGATAAAAAATTAAGTCATCACCGCTGAAGAGCATTCATTAACTTAGGAACCACGCTGGTACTTTTCGGATTTTCAGCTATAGAACCCGAGCAACTTTTTTTGTACTTGAAGCAAGGAATCAAAAGAATCAATGGCAGCTTCAGGGGGGAGTAGCAATACTCTCAGTTGCTTCATGCTACAGAAACCGGGTTAACTTCCGGCTCGTGTGGGCGTTTGACTACCTTACACTTTAGAACGGAAGAACTTAACTCAAGAAGCTAGAGTTGCTCTCAGCCACGCCTCGAGCAACTCTTACGCATCTCTCGTGCTTTCCAAACTTCCTGCGTGCTTCATATCTCGATGAAGCACCCTGACGTATATGAACCAATTGTTAATTTGTTACATTGATCAAAAGAGGGTGTGGGGGCAGAGGTCTTACAAAAGACAACTCCTGGTCCTCGAGGCTGCTGGTTGGGCCAGGGCCAATTACAATACATCCTCAACTTACCTAGAATTGCCCTTAAGTTGCCTAAAATTGCCTTAAGTCGCCCAAAATTGCCTTAAGTCGCCCAAAATTGCCTTAAGTTGCCTAAAATTGCCTGAAGTCGCCCAAAATTGCCTTAAGTTGCCTAAAATTGCCTTAAGTCACCCAAAATCGCCTTAAGTCGCCCAAAATTGCCTTAAGTCGCCCAAAATTGCCTTAAGTCGCCTAAAATCGCTTAAAATCGCCATAATGCTTTGGCGAATTTTGCTTAAGTCGCCTAAAGTCGCCTTTAGTCGCCCACAGTTACGGCGACTTAAGGTCCCAGAGTAGGCCTTGGCCAATTTACCTTCACCAACTCAGTTGATAAATCCAAAGGTTTGTGTTTCACTTACCCACCGACGCAGCACCACAGTTTCCTTAGAAAGTAACCCCCAAGTTGTTAATAGTTTCGCTGCACTAGAATAACCGTTTAAACAAAATTTGAACATCTTTTAAGTTTCCATTGATGCGATAACGACAGTGACTGCTGAACACTGCTCGTTAACGCAACTTGCAAACAAAAACACTTTGCGTTGTCGAGTTTCTGCTATTCTAACAGTTTCGGTCGTGGGTGAAGCTCATTATGTACAAATTGTATATACTTGTACGTATATACCTCACGGAATGTGGAAAATAGTTTAACCACCACTCAGGTCTATAAGCCAGAATTTTGCTCCTGTATGGCCGCGCCGTTTTTAGATGAGAATTAACCATGAAATGTTGACTAAATCTTATAATTGAAGGTGATTCTTGCAAAAGCACCCATCGGACGCATACCACTTTTTTAGTCTGACTCTTTGACGGGCAGAAAGGCAATGAAGAAAGTTGCCTCTCTATACAGCCCTTTCTGCCCCTCAGAGAGTCAAACCACATGGCATTTGTTTATTAACTGCCCCCAAGCTACCATTTTTTGGATTCTATTTCAGGACTGGTACTCAATCCCATGTAACACGAATCTACCTCTATCCGAATTGGAAGCTATGTTCGGAATCACTCGCTTTCCTTCGACTTGTTTACCTTCAACCATCTTATTATTTTACGTAAATATTTTACGTATCTCAATGTACTGAACACTTGCAAACACTATTTCGCAGATTTCTTGTCGTTTGTAAAAGATAAAATCGACTTAGAAAAGTACATCGCGGCCACTTTAAATAATGAAAGAGTTCCGGAAGAAATTAAATTATTTTCTCTCGTAATAGTTCAAAAGATAACACATAAATTATGTATGCAAAAGCGGAAAGAAATTGTAAAGCATGTAATCTGGCGTAGCCTTGCTAAGTGATGTTTTGTCAAACACCATAAGTAAAGCGTTGTTGGTAATACATTGTAAGGTAATGTGCTGCAGTTTTCACGTAGCCTAATCGAGTTAATCAATATTTATATTGTTTAGGCTTAATTAAGGTTAATGAGTGTATTTCACGGAAACATGTAAGGATGGTCTCAATTTTTTTTCTTTTGACGCTTATAAATAATTTTTCTTTAGTTTCAGCTGTTTTAAAATTCAACAAAGAACATACGTTTTCTGTCTCTGATGTCCAAAAGTCTTGGAACTGATTTAAATAATGATGTGCCACACAAACATATAGTGGGGATGGCTACTCAAAGCTGGAATTGAATTTGCTATCCATCTCTGAGCGAAGCAAAGGCCGTCACCTCCCGCGAACATCCACTGGCATTCACCTCAATTTAGGTAAACACTTATTACCCCACCGTCAGGACGGGGTCTAGAAATACCCGTTTATTTATTTATTTTTTTTACCACGCCGTCGGGACGGGGTCTAGTCATACCCATTTTCTTTTTGTGTGTTCTTCTTCTTTCTATGTTTTGTTGGTCACTAGCCCCAGACTTCGGCCAGTTTTCGCTCGGCCAAACAAATATTCGTTGCAAACGTCCGCTACACCACTTGGGCTCGTATATCTTGAGTGACCGAAATATATTTTGCACCCTGAGGGGAAGTAGAGCAACGGCGGGGTCTAATGCCTCTGGAGCTTTTTTACCCCGCCGTCAGGTCAGGGTATAGTGATACCCGTTTTTTTTGGTAGCCACTTACCCCAGACTTCCGCTCGGCAAAATAATGCTTGCCGGTAATATTCGTTCGTTTAGCGTTTATTCGACAAAATTTTCTGGAAAGTTGGTGTGGAAAATCACTGGCGATTGAATGGCACGAAAATCCCTTCGATAAGAGCAAGAACGAAGATGTTAACGAGCTTTCAAAGCCACCGATTCGATCTTGTTATTTTCGCCAATCGAACCCGAGCCTACCAAAAACCAAGTTAAATATTCAACAGTTAAATGCAAGCATTTTTCGGCAGTTTTGGTTTACTTCGCCAAAATCCTCAGAGAAATCAGTAGTGTAGAAAAGTACAATGAATTCAAAGGAGTTACCCCCCCCCCCCCCAATGCTTCTATTCTATTCTATTCTATTCTATTCGATGAAAGCAAGGACGAAGGTGCTGTCGAGCTTTGAAAGCCAACGTATCGAGCTGGCATTCATTTGCATTTTAATGGCGCAATAACTATTTGGGTCAGACTGAGTCACGCTATGGTCAAAATATTTTATTACGCTCTTCTTCACGCACGCTAAAACAGGGTGGTTGACCGAAGAAAAGGCAGGTCATGTTTTGGTTTATATTATCATAGCAAACACGGAAAAGGTACGATAAATCAGCAACTGAAAAAATTTACACTACTTGGGCTTATATTTTACGTAGCCGTAATATATGTTGCACCCCTAGGGGAGAGAGAACAACGGCGGGGTCTAATGCCCCTGGAGCTTTTCGTGTTTTTCCCAGACTCCCAGTTTTCGCTCGGCCAAACAAATATTCGTCACAAACTTCCACTACACCACTTGGGTCGTACCTTGACCGTAATATATTTTGCATCCTGAGGGCAGGGAGAACCAACGGCGGGGTATAATGCCCCCTAAGGCTTTTCTTGTTAAGTTTTAAGTCCAAACAGGCTACGACTGTGTAAAAAATTAATCCACTGGGTTCATTTTGTCGCCTTTAAACCGTTTATTCTCTTAGTTAATTAAAAATTCTCATTTTACACTGACAGCGAGAACAAGTCTCCGATAAAGTAATGTCGAAGGTAGCTTTATGAATCTTATATCTGAAAAGATATGACTATCAGCCAGACAATTGCGATTCCGAACTTGGCAGAGAGAGGACATGCACTTTTACAGTATTTGAGTCTCTTGAGTGCAAAGTTGTAATTTGGTTTCGTTTAATTTAATTAAGACGTTTCAATGTTTTTACAGCTGCCTTTAAAGAAAGCGGATAGCTAATAAGATTAAGTTTCTGTAGTTTATACCTTAACTATAGCCCTAAAGGTTTATTTAGAGTAAAAACGAGGCAGAAGATTAGCAAGGTTCACCGAGGTCAAACGAGAAAAATAAGAAAAGTTCTTTAAAGATGAGGGAATTATTTTCACTGTTTAAAATTTGATACTGTAGATTTATAAAAATGTTTCGAACCTTACTAAAAAAATTCTGTTTGAAAATGGGAAACGGACTTGTAGGCGCAATTTGTAAAATTAATTTTGTTGAGGTGCGGAACATTTAGAAATCAAAGAAACTGGTCTATTTTAGGCAGATGACTACATTGTGACTAAATCTTTCGAATTTTAACGAAAAAAATGCCTCAGTCATTTGACCGCGGTGGACTAGCAGGGTAATATACTCATTTGCAAAGCCACATAAACTTTTCTTTTGCTTCTCTGACTTGTTTACAAGTACATTGAACAAAGCGACACGCCAAAATCCAAGATGATACTGCCCTTTGCGATCGATCTCTTTATACCGATTCTGATTCTTAAATCTTACCTAGAAATTTGAACGTTAAATGATTTAATTATCTTCAGTTGTTAATGGGCGTACAGACAGTTGTCAAGACAAATGTTCTTATGTAAAAAATTAAAAACAGACAAGATAAGTCATTCTTTATTTGCCCAAAGACAGGTTAAGTTAATAAAACTGAGAATAATACAAATAATGCTATGCGAATAATGATAGAAATAAATTTCATCGTATGGTGAGAAAAACCAGTGAAAATGGAACTCTAATCTGAAGGAGTCGTAGGGAGTCGAACACGATTTATGTCGCTCATATCTCTGGACTAAGAGAGCCATTTCACTGAAGTAAAACAATCAAGACGGGCTGTCAAAACTTTCAGGCAACCCGTGGCCATTGTTAAATCATTTTTTAAACAAATTGAAGATAATATTACAGATGCATGAATAATATTAACATTCAACAGTTTTATCTATATTTTTGTCACTCATCAGCAATGACAAATCGGTGAAATTTGCACACGATTATACATGCTATTCAATAGTCTTACTGAAGCTCATCACCGGTAGGAGTTTATTGGAGTTAATGCTGTTAGTGTCTCAAAATGGCGAATGCTACTTGCTCCGGGGAATTTTCGACCCCCTCGATGATATTTCTATCGATTTTTAACAGCCTATCGGGGTTTGTAACGGTTTGTGGAAATTTCCTTGTCCTTGTGGTCATCTTTCGGACGCCACTACTTCGCGTTGCATCAAATATCTTTATTGCTTCACTCGCCGCGGCTGATTTCACCATTGGCATTACAATGAATCCTATATACACTGTTATTGTGGTTTTAAACATCATGGATCACGAACATCCATTGAATATCGCGGAGGAATATCTCTGGATACACACTGTTATAACAACTACATTCAATCTCGCTGCCATGAGCGTGGAGAGATATATAGCCGTAATTCATCCCTTATATTACGCACAGGTGATAACCACTAGGCGTTGTCTTGTTGTTGTTGGTTTCATTTGGAGCTTCTCTGTTTTATTTGTCTGCACACGAACTTTTATTCACAAACCAGATGAGACAGAAACTCTCTGGATCGTCCATTCAGTGATTGGAATAGCAATTCCACTTTGTGTGATAACATTCTGTTATTTCCACATTTTCAAGGCCATTAAACAGCAGCGAAGGAGAATAGATCAACAAAGGACAGCTGCGTGTGCCTTCGAACAAAGTCTGTATCCACAAAATCACGCAAAGGCTGCACGAACGATGGCAATTGTTATTTTATTTTTCATTCTATTCTGGACTCCGAACATTGTGATTACAGTACTAAACCTTTTTGCTAAAGATCATTGCGCAGAAATTCAAATTATTCAGATTTGGGTTTGGTGTGCTTCGGTGGCGTTTGCTAGTAGCGCCGTAAACCCATTCGTCTACTCGATAAAGATGCGAAATTTCCGTACTGCGATAAAACGAATATGTTTTCCTGGCTCACGGAAGCGGATATCGCAGACCGGTACAACCCAGAGGGATTCAGATCAAGAGAAATCAGTGAATGTGAAAAGTTATTTTGACAAGAACAAGCAAGCGAACACTGAGCTTACTTAGCTAGGGTATTCACATCACAAAACCGCGATTGATGCATATGACAAAGCCTGTGAGCAGGTTCTTAGCTTAAGTAAGAAATAGCGCGCAAGCAAAATCAGTTCGCCTGTTTTTCTTGCAACTCTGTTCCCCTCAAAGGAACATGTTTACAGCCTATGCATATAATTTTTCATCTTTCCAACGTTTACCGCGCAAACTAAACAAATTTGACTAATTTTTATCGAAAAAAAAATACGGTTAACTATATCAGTACAGGCTGTATCATACGTTTACTGTTTTGGAGTCTCTAACGACTAGCTGTACAAAAGTTACAAGCATAATTTTAAACTAGTTGCCATGATGCTCTGATATTTTAAACGTAACCAGTTATGAACATGTATAGCGACTTTTTATGTTATTTGACATTTTTTAATTCCTCTTCTCGGGGTATGACAACATCTGGCAAGTTTTTCCTTGACAGGTGCTTTTGTTTAAAAAAAGCGTGTAAAGACTTGTCAGGGAAAAATTGCCCATGTTCCAAAGGCTGTGTCGGAGTCGGCAAGAAAAACCTGTCAGTGTAGCTAGTTAAGTTTAATCCTTTGCTCGAGAAGTTTTAATTGTCCAGGTTTACTCCTCAAAGAGAAACTTTTTCCCCTCATGTACGAGGAACTTAAAATAAACTTGAAAATTTGCTCGTATGCGGCAACAAACTTAAAACTTTGATCTTCAAAATTTGGTTTTGTTACATTTTTTCTTGTTTAATGATCGCCAGATGTTTACAGGCTTTTTGCCTGGTTGCCAGATGATTAAAACCTTTATATTCATTAAGGCGCTACAAGCATATTATTAGTGTGACGGCCAACATTTTGAAATCATGATGTTTTGGCCTGATCAGTGTCAGCGATGTTTCGGCCAATGTGTGGCATGTGAGACATGATGAGTCACGATGAAACGTTGGTGTTAATTGTTTTTAAAACTTGCTGTACATGTTGAACGGATGCAAAGGTAACAGCGGAGCTCCTTGGCTGCCAAAGGCCCCCAAAGCGGAGCACCATGGGTATTCAAATTTGGTAACCTATCGATGCGAAAAATTTTGGTTCTCACATCAGCGTACTCCTGTACGCCTATACAGACTCTGAGGGAGGGGGAGGGGAGTCCCAAGGCAACCCGACGGGGGGAGGAGAATGCCATCTTTTCTTGGCGGGAAACTGCGCGATGCTTTTGGGAAACCAGCGTTTTTCTTGGCGAAAAATCGCATGACCATCTTCACTTTTGAAAAGAGGTTTCTTTAAAAAGCTTTCGCAAAACGATTGTTCGAGAGTACTGAAGTTTTATACTTGAAAAAAAAATGGAAATGGAAATAAATGGAAAGAGAGAGTTCAAAAGAATACTCAGTTGTCTTTTTGGTGCATGGAAGGCGAAAATTTGAAATTACGAAATTTGGTTTCGAGAACCTCATTTTTGTTGTGTTCTGCAGCGAACGTGGTCGGGGCATCGCTTAAATTACAGCATTTGGCTACGGTCCCTATGCCAAAGTAGCAGAGCTAGTGCCTTCTGCTCCTTTCTGTCCACAACCATGGTTTTTGCGGCGGTCTGAACACATTTTCTGAACAAAAACACCCTTGTGTTTATCTTGATCGAGCTGCGAACGATAAACAGCCGGATAAGTATTATAAACTATCACAAAATTTTCAGATGTAGTTAGCGGAGCCTAATGGTCATCGTGCGTACCTGTGTAGTGCGTGGTCCGGGGTTCAATTCTTAGAGGGCAATATATATATATATATATTTTTTTTAATTCAACGACTTCAATGAGAGCATTTTCATAAATTCATAAGTATCAGCGGAAAAAAATGTGGAGCTCTACTTTGAGGCTTGGCTAAATCTATATATTACCATTTATCTGAAAGCTATTTGGAACATCATCTTAGCAATTCAGGTGTTTTCATTCCTTTATTCCCTGAATCAAACTTTATTTGAATCATGCACTGTAACTTGGTTGAGTGCATAAATTTTGAGTACAAGATCACTGGTTGCCTGTATGTGTGTGAATCGAGCAGTACTTGACTGAGGTGCTTTTTTTCTACCGTCAGTTGTGCACGATTCTAACTTCTATGTCTGTGGACGAAAGCCTGAGATGAGTCCATTCAAATAAAAGCTATAAACTGGTTGTGTCTTTTTGAACGTGGCTTATAAGTATGAATCTTTAAATTGTCACACTGTTTGGATTTCAGTCAAAGATTCATACTTATGAATCTTGAACGTGGCTTATAAGTATGAATCTTTGACTGAAATCCAAACAGTGTGATAATTGAAATAAAAGTCCCTGGGCATATATTTTCCGTAGTGCTGCTTGTTTTTTTGTTCTTGGTCTGAGTTTTGCCGATTTTAAAAGTGTTTGCCTTACAGTCATTCGTAGCCCCAAGGCGGGCAAGTGATCAAAGTTTAAACAGTGTCAAGTGCGTAGGCTTAAGAATGATGCTTTCTTCCTGATAGATGTTTTTAAATGATCTATAATTTGGAATGATAAACGCCTTATTTTCGCACCAGTGTCCAATCAAAATCTCAACAGCGATGTTTTATACATATGCATTGCTATACTCTAATCGGTGATGAGGACGTTAGGGATTCTTTAATTGATATAATCTCACTGCTGACTCTTCTTATTTCCTCCTCACCCTCAGCCATGGAAGAGTAGCTAAACGCATCCACAGAGTCGATAAATAGTTAACTCAATACCGTTGAACCACTTTCAATAACTATAGAGCCTGGTACTTTAGGATATAGGCCAAAAAGTAAGAGCCTACTTGTATAGCATAATATAAATAGTACTGCTCCGAATAGCTTCCTTTTGAGTGTTCACACTTTAGGATTTAAACTACCAAATTAAAAGTCAGACACAACTATTGCAGCATAATAAACAACACCTCAATAGGAAAGTACTGCTCAGTAGCTTTCATTTGGGCGGCTGAATGGCCAGACTTTCACCCACAATTTCACCCACAGATTTAAAAGTTAGAACCTCCTGGTGTACCATAATAAAAATCACCTTAGGAAAGCGTTGCTCGATAATTTTTTCAT
Organism: Siderastrea siderea; assembly: GCA_964030785.1. Lineage (NCBI taxonomy): Eukaryota > Metazoa > Cnidaria > Anthozoa > Scleractinia > Rhizangiidae > Siderastrea > Siderastrea siderea. Next base: position 3,223,714 of record OZ034977.1, read on the forward strand.
TTGCGCAGTAATTCTGTTTTCACACTTGGGCTTTATCCCAGTAATCAAAGTTAGACTGAACCATCTTGTACAGCAAAATAAACTGCACCACAGAAAAATGCTGCTTAGTATCTTTTATTTAAATGGTCATATTAAAAAAAAAACTACTTTACAAACTCGACTCAATGTTTGAATCTTGGCCCCTTTACTTAACGTGGGATTCAAATCCATACTGACGTTTGAATCACTCATCAAAGGCGAAGATCGTAGCTGCTATTATAATGAGCAATCCAAACCGAGAAGAGACGAGAACAATTTAAATCCAAACCATTATTTCATTTAGCAATAAGTGATTATTAGTTAGAGGTATCCACTTAGAAATGTCACTACCTAAGGCTCCTTTAAGTCTTAACAATCGAACCATTTTCAGTAGCAAAATAAATCATTAATAATGGAAAGCACGATGAGATCTTTGATGAAATATATATCAAGTCAAAAACAGATATAAAGTGACAAAATTGAACAGCAATATAGCATTTTAGATACGCCTAACCCTTTGAGGAAGCTGGTAACATGAATTTGCTAAATTCCTTGCCTTTATTGACGTGTATCATAGCTGGTAAGATGAAATGTCTTGATCCGTTGAATTTAAATTACAACTGATTGAATGGTACAGTGTATTAAATGTAACTGAACGGTCGTGTGGCCACTAAAAACACAACACGCGTTAAGACCCAGTTAATAACTTGTACTGCACAGTACATGGTAAAATGACCCACCAATCTGAGATATCAATGTTTTTCATGGTAAATACATGTATCATGAGCTTTTTCAAACCATCGTTTATTTTGCTGTAAGTATAAACTTTAAGAAACTAGTGGTTTGGAATTGTTTTTTGTTTTTGTTTTTCAAATGCCGGTATGTTGTTTTCTTTCGTTTAAGTCATTGATAACGGTCATTAAACGCGGCTGCTTTATTTGTAAAGATAATTTTGAAGAATAAGAACTGACAAAACCCTGCAGTATTTACTTTTTACAAATATAAAAATGATGAATTGGATAACGGCACAAAAAATAAATGGCGATAAATTTAAAAGAAGTATATTCAGATATATTCATGCCGCAAAAAATTAAAACGTATTCAAAAACCCGTGAGAATTTTTTAAAGCAGCGGTGAGCTTGTTGGTAAGTGCTATTTTTAGAGCAGTTTGGTTCTGCCAGAACGTATTTTTTACGTACTTGCTTAATACTAATTCGGCCTTTTATTTCACACGAATTCACGGAAATATTGTGGAAGCTTTCATTCTTCTGAAAAGAATACTATACTCGTTCTGTTTTCACCTGAAAAAAGAGAAAACGTAGAAAAGAAAAAACGAGAAAAGAGAAAACGTAGAAAACACGGGAATTGTATTTTGTAAAAACTGTTAATTCATGTATTAGCTGTACTTTAAATACAAAAAAAGACCACGAACCTGTTGACTTGTTATTGTTTACTTGAAAATAGGGAATTTAATTTGCGCGTCTACCGAGAACTTTGGCGCTTGTAACTACACTGATTATGTAGCGGAAGCTGTGGGCAGCTGTGAGAAGAAATTCTACATTGACCTGGCAAAGGATATGAAAACGGATTGCCGGTAAGCAAGGGGGCATTTTCGACCAAAAAAAATCCCTCAAAAAATCCCGTTGGATAAACTCTGTAAACAGGTACGAACGTAAATGATATGGTTTTCAGCCGATTGGCCGATCAGATTGCTATATTGGGCGGTGGCGCCAAGATCTTGGCTTTGGCTCCTACAGCTTTACCTCCTGAACTAGAAGGAATCTTTACAGTTGGGAAAGAGTAGTTACAACTGCGATCTGGCCAAATTTGCCAGGTTTTGCTAGCATTTAGACTCATCTGAAACTCCAAAGCTCCGTAAAATTTCTATATTTCCAAAATTTTGTTATTTAGTCAAATACAGAAATAAATATGATAACCTTCTCTTGTCAGAACGTGCTATTCCCGAATGGAAGACTGCTTTGTGAAAAAGACGCGAGAATGTCTCGAGGGACATTACAGCGAAGCTCAACTTGACCACGTTATCAACATAACACTACTGGTCCAAAGATCCATGGGCTCATCTCAGTGGTACTGCTCCAAAAAGCCCGTGAACATAAGCGCTTTGGATCCACATTTGAGGGGGCTGATACCGTGCACCGATGACCTGTTTACCGAGGGACACAAGTGTACCAGGGGTTTTCGTGAGATTTTTAACGCCAATAGAAACGATCCCAAACTGTGCCAGTAAGTCAACTTCATAACTGGTACGTCAGCTACGCGAATGAACTTTAATTGTAGCTTTTCTGGTTTTTTTTTAAATTTTATTTTTGCATATCAGATTACAAACAAACTGAACGTAAAGGCCAGTAAAAACCCACCCAGAGAAACACAATTTATGGAGGTACGGGCGAGTTATTGGGGAGTACGAGAACCAATACGACGGGCTTTCTGAACTGTGAACACAGCACACTGCTTAGCATACTTTCCTAGACTGACACTCACCGTTCTTTGATTCTGTTCCGGCAAAGCTGGTATAAAACCAGATTGCATGAACGAAGACTACGTTGAAGATCTCGGCTTCCATGTAAGAGATTCAAAACCGGCCGTCTATTCTACCTTTTTTGCTTGCAATTTCGAATTTTGTAGGTTTAGCGTGGGATCTAAATGCACCCTGGGATCTTCAAGTCCTTTCTTTCAAAAATGCAGAAAGATAGAGAAGGATAAAACCAATGGTTGCTTGCAAATAATGGCAATTAAGAAACTAATTAAGGACGGTGCCTCCTAATACAGATGTATTTTTGAAATGGTTAGGACTATGGGGAGAAAGTAGATCTTAGCAAGGGTTATTGGAATCCAAAAAGAAAACTGTGGGTAGCCACGCATTTTTCAGAGATAATTAAGCAACCACAATTCGAAAAAAGCGCTCTGAAATACAAAGAATGTATGGCAATTTCTTTCCAAATTTAAGATCAATTATCTCTGAAAAATGCTTGGTTACCCAATTTTCGTTTTGGATTCTGATAGCCCACGCTAATATCTACTTTTTTCACATAGCCATAAACCGCGCAAAAATATTATTGTATTTGTGGGCAAATTCCTTAAGAGGCTTGAATATCACGAGATGCGCAAAACGTATGCGCAGTAACAAAAGGAGGGGCCGTCCTCAAGGCAATGAAGTTAAGGCAAGTGCAGTAATCAAAATTACTTTGTCTACTAGGGCGTTCTCCCAGGCCAGGAGCTGTACCCAGTCTGTTTTGAATCGCTATTGCAAAACCTCGGTACCAGTGCCCACAGAGGACCGTTTTAACCCGTTTTGCCATGACCTTGAGCCCCAAGTCGACTTCCAAGCTTCGAAGAGATCAACAAATGAGACAAACCAGGCGTCCAGGCCCAAACAGCCAGTTGCCAACCGTGCTCCCAAGAATTCAAAGGTTTTATCACGATTGCTAATTGTAGCTGTTGGTGTGGTTAACTTGACGACGGCAGTGAGGGGAATTGGTCTGAATTAAACTATGAAATAGACTGGACTGTAAAACACCGGATTTTGGATTGATAATGGGACCCGGCATTTGTCAGTTCTTGGTTGAATTCTCGTTTGATTTTCAATACGTTTATATGAGGTTACGTTTCATAAAAGATTAAGGCAATGCGTTAGCATTGCACAAGCTTGAGCCACTAACATAGCTTTAATACTGTAAAATTAAATTTAAAGTTTCAAATTAAAACTTGAAAAACCATTTTTTTTGTCTCCTTTTATCTTTGATCGTTTTTTTTCCGTTGATTTTTAAAAAAAGGGAAAACAAATAGATTATAAATAAAAATATGTTAGTTACCGGCCGGGAGGTCGGTATAGGGAAAAACTGCGCCCGTGGTCTTGAGTACGGCTCGAGGCTGCAGGCCGAGGGACCTTTCCCACGGGACCTTATACTATGATATTTGCTCCTGGACTAATTATATTTTTGTCTGCTTTTGTAATATAGAAAATGGAATATGGAATATAGCCTTTAACAGAGGTGGCATATTATTGTTCCAGTTATCTTACCGATCCATATGTCGCAAATAGAAGAACTTACTTCTACTTCTGGAAATTTCGCTTGAACCCTGTTGACCCTTTAAGCCCCAATAGTGACAAACATCTAATTTCTCCTTACAGTATCATTACTTAATCAAACATACAGGTCATGAGAATTAAGGAAGTGATCACTTAAGATGAGGTGTCTTGATGTGTAATCAAATTCTCCCAACTAGTAACATAAGAAATATATGGAGAACAGTGAGGAGAATATACATGTTGATATTTGGGCTTAAAGGGCTAAATTAAATCTGTGTGTTTCCCTTGATAGAGTTGTTTTCACTCCAGTAAGGCCAGTGTCCCGGGAGAAGGAGAGGAGGAGAGGAAGGGAGGGAGGGTGACACGGCTTTTTTGTTATGGTGTAAGCACTAAACCCCTACCCTGTTCCACACGAAAGTGAAAATATATAAAGGAAGTATAAAGAAACATAAAAACTTGTAGAGTAACATACATAAAAAGAAACATATGCAGGCCTAACATCAAAATCTTTCCGTTTTGAAAGGCAAAATAGCAGGACTTATTTACCCAATTTAAACAAAACATAGTAAATTTCACATCAAAATAGACAAGATCTATCGCCCCGGGGGCTTTAACTGTAGTACTTAGCGACTGCATGACGCAAGCAGTCGTTACAGAACACGCCATGGTGATATCAAACCATAGGTCTTGATATCGAGTGAAACAGTGGGCATCAAAGTCAAACAATTTTAATTTCAAACAATTTCTGGTTCCAAGTTTGTTGTTTGTCTTAACGTGGAGTTTAGGAAGATTGTTAAATAAACCAAATGGGAGTAAAGAAAAAATACGCAAAATTATACATGACGTGCTAGTGTCATACCGCTTGATCACGGACAATGAACTCTGCAATGGATCATCGATCACGCTCATCAAAATTCTAAATCTTGATGAGCTGCAATGTTAATGTGTTGTTTGTACATAATAACTCACGACATCTTACTGAAATGGAAAACGTGGACGGCAGTTTAAGATTTTTCTCCCAACATCAACCATTTCAACAGCCATGCTAAAGTTTTTCAAGGGAAGAGTTTTATATTTATTCGTAGGTAAGTTTCACGCAGGGCTTAGTACAGATTTATGCGTAAGTATACCGTTGTAAAGAACTTTCTCGATAAAGTTTCACAGCTGTTTGTTTGTTGTTAGGGAACGCGTTTGACTGCCCAAATATTTCGTCGAGAAATCATTATTTCTAAGGAAAATTAGTTTCTTTAAATTCAAAGACAATAAGATGTTATAACGTACGAATGATAGCGTCGAGATAGCGGCTTAGCTTCGCGTTATGAAAATGTACGGTGTACAAAACTTTTGAGGTCGGCTGTGGTGGAAAGCCCAATTTGTGACCCTTCATAGGAAGGCTTTTGAATGTGTTGCTTGAATGACACTATTTGTGAAGATTTCTGCTGTGTGTTAAATTTTAAATCCACGATTGAAGTCCTTGTGTTGATGTTAAGGACATCTAGCGTGTGGACCTCGTTATCGAATCGGTGGTTGAATTCCAAGAGGATAACAACTAAAATAGAAAGTTGTATTACATTTTTCTAGTTTTCAACCTAGTCCTTCTTACAAGAACTGAGTTTTTACGATGATGTACTTGTCAGGTTTAATGATAGAGAGATGTAGCGGATTGCAAATGGTTGGAAGCTGCACTTTTCAAGTTTACATAGACAAGGCGCGAGAATGCACAACCGCATTCATAACAAATTTGCAGACAGATAAATCGGTGGATTGCAAGTAAGTTCAACTGAGTGTTTTTTTAGATATATTTATGTGTTCAGTTTAGTAGTAAAGTGTGTGGCAGTCGCAAAGGACTGCATCTTGGAACAAACCAACAAAAAATACCCGGATCTAAATCTATCAGCATTATGTTCACAACAAGGAAACGCCGAAGAGTGAATTTCATGTGCTCGATCTTGTTCAGGTTAGTGCCCTAACCCCTTGTGAATACCACTGACACGTTTACAACCGTGCCTAATACCTTTTGCCAAGATCAGTCCGAGGACTTGAATTACTAAAATCAATGCTCACCTCCAAGAATAAAGCTCCGTTATGGTAAAAGAGACTAAAATTAGTACGCAGACTTGAATACTAAAAACGAAATTAGCTGGTAAATCATCTTTCACCGACCCATTTACAGAGCTTGTCAATTTTCAGTTTACCACTCTACCCCGTCATCAACAATATGTACTAATTTTCATCACCTGTATGTAACTAAATCTCATTTCTTTAGTCATTTGAATGTCCTACCATTTTATCTAATACTTTTTAGAGTTTCCATTTCTTTAGTTATATGACCAGATCTTAGTCTCAGATCGCCCAGTTTCCTTATACTAAAAGATTATCTACTGAGCATAGTTATAACTAGTTTGGGCTGTTTATCAGCTACCATTAATACCAATTCAGTCTGCCCTTTCCTACATTTTCCCTGACATCTAACAGCTTCGATTCTTTCCAATTTACTTTTCAGAGTCATTTATAATAAGATGGTGGAATGCACAAAGGATTATGTCAGAGAGTGCGTAAAGAACCGCGTGCCACCCGAAGACATTGAAGCGTTTTTAAGCGAGGCAGCCAAAAAACTAAGATCCGAAGACTTTTACTGCAAAGATGGATTGTTTTCTCCACCAGTTCTAACAGACGAACAGAAGAAAGAAATTCCATGCAACGAAACATTTTACAATGAGTCACGTGTGTGTGGAGACACTTTTCAAACCAAGTTTAGGAGCAATCGAGCAGATAAAACGCTCTGCAAGTATGCTTAAATACAATGCATGTTTATTACATGTACACTGTTACCCGTTTTCCCTTAAAACTTCGTCAATTTTCATGGTAATTGCTTTGTCGACTCCAGCCAATTCAAGATCTTTCTTTATCGTCTCTGCTTTACTTTATTCTTCGTATGATCGTTGGGGTCAATTATCCATTTGGTTTGTGTTGGCTTCATCACTGAAAATGTGGTGCTAACATCGATCATGACATTCAGGCCTTAGTTAGTCTGCTACGTGCAATAACATGAAGACGAATAAAAACAACGCAATGAGGTAGACATTGTTCTGGTCTGGTCACGGCCCTGCAGTCGACATGTTAGTTATTCTTTCCTTTTTTAAAACTACGTACTTTTCTTAAACTTCTTATAAATCTTGTTTTTATTTTTAAGACTCATTTAAAAACATTTCTTTTTAGAAGTAAATACTATACATAATTAATTTTAATAATTATTGTAATAGCATTGAGATTTTTTAAATGCCCCAGAAGTACCTATTATTATTATTATTATTACTATTATTATTATCATTATTATTATTATCATTATTAATTATTAACACCATGTGACACTAGCAGTGACCAATAGACGTTACCTTCCCTTGAGCTCAAGAGATAAGTTCAATTTGTGACCTGCCATTAACCAGCAATTTTTTTAGCTTATATTTCTTATTTACTTCTGTTAATTCTACACAGGGAATTCTCGAATGCCAAGTCTTGCTTAAAAGATGCAGTAACGCAACATTGTACATTTGACGCAGATGCAAGGGAACTGTTACAATCTGCTTTTGATGGTTATAATCCCTTCTGTAATATTTCCTCTGGTGAAGGAGGTGAGAGCTATAATTGTTTTCTTCCTGCTACAGAGAGCTCGATGAAAAAGCATGACTGAAAAAGCCAGTGATGGGCCCTAATAAGTTTTCTTTCTTGCGCTTTGCTAGCAAGGTTCGTTTACATTTACCTGGTTTAGCTAAAATTTCGGTGGTAAGTTAAATGGAACAGGCTATTTTAGTTTTTCTGATTGAGACTTTCCTCGATAAAATCATGAAAATCTGCATTCCTTTTAATTTACTAAATTTCCTTAAAATCAGTACCAGGCCTTCACGGCCTTTTTTTGCAGTCATTTGGATTGCAGTAATCGGACATCTGGCCATTTCGGTCAATTTCTTCGTTAATACCCATAATTGTTTCCCATCTGCGTTCGATTTTCGATTACGTTGTCATTCACATTAGAAAAGCTCTCAGTGAAGGGACTATTGAACAACACATCCCCGAGGAATTTTCTTTTCGGAGTTCTAAAGCGTCCCTTTTCCCAGAGCTGTCAACCAATCGATTTTCCCATTTATTACGTTTTATCGTAAAAACCAGGATCGCCGGCTTTTGGTACTCCAACATATTTTGTACCATTTCCTACAATGTTTAATTACAGGTGAAAAAGAGGAGGGAGGATACTCTATACCGGACGGGAACGAAGAGGAACTAGATGCCATTGGTCAGTGCTCGGTAGTCAGACAGTTGAACAGGACTCGACAGTGCATTACGCTTTTCATTAAAAGTTTACAGGCGGACCCACAGGGAAACTGTAGGTGTGTGGAATGATTTTCAATGGATGAAAACTTCACCTCCGAAAATTTACACAATTTTGCATGTACAGCTTAGTAAACAACACCACAAGAAAGTACAGCTTAGTTGCTTTGCTTTCTGTCGATCGTCTCCACAGATTTAGAAGAGAACCATCTCAGAGTATCGTCTAGCATAACCTGATAAACTAGGCAAACTATCTCTAATTCGTAGTTCACAAACTAAGGGTAATTAAAATTAAAAACCACAACAGACATTTTAATGTCATGATCATACGTAGCGACAAATCGTGATAGTATGCAATAATCAAGGGAATTAAATAATTCTCTAACTGCTCATTTATTTTAATTTCTTTAAGTGTTAAGTACATCCACATGCAAGACTGTATTGTGTGCGTGCTGCGTTCGTGTCTTGAGTCATATGGCATCATCGCCGATTCCGTTATAGAGGTACAGTTAGAACAGTCAAGAAACCAAACCCACCCTGAGGAATTCTACTGCAGCGGCATGTTAGAGGCACCAAAAGTCTCCTCAAACCATGAGCACTTACCATGTGATCCGGGATTCTCTGAGAAGGAAGCAAAATGCATGAAAGAGTTCAATGATACCTTTACAGCAAATGTTTCGGATGCAAGTCTTTGCAGGTAAGCACTAAGATGAAATGCCGGGAAACATATCTTTGTTTGTCATAGTCATGAGGGGAGTTCAAGATGCATGACGTTTGCCATTTTGCGGGTTTGTTCCCTATTATTGTTGTCAGCGTCCACAAATTAAATAAAATGAGCCACCTCTGAAAGACCACACTCAAGAAACTTTAATTTTTCTCCCTATGTCTATTATAAACATTGTATTGTTAATGTAATGAGAAATTATATTTTGAATATTCTTATTTCTTACTTTATGTCAGTAAATTCAGGGATGCCAAGCTATGCCTCAGAGATCTAATAACAAACAACTGTGCCAGTGACGCCCGGCAATCTTTACTCGAGTTTGCAATTGTGTTTGATGACTACAATCCTTTCTGTCAAGGAAGCAGGGATCAAGGTAAATACTTTCTGGGCCGTTGGACTTGTTTTGGATCCACTTTTAATTAGTCTAATGGGACTTTTTGGTATAAAAATTTGGCCTGATTCGCCCCTCCCCGTGACTAACATACCTGAGTACCATTTCTCCCTCCACCCCTCCCCCCTCCCCGCCTGGAGGTGGCTCGAACCTGCCTTCTGGCTTCAAGAAGATTGCTCCAGATTGTCTCTCTCAACCCAGATGCACGTACACATAAATCAGGGAACCACTCAATCTCAGAGCTTCGTTTGATCGCCAAACCCCGAAAATTAGTTGGTTGCCGCAGTCATTTGATTCGCGTAGTTTACCGTATTAATAAATATTAAGTACGTTCGTTCACCACATGAAACGTATATAAGTTCAAGTTTATGTTGCATAATTTCAACTAACGTTTTTGGGGGAATAAATAGTCCTCCTGTTGTGTTTGAGCGCTTGTATTACACTTTTCCAACTCCTCAGGTCTTAGCTTCATATCGTTCAATAAACAAATTCCTTCTTTACCTACTTCTTTTTCGGAAATGTCGTCTTCTTCTCAACCACTGACATCCTTTTTTTAACAACAGATGAAATCTGTTGCGGGTGTTTTTTTTTTTGCCTAACGAAATCTTTGCAAAATCTTGAAATTAAAATGCACCATTTCCAAAATTCCAAAATCTAAGTAACGCAACAAATAGTTGCCTTAAGGTAACAAACTACGGGGATCCCGTTATGAACGAGCATTTTTTCTAAGAGGAGTCGCTAATAAATGACATCTGGCCGTGTTAGGCTATGGAAATTGGAGGCAGCGATCAACAGTGTTGTAACCGTTTTTTATCTCCTATCTTTATAGATGAATCATCCTCGTCTGCGGAAGAATTTAACGAGCCATGTTTGTCTGAGTTTCCAGCAGCAGCAAGATTGTTGCGTTCAAAAGGAACGTCACTTATTCATTCTTTTTGCCTGTTATTCTTTATCTCCTCATTTTTAGTGGAAACGTAAAATCTTCATCCTTCGCTACTCTAAGTATATGACTAATTATAATAATTATATGACTCATAATCACTTCCTGATTGTTCAGGTTAAGTTCGGTTCGCGGCGAACGCGAGTTGAAAAACTTTAAGACGAAAAGCAAATGATCTTTCACCACCACACATTCAAACGCAACTATGTCCGGGGAAGGGTGGTTCACGTAACAAATTTAGTCCTTTGGGGAATCTAGACAGTCTTCGATAGCGATACGGGCCCGGTGGCTCGCAATATTTTCCAGTAATTTCCAGCACTTATACTTTGATGGATCGATATTACCAATCTTTAATCAGTTAATGCTACAATTATGGTATCAAACAAATGCCCCGTGAACAAGTCATAGTCATGTCGTGATGTAACATGTTACCATAGTAACAGTATAATCTGTTAAAACACCCCTAATTTCTGAGCCACCTTAATTTTTCGGAATTTGAAGGTGGCTCTAAGCGCCTTCCGACAATTTTTTTGGAAACTTTCCAAAAAGTTGTATCTTAACAAACTAATTACAATTCGATGATAAAAAGTGGGGGTCACCTAGCTTGCTTTTAAGTTTTAAGTACTGAAAGCTGAAATTAGGGATGTCTTTAACAGTTTATGCTGTTACTATGGTAACATATTACGTCATGAAAATGGCCATAACCTGTTCACCATTGACTGGGCATTTTGTTTGATACCATAACTGTAGGATTAACTGATAAAGATTGGCAGTATTGATCCATTGAATACAAGTACTGAACATTACTGGAAAATATTGCGAGCCACCTTAAATAGGCGGGAAAGCGTAAATCTAATTAAGTGCATTCATTTTTCACAATATTTTGGTGAACATATCGGACAATCATTAAGTCATACAGAATAATCTGAGTAAAATGAATATGGTAAAAGTTCTATTAAGCCCCTTGATGGCCAAAGAAGAGCGGAAGGGGGGGGGGGGGCTTATTTGGATCAAGAATTTTAAGTTTTTCCAGCAAATTAAACCAGAACAAGAAATGGGTGTTGTAACTTAAATCAAAGTTTGATGTTTTGACCATCTGCGTAGTATTTTAATTCAGATCCCTAAATGAAGAGGGAAATTTCGAATTCGAACATTCGGATGAGTTGTAAAAGGTAAGTATCGAATTTGATGTTCTTGGAAATCAATGAACTAAGGAAGGTCAATACAGCTGGTATTTATACACACACTTTAACTTGGTCGCTTACTAACTATATTTTGTGACAAGTGCTTATGCGTCCATTAATTCTACTGTACCATGTACATGTAATTTCTTTTATACTGCAATATATAAACACGGCAACTTTCTTGGTTAATAGTTAGCACAAAGAAACAAAACGTGAAGAGCAGGGGTAGCCGTTTTCATCTACGAAATTAAACACCAACAAACATAGCACATTCAAAGTCACGGGAAATGCTTGCTCCTAAATTCACTAAATTAACACTGAGCAGGTTTTAAAATTAAAATCAGTTTATCTTAATCGCACAAGAAAAATCTCAGCATTTCAGGTTTTATTTCTCTAAGTTATTGTTGGAAGTTCGTAGTGGGCGTTTTCCAGCATTAAAGGCTTATTTCCGTAAGTTATTGTTAGGAGTTCGTAGTGGGCATTTAATAATAATAATAATAATAATAATAATAATAATAATAATAATAATAATAATAATAATAATAATAATAACTTTATTAACGTGGCAAAACTGTAGTAGCTGAGGGGAAAAGTCCCCTCTACTAATTGTGGACACCTAACCTGCCTAACACCTAACACCTAACACCTAACCTGCCTAACTAAAAACGTAATTAATATATATAAAATGGAAAATATTTATATACATTTAAAAAGCCTAATTACAACAATTAACTAAGCTAAAAAAAACTGTAAAAATATATTAAAATTCTGTTTCTTCAACTATATTAAAATATAAAAATAAAAATTATATTTTCCACGCAATTGCCTTTTCCAGACGTTTGGTTAAAAATATAGCCGCCATTGTGAGTGGAAATCTCGAGCGAGCATGCGTGTTAGCATCGCCACATTTTTCCTGAAGCGGAGTTCACTCGGTCAAACAACGCTCTCATTGGTCCAGTACAGAATGGTGATTGAATCACGTGATTCTCCTTGCATCTTTGATCGCGGCGAGACAGGACAGTAAATCTGCAAAATACAGAAAAACAAACACCATGGTTCGACGGCCTTTTTCGCATTCATTTAGTCTTTATTATTTGATGTTAGCTGTGTGGATATAATTAAATCTCTTTATGAGAGCTAGTTTATAGTATTTATAGTATTTTGCTTCTCAGCGAGGACTGTTGTACGATAGTATGAAATAAACCTGGTAAACTTAGACTATTCGCTAACTCAAAACAAAATCTTCTTTAGCTGACACTGACCGTAAATTTACCTCGGACAATTAGAGCTTTTATCCGGCTTTTAACAGAGCTGTGTCAATTCCCCTGAAGGCTCAGGTACACGGTGACCGTGTTCTGCTGGACACTGACTTTTTATTTGATTTAATTACCCAAGATATAGCCTTTTTGGGAGGGTGAGGCGAGGCGCGACTTTGGACGCAAGAAAAACCTTACTGGTAATTACTGACTCACGGATCTAAATATAGCTCAACAAGTTTTCTTTGACTGCAAATGATCCTATTTATTGAAATTTTTTGGAAACTTGATTACTTTCATGATAGCGTTGTACACTTTTCCTGTAAATTCTCCATGTGTAAATAGATTCCTTTAACTATAAAATAATGTGAAAAAATGAGTGCGGTTTAAATAAACAACCTAAAAACGTCTCATTTGTTAAAAATATATGTTAGTTAATATATCTCGCACTCTGATTAGATGGCGATTGTGTATCATGAAGTAATGTATCAACCTGATCAACCTCGTCCTTTTTTTTGTCACAACAACAACAATTTTATTTCAGTAAATAGAGTACATATTGCTCTGACCAGCAAATAGCAAAGCTAATCGAGGCGAGCCAGTCCTTAACATTATGAACCGACCTTATTACATTATTCCTACATTACGTGAGAAAAACCTGATTCTTGCGCTGAGGTTTTTCTCTCTTTGTCTTCCCGTAACTAAAAGTGCCAGATTACAAATACCGGACAAATTTTTCATCATTTTTACCTAGAAAACAACTTAAGAGTAAACAACAAACTGTGCCACAGGAAAGAACTTTGATTCTGAATACAAGTTTAATTTAATTCCAATTACATGACACAAGCGTAGTTTCTAGGAACGAACCGGGGGTTCGGGTACTCTCGTGAGCCCCGAATTTAGGATAGGTGTGTGCCGCAAAGATTCTGAAACCCTGTCCCCATTTAAGGATAAAAAATCGAAAATTGCTAAGTTCAAACCCGATAAAATGACACCCTATTCAATGGATAAACGATCACTAACAATTGTGTGAACTGATCGTTTTTATTTCTTTTCTGTAACATGGGAAGTTTAACATCAAGCATAGAATACTGGACCAAACCCAATTTAATAATACGCCATCATAACCATGTTTTACGCATTTCAATTTTAGTTAACACCAAAAAGGTACCCTATCTAAAGATCATACCCGGATCACAATTCCAGAAAGGGCCAAAATGGATACCCCATTTAAGGACTCAGAACCTCAAAAACCATACCATATTCCGCGGCACATACCTATGTAGCTTATATATGGGAGTACCCCCTCCCCCGGGGGAACGAATGGAGAAATAATACTTACCCGGCATGCTGTATTCGGACCCGTTTATTAGTTGCACGCTTCCATGAAAAGCATTTTGAAATGGCCTCCACTTTACTCTACTTCCCATTGTAGGACAACAATCGCGGAACATAGTAAACAGGACATAATCATCGAACTTAGTCGACCAAAGGTTGACCTGTGTTATCATCCCTACAAATGCGCGGCTTTCGGTGAAACCTTAACCTGCGATCAGGCGTTATTTTTCTCGCGGCGGTGTAGTCAACGGAAAAATGAACGCCTGATACAATTACTTGTCGAGTCGTCTGTAAAAAGTCCAGAATCTGGACTTTTTTCTGATTGGTCGGGAAACAAAAGACAGTTTGCACAAATGTTTGCACACTTCGTGCCCGCTTCGCGCCTCTGCTGATTCCCGCCAACGAAGCGACTTCCGGTAAATTGTGATTGGCTCACTCTTATCTGATGGCATCGCTGACACTCTCGTTGACAGACACTTTAATTGGGGGGCGGCAGACGATTCAACAAGTAATTGTATCAGGCTTTCCTTTTTTTTTCGCCCTCCCTCCGCCGCGAAAAAAAAGAAAGCCTGATCGCAGGTTAGTGAAACCTCCATTATCTTCATTCAGATCTTGACCCACAATGAAGACGCCCTCGGCTTTGATAACATTGGATCCAATGCCTTCCACAGTGAAGCTAGGTTCGCCATTGGAATACAGTTCCGTCCAGTTCAGTTGATTCTTGCTGTGCCAAACAAGGCAGATATGGTTCCATTGACCATCCGTTAGGTGTAAATTTGAAGCAAGCCTAAGTAAAACATTGGTATTAATTTAGGATGACCCGAAAAACGGTCAAATGACCCCTTACGAGGGCAAAATACTATTATAAATTCAAAAGACTGTTTACAAATATTGGTATTCGCAATACAATGACGTTATCTCTCAAGCCAAACGTCGCAGTTCGTCCCGTTTTTTACCTATCACCTTATTTAAGCTATCACAAGGCGTAGTAATTCAAAACCAAAGCAGACGCAGATAAATAACCTTCGACGCCCAACTTTTGTAAAATCGCTCTATAGTGCGTGTTTTATTTATATTATTTTATTTTGTTAATTATGTAAGTAATTGTAGAAGTCTACTGTGTCTGCATTTAGTAATAACTAACGTAAGACTGCCTTGAAATTTATGCCATCCGGACGATGTATAGCTCTCGAGGCAAGGGTGTGGGTCAAAGCTTAACCCAGTTTCTGCGCTAAGACGGTAAGTAGGAGTATTGCTACTCCTCCTGGGTAAAATGCTCGTCCATCGCAGTAACCCTTCAGCATCTTTTTGTTTTCACTAATGCATATGGTTCGTTGAATTAGTAGTCAGATTTTTTCCAAGACAGGAGCCTATTACACGGAGCGTAAAACGTCCAGACTACGTCTGTGAAACGACCTTTTCTCAAGTTGGGTTATTCTTAGATGACCCGTTGTGTTCCGAAGATTTCCGAAGATGACCCGAAGTCTGCCAAATGATTTCCAAAAATTAACTAAAGACTTCCGAAGATTTCCAAAGATAACACAAAGGCTTCCGAAGACAATCAAAGATCAGCCGAAGGTTACGGAGGATAACTGACACAGCTAAAGTAGTTAGAAAAGTTTATTTTTTCCTTAAAAATAACCCAACTTGTCAAGGTCTCAAAGGGAGGTCCTTGGAACCCTTGAGCCCCGAAATTTTTGCCGTGGAGCCCTTAGCCCAAAGCCTTTCTGTACTTGAAGCCCTCACAAAAATAATAATTCTGGCTAAATGGAGCCCTAGAGTACAGCCATGGACCCTTAGAGCCCCAATTTTTCTTGTCTTGGAGCCCTAGAGACCTGCATTTTTTAGCCCGGAGCCCTGGAGCCCCTTTGGGACCCTGACTTGTGAAACAACGTTGCACGAATACATATGAATTGGGCGCTCTGTGAAATGAGCTTCCTGACCAAGAGCGAGATACACATACAAGCGTATAACTACAAACGCTGGACGTTGCAAGATCATGAATTTGTTTTGACTGAACGTCTTGTTCCTTCCCGAGCACTATTATTTATTTACTTACTGTCTGGCTCCACCGTTGACTGTAAATTCCAAATTTCCATCCACTGTAACGAACACATCTATGACTTTTTCATTTCGACTCTTGTTAGAATATTGGAAGATATTTCCCTGTTCTTTAGTTTTGAACCACGCACAGGCGGTAAATGCAGTTATTTCATCAATATCGAGAGTGCAGTTAGAAAAGTTTTGAGTGGAGCCCGTCGGAAACTCAAGCATGAAGTCGTCTTCATATTATGCCGTCAAGAAGAAAAGTAATTTATTAAAGTTTTGCCGAACAAGAGGCCCAGTTTCCGGCCGGGATTTGACAGGAGCCAGGAGTTAAAGAGGCAATGTCTTGGTGACTCTCAAGCACTCTCCTCTTCTTTAGTTCTCGTTTTTTAAAACACTGACTGAGATTAAAAGAGCAAAATAAGTGGTGTAAGCATATATGATCAGATTAGTCGAAATAAGGTTTTGCGGAAGGCCCTACGTTGCTGCTGGTTTCAAATAAGAATGAGAGAAGTTAGAGTTGAAAAATGCTTAACCTTTGCTTCATTTTAGTCATTTGAATGGTTCTAATTCACAAACGAATACACACAGACTCTCGTGCCCTCGGTCTCGTGCCCCTTGCTCACCTCAAGACCTACCCCTCCCCACTTGTAGTGCAACCTTATTCTTAGGGGAACTCCGGATTTTAAGTGACGGGGAGGTGCGAAGGATTTTTTCAGGAGGTTTGTGCGAATCACTATTTGATCTGGGAAAGTATTACTAGGATAGTATGATAAATGAACAAACAAGCACGACAAGTACTGTTGTTCCTCGTTATTGTCGTTGAATCCCTTCTGGGTACTTGTAAGGCTCCAAAATTCAGTTGGGATTTTTTTGGGTTCCATTTTGGTCCAGGGGATTTTTTGGGGGTTTCGCTCCAAGCCCAAGGTTTTTCTCTTTTTTGGGGGGTGGGGGGGGGGGAGGGAGTGGAGGCAATTTATGTCCCCATTTGCACCTCCCCGTCACATGATCCTCCCTGCGTGAGCTATTTCCCGTTCAATTCCAGGTGGTGTACTAGGATCGCGTTGCATTTCGGTATTGGTATTTTCCAATATGGCGGGGGAAGCTTCGTAAATCGGTGAGTATTTGAATCCATTTTCCACTCAACTTAGGCTGTTTATTGTCCCTTTTCTTATTAAAATATGTTGATAGGTACTCTTAGAAAGTATCAAAGTGTTTTCAAATCAAATTGATCGCATGTTGACGTTTTTTTAAACGCTCAACACCTCCACGCTCATTCACTGTGTAATTTGAGACCCTTTTTCTCGAACCTAGAATTTGCCCTTCCTGTCAGATTGAACACGGGAAAAGGTCTAAATGACTTCTTTGATCTTTCCTCTACAGCTTAATATAAACGCTCCCCAACGCTCTGCAATGTTTCTTGAGCTACAGCCGCTTATACGTGGTTAAGTGTTTGACAATATGGCCGCTAAAAGGCCCATTGTTGTAGAAGGCAACACGCCGGGGAAGCCGGAAAATAAACGCCTTCGACCGAAAGATCATCAAGAAAAAGCTTGTTTCAAGTCGGCAATGTGTTAAAGAAGTCCTCGGGAAAACGAGAGTGGTCTGAGCCTGAAACATCTGCATTGGTTCAGTACATTTGCCTGTTTTGGGATGATGCTGGATGTAACAAATGGCCGATGCATAGGGACCCAGAGTTTTGGGATGCTTGTGCCAGTGCGGTTAACAAGGCCTGTAATTCATCAAGGACAGGTTTGACCAAATTTCATCAAATTGCAACTAAATTGTAGGATACCCGTTCGCTTGATTTAACTGTTATTGAAATTATATGAATAGGTACTTTGTTTTCATAAAATGTGCCATGTCCTTGAACGTTCAGAGATGTGTGAATTGGCTGAAATTGCTCCTTTACACATTTCATTGTGGCTGTGAAGTTTCCTATGTATTTCACATGTCTTTTTTATTTTCCTTTAAGGTTCATCTTGTAGAACAAGAGTGACGAAACATTTGTCTGTGAAGTACAAGACATTATCTGAGGCAGAACAGGCACTGCAAATAGATTATTTTACAAACTCGTTTGCATTTGATTATGGAGCAAACCATACAAGCACTCCTAGCAAGGTTGCAGATACTGTGCAGGAAAACCCACTTTCACCCATTTTCAGTTGCTCCCCATCCAAAGATGCAAGACCACTGCCATCCAATGTTGGGGATTTAGTACAAGATTTCATCGCCAATTTTAAAGCTGCAATGTCACCTAGGCTACGGACACAGCTCCTTACTCATTTGCTTAAGGTGATTATTCTGGAAAGTGATGGGCTGGAATTCTTTAAATTTGTGAATGCAGATTTCCTCCAAACAAGTTTAAGTGCCATGAAAACTTTGTTCACCAACAATAAACACAACCTGATTTACTATTTAAGTAAATGTTTTCAGGATTCCAATCTTCGACTGCCTGTAAACCAAATGCCTTATGGATTGTTGGATTACAACATCCGTTTCTTTACCAAGGGTAGTACCCAGAACCTTGGCATTGAAGATCACTATGCCTCATGGTTGGAAACATTGTTTTCGCATTTTGGGCACAAGTGGCTGTGCCTTCACAGGGGACCGGCTTGGCAATACGAAGTGGATAGTACCAACGAGACTGATGGTCCCTTGCTGGGTAATTTGGGTGCTAGTACAGAGGATACATCAGTGGGAGAAGTTGATATCATCCAAAGTGCACTACAAGAGTCTTCACTTTGCTTGAATGATTTAGACCTGGCAAGTGACACTTTGGAAGATATCAACCCTGCAAATCAGTCGCTTGAGAATTCTGCCTCTGAGGGTGTGGTTCACGTTTTCCATCTGTGGACTCGTGTATCTGAGAGTCAGCAACAGGAGATGGAGTTGGGATTAGTCTCCTCTCAAGAAATGGAGCAGCTGCATAGGATCCAACCCACTACCCACCGTACTAGAAGAAATCCTTGGATGTATGATCCATTAAAGGTTTGTTTCACAGAGATATGTGTAAGAGTGTTTCACTTTTATGCCCATCTTATGCATGCTTTTCTCCCATAGTATTGAACTGCATATCTTGTAATTAGTGTTCTTATTCTTAATTGTGAATATAAATATTCAAGTTTGCATTGTTGCAACATCCTAAGAAAAACTGTCCAGAGTTTTTTTTTTCTAGGGAAAGATGTTAGGACAATTTTCAAGACTGCTTTTCAATAAACAACCCTTGCATACATGAAGGTTACACAGAACACAAGGAGCATAAATTTAATACCATCTGAGTCGTGTAATGTACCTATACAATGCCATTATTTCTTTCCAGAGTAAAGTCAATATTGCCATTTTGGGGGTACGACAGATCCAGAAGCGAATTACATCATCAGGATTTACCAAAACAGTTGATATTCAAGTAAGTTATTATTTAAAAACTAATGTTATTTGTAAGTTTTTGAGAGGTACACTGGGTTGGGTAATGAAATGAAGTTTCAACTGAATTTGAAATGAAATTTTCATCTGCCCAACCCAAATATTTGTCTACTATTAGCAGTGTTTAGCAAGTTTTTTCAGTCACCCACATTGTATCATTGTATGTGGCTGATGCTGTAATTAATAAATTAAAATATCTTCCAATTACTTTTTTGTTCCCGTTGTAAGCCAACACAACACAGTAAATAAAATAATATTATAAATCGTATTCAGGAGACTCCAATTCATATTGGAATGTGATCTCTATTTAGGTGGAAGCACTCAAACAGGCAAAGGAAACAAACCCACAAGGAAGGTGGTGAATAAAGGCAGATGCATGTGATGTTCGAAAGGGGTTGAGAGAGAGTACGCGTGGAACATGGGCTGGTGATGAGGATCTAGGGGATGGTTCGTTGCAGGCCTTATATGCCGATTACAAAGCCAGGGGTGTGTTTGTGAGGAGTGTTGGTACACCAGAAAGGTCTAGGCTGATTGGGAGAGATGTGAGAAAGTTGCAGGTGGAATTGGAAAGTCATTTGGAATTCCTGACTACTGGTGCTGAAGTTGCTAGTGGTGTGTACAGCAGGGCAATTCAGGGTGGTAGATCATCTGATCAAACAATGATGGAATTGGCTTGGACTGTTGTTGGGTTTGAGGAACTGGTAAAGAAATTTAGAACTTTTCAGACTGAATTGAATGCTTTTTCACAAGATAGTGACAATGGTGCATGTGGAGATTTAAATTCATTAAAATCTAATCTGCTGAGTTACCTCAAAGATCTCTTCACCAAGAAGCGCACTGCTGCCGGTCATGTTTTGGTGTTCATGATTGCTGATGAATTGCGTAATCGAAAACCATATGCCATTCCAGTGCGGCTTATGCCGTACAAGTCACTCACTGACTCCAAACTAAGGGAACTGGAACTTCAGCTGGAGGAAGCCATGAGGAATGTAGGAATGACAGTTGTGGGTATGTGCTAACAGCTGCTATCTAGCTGTAATTTTACGCAGCTATTTTCCTTGTTAGAATTCTTTAACTGTTCAGTTATGAACAGGCGTCACTGCATTAAACCAAATTGCACTTTTTAACATGATTTTCATTAAAAGCTTGGCATTTAACATTTATTTACTTATTTATTTTATAATACATTGTATTGCTGCTGGTAAAACTGACTGGGCTCTGCACGCACCATTTGTTGTCACTTTTCAGGTTTTACCACCGATGGCGAGTTCAATTACCTCCGAACAGCAGGAAATGTACGAGCTCTTTCTGTCATTGAGCTGATTAAAAATTCAAGGAATGAAGCACGTCATATGAGTGCAATACCATTGCTTGCTTCTTGCAGCTAGATAGACAAGGCAGGTGTTATTTTTATGGCTTAGCCATGATTGTATTCACTTTTTAGCATCCCACACTCAGAACTTGATAATAATTACTATTCTTAGAAATAACAACTTATTGGTCTGGAATTCCACCAAGGCATGATTTGTATGGAGTATTCAACAACCACTAATTAATTAAGTTGTACCTACAGGTGTATGTGCAGTATGGGGTTCACAGATTTTTACTACATGAATACAGGGAATTTCCCTTTGACATGAAAATTTTTCAATGTGTATGATCTTGTTTTCCCAACAGGAAATCCATTGCGTCAACACTCGGCAGTGCCTGTAGAGGATGTGAAGTGGCTACATTCATTCATGACCAATCAGAGAGAAAATCCAGTCCCTTTTGCCAAAGCCTTATTGCTGCTAAGAAGGAAGTTATTTCCCTTTATGCATAATCCACACCCATGGGTTCAAGGTACATTGTTGTCATTTTAAAGTTAATTTGCCTAGCATAAGTTAGCTGTGTCCTCTTTGACCTTATCATCACTTAACCTCCTGACTGACACACTTATTTTGCTATTAAGAAGCCTGCAGCTCAATATGATTAGGGCAGGGATTTGATATATGTGGGACATAAGCACACACTTGAGGGAGTTGTTGGTTTAGGGTGTAATGGACATTGTTGAACCTTTTCCCGGCATATATTGCAATAAGTTTGAAACTAACCAAATTGAGTAATTCCCCTATCCAAGTACACTGTACTTTGTAAAGCTAGAGAAGGAAAACATTAATGAGACTGCTATGATTATTTTCTTTATTGATTATAGATAGAGCTGAAACAACACATGACGTGCTGAGATCCATAATGGCTATCTACCTCTATCGCAAAAAAATTGAAGATCTCAAAAATCATCCCAGTGATCCTGCAAACTTCTGTGACAACCTCTACCAACCAGAGAGAGATGCTAATGGTGAACAGATCCACCACCGTGAAGACCACAACCACCTACTGAAACGCATAGTCTCCCGTCTTCGTGAAGGGCATATTCCAGGCATAGATCTACGACACCTTAGGGATGCTTTGCATGACCCTTCTACTGGGTTGACATATGAGACCCTCACAGGGAAGAACAAGCAGTCAGTGCCTGATTGTGAGCGCCTCATTAGTCCTGGAGTAATTTCCTTCCTGGAGCAAAAGGTCACACAAGTGGAACCGGTGTCCTTAGGCGGATCCACAACTGGCACAAAGCAGTTGATGGGAGAGGAATTTCTGAAGAACAGCGATCTACCTACTGCAGAGAAATGAAAGAGTGGCTACTATCAGATTGGATGCCATGGTTCAATTATCAACCTGATTTCAGCACTATTGATGTAAACAGGTGGGATATGTTTACTTTCAATTGAGGAATCCTTGAAGATTTCTGGGAAACCATATTTACTCGATTAAGGACGGTGCCTGCTTTTGTTACTGCGCATATGTTCTGCGCATCTCAGGATATTGGGGTTTCTTAAGGAATTTGCCCACTAATACAACAATATTTTTGCGTGGTTTATGACTATGTGGAAAAAGCAGATCTTACCAAGGGCTATCAGAATCCAAAAAGAAAATTGGGGGCAACCACGCATTTTTCAGAGACAATTGACGTTAAATTTGGAAAGAAATTGCTTTACATTCTTTGTATTAACGCTTTTTTTTAGAATTAGGGTTGCTAAATTATCTCTGAAAATGTGTAATAACCCACATTTTTCTTTTTGGATTTCAATAACCCTTGCTAAGATCTACTTTTTCCCCAGTGAAATACATCTATATTAGGAGGCACCGCCCCAGTTGAGCACCCCATTTGAGGGAATAAATGTGAAAGAGCGCTGCCCTCGAATAAGCTCCGGAGACTCTCAGTTTTTGCTCAGCCAAGCAAATATTTGTCGCAAACTTTTGGTCAACCACTTGGGCTGGTATCTTGAATGATCATAATATATTTTGTACCATGATGATAGGGGGGAAAAAGCTGGATCTATACATGCCTCTGAGGCTTGTTCCAAGTTAACTTATAACCACTGCTTCAATTTTTTTAGACCCATAAAGGGCATATGTGGCCTTACACAAGAAACTGTTGTTGGTCTGGTAGCAAACTTGGAGAGTAGAGAATTGCGCAGAGCTGAGTATCAGGAAAGAGGACTCCCCCCCTGAGCATCCCCGGGCATCAGCAACTGATGATGTTGAAGGGATAATAGCCCTTATGCATGAAATGCTTGGAGACATATTTGATGTCAAACAGTTTCTGGATGCACAACCCAAGATTTTCAGTGAATTCAAGAAACGAATTGATTCTGATCTGGATTTTTTTTACTGGACAGGAGCAAATGAACGCTACAGAGACTTTGAACTTCCGTTGTTTAACGAACCATCAGGAGAAGGCATCATTGAGAGACTTTATAGAATCAGTTTGTCAAGGCGAGGAGATCCAGGTGTCTTTGTAGCCAACAGAGCTTCCTTACCCCAGAGGGGACAGTTAACTGTTAGAGCCCCGTTTCATAGAACCCAGTCGAGTTGCCTCCACCTCAGCTGGAAGGACAACCTTAGCTGTTGACTTGTCATTGGGGTATATGGCTATTTCAATCAACAGTTGTATTCTTAAACCCTCAAGCTTAGTTCATCTGCACGCAGGTTATATGGGTAGCTGCAAGTCTTCTGTGATTCCACATAATTTCATGGCTGTCACTGCCATAGGATGGATGGACGTACCACAAACACTTGCCAAGAAATGTAATTAATAGGGAGCCATAGCTAAGTCTGGTAATTTCATTGACAAGTTACCCATACCACCTTGCGGTCATACCGCGTAACTTTCCAAGGTTAATTGAAATAGCTGTATGCCCTAAGGTTTCAATTCTTGTTACTTTGCAAGGGGGTATGTCATACAAATTGTATTTTCATGTACCTGTTGTGGTTCAGTTTTATCCTTTGTGTAATTTTTATCTTCTGGTTATCTTACATAACGATACAAGAATGAAATTAAACCACAACAAATGCTTTGTATCCTCCTAGAACTTCTAAAAAACACGAAGCAAAAATGTGCATTCATATCAGTGTTAACATAAAGGAGTTTTATTAATTTTGAAGTATCTAAATTTTCTATGATATATTGCTTCATGTTTTGAATGATCAAACAGGAAACTGTAGTTCCAGTTACCCAAGCAATGCAAACTTTTGAATTCACCTTCGCCAACCACACACACACACACACACACACTCACTTCAAGGACCGAGACAATATTATATTTCAGCATACACAGCTTAGCTGGCAATGGGGACTCTCTCTCTCTTTCTTTTCCAGGCAAAAACAAAATGAATGTTTTCTAGTGTAACTGGAACCACATTTTTTTTGGATTAAGTAGTTGGTTCAATTCAAAGAATAGGACCTGGTGATGCATTCACACTACTAGTACCGTGGACTAAACATGAAAGTGGACATTTGAAGTGAACATTGAAATAAAACATGTTTCCACACTGTTTCCCCTAAAGATGTTTATAACTGCATTGTTCACAGCAAGCGTCCTTTTCAAACACGTTTTATGCCTGGATCTATAATTATGCGGTTTCACCGAACACGCATAAATCTTTATAATAATTATTTATTCACTTAACCTAAAAACAAGAGCTCTAATATGCTGTGGCATTTATTTTCAGATTCAATCTCATTTGTTACGCCCTTCGAATCTTTCGGGCACTCGCTTCCTCTCCACCCCGATCGTGGTCAAAGCACTCCTGATGTGAAAATTTAGATAGATAGATGGATGGATGGATGGATGGATGGAGGGAGGGAGGGAGGGAAGGAGGGACGGACGGATGGATGGTTATTGCGGTGCTTTTAAAGAGGCAGTTGAGGGTGGTTATTAGGATGGTTAAAAGGGGCCACTTTTGGACGGTTAAAAAGGGGCAGATTAGGGTGGTTATTACGGTGGTTATTACGGTGGTTTCAAAGAGGCAGTTGAGGGTGGTTATTAGGATGGTTAAAAAGGGCCAGTTTTGGATAGTTATTACGGTGGTTAAAAGGGGCAGTTTAGGGTGGTTAATACGGTTGTTAAAAAGGAGCAGATTAGGTTGTTATTAGGATGGTTAAAAAGGGGCAGATTAAGGTGATTATTACGGTGGTTTAAAAGGGGTAGTTGAGGATCGTTAATACGGTGGTTAAAAAGGGGCAGATTAGGGTGGTTATTACGGTAGTTAAAAAGGGGCAGATTGGGATGGTTATTACGGTGCTTAAAAAGGGGCACATTAGGGTGGTTATTACTGTGGTTGAAAAGGGGCAGATTTGGGTGGTGATTACGGTGGTTTAAAAGGGGCAGATTTGGGTGGTTAATACCGTAGTCAAAAAAGAGCAGATTAAGGTGGTTATCACGGTGGTTTAAAAGATACAGTTAGGGTGGTTGTTAAGGTGGTTAAAAAGGGTTCAGATTAAGGTGGTTGTTACAGTGGATAAAAAGGGCCAGTTTAGGATGGTTATTAGGGTGGTTAAAAAGGGGCGGATTAGAGATGGTTATTACGGTTGTTAAAAAGGGGCAGTTTAGGGTAGTTAATACGGTTGTTAAAAAGGAGCAGATTAGGGTAGTTAATACGGTGGTTAAAAAGGGGCAGATTAGGGTGGTTATTACGGTGGTTATTACGGTGGTCTTGAAAAGGCAGTTGAGAGTGGTTATTAGGATGGTTAAAAAGGGCCACTTTTGGATGGTTTAAAAGGGGCAGATTTGGGTGGTTATTACGGTGGTTTCAAAGAGGCAGTTGAGGGTGGTTATTAGGATGGGTAAAGAGGGCCAGTTTTGGATAGTTATTACGGTGGTTAAAAAGGGGAAGTTTAGGGTGGTTAATACGGTTGTTAAAAAGTAGCAGATTAGGTTGTTATTAGGATGGTTAAAAAGGGGCAGATTAGGGTAATTACTACGGTGGGTTAAAAGGGGCAGTTGAGGGTGGTTATAAGGATGGTTAAAACGGGTAGATTTGGGTGGTTATTACGGTAGTCAAAAAAGAGCAGATTAACGTGGTTAATACGGTGGTTAAAAAGGGGCAGATTAGGGTGGTTATCACTGTGGTTTAAAAGGGGCAGTTAGGGTGGTTATTAGGATGGTAAAAAAGAGGCAGTTTAGGGTGGTTAATACGGTTGTTAAAAAAAGCAGATTAGGGTGGTTATTATGGTGGTTAAAAAGGGGCAGATTAGGATTTTTATTACGGTGGTTAAAATGGGGCAGATTAGGTTGGTTATTACGGTTGTTAATAAGCGGCAGTTTACGATGGTTAATGCGGTTGTTAAAAAGAAGCAGATTAGGGTGGTTATTTCGGTGGTTAAAAAGGGCCAGTTTAGGATGGTTAATACGGTTGTTAAAAAGTAGCAGAATAGGGTGGTGATTACCGTAGTTTAAATGAGGCAATTGAGGGTGGTTAATACAGTGGTTATAAAGGGGCAGATTAGGGTGATTATTAGGGTGGTTCTTACGGTGGTTTCAAAGACGCAGCTGAGGGTGGCTATTAGGATGGTTAAAAGGGGCCAGTTTTGGATAGTTATTACGGTGGTTAAAAAGGGGCAGTTTAGGGTGGTTAATACGATTGTTAAAAAGGAGCAGATTAGGTTGTTATTAGGATGGTTAAAAAGGGGCAGATTAGGGTAATTATTACGGTGGTTTAAAAGGGGCAGTTAAGGGTGGTTAATACGGTGGTTAAAAAGGGGCAGATTAGGGTGGTTATCACTGTGGTTTAAAAGGGGCAGTTAGGGTGGTTATTAGGATGGTTAAAAAGAAGCAGTTTAGGATGGTTAATACGGTTGTTAAAAAAAGCAGATTAGGGAGGTTATTACGGTGGTTAAAAAGGGGCAGATTACGATTCTTATTAGCGGAGCCAGCGCGCTAGCGCGTCAGCGGAGCTCCATTGCTAAGGAAATTTGGTAATTTGTCAAATTTGTCAAGCCAAAAAATTTTGTTAGTGACGTGATAGTCACGTGACCGTCCGTCCGTACATCCGTACGTCCGTCCGTCCGCACCACAGGGCTACCAATACACTTCATACACTGGATATAACCCTGTGCTGAATCCCGTGTGTTTTTGGTGCGAAATCGCATGTTGACGCGCGTTGTAGGAAAACAAGCAAAGACAACAAAAGTCAAAAACAAATTTGTTAATGGAAAAAAAACAGTTCAAGGAACACTCAGTTGTCTTTTTGGTGGAAGGGGAAAACTTCAATTTAGGCGAAAGAAATTAGGCGATAAAGTTCAGGCAAAAAGTTCAAATTTGCCTCGTCGGTTCTGTTCAAACTCGGTCGGTACACCGCTTGAGTTCGCAGCGTTTCGCAGCGGTTTCGACGCCAAATATAGCAGAGCTAGTGCTTTTTGGTTTTTTTCTGTCCACAACCATGGTTTTTACGGCGTTTCGAACACGTTTTGCAGGAAAAATACCAGCATTTTCACGCTGTTAGGCAGCTTGTCACGAAGAAAGAAATAAGTATTAAAATTAACTCCAAATACATCGTTAAACGCCCCTGGCCTAGTGGACTAGTCACCGGCATCTTACGCTGCCGAGCCGGGTTCGACACTCAGCGGGAGCAGGTTTTTTTTTTTTTGTTTTTTTTTTTAATTTAACGACTTGAATGAGAGTATTTTCACAAATTAATAACTGCCAGCAAAAACAAAACAAAAAAAAAAACAAAAAAAAAGACAAAACAAAAAGGGGGGCTCCGCTTTTAGGCTTGGCTAAATCTATATATTACGGTGGTTAAAATGGGGCAGATTAGGTTGGTTATTACGGTGGTTAAAAAGCGGCAGTTTACGGTGGTTAATACGGTTGTTAAAAAGAAGCAGATTAGGGTGGTTATTACGGTGGTTAAAAAGGGCCAGTTTAGGATGGTTAATACGGTTGTTAAAAAGTAGCAGAATAGGGTGGTGATTACCGTGGTTTAAAAGAGGCAATTGAGGGTGGTTAATACAGTGGTTATAAAGGGGCAGATTAGGGTGATTATTAGGGTGGTTAAAAAGGGCCAGTTTTGGATAGTTATTACGGTGGTTAAAAAGGGGCAGTTTAGGGTGGTTAATACGGTGGTTAAAAAGGGGCAGATCAGGGTGGTTATTGCGGTGGTTAAAAAGGGGCAGATTAGGATTTTTATTACGGTGGTTAAAAAGGGCCAGTTTAGGATGGTTAATACGGTTGTTAAAAAGTAGCAGAATAGGGTGGTGATTACAGTGGTTTAAAAGAGGCAATTGAGGGTGGTTAATACAGTGGTTATAAAGGGGCAGATTAGGGTGATTATTAGGGTGGTTCTTACGGTGGTTTCAAAGACGCAGTTGAGGGTGATTATTAGGATGGTTAAAAAGGGCCAGTTTTGGATAGTTATTACGGTGGTTAAAAAGGGGCAGTTTAGGGTGGTTAATACGGTTGTTAAAAAGGAGCAGATTACGTTGTTATTGGGATGGTTAAAAAGGGGCAGATTAGGGTAATTATTACGGTGGTTAAAAAGGGGCAGATCAGGGTGGTTATTGCGGTGGTTAAAAAGGGGCAGATTAGGATTTTTATTACGGTGGTTAAAATGGGGCAGATTAGGTTGGTTATTACGGTTGTTAAAAAGCGGCAGTTTAGGATGGTTAATACGGTTGTTAAAAAGAAGCAGATTTGGGTGGTTATTTCGGTGGTTAAAAAGGGGCAGTTTAGGGTGGTTAATACGGTTGTTAAAAAGGAGCAGATTAGGTTGTTATTAGGATGGTTAAAAAGGGGCAGATTAGGGTGGTTATTACGGCGGTTTAATAGGGGTAGTTGAGGGTCGTTAATACGGTGGTTAAAAAGGGGCAGATTAGGGTGGTTCTTACGGTAGTTAAAAAGGGGGAGATTGGGATGGTTATTACGTGGTTAAAAAGGGGCAGATATCAGTGGTTGCTACGGTAGTTAAAAATGGGCAGATTAGGGTGGTTATTACTGTGGTTGAAAAGGGGCAGATTTGGGTGGTGATTACGGTGGTTAAAAAGGGGCAGATTTGGGTGGTTAATACGGTAGTCAAAAAAGAGCAGATTAAGGTGGTTATCACGGTGGTTTAAAAGATACAGTTAGGGTGGTTGTTAAGGTGGTTAAAAAGGGGCAGTTTAGGATGGTTATTAGGGTGATTAAAAAGGGGCAGGTTAGAGATGGTTATTACGGTTGTTAAAAAGGGGCAGTTTAGGGTGGTTAATACGGTGGTTAAAAATGGGCAGATTAGGGTGGTTATTACGGTGGTTTTAAAGAGCCAGTTGAGGGTGGTTATTAGGATGGTTAAAAGG
Organism: Siderastrea siderea; assembly: GCA_964030785.1. NCBI lineage: Eukaryota > Metazoa > Cnidaria > Anthozoa > Scleractinia > Rhizangiidae > Siderastrea > Siderastrea siderea. Next base: position 3,253,066 of record OZ034977.1, read on the forward strand.
GGCCACTTTTGGATGGTTAAAAAGGGGCAGATTAGGGTGGTTATTACGTGGTTATTACAGTGGTTTCAAAGAGGCTGTTGACGTTGGTTATTAGGATGGTTAAAAAGGGCCAGTTTTGGATGGTTATTACGGTGGTTAAAAAGGGGCAGTTTAGGGTGGTTAATACGGTTGTTAAAAAGTAGCAGATTAGGTTGTTATTAGGATGGTTAAAAAGGGGCAGATAAGGGTGATTGTTACGGTGGTTTAAAAGAAGCAGTTGAGGGTGGTTAATACGGTGGTTAAAAAGGGACTGATGAGGGTGGTTATTAAAGTGATTAAAAAGGGGAAGATTTGGGTGCTTATTACGGTGGTTAAAAAGGGGCAGACATCAGTGGTTATTACGGTGGTTAAAAAGGGGCAGATTAGGGTGGTTAATACGGTAGTCAGAAAAGAGCAGATTAGGGTGGTTATTACGTGGTTATTACGGTGGTTTCAAAGAGGCAGTTGAGGGTGGTTATTAGGATGGGTAAAAAGGGCCAGTTTTGGATAGTTATTACGGTGGTTAAAAAGGGGCAGTTTAGGGTGGTTAATACGGTTGTTAAAAAGTACCAGATTAGGTTGTTATTAGGATGGTTAAAAAGGGGCAGATTAGGGTGATTACTACGGTGGGTTAAAAGGGACAGTTGAGGGTGGTTATAAGGATGGTTAAAATGGGTAGATTTGGGTGGTTATCACTGTGGTTTAAAAGGGGCAGTTAGGGTTGTTATTAAGATGGTTAAAAAGAGGCAGTTTTGGGTGGTTAATACGGTTGTTAAAAAAAGCAGATTAGGGTGGTTATTACGGTGGTTAAAAAGGGGCAGATTAGGATTTTTATTACGGTGGTTAAAATGGGGCAGATTAGGTTGGTTATTACGGTTGTTAAAAAGCGGCAGTTTAGGATGGTTAATACGGTTGTTAAAAAGAAGCAGATTAGGGTGGTTATTACGGTGGTTAAAAAGGGCCAGTTTAGGATGGTTAATACAGTTGTTAAAAAGTAGCAGAATAGGGTGGTGATTGCAGTGGTTTAAAAGAGGCAATTGAGGGTGGTTAATACAGTGGTTATAAAGGGGCAGATTAGGGTGATTATTAGGGTGGTTCTTACGGTGGTTTCAAAGACGCAGTTGAGGGTGGTTATTAGGATGGTTAAAAAGGGCCAGTTTTGGATACTTATTACGTTGTTAAAAAGGGGCAGTTTAGGGTAGTTAATACGGTTGTTAAAAAGGAGCAGATTAGGTTGTTATTAGGATGGTTAAAAAGGGGCAGATTAGGGTAATTATTACGGTGGTTTACAAGAAGCAGTTGAGGGTGGTTAATACGGTGGTTTAAAAGGGACTGATGAGGGTGGTTATTAAAGTGGTTAAAAAGGGGCAGATTTGGGTGCTGATTACGGTGGTTAAAAAGGGGCAGACATCGGTTTTTTATTACGGTGGTTAAAAAGGGGCAGATTAGGGTGGTTAATACGGTAGTCAAAAAAGAGCAGACTAAGGTGGTTATCACGGTGGTTTAAAAGATACAGTTATGGTGGTTATTACGGTGGATAAAAAGGGGCAGTTTAGGGTGGTTATTACGGTGGTTAAAAAAGAGCAGATTAGGGTGCTTAATGCGGTGGTTATAAATGGGCAGATTAGAGATGGTTATTATGGTTGTTAAAAAGGGGCAGATTAGAGATGGTTATTACGGTTGTTAAAAAGGAGCAGATTAGGGTAGTTAATACGGTGGTTAAAAATGGGCAGATTAGGGTGGTTATTATGGTTTTTATTACGGTAGTCTTAAGAGGCAGTTTAGGGTGGTTATTAGGATGGTTAAAAAGGGGCAGATTAGAGTGGTTATTACGGTGGTTATAACGGTGGTTTCAAAGAGGCAGTTGAGGGTGGTTATTAAGATGGTTAAAAAGGGCCAGTTTTGGATGGTTATTACGGTGGTTAAAAAGGGGCAGTTAAGGGTGCTTAATGCGGTGGTTATAAATGGGCAGATTAGAGATGGTTATTATGGTTGTTAAAAAGGGGCAGATTAGAGATGGTTATTACGGTTCATTAAAAGGGGCAAATTAGGATGGTTATTACGGTGGGTTAAAATGGGCAGATTAGGGTGGTTATTATGGTTTTTATTACGGTAGTCTTAAAGAGGCAGTTTAGAGTGGTTATTAGGATGGTTAAAAAGGGGGAGATCAGGGTTGTTGTTACGGTGGTTAAAAGGGGGCAGATTAGGCGATTATTACGGTGGTTAAAAGGGGCAGATTAGGGTGGTTATTACGGTGGTTAAGAAGGGGCAGATTAGGGTGGTTAATACGGTGGTTTTACGTACCCAAATTGTGAATTAGCCAATCAGAAGCCTTGTTTACCGTCATGATTTTCTACGATATCAAGTCACTGACCTGATATCCTACGATATCATGGACAGTTTGTGAAACTTGCATCTTTCTGCAGACTTTAGAGGCGAAAATTACAACAGAAATTAAACGAAACGTAAAACTATTACATTTGTTAAACGAGAAAGTAATTTGTTTAACGGTAAGAAAGAAAAAAAATACAATTTCGCGCCAAAATTGGAAGCGGCTACACTGGCGGGCGCTCGAGTGAACTTTACGGACAGCGCTGAAACTTTTTGGTTTCAAAATGGAGCCGGATTTTCCAAATTTCTTTCTTAACTTGGACTTCCAAGATTCAGAAAATGAAACTCCAAACAAACGAATTAAATAAAATGGCAGATGAGGAGTTGGAGAAGAGTATTGACGACCAGAAAAGTGTAAATACGTGTCGCTCTACAACGCCTGACTGATCACGGTAACTAACAAGAAAAAAGCCGGGTTTTAGGACGAATTTGGGTACGGTAAATACCTAATCGCACCTTTTTTTAGTACGCTTCGGCAGCATATCAAGCTCGTTTGGTCTCACCATGGGTATTTTGGCTCGACTACGTCTCGCCAAAATACGAACCACGGCTCGACCAAACTCGCCTGATATGCCGCCGAAGCGTACCAAAAAGGTACGATTAGGCATAAAAATAGCGGCAGATTAGCGTGGTTATTACGGTGGTTAAGAAGGGGGAGATTAGGGTAGTTATTATGGTGGTTAAAAAAGAGCAGAATAGGGTGGTTAATATGGTGGCTAAAAAAGAGCAGAATAGGGTGGTTATTACGGTGGTTAAAAAGGGGGAGATTAGGGTGGTTATTACGGTGGTTAAAAAGAGCAGAATAGGATGGTTATTACGGTGGTTAAAAAGGGGGAGATTAGGGTGGTTATTACGGTGGTTAAAAAAGAGCAGAATAGGGTGGTTATTATGGTAGTTAAAAAGGGGGAGATTAGGGTGGTTATTACGGTGGTTAAAAAGGGGGAGATTAGGGTGGTTATTACTGTGGTTAAAAAAGAGCAGAATAGGATGGTTATTACGGTGGTTAAAAAGGGGGAGATTAGGGTGGTTATTACGGTGGTTAAAAAAGAGCAGAATAGGGTGGTTATTACGGTGGTTAAAAAGGGGCAGATTAGGGTGGTTATTACGGTGGTTAAAAAGGGGGGGATTAGAATGGTTAATACGGTGGTTAAAAAAGAGCAGAATAGGGTGGTTATTACGGTGGTTAAAAAAGAGCAGATTAGGGTGGTTATTACGGTGGTTAAAAGGGGCAGATTAGGGTGGTTATTACGGTGGTTAAAAAGGGGCAGATTAGGGTGGTTTTTACGGTCGTTAAAAAGGGACGGATTTGTGTGGTAATTGCAGTGATTTAAAAGGGGCAGATTTGGGTTGTTATTACGTTGATTTAAAAGGGGCAGATTAGTTTGGTTATTAAGGTCGTTAAAAAGGGGCAGATTTGGGTGGTTATTACGGTGGTTAAAATTGGGCAGATTTAAGTGGTTATTGCGGTGATTTAAAAGTTACAGATTAGGGTGTTTATACCGGTGGTTAAAAAGGAGCAGATTAGGGTGTTTATTACGGTAATTTAAAAGGAGCAGATTAGGGTGGTTATTACGGTGATTATAAAGAGAGGCAGTTAAGGGTGGTTAATACGGTTGATTAAAAGGGGCAAATTAGGCTGGTTATTACGGTAGGTAAAAAGGTGCAGATTAGGGTGGTGATTACGGTAGTTAAAAAGAGGCACATAAGAGTGGTTATTACGATGGTTCTCAAGGGGCAGTTTAAGGTGGTTAATACGGTTGTTAAAAAAGAGCAGATTAGGGTGGTTCTTATGGTGGTTAAAAACGGGAAGATTAGGGTGGTTAATTCGGTGGTTAAAAAGGGGGAGATTTGGGTGCTTATTAATTTGGTTAAAAAGGGCAGATTTGGGTGGTTATTAGGGTGGTTAAAAAACAGCAGAATAGGGTGGTTAATACGGTGGTTAAAAAGGGGCAGATTAGGGTGAATATTAGGGTGGTTCTTACGGTGGTTTCAAAGAGGCAGTTGAGGATGGCTATAAGGATGGTTAAAAGGGCCAGTTTTGGATAGTGATTACGGTGGTTAAAAAGGGGCAAATTAGGGTGGTTATTACGGTGGTTTAAAAGGGGCAGTTGAGAATGATTAATACGGTGGTTAAAAAGGGGCAGATTAGGGTGGTTATTACGGTGGTTAAAAAGGAGGAGGTTAGTGTGGTTATTACGGTGGTTAAATACGGAAAGATTTGGGTAGTTATTACGGTGGTAAAAGAGGGACTGATGAGAGTGGTTATTACGGTTGTTCAAAAGAGGCAGTTGAGGGTGGTTATTAGAATGGTTAAAAAGGGCAGTTTAGGGTGGCTAATACGGTTATTAAAAAAATCGAAGATTTGGGTGGTTATTACGGTGGTTAAAAACGGCGAGTTTAGGATGGTTAATACTGTTGTTAAAAAGGGACAGTTTAAAGGGTGGTTATTACGGTGGTTTAAAAGGGGCAGTTGAGGGTGGTTAATACGGTGGTTAATACGGTGGTTAATATGGTGGTTAAAGTAGGGTGGTTTTTACGGTTGTTAAAAACGGACAGATTTGTGTGGTAATTGCAGTGATTTAAAAGGGGCAGATTTGGGTTGTTATTACGTTGATTTAAAAGGGCAGATTAGTTTGGTTATTACGGTAGTTAAAAAGGGCAGATTTGGGCGGTTATTACGGTGGTTAAATCTGGGCAGATTTAAGTGGTTATTGGGGTGATTTAAAAGTTTCAGATTAGGGTGGTTATAAAGGTTGTTAAAAAGGAGCAGATTAGGGTGTTTATTACGGTAATTTAAAAGGAGCAGATTAGGGTGGTTATTACGGTGGTTAAAAAGGGGCAGTTAAGGGTGGTTAATACGGTTGATTAAAAGGGGCAAATTAGGATGGTTATTACGGTGGGTAAAAAGGTGCAGATTAGGGTGGTGATTATGGTTGTTAAAAAGAGGCACATAAGAGTGGTTATTACGATGGTTAAAAGGGGCAGATTAGGGTTGTTGTTACGGTGGTTAAAAGGGAGGAGATTAGGGTGATTATTACGGTGGTTAAAAAGGGGCAGATTAGGGTGGTTATTACGGTGGTTAAAAAGGGGCAGATTAGGGTGGTTATTACGGTGGTTAAAAAGGGGCAGATTAGGGTGGTTAATACGGTGGTTATAAATGGGCAGATTAGGGTGGTTATTACGGTGGGTGAAAATGGGGAGATTAGTGTGTTTATTACGGTGGTTAAAAAGGGGCAGATAAGCGTGGTTATTACGGTGGTTAAAAAGGGGCAGATTAGGGTGGTTATTTCAGTGGTTAAAAAGGGGCAGATTTGTGTGGTTATTGCCGTGATTTAAAAGGGGGAGATTAGGCAGGTTATTACGAAGATTTAAAAGGAGCAGATTAGGGTTGTTATTACGGTGGTTAAAAAGGGGCAGATTAGGGTGGTTAATACGGTTATTTAAAAGTTGCAGATTAGCGCGGTTATTACGGTGGTTGAAAAGGGGCAGATGAGGGTGGTTATTACGGTGGTTATAAATGGACAGAATAGGGTGGTTATTACGGTGGTTGAAAAGGGGCAGATTAGGGTGGTTAATACGGTGGTTATAAATGGGCAGATTAGGGTGGTTATTACGGTGGGTGAAAATGGGGAGATTAGTGTGTTTATTACGGTGGTTAAAAATGGGGCAGATAAGCGTGGTTATTACGGTGGTTAAAAAGGGGTAGATTAGGGTGGTTATTTCAGTGGTTAAAAAGGGGCAGATTTGTGTGGTTATTGCGGTGATTTAAAAGGGGGAGATTAGGCAGGTTATTACGAAGATTTAAAAGGAGCAGATTAGGGTTGTTATTACGGTGGTTAAAAAGGGGCAGATTAGGGTGGTTAATACGGTTATTTAAAAGTTGCAGATTAGCGCGGTTATTACGGTGGTTGAAAAGGGGCAGATGAGGGTGGTTATTACGGTGGTTAAAAAAGAGCAGATTAGGGTGGTTAATACGGTTGTTAATAAGGGGCAGATTAGGGTGGTTATTACAGTGGTTAAAAAAGAGCAGATTAGGGAGGGTAATACGGTGGTTATAAATGGGCAGATTAGGGTGGTTATTACGGTGGGTTAAAAGGGCCAGATTAGGGTGGTTATTACGGTATTTGAAAAGAAGGAGATTAGTGTGTTTTTTACGGTGGTTAAAAAGGGGGCAGATTTGCGTGGTTATTGAGGTCATTTAAAAAGGGGGAGATTAGGGTGATTATTTCGAAGATTTATAAGGCTAGGAGCAGATTAGGGTGGTTATTACGGTGGTTAAAAAGGGGCAGATTTGTGTGGTTATTGAGGTCATTTAAAAGGGGGAGATTAGGGTGATTATTTCGAAGATTTATAAGGCTAGGAGCAGATTAGGGTGGTTATTGCGGTAGTTAAAAAGGGGCAGATTTGGGTGGTTATTACGGTGGTTAAAAAGGGACAGATTTGGGTGGTTATTACGGTTGTGATAAGGGGGCAGATTAGTGTGGTTATTACGGTGTTTTAAAAGGAGCAGATTTTGGTGGTTATTAGAAAGGCTAAAAAGAGGCAGATTAGGGTGGTTATTGCGGTGGTTAAAAAGGGGCAGTTAAGGTTTAATACGGTGATTAAAAAGGGGATTATTAGGGTGGTAATTGCGGTGATTTAAAAGGGGAAGATTAGGGATGTTATTACCGTGGTAAGAAAGGGGCAGATTAGGGTGGTTACTACGGTTATTTAAAAGTCGCACATTAGCGTCGTTATTACGGCGGTTAAAAAGAGGCTGATTAGAGTAGTTACTAGGGTGGTTGAAAAAGGGGCAGATTAGGGTGGTTAATATGGTGGTTAAAAAGAGGCAGATTAGGGTGGTTAATATGGTGGTTAAAAAGGGGCAGATTAGGGTGGTTATTAGGGTGGTTAAAAAGCGGCAGTTTAGGGTGGTTATTACAGTGGTTAAAAAGCGGCAGTTAAGGGTTTTTATTACGGTGGTTAAAAAGGGGCAGATTAGGGTGGTTATTAGGGTGATTTAAATTGAGCAGATTTGGCTGGTTATTAGGAAGGTTAAAAAGGGTGCTTATTACGGTCGTTAAAAAGGGGCGGATTAGGGTGTTTATTCCCGTGGTTAAAAAGGGGGAGATTAGCGTGGTTATTACGGTGGTTAAAAAGGGGCAGATTAGGGTGGTTATTAAGGTGATTAAAAAGGGGTAGATTTGGGTGGTTATTGCGGTGTTTTAAAAGGGACAGATTAGGGTTGTTATTACGGTAGTTAATATATAGATTTAGCCAAGCCTAAAAGCGGAGCCCCCCTTTTTGTTTTGTCTGGTTTTTTTTGTTTTGTTTTTGCTGGCAGTTGTTAATTTGTGAATATACTCTCTTCAAGTCGTTAAATTTAAAAAACAAAAAAAAAACAAAAAAAAAAAAAACCTGCTCCCGCTAACTGTCGAAGCCGGCTCGTCAGCGTAAAATGCCGATGACTAGTCCACTAGACCTTGGGCGTTTAACGATATATTTGGAGTTAATTTTAATACTTATTTCTTTCTTCGTGACAAGCTGCCTATCAGCACGAAAATGCTGGTGTTTTTCCTGGCAAAATGTGTTCGAAACGCCGTAAAAACCATGGTTGTGGACAGAAAAAACCAAAAAGCACTAGCTCTGCTATATTTGGCGTCGAAACCAATGCGAAAAGCTGCGAACTCAAGCGGTGTGCCGACCGAGTTTGAACAGAACCGACGAGGCAAATTTGAACTTTTTGCCTGAACTTTATCGCCGAATTTCTTTCGCCTAGATTGAACTTTTCCCCTTCCACCAAAAAGACAACTGAGTGTTCCTTGAACTTTTTGTTTTCCATTAACAAATTTTTTTTTTGAATTTTGTTGTCTTTGCTTGTTTTGCTACAACGCGGGTTAACATGCGATTTCGCGCCAAAAACACACGGGATTCAGCACAGGGTTATATCCAGTGTATGAAGTGTATTGGTAGCCCTGTGGTGCGGACGGACGGACCTACGGATGTACGGACGGACGGATGTATGGACGGACGGTCACGTGACTATTACGTCACTACCAAAATTTTTTGGCTTGACAGGTTACCAAATTTCCTTAGCATTGGAGCTCCGCTGACGCGCTATCGCGCTGGCTCCGCTAAAAAGGGGCAGATTAGGGTGGTTATTACGGTGGTTACAATGGAGCAGATTTGGCTGGTTATTAGGAAGGTTAAAAAGGAAGCTACGGTGGTTAAAAAGAGGCGGATTAAGGTATTTATTCCGGTGGTTAAAAAGGGGGAGATTAGCGTGGTTTTTACGGTGGTTAAAAAGGGGCAGATTAGGGTGGTTATTACGGTGGTTAAAGGGCGGCAGTTTAGGGTGATTAATACGGTGGTTTAAAAGGAGATGATTAGGGTGGTTATTACGGTGGTTAAAACGGGCAGTGGATGGTTGTTATTACGGTGGTTAAAAAGCGGCCAATTAGGGTGGTAAATACAGTGGTTAAAAATGGGCAGTTTAGGGTGGTTGATACGGTGGGTAAGAACGGGGCAGTTTAGGGTGGTTATTACGGTGGTTAAAAAGGGGCAGATTTGGGTGGTTATTGCGGTGATTGAAAAGGGCCAGTTTAGGGTCTTTATTACTGTGGTTAAAAAGAGGCAGATTAGGGTGGTCATTACGGTGGTTACAAAGGGGCAGATTAGGCTGCTTAATACGGTAGTTAAAGGGCGGCAGTTTAGGGTGATTAATACGGTGGTTTAAAAGGAGATGATTAGGGTGGTTATTACGGTGGTTAAAACGGGCAGTGGATGGTTGTTATTACGGTGGTTAAAAAGCGGCCAATTAGGGTGGTAAATACAGTGGTTAAAAAGGGGCAGTTTAGGGTGGTTGATGCGGTGGGTAAAAACGGGGCAGTTTAGGGTGGTTATTACGGTGGTTAAAAACGTGCAATTTAGGGTGGTTATTACGGTGGTTAAAAAGCGGCAGTTTAGTGTGGTTATTACGGTGGTTAAAAAGGGGATGATTAGGGCGGGTATTACGGTGGTTAAAACGGGCAGTGGAGGGTTGTTATTACGGTGGTTAAAAAGCGGCCTATTAGGGTGGTAAATACAGTGGTTAAAAAGGGGCAGTTTAGGGTGGTTGATACGGTGGGTAAAAACGGGGCAGTTTAGGGTGGTTATTACGGTGGTTAAAAAGGTGCAATTTAGGGTGGTTATTACGGTGGTTAAAAAGCGGCAGTTTAGTGTGGTTATTACGGTGGTTAAAAAGGGGCAGATTTGGGTGGTTATTGCGGTGATTGAAAAGGGCCAGTTTAGGGTCTTTATTACTGTGGTTAAAAAGAGGCAGATTAGGGTGGTTATTACGGTGGTTACAAAGGGGCAGATTAGGGTGCTTAATACGGTGGTTAAAAGGCGGCAGTTTAGGGTGATTAACACGGTGGTTAAATAGGGGATGATTAGGGTGGTTATTACGGTGGTTAAAACGGGCAGTTGAGGGTGGTTATTACGGTGGTTAAAAAGCGGCAGCTAAGGGTGGTAAATACAGTGGTTAAAAAGGGGCAGTTTAGGGTGGTTGATAGGGTGGGTAAAAACGGGGCAGTTTAGGGTGGTTATTACGGTGGTTAAAAAGGGGCACTTTAGGCTGTTTAACACGGTCGTTAAAAAGGGAAAGATTACAGTTGTTATTACGGTCGTTAAAAAGTCACAGATTCGGGTGGTTATTACGGTGGTTAAAAAGGGCCAGATTACCGTGGTTATTACGGTGATTTAAATGGAGCAGATTTGGCTGGTTATTAGGAAGGTTAAAAAGGGTATTTATTACGGTGGTTAAAAAGGGGCGGATTAGGGTGTTTATTCCGGTGGTGAAAAAGGGGGAGATTAGCGTGGTTATTACGGTGGTTAGAAAGGGGCAGATTCAGGTTTTTGATTACGGTATTTAAAAAGGGGCAGATTTGGGTGGTAATTGCGGTCATTTAAAAGGGACAGGTTAGGGTTGTTATCACGGTAGTTAAAAAGAGGCAGATTAATGTGGTTATTACGGTGATTTAAAAGGAGCAGATTAGGGTGGTTATTATGGTGGTTAAAAAGGGGCAGATTTGGGTGGTTATTGCGGTGATTTAAAAGGGGCAGATTACGGTGGTTATTACGGTGGTTAAAAATAGACAGATTAGGGTGGTTATTACGGTCGTTAAAAAGTGGCAGATTAGGGTGGCTGTTATGGTGGTTAAAAAGGGGCAGATTTGTATGGTTATTACGGTGGTTAAAAAGGGGCCGATTTGGGTGCTTATTGCGGTGGTTAAAAAGGGGCAGATTAGGATGGTTATTACGGTGTTTAAAAAGGGGCAGGTTAAGGTGGTTATTACGGTGGTTAAAAACGGCCAGTTTAGGATGGTTAATACGGTTGTTAAAAAGTAGCAGAATAGGGTGGTTATAACTTTGGTTTAAAAGAGGCAAAAAGGGGCGGATTAGGGTGTTTTTTGCGGTTGTTAAAAAGGGCGAGATTAGCGTGGTTATTACGATGGTTAAAAGGGGCAGATCAGGGTGGTTAGTACGGTGGTTAAAAAGGGGCAGATTTAGGTCGTTATTGCGGTGATTTAAAAGGGACAGATAAGGGTGGTTATTACGGTAGTTAAAAATGGGCAGTTAAGGTTTAATACGGTGCACAGAATAGTATGGCGCGCCGTTTGTTTCAAAATTACCCATGTCTATTGATTGACATATTTTTGGCTTTTTGTCTTATTACTGTATTGTAGTTTCACCGTGTCTTCAATGAATGTGTGGCTAACTCTACCCTGTCGTCTATTTCTGTGTAAGTTGCAATAATGTGGTTCAATTACGACATAAAAATTGTTCGGTTTTGAACATATAAAACCAACACTCGGCGAAGCTCGGTCAGTTGCACGATAATTTAAAAGGGACAGATTAGAGTGGGTATTACGCTGGTTAAAAAAGGGCAGACGTTTGTGGTAAGTGCGGAGATATAAAAGAGCAAATTAGGGTGGTTATTACGGTGGATAAGAAGGGGCAGATTTGGGTGGTTATTGCTGTGATTTAAAAGGAGCAGATTAGTGTGGTTATTATGGTGATTTAAAAGGAGCAGATTAGGGTGGTTATTACGGTGGTTAAAAAGGGGCAGATTTGGGTGGTTATTGCTGTGATTTAAAAGGAGCAGATTAGTGTGGTTATTACGGTGGTTAAAAAGGGGCAGATTAGGATGGTTATTACGGTGGTTAAAAGGGGCAGATTTAGGTGGTTGTTGCAGTGATTTAAAAGGGGCCGATTAGGGTGGTTATTATGGTGGTTAAAAAGGGCCAGATTAGGCTGGTTAATACGGTGGTTAAAAAGGGGCACTTTAGGGTGGTTAATGCGGTTCTAAAAAAAATTGCAGATTTGGGTGGTTAATACGGTTGTTAAAAAGGGGCAGATTAGGTTAGTTATTACGATGGTTTAAAAGAGGCAGATTAGGGTGGTTATTACGGTGATTTAAAAGTGTCAGATTAGGGTGGTTATTACGGTTGTTAAAAAGGGGCACATTAGAGTGGTTATTACGGTGGTTAAAAAGGAGGAGGTTAGGATGGTTATTACGGTGGTTAAAAAGTGGCAGATTAGTGTGGTTATTACGGTAGTTAAAAAGAGAGAGATTAGGGTGGTTATTACGGTCGTTAAAAACGGGAAGATTAGGAAGGTTAATTCGGTGGTTAAAAAGGGGTAGATTTGGGTGCCTATTAATTTGGTTAAAAAGGGGCAGATTAGTGTGGTTAATACGGTGGCTAAAAAAGAGCAGAGTAGGGCGGTTAATACGGTGGTTGAAAAAGGGGCAGATTAGGGTGGTTATTACGATAGTTAAAAAGAGGCAGATTTGGGTGGTTATTTCGGTGGTTAAGAACGGGCAGATTAGCGTGGTTATTACGGTGGTTAAAAAGGGGCACATCAGGGTGGGTATTACGGTGGTTAAAAAGGTGGAGATTAGGGTGGTTATTACGGTGGTTAAAAAGGGGCAGATTAGGATGGTTATTACGGCGGTTAAAAGAGGCAGATTAGGGTGGTTTTTAAGGTGATTTAAAAGGGGCAGATTAGTTTGGTTATTACGGTCGTTAAAAAGGGGCAGATTTGGGTTGTTATTACGGTGGTTAAATAGGAGCATATTAGGGTGGTTCTTACGGTGGTTAAAAGGGGGCAGATTTGGGTGCTTATTGGGGTGATTTAAAAGGAGCAGATTAGGGTGGTTATTACGGTGGTTAAAAAGGGGCAGATTAGGGGTGTTATTACGGTGATTTAAAAGGAGCAGATTAGGGTGGTTATTACGGTGGTTAAAAAGGGGCAGATTAGGGTGTTTATTACGGTAATTTAATAGGAGCAGATTAGGGTGGTTATAACCGTGGTTAAAACGGCTCAGTTAAGGGTGGTTAATACGGTTGATTAAAAGGGGCAGATTATGGTGGTTATTACCGTGGTTAAAAAGGGGCAGTTAAGGGTGGTTAATACGGTGGATTAAAAGGGCCAGATTAGGGTGGTTATTACGGTGGGTAAAAAGGTGCAGATTAGGGCAATGATAACGGTGGTTAAAAAGAGGCACATAAGAGTGGTTATTAGGAGGGTTAACAAGGGGCAGTGTAGGGTGGTTAATACGGTTGTAAAAAAAGGCCAGATTAGGGTGGTTATTACGGTAGTTAAAAAGGGGCAGTTAAAAGTGGTTAATACGGTTGTTAAAAAGGGGCAGTTTAGGGTGGTTATTACGGTGGTTAACAAGGGGCAGATTGGGATTGTCATTACCGTGATTTAAAAAGAGCTGATTACGTTGGTTATTGAGAAGGTTAAAAGGGGGAGATTAGGGTGGTTATTTCCGTAGTTAAAAAGGGGCAGTTAAGGGTGGTTAATACGGTTGATTAAAAAGGGGAGATTAGGGAGGTTATTACGGTGGGTAACAAGGGGCAGATTAGGGTGGTGGTTACCGTGGTTAAAAAGAGGCACATAAGAGTGGCACATAAGAGTGGTTATTATTATGGTTAACAAGGGGCAGTTTAGGGCGGTTAATACGGTTGTCAAAAGGTGCAGATTAGGGTAGTTATTACGATGGTTTAAAAGGGGCAGTTAAGGATGGTTAATGCATTGGTTAAAAAGGAGCAGTTTAGGGTAGTTATTACGGTGGTTAAAAAGGGGCACATTAGGGTGATTATTACGATGGTTTAAAAGAGAGAGTTAAGGGTGGTTAATGCGGTGGTTAAAAAGGGTCAGATTAGAGTGGTTATTACGGTGGTTACAAAGGGGCAGATTAGGGTGGTTATTACGATGGTTTAAAAGAGGCAGTTAAGGGTGGTTAATACGGTGGTTAAAAAGGGGCAGTTTAGGGTGGTTATTACGGTGGTTAAAAAGCGGCAGTTTAGGGTGGTTATTACGGTGGTTAAAAAGCGGCAGTTAAGGGTGGTTATTACGGTGGTTAAAAAGGGGCAGTTAAGGGTGGTTATCAGGGTGGTTATCAGGGTGGTTAAAGAGAGGGAGTTTTTTGGTGGTTATTACGGAGGTTAAAAGGAGCCAATTTAGGATGATTATTACGGTGGTTAAAAGGGGGCAGTTTTGGCTTGTTAGTACGGTGGTTTAAAAGAGATAGTTTAGGATGGTTATTAAGGTGGTTACAAAAGGGCAGTTTAGGATGGTTCTTACGGTGGTTAAAAAGGGCCAGTTTAGGATGGTTAGGACGGTGGCTAAAAAGGGGGAGATTAAGGGTGGTTATTCCGGCGGTTAAAAAGAGAGAGTTTTTTGGTGGCTATTACGGAGGTTAAAAGAGCCAGTTTAGGATGGTTATTAAGGTGGTTATAAAGGGGCAGTCTTGGCTGGTTAGTACGCTGGTTAAAAAGAGCCACTTTAGGATGGTTATTACGGTGGTTAAAAAGGGCTAGTTTAGGATGGTTATTATGGTAGTTAAAAAGGGGCAGTTTAGGGTGGTTATTACTGTGGGTTAACAGCGCCAGTTTAGGGTGGTTATCCTGGTGTTTCAAAAGGAGCAGATTAGGGTGGGTATTAGGATGGTTAAAACAGGCAATTTAGGGTGGTTATTACGGTGGTTAAAAATTGGCAGTTAAGGATGGTTAGTACGGTGGTTAAAAAGAGCTAGTTTAGGGTGGTTATTTCAATGGTTAAAAAGGGGCACATAAAAGTGGTTATTAGGATGGTTAACAAGGGGCAGTTTAGGGTGGTTAATACGGTTGTTCAAAGGCGCAGATTAGGGTAGTTGTTACTATGGTTTAAAAGGGGCAGTTTAGGGTGGTTATTACGGTGGTTAAAATGGGGCAGATTAGGGTGGTTATTACGATGGTTTAAAAGATGCAGTTAAGGGCGGTTAATACGGTGATTAAAAAGCGGCAGTTTAGGGTGCTTATTACCGTGGTTAAAAAGCGGCAGTTTAGGGTGGTTAATACGGTGGTTAAAAAGGGGCAGATTATGGTGCTTATTACCGTGGTTAAAAAGCGGCAGTTTAGGGTGATTAATACGGTGGTTAAAAAGGGGCAGATTAGGGTGGTTATTACGGTGGTTAAAAAGGGGCAGATTAGGCTGGTTATTACGGTGGTTAAAACGGGCAGTTGAGGGTGGTTATTACGTTGGTTAAATAGGGGCAGTTTAGTGTGGTTATTACGGTGGTTAAAAAGGGGCAGTTAAGGTTAATACGGTGGTTAAAAAAGTGCAGATTTAGGTGGTAATTGCGGTGATTTAAAAGGGACAGATTAGGGTGGTTACTACGGTGGTTTAAAAGGGGCAGATTAGGGTGGTTATTACGGTGATTTAAAAGGAGCAGATTAGGTGGTTATTACGGAGCAGTAAAAAGGGGCAGATTTGGGTGGTTATTATGGTCGTTAAAAAGGGGCACATTAGGCTGGTTATCACGGTGGTTAAAAAGAGGCAAATTTGAGTGGTTAATAAGGTGGTTAAAATTGGGCAGATTTGGGTGGTTAATCTGATGATTTAAAAGGGGCAGATTAGGGTGCTTAAAAGGGGCAGAAAAGGGCAGATTAGGGTGCTTATTACGGTGATTTAAAAGGAGCACATTAGGATGGTTATTACGGTGGTTAAAAAGGGGCAGATTTGCGTGGTTATTAAGGTGGTTAAAAAGGGGCAGATTTGGATGGTTATTACGGTGGTGAAAAAGGGGCAGTTGAGGGTGGTTAATACGGTTATTAAAAAGTCGCAGATTTAGGTGGTTATGACGGTTTTTTAAAAGGGGCAGATAAGGGAGATTATTACGTGGTTAAAAAGGGGCAGTTTAAGGTGGTTAACACAGTGGTTAAAAAGGGCCACTTTAGGATGGTTATTGCGGTCGTTAAAAAGGGGAAGATTTGGGTGGTTATTACGCTGGTTAAAAAGGGGCAGATTAGGTTGGTTAATACGGTGGTTAAAAGGGGCAAATTAGGATGGTTATTACGGTCGTTAAAAAGGAGCAGATTAAGATGGTTATTACTTTGGTTAAAAAGGAGCTGATTAGGGTGGTTATTACGGTAGTTAATAATAATAATAATAATAATAATAATATTTATTACTTAATATTGCGCAAATTAACATAAATACATGATCAAATGCGCATTACAAATATAACGAACAGGAAATGTATATGTTTCTGCCATTAAAATTAATTAAAAAGAGAGAAAAATTTACGTACACCTATATAGAGTTAAAAATTATATGCAAGTCTAAAATAGTGAGTCTTCAACTTTCCCTTAAAAATATTGTAATTGTCCTGCATTCTAATGTCCTCCGGTAAAATGCTCCAGATTTTGGGTGCTGCTGTTTTAAAAGCCCTGTCTCCTAGTGTCTTCTTTGATCGTGCACTGTAGTCCTCTAGTAACAAACCCCCGTCCGATCTAAGATTATATCTGGATGTCCTCTTAACGTTGACTAGTCCCTTAAGGTACTCAGGCGCATTGCCACAGACACACTTATGAGCAAGCATTGCTATCTTGAAAATGACCCTAAACCGTACTGGGAGCCAATGTAGCTTAACAAGTGTAGGAGTAATGTGATCATACTTTGCAACATTGCTAACAAGGCGAGCTGCTGCATTTTATAAACGTTGTAGCTTACTTAGCTGGAGGGCTGCAACACCAACCAAGAGGCTATTGCAGTAATCTATCCGTGACATGATTATAACTGCTTGAACTATGGATTTCCTGTCATCGTAACTCAAATACTTTCTAATACGTCCAATATTATGCAGATGATAAATAACAGATAGGCACGTTTTATTTATATGCGCAGACATGGTAAGATTTGCATCCAACCACGCCCCGAGGTTCCTAACAGTCGTTACAGCCGGTACTTTTGCATGGCCGACTACAATTTCAGATACATTAACCTTATCTAGCTGAGCGCGCGTGCCTAAAATCATAAATTCCGTCTTATCATCATTTAGTTTTAGCTTATCTGCAGTCATCCAACTCCTAATATCTGTGATGCAATCTTGAAGAGCAGCGATAGCATTCTGCTCCCCTGCCGCGGAATCCGGCCTGAACGATAGATATATCTGGGTGTTATCTGCATAAACGTGGACCTCTGGAAGATGATTCTTGACAACCTCGAAGAGTTTACTTGCGTACATCGTGAATAATAGAGGGCCTAGACAAGAGCCTTGAGGTCCCCCATGGGGCTGTGCGAAGTCATCAGAGTATATCTGATTTATGTATACGCCTTGGGTCCTGCCAGTCAAATATGATCGAAACCATTGAAGAGCAGTTCCTGTAATGCCGTAACTGACCTCCAGACGACGCAACAACACTTGGTGGTCAACAGTGTCGAATGCCGCGCTCAAATCGAGAAGTACGAGAAGGGTGACGTGCTGACGATCCATAGCCAATAAGATATCATTTTACACCTTAAGCAAAGCTGTCTCTGTACTATGCCCTGCACGATATGCTGACTGTAGTAGCGGATACAGACCCGAGCGCGATAAGTGTTCCGCTGTCTGATCGTACACTGCTCTCTCCGTCAGTTTAGAAACAAACTGAAGGTTGCTAACAGGTCTCAAACTCGGCAGAGAAGCAGCTTGACCAGCTTTTTTTAGTCTCGGATCAACAAGTGCAGCCTTCCACACCCCACGGAAATGACCGAGAGAGAGGGAACAGTTCAGGATACAGGTAATAGAGGGCAGAAGTTCGTCAGTCATACTGACGACCAGTGATGTTGGCATAGGATCAAGTGTACAGCTTTTCTTTGATGATCTCTGAATAAGCTTGCTCACTTCATCGGCAGAAATGGGTGTAAAATCAAAGAGTTTGTGATCAATTTCAAACACTGCATCGTGATGTACCCTACTCTGAGCTTCTGTGACGGTAGCATCGAGATCAGCCCAAATATTGATGATCTTAAGATGGAAAAAACGACCAATATCATTGGCCAATGCCCATTGTCAACATATTCCTGGAAACACAAATCATCCTTAGGAAGGAGAAGTGCTCTAGTGGCCCTGAATAGTCTACCTTGATCACCACCGTTCTCACTCATGAAATCCACGTAGAAATCCCTGCGTGCCTTGGTGCTGATGTAGGTGACATGATTTTTCAATCTCTTGAACGTGTCAAGGAGAGGCAGATTTGGGTGGTTATAACGGTGGTTGAAAAGGGGCAGTTGCGGGTGGTTAAAACGGTGGTTAAAAAGTGACAGATTAGGGTGCATATTACCGTGATTTAAATGTGGCAGATTAAGGTGGTTATTACGGTAGTTAAAAAGGGGCAAATTAGGGTGCTTATTACAATGGTTAAAAAGGGGCAGATTAGAGTGGTTATTACGGTAGTTAAAAAGAGGCAGATTTGGGTGGTTATTTCGGTGGTTAAAAATGGGCAGATTACGGTGGTTAATACGGTAGTTAAAAAGGCACAGTTTACGGTGGTTAATACGATGGTTAAAATGGGGTAGATTAAGCTGGTTATTACGGTGGTTAAAAAGGGCCAGTTTAGGATGGTTAATATGGTTGTTAAAAAGTAGCAGAATAGGGTGGTTATTACGGTGGTTTAAAAGAGGCAGCTGAGGGTGGTTAATACAGTGGTTAAAAAGGGGCAGAATAGGGTGCTTATTACGGTGGTTAAAAAAGGGCAGATTAGGGTGGTTATTACGGTAGATTAAAAGAAGAAGTTGAGGATAGTTATTAGGATGGTCAAAAAGGGCCAGTTTTGGATTGTTGTTACGGTGGCAAAAATAGGGCAGTTTAGGGTGGTTAATACGGTTGTTAAAAAGGGGCAGGTTAGGATGGCTATTGTGGTGGATAAAAGGAGCAGATTAGGGTGGTTATTGTGGTGATTAAAAAGGGGCAGATTATGGTGTTTATTACGGTGGTTAAAATAGAGCACATTAGGGTGCTTATTACGGTGGTTAAAAAAAGGGAGATTACGATGGTTATTACGGTGGTTAGAAAGGGGCAGATTAGGGTGATTATTACGGTGCTTTAAAAGAGGCAGTTCAGGGTGGTTATTAGGAGGGTTAAAAAGGGGCAGTTTAGGGTGGTTAATACGGTTGTTAAAAAGGAGCACATTAGGGTGGTTTTTACGGTGGTTAAAAAAGGGGCAGATTAGAGTGGTTATTACGGTGGTTAAAAACGGACAGATTTGGGTGGTTATTACGGTGGTTAAAAAGGGGCAAATTAGGGTGGTTATTACGGTGGTTTAAAAGGGGCAGTTTAGGGTGGTTAATACGGTGGTTAAAAACGGGCAGACTAGGGTGGTTATTACGGTGGTTAAAAGGTGGCACATTAGGGTGGTTATTACGATGGTTAAAAAAAGCAGATTTGGGTGGTTATTACGCTGGTTAAAATTGGGCAGATTTGGGTGGTTATTGCGGTGATTTAAAAGGGGCAGATTAGGGTGTTTATCACGGTGGTTAAAAAGGGGCAGATTTTGGTGGTTATTGCGGTGATTTAAAAGGGGCATATTAGGGGTGCTTTTACGGTGGTTAAAAAGGGACAGATTAGGGTGGTTATTACGGTGGTTAAAAAGGGGCAGATCAGCGTGGTTATTACGGTGGCTAAAAAGAGGCAGTTTAGGGTGGTTAAAACCGTTATTAAAAAGTCGCAGATTGAGGTGGTTATTACGAGGGTTAAAAAGGGGCCGATTAGGGTGGTTATTACGGTGATGTAAAAGGAGCAGATTAGTGTGCTTATTAGGAGGGTTAAAAATGGGGTAGATTAGTGTGGTTATTACGGTGGTTAAAAATGGGGCAGATTAGGGTGGTTATTGCGGTGTTTTAAAAGGGGCAGATTAGGGTGTTCATTACGGTGGTTAAAAAGGGACTAGTGAGGGTGGGTATTACGGTGGTTTAAAAGAGGGAGTTGAGGGTGGTTATTAGGATGGTTAAAAAGGGCCAGTTTTGGATGGTTATTAAGGTGGTGGAAAAGGGGCAGTTGATGGTGGTTAATACGGTTATTAAAAAGTCGCAGATTTAGGTGGTTATTATGGTTTTTCAAAAGGGGCAGATTAGGGTGGTTATTACTATGGTTAAAAAGGGGCAGTTTAGGGTGGTTAATACGGTGGTTAAAAAGGGGTAGATTAGGGAGGTTAATACGGTATTCAAAAAGGGGCAAATTAGGGTGGTTATTACAGTGGTTAAAAAGTGGCAGATTCGGGTGGTTACAGTACGGTGGTTAAAAGAGGGCAGATTAGGATGGTTATCACGGTGGTTAAAAAGGGGCAGTTGAGGGTGGTTATTACGGTGGTTAAAAAGGGGCAGATTAGGATGGTTATCACGGTGGTTAAAAAGGGGCAGTTGAGGGTGGTTATTACGGCGGTTAAAAAGGAGCAGATTAAGGTGGTTATTACGGTGGTTAAAAAAGGGTAGATTAGAGCTGGTTATTACGGTTGTTAAAAAGGGGTAGTTTACGGTGGTTAATACGGTTGTTAAAAATTAGCAGATTAGGGTGGTTAATACGGTTTTTTAAAAGTTGCAGATTAGCGTGGTTATTACGCTGGTTAAAAAAGAGCAGATTAGGGTGGTTAATGCTGTCGTTAAAAAGGAGCAGATTATGGTGGTTATTACCGTGGTTTAAAAGAGGCAGTTGAGGGTGGCTAATACAGTGGTTAAAAAGGGGCAGATTAGGGTGGTTATTACGGAGGATATTACGGTGGTTTCAAAGATGCAGTTTAGGGTGGTTATTAGTATAGTTAAAAAGGGCCAGTTTTGGATGGTTATTTCCTTGGTTAAAAAGGGGCAGTTTAGGGTGGTTAATACGGTTGTTTAAAAGGAGGAAAATAGGTTATTATTAGGATTGTTAAAAAGGGGCAGATTAGGGTGATTAATATATAGATTTAGCCAAGCCTAAAAGCGGAGCCCCCCTTGTTGTTTTGTCTGTTTTTTGCTTTTGTTTTTTGTTTTGTTTTTTTTTGTTTTGTTTTTGCTGGCAGTTATTAATTTGTGAAAATACTGTCATCCAAGTCGTTTTATTAAAAAAAAAACAAAGGAAAAAAAAAGAAAATAATTCTTACTCCTGCTGAGTGTCGAACCCGGCTCGTGGGCGTGAGATGCCGGTAACTAGTCCACTAGGCCATGGGCGTTTGACATTATTTACGTAGGTAATTTTAATACTTATTCCTTTCTTCGTGACAAGCTGCCTATCAGCACGAAAATGCTGGTGTTTTTCCTGGCAAAATGTGTTCGAAGCGCCGTAAAAACCATGGTTGTGGACAGAAAAAACCAAAAAGCACTAGCTCTGCTATATTTGGCGTCGAAACCGCTGCGAAAAGCTGCGAACTCAAGCGGTGTGCCGACCGAGTTTGAACAGAACCGACGAGGCAAATTTGAACTTTTTGCCTGAACTTTATCGCCGAATTTCTTTCGCCAAGATTGAACTTTTCCCCTTCCACCAAAAAGACAACTGAGTGTTCTTTTGAACTTTTTTTACAAATTTGTTTTTGACCTTTGTTGTCTTTGCTTGTTTTGCTACAAGGCGGGTCAACATGCGCTTTCGCGCCGAAAACACACGGGATTCAGCACAGGGTTCTATCCAGTGTAGGAAGTGTATTGTGGTGCGGACGGACGGACGTACGGATGTACGGACGGACGGTCACGTGACTACTACATCACTACCAAAATTTTTTGGCTTGATAGATTACCAAATTTCCTTAGCAATGGAGCTCCGCTGACGCGCTAGCGCGCTGGCTCCGCTATTACGGTATTGTAAAAGGGGCAGTTGAGGGTGGTTAATACGGTGGTTAAAAGGGGGCAGATTAGAGTGGTTATTACGGTGGTTAAAAACGGGCAAATTTGGGTGGTTATTAAGGTGGTTAAAAAGGGACTGATGAGGGTGGTTATAACGGTGGTTTAAAAGAAGCAGTTAAGTGTGGTTATAAGGATAACTGAAAAGGGCCAGGTTTGAGTGGTTACTGCGGTGATTTAAAAGGGGCAGATTAGGGTGGTTATTACGGTGGTTACAAAAGGGCCAATTAGGGTAGTTATCACGGTGATTTAAAAGGAGCAGATTAGGGTGGTTATTACGGTGGTTACAAAAGGGCCAATTAGGGTAGTTATCACGGTGATTTAAAAGGAGCAGATTAGGGTGGTTATTACGGTGGTTAAACAGGGGCAGATTTGGGTGGTTATTAAGGTGGTTAAAAAGGGCAGATTTGGGTGGTTATTGCGGTGATTAAAAAGGGGCAGTTTAGGGTGGTTATTACAGTGGTTAAAAAGGTACAGATTAGGGTGGTTATTAAGGTGGTTAAAAAGCGACAGATTTGTGTGTTTATTATGGTGGTTAAAAAGGAACAGATTAGGGTGGTTATTACGGTGGTTAAAAAGGGGCAGATTAGAGTGGTTATTACGGTGGTTTAAAAGAGGATGTTGAGAGTGGTTATTAGGATGGTTAAAAAGGGCCAGTTTTGGATGGTTATTACGGTGGTTAAAATGGAACAGATTAAGGTGGTTATTATATTGGTTAAAAAGGGCTAGTTTAGCATGGTTAATTCGGTTGTTAAAAAGGAACAAATTTGGCTGGTTATTACGGTGGCTTAAAAGAGGCAGTTTAACGTGTTTAATACATTTTTTAAAAAGGGGCAGTTTAGGGTGGTTATAACGGTGGTTAAAAATGAGCAGATTAGCGTGGTTGTTACCGTGGTTAAAAAGGGGCAGATTATGGTGGTTATAACGGTGGTTAAAAATGAGCAGATTAGGGATGTTTTTGTGGTGATTAAAAAGGGGCAGATAAGGGTGGTTATTATGGTGGTTGAAACAGGGCAGAGTAGGATAGTTATTATGGTGGTTAAAAAGGAGCAGATTAAGGTAGTTATTACGGTGGTTAAAAAGGGGCAGATTAGGATGGTTATTACGGTGGTTAAAATGGGGCAGATTAAGGTGGTTATTACATTGGTTAAAAAGGGCCAGTTTAGCATGGTTAATACGGTTGTTAAAAGGGAGCAAATTAAGCTGGTTATTACGGTGGTTTAAAAGAGGCAGTTTAAGGTGTTTAATACAGGGGCAGATTAGGGTGGTTATTACGGTGGTTTAAAAAGGGCTCTTGAGGGAGGTTAAGACTGTGGTTAAAAAGGGGCAAATTAGGGTGGTTATTACAGTGATTAAAAAGTGGCAGATTAGGGTGGTTATTACAGTGGTTAAAAGACGGCAGATTAGGGTGGTTATTGCGGTGGCTTTGAAAGGGCTCTTGTGGGAGGTTAATCGGGTGGTTCAAAAAGGGCAAATTTGGGTGGTTATTACAGTGGTTACAAAGGGGCAGATTAAGATGGTTATCACCGTGGTTAAAAAGGGGCAGTTGAGGGTGGTTATCACGGTAATTAAAAAGGGGCAGATTATGGTGTTTAATACGGTAGTTAAAAAGGGGCAGATTAAGGTGGTTATTACGGTGGCTAAAAAAGGGCAGATTAGAGATGGTTATTACGGTTGTTAAAAAGGGGCAGTTTACGGTGGCTAAACGGTTTTTTAAAAATTAGAAGATTAGGGTGGTTAATACGGTTATTTAAAAGTCGCAGATTAGCGTGGTTATTACGGTGGTTAAAAAGGGGCAGTTTAAGGTGGTTAATACGGTGGTTTAAAAGGGGCAGTTTAGGGTGCTTAATATGGTTGTTAAAAAGGGGCAGGTTAGGGTGGTTGTTACGGTGGTTAAAAAAGAGCAGATTCGGGTGGTTAATACGGTGGTTATAAATGGGCAGATTATTGTGGTTATTACCGTGGTTAAGAAGGGGCAGATCAGGATGGTTATTACCGTGGTTAAAAAGGGGTAGGTTAGGGTGGTTGTTACGGTGGTTAAAAAGAGCCGCTTTAGGATGGTTAATACGGTTGTTAAAAAGTAGCAGAATAGGGTGGTTATTACCGTGGTTTAAAAGAGGCAGTTGAGCGTGGTTAATAGAGTTGTTAATAAGGGGCAGAATAGGGTGGTTAGTACGGTGGTTATTACGGTGGTTTCAAAGAAGGAGTTGAGGGTGGTTATTAGGATAGTTAAAAAGGGCCAGTTTTTCGATGGTTATTACGGTGGTTAAAAAGGGGCAGTTTAGGGTGGTTAATACGGCTGTTAAAAAGGAGCAGAATAGGTTGTTATTAGGTTGTTAAAAAGGGGCAGATTACGGTGATTATTACGGTGGTTTAAAAGGGGCAGTCGAGCGTGGTTAATACGGTGTTTAAAAAGGGGCAGATAAGGGTGGTTGTTACGGTGGTTAAAAAGAGGCAGATTAGGGTGGTTATTACGGTGGTGAAAAAGAGGCAGATTTGGGTGGTTATTGCGGTGGTTAAAAAGGGACTGATGAGGGTGGTTATAACGGTTGTTTAAAACAACAACAACAACAACACTTGCGCTTTATTTGCATGACCATAAAACATTACAGTATTGCAAAAGCATAAGATAATATATAATAACAATAATTACAATAAAAAGTCATTAAACAAAACTAATCAAATAATCACTGATCAAGAATTTGACAATAATTTGTCTCTCATTTCAAAACAGGACGATATAAACTGCACTAATTGCATATTAATATAATAGTCAGTTGAGGGTGGTTATAAGGATGGTTAAAAGGGCCAGTTTTGGGTGGTTATTGGGGTGATTTAAAAGGGCCAGATTAGGGTGGTTATTACGGTGGTTAGAAAAGGGCAGATTAGTTTGCTTACAACGGTGATTTAAAAGGAGCAGATTAGGGTGGTTCTAACGGCGGTAAAAAGGGGCAGATTTGGGTGGTTATATATTGCGGTGGTTAAAAAGGGGCAGATTATGGTGGTTATTACGGTGATTTAAAAGGAGCAGATTAAGGTGGTTATTACGGTGATTTAAAAGGGGCTTATTAGGGGTGTTTTTACGGTGGTTAAAAAGCGCCAGATAAGGGTGGTTATTACGTGGTTAAAAAGGGGCAGATTAGGGTCGTTATTACCGTGGTTAAAAAGGGGCAGATTATTGTGGTTATAACGGTGATTTTAAACGAGCAGATTAGCGTGGTTATTACGGTGGTAAAAAAGGGGAATATTTGGGTGGTTATTGCAGTGGTTAAAAAAGGGGCAGATTATGGTGGTTATTAGGTGATTTAAAAGGAGCAGATTAAGGTGGTTATTACCGTGGTTAAAAAGGGGCAAATTTTGGCGGTTATTGCGGTGATTTAAAAGGGGCATATTAGGGGTGTTTTCACGGTGGTTAAAACGGGGCAGATTAGTGTGGTTATTACGGTGGTTAAAAAGGGGCAGATTAGGGTGGTTATTACGGTGGTTAAAAAGGGACAGTTTAGGGTGCTTAATACGGTTATTAAAAAGTCGCAGATCGACCAGTTTTTACGGTGGCTAAAAAGGGGCAGATTAGGGTGGTTATTATGGTGGTTAAAAAGGTTAGGTTTAGGGTGGTTATTACGGTGGTTAAATAGGAGCAGATTAGGATGGTTATTACGGTGGTTAAAAAAGAGCAGATTAGGGTGGTTAATGCGGTGGTTATAAATGGGCAGATTAGGGTGGTTATTACGGTGGTTAAAAAGGGGCAGATTAGAGTGGTTATTTCGGTGGTTAAAAAGGTTCAGTTTAGGGTGGTTATTTCGGTGGTTATAAATGGGCAGATTAGGGTGGTTATTACGGTGGTTAAAAAGGTTCAGTTTAGGGTGGTTATTTCGGTGGTTAAAAAGGGGCAGATTAGGGTGGTTATTACGGTGGTTAAAAAAGAGCAGATTAGGGTGGTTAAAGCGGTGGTTATAAATGGGCAGATTAGGGTGGTTATTACGGTGGTTAAAAAGGTTCAGTTTAGGGTGGATATTACGGTGGTTAAAAAAGAGCAGATTAGGGTGGTTAATGCGGTGGTTAAAAAGGGGCAGATTAGGGTGGTTATTACGGTGGTTAAAAAGGGGCAGATTAGGGTGGTTATTCCGGTGGTTAAAAAGGGCAGATTAGGGTGGTTATTATGGTGGTTAAAAAGGGGCACATTAGTGTGTTTATTACGCTGGTTAAAAAGGGGCAGATTAGGGTGGTTATTACGGTGGTTAAAAAGGGGCAGATTAGGGTGGTTATTACGGTGGTTAAAAAGGGGCAGATTAGGGTGGTTATTCCGGTGGTTAAAAAGGGGCAGATTAGGGTGGTTATTATGGTGGTTAAAAAGGGGCACATTAGTGTGTTTATTACGGTGGTTAAAAAGGGGCAGATTAGGGTGGTTATTACGGTGGTTAAAAAGGTTCAGTTTAGGGTGGTTATTCCGGTGGTTAAAAAGGGGCAGATTAATGTGGTTATTATGGTGGTTAAAAAGGGGCACATTAGTGTGTTTATTACGGTGGTTAAAAAGGGGCAGATTAGTGTGTTTATTACGGTGGTTAAAAAGGTTCAGTTTAGGGTGGTTATTACGGTGGTTAAAAAAGAGCAGATTAGGGTGGTTATTACGGTGGTTAAAATGGGGCAGATTACGATGGGTATTACGGTGGTTAAAAAGGTTCAGTTTAGGGTGGTTATTACGGTGGTTAAAAAAGAGCAGATTAGGGTGCTTAATGCGGTGGTTATAAATGGGCAGATTAGGATGGTTATTAGATAGTTAAAAAGGGGCAGATTAGGGTGGTTATTACGGTGGTTAAAAAAGAGCAGATTAGGGTGGTTAATGCGGTGGTTATAAATAGACAGATTAGCGTGGTTTTTACGGTGGTTAAAAAAGAGCAGATTAGGGTGGTTAATACTGTGGTTATTAATAGTCAGATTAGGGTGGTTAATACGGTGGTTATAAATAGGCAGTTAAGAGTGGTTATTACGGTGGTTCAAAAGGTTCAGTATTATGGTGGTTACTATTGTGGTTAAAAAAGAGCAGATTAGGGTGGTTAATACGGTGGTCATAAATGGGCAGATTAGGGTGGTTATTACGGTGGTTAAAAAACCTGCAGATTAGGCTGGTTATTACGGTGGTTAAAAATGGGGAGATTAGGGTGGTTATTACGGTGGTTAAAAAGGGGCAGATTAGGGTGTTAATGCGGTGGTTATAAATGGGCAGATTAGGGTGGTTATTACGGTGGTTAAAAAGGGGCAGATTAGGGTGGTTATTACGGTGGTTAAAAAAGAGCAGATTATTGTGGTTAATACGGTGGTTATTAATGGGCAGATTAGGGTGGTTAACACGGTGGTTATAAATCGGCAGTTAAGAGTGGTTTTTACGGTGGTTCAAAAGGTTCAGTTTATGGTGGTTATTATTGTGGTTAAAAAAGAGCAGATTAGGGTTGTTAATACGGTGGTTATAAATGGGCAGATTAAGGTGGTTATTACGGTGGTTAAAAAGGTTCAGATTAGGGTGGTTATTACGGTGGTTAAAAAAGAGGAGATTAGGGTGGTTTTTACGGTATTTAAAAAAGAGCAGATTAGGGTGGTTATTACGGTGGTTAAAAAGGGGCATATTATGGTGGTTATTACGGTGGTTAAAAAGGGGCAGATTAGGGTGGTTATTACGGTGGTTAAAAAGGTTCAGATTAGGGTGGCTATTACGGTGGTGAAAAAAGAGCGGATTAGGGTGGTTAATACAGTGGTTATTAATGGACAGAATAGGGTGGTTAATACGGTGGTTATAAATGGCCAGTTAAGAGTGGTTATTACTGTGGATCAAAAGGTTGAGATTATGGTGGTTATTACTGTGGTTAAAAGAGAGCAGATTAGGGTGTTTAATGCGGTAGTTATAAATGGCAAATTTGGGTGGTTATTACGGTGGTTAAAAAGGGGCCGATTAGGGTGGTTATTACCATAACGGTGGTTAAAAAGGGGCAGATTAGGGTGGTTTTTAGGGTGGTTAAAAAAGGGCAGATTCGGGTGGTTATTACGGTGGTTAAAAAAGAGCAGATTAGGGTGGTTAATACGGTGGTTATTAATGGGCAGTTATGAGTGGTTATTACGGTGGTTCAAAAGGTTCACATTATGGTTGTTATTGTTGTGGTTAAGAAAGGGCAGATTAGGTTGGTTAATACGGTGGTTATAAATGGGCAGATTAGGGTGGGTATTACGATGGTTAAAAAAGGGCAGATTATTGTGGTTATTACGGTGGTTAAAAAGAGGCAGATTACGGTGGTTACTACGTTCGTTAAAAAAGGGCAGATTAGGGTGGTTAATGCGGGGGTTATAAATGGGCAGATAAGGTGGTTATTACGGTGGTTAAAAAGGGTAGATTAGGGTGGTTATTACGGTGGTTAAAAAGGGGGAGATTAGGGTGGTTATTACGGTGGTTGAAAAAGAGCAGATTAGGGTGGTTAATGCGGTGGTTATAAATGGGCAGGTTAGGGTGGTTATTACAGTGGCTAAAAAGGGGCAGATTAGGGTGGTTATTACGGTGGTTAAAAAGGGGCAGATTAGGGTGGTTATTACGGTGGTTAAAAAAGAGCAGATTAGGGTGGTTATTACGGTGGTTAAAAAGGGGCAGATTAGGGTGGTTATTACGGTGGTTAAAACAGGGCAGATTAGGGTGGTTATTACGGTGGTTAAAAAAGAGCAGATTAGGGTGGTTAACACGGTAGTTATAAATGGGCAGATTAGGGAGGTTATTACGGTTGTTAAAAAGGGGCAGATTAGGGTGGTTATTACGGTTGTTGAAAAGGGGCAGATTAGGGTGGTTATTACGGTGGTTAAAAATTTTCAGATTAAGGTTGTTATTACGGTGGTTAAAAAGGCGCAGATTAGCGTTGTTTTTACGGTGGTTAAAAAAAGGGAAGATTAGGGTGGTTAAAACTGTGGTTATTAATGGTCAGATTAGGGTGGTTAATACGGTGGTTATGAATGGGCAGTTAAGAGTGGTTATTACGGTGGTTCAAAAGGTTCAGATTATGGTTGTTATTATTGTGGTTAAAAAAGAGCAGATTAGGGTGGTTAATACGGTGGTTATAAATGGGCAGATTAGGGTGGTTATTACGGTGGTTAAAAAAGGGGCAGATTAGAGTGGTTATTACGGTGGTTAAAAAGGGGCAGATTAGGATGGTTATTACGGTGGTTAAAAAGGGGCAGATTAGGGTGGTTATTACGGTGGTTAAAAAGGGGCAGATTAGGGTGGTTATTACGGTGGTTAAAAAGGGGTTGATTAGGGTGGTATTTACGTTGGTTAAAAAGGGGCAGATTAGGGTGGTTATTACGGTGGTTAAGAAAGAGCAGATTAGGGTGGTTAATACGGTGGTTATTAATGGGAATATTAGGGTGGTTAATACGGTGGTTATAAATGGGCAGTTAAGAGTGGTTATTACGGTGGTTCAAAAGGTTCAGATTATGGTGGTTATTATTGTGGTTAAAAAAGAGCAGATTATGGTGGTTAATACGGTGGTTATAAATAGGCAGATTAGGGTGGTTATTACGGGGGTTAAAAAAAGGGCAGATTAGGGTGGTTATTACGGTGGTTAAAAAGAGGCAGATTAGGGTAGTTATTAGGTGGTTAAAAAGGGGCAGAATAGGGTGGTTATTACGTTGGTTAAAAAGGGGCAGATTAGGGTGGTTTATGCGGTGTTTATAAATGGGCAGATTAGGGTGGCTATTACGGTGGTTAAAAAAAAGCAGATTAAAGAGGTTAATACGGTGGTTATTAATGGGCAGATTAGGGTGGTTAATACGGTGGTTATAAATGGGCAGTTAAGAGTGGTTATTACAGTGGTTCAAAAGGTTCAGATTATGGTGGTTATTATTGTGGTTAAAAAAGAGCAGATTGGGGTGGTTAATACGGTGGTTATAAATGTTCAGATTAGGGTGGTTATTACGGTGGTTAAAAAGGAGCAGATTAGGGTGGTTATTACGGTGGTTAAAACGGGGCAGATTAATGTGGTTATTACGGTGGTTGAAAAAGAGCAGATTAGGGTGGTTAATGCGGTGGTTATAAATGGGCAGGTTAGGGTGGATATTACGGTGGTTAAAAAGGGGCAGATTAGGGTGGTTATTACGGTGGTTAAATAAGAGCAGATTAGGGTGGTTATTACGGTGGTTAAAAAGAGGCAGATTATGGTGGTTATTACGGTGGTTAAAAAGGGGCAGATTAGGGTGGTTATTACGGTGGTGAAAAAAGAGCAGATTAGGGTGGTTAATACGGTGGTTATTAATGGGCAGATTGGGGTGGTTCTTACGGTGGTTATAAATGGCTGTTAAGAGTGGTTATTACGGTAGATCAAAAGATTCAGATTATGGTGGTTATTATTGTGGTTAAAAAAGAGCAGATTAGGCTGGTTAATACGGTGGTTATAAATGGGCAGATTAGGGTGGTTATTACGGTTGTTAAAAAGGGGCAGATTAGTGTGGCTATTACGGTTGTTAAAAAGGGGCAGATTACGGTGGTTATTATGGTGGTTAAAAAGGGGCAGATTAGGGTTGTTATTACGGTGGTTAAAAAGGGGCAGGTTAGCGTGGTTTTTACGGTGGTTAAAAAAGAGCAGATTAGGGTGGTTAATACTGTGGTTATTAATGGTCAGATTAGGGTGGTTAATACGGTGGTTATAAATAGGCAGTTAAGAGTGGTTATTACGGTGGTTCAAAAGGTTCAGTATTATGGTGGTTACTATTGTGGTTAAAAAAGAGCAGATTAGGGTGGTTAATACGGTGGTCATAAATGGGCAGATTAGGGTGGTTATTACGGTGGTTAAAAAACCTGCAGATTAGGCTGGTTATTACGGTGGTTAAAAATGGGGAGATTAGGGTGGTTATTACGGTGGTTAAAAAGGGGCAGATTAGGGTGTTAATGCGGTGGTTATAAATGGGCAGATTAGGGTGGTTATTACGGTGGTTAAAAAGGGGCAGATTAGGGTGGTTATTACGGTGGTTAAAAAAGAGCAGATTATTGTGGTTAATACGGTGGTTATTAATGGGCAGATTAGGGTGGTTAACACGGTGGTTATAAATCGGCAGTTAAGAGTGGTTTTTACGGTGGTTCAAAAGGTTCAGTTTATGGTGGTTATTATTGTGGTTAAAAAAGAGCAGATTAGGGTTGTTAATACGGTGGTTATAAATGGGCAGATTAAGGTGGTTATTACGGTGGTTAAAAAGGTTCAGATTAGGGTGGTTATTACGGTGGTTAAGAAAGAGGAGATTAGGGTGGTTTTTACGGTATTTAAAAAAGAGCAGATTAGGGTGGTTATTACGGTGGTTAAAAAGGGGCATATTATGGTGGTTATTACGGTGGTTAATAAGGGGCAGATTAGGGTGGTTATTACGGTGGTTAAAAAGGGGCAGATTAGGGTGGTTATTACGGTGGTGAAAAAAGAGCGGATTAGGGTGGTTAATACAGTGGTTATTAATGGACAGAATAGGGTGGTTAATACGGTTGTTATAAATGGCCAGTTAAGAGTGGTTATTACTGTGGATCAAAAGGTTGAGATTATGGTGGTTATTACTGTGGTTAAAAGAGAGCAGATTAGGGTGTTTAATGCGGTAGTTATAAATGGCAAATTTGGGTGGCTATTACGGTGGATAAAAAGGGGCCGATTAGGGTGGTTATTACGGTGGTAAAAAAGGGGCAGATTAGGGTGGTTTTTAGGGTGGTTAAAAAAGGGCAGATTAGGGTGGTTATTACGGTGGTTAAAAAAGAGCAGATTAGGGTGGTTAATACGGTGGGTATTGAAATTATGAATATATGAAATACATATATTTGAACTGCGGAATGAAGAAATAAACGAAAGAAGATCCTCGCAGTTATTAACACAACTTATGCAGTTGCGAAAAGAAAGCCTGAAAAAATCAGGCTTGCCGGGATTCGAACCCTGACCTCTGCGATACCGGTGCAGCGCTCTAACCAATTGAGCTAACAAGCCAACTGGGAGCTGGTCAACCAATTTATTGACCAGCTCCCAGTTGGCTTGTTAGCTCAATTGGTTAGAGCGCTGCACCGGTATCGCAGAGGTCAGGGTTCGAATCCCGGCAAGCCTGATTTTTTCAGGCTTTCTTTTCGCAACTGCATAAGTTGTGTTAATAACTGCGAGGATCTTCTTTCGTTTATTTCTTCATTCCGCAGTTCAAATATATGTATTTCATATATTCATAATTTCATCTTCATCTCTCCCGGGTATATTACCAATTTATTGACCAGCTCCCAGTTGGCTTGTTAGCTCAATTGGTTAGAGCGCTGCACCGGTATCGCAGAGGTAGGGTTCGAATCCCGGCAAGCCTGATTTTTTCAGGCTTTCTTTTCGCAACTGCATAAGTTGTGTTAATAACTGCGAGGATCTTCTTTCGTTTATTACGGTGGTTATTAATGGGCAGATTAGGGTGGTTAATACAGTGGTTATAAATGGGCAGTTATGAGTGGTTATTACGGTGGTTCAAAAGGTTCACATTATGGTTGTTATTGTTGTGGTTAAGAAAGGGCAGATTAGGGTGGTTAATACGGTGGTTATAAATGGGCAGATTAGGGTGGGTATTACGATGGTTAAAAAAGGGCAGATTATTGTGGTTATTACGGTGGTTAAAAAGAGGCAGATTACGGTGGTTACTACGTTCGTTAAAAAAGGGCAGATTAGGGTGGTTAATACGGTAGTTATAAATGGGCAGATTAGGGAGGTTATTACGGTTGTTAAAAAGGGGCAGATTAGGGTGGTTATTACGGTAGTTAAAAAGGGGCAGATTAGGGTGGTTATTACGGTGGTTAAAAAGGGGGAGATTAGGGTGGTTATTACTGTGGTTGAAAAAGAGCAGATTACGGTGGTTAATGCGGGGGTTATAAATGGGCAGATAAGGTGGTTATTACGGTGGTTAAAAAGGGGGAGATTAGGGTGGTTATTACTGTGGTTGAAAAAGAGCAGATTACGGTGGTTAATGCGGTGGTTATAAATGGGCAGGTTAGGGTGGTTATTACAGTGGTTAAAAAGGGGCAGATTAGGGTGGTTATTACGGTGGTTAAAAAGGGGCAGATTAGGGTGGTTATTACGGTGGTTAAAAAAGAGCAGATTAGGGTGGTTATTACGGTGGTTAAAAAGGGGCAGATTAGGGTGGTTATTACGATGGTTAAAAAAGAGCAGATTAGGGTGGTTAATACGGTAGTTATAAATGGGCAGATTAGGGAGGTTATTACGGTTGTTAAAAAGGGGCAGATTAGGGTGGTTATTACGGTAGTTAAAAAGGGGCAGATTAGGGTGGTTATTACGGTGGTTAAAAATTTTCAGATTAAGGTTGTTATTACGGTGGTTAAAAAGGCGCAGATTAGCGTTGTTTTTACGGTGGTTAAAAAAAGGGAAGATTAGGGTGGTTAATACTGTGGTTATTAATGGTCAGATTAGGGTGGTTAATACGGTGGTTATAAATAGGCAGTTAAGAGTCGTTATTACGGTGGTTCAAAAGGTTCAGATTATGGTTGTTATTATTGTGGTTAAAAAAGAGCAGATTAGGGTGGTTAATACGGTGGTTATAAATGGGCAGATTAGGGTGGTTATTACGGTGGTTAAAAAAGGGGCAGATTAGAGTGGTTATTACGGTGGTTAAAAAGGGGCAGATTAGGATGGTTAATACGGTGGTTAAAAAGGGGCAGATTAGGGTGGTTATTACGGTGGTTAAAAAGGGGCAGATTAGGGTGGTTAATGCGGTGGTTATAAATGGGCAGATTAGGCTGGTTTTAACGGTGGTTAAAAAGGGGTTGATTAGGGTGGTATTTACGTTGGTTAAAAAGGGGCAGATTAGGGTGGTTATTACGGTGGTTAAGAAAGAGCAGATTAGGGTGGTTAATACGGTGGTTATTAATGGTCAGATTAGGGTGCTTAATACGGTGGTTATAAATGGGCAGTTAAGAGTGGTTATTACGGGGGTTCAAAAGGTTCAGATTATGGTGGTTATTAGTGTGGTTAAAAAAAAGCAGATTAGGCTGGTTGATACGGTGGTTATAAATGGGCAGATTAGGGTGGATATTACGGTGGTTAAAAAGGGGCAGATTAGGGTGGTTATTACGGTTGTTGAAAAGGGGCAGATTAGGGTGGTTATTACGGTGATTAAAAAGGGGCAGATTAGGGTGGTTATTACGGTTGTTGAAAAGGGGCAGATTAGGGTGGTTATTACGGTGGTTAAAAAAGAGCAGATTAGGGTGGTTAATACGGTGGTTATTAATGGGCAGATTAGGGTGGTTAATACGGTGGTTATAAATGGGCAGTTAAGAGTGGTTATTACGGTGGTTCAAAAGGTTCAGATTATGGTTGTTATTATTGTGGTTAAAAAAGAGCAGATTAGGGTGGTTAATACGGTGGTTATAAATGGGCAGATTAGGGTGGTTATTACGGTAATTAAAAAAGGGGCAGATTAGAGTGGTTATTACGGTGGTTAAAAAGGGGCAGATTAGGATGGTTATTACGGTTGTTGAAAAGGGGCAGATTAGGGTGGTTATTACGGTGGTTAAAAAACAGCAGATTAGGGTGGTTAATACGGTGGTTATTAATGGGCAGATTAGGGTGGTTAATACGGTGGTTATAAATGGGCAGTTAAGAGTGGTTATTACGGTGGTTCAAAAGGTTCAGATTATGGTGGTTATTATTGTGGTTAAAAAAGAGCAGATTAGGGTTGTTAAGACGGTTGTTATAAATGGGCAGATTAGGGTGGATATTACGGTGGTTAAAAAGGGGCAGATTAGGGTGGTTATTACGGTAGTTAAAAAGGGGCAGATTAGGGTGGTTATTACGGTGGTTAAAAAGGGGCAGATTAGGGTGGTTATTACGGTTGTTGAAAGGTTAAAGATTAGGGTGGTTAATACGGTGGTTAAAAAAGAGCAGATTAGGGTGGTTATTACGGTGGTTAAAAAAGAGCAGATTAGGGTGGTTATCACGGTGGTTAAAAAAGGCCAGATTAGGGTGGTTATTGCGGTGGCTAAAAAAGAGCAGATTAGGGTGGTTATTACGGTGGTTAAAAAGGGGCAGATTAGGGTGGTTATTACGGTGGTGAAAAAAGAGCGGATTAGGGTGGTTAATACAGTGGTTATTAATGGACAGATTAAGGTGGTTAATACGGTGGTTATAAATGGCCAGTTAAGAGTGGATATTACGGTGGATCAAGAGGTTCAGATTATGGTGGTTATTATTGTGGTTAAAAGAGAGCAGATTAGGGTGGTTAAGACGGTAGTTATAAATGGGCAAATTGGGGTGGTTATTACGGTGGTTAAAAAGGGGCAGATTAGGGTGGTTGTTACGGTGGTTAAAAAGGGACAGATTAGGGTGGTTATTACGGTGGTTAAAAAGGGGCAGATTAGCGTGGTTTTTAGGGTGGTTAAAAAAGGGCAGATTAGTGTGGTTATTACGGTGGTTAAAAAAGAGCAGATTAGGGTGGTTAATACGGTGGTTATTAATGGGCAGATTAGTGTCATTAATACGGTGGTTATAAATGGGCAGTTAAGAGTGGTTATTACGGTGGTTCAAAAGGTTCAGGTTATGGTGGTTATTATTGTGGTTAAAAAAGAGCAGATTAGAGTGGTTAATACGGTGGTTAAAATGGGGCAGATTAGGGTGGTTATTACGGTGGTTAAAAAGGGGCAGATTAGTGTGGTTATTACGGTGGTTAAAAAGGGGCACTAGATTACGGTGGTTAATACGGTGGTTATTAATGGGCAGATTAGGGTGGTTAATACGGTGGTTATAAACGGGCAGTTAAGGGTGGTTTTTACAGTGGTGCAAAAGGTTCAGATTATGGTGGTTATTATTGTGGTTAAAAAAGAGCAGATTAGGGTGGTTAATACTGTGGTTATAAATGGGCAGATTAGGGTGGTTATTACGGTGGTTAAAAAGGGGCAGATTAGGGTGGTTATAACGGTGGTTAAAAAGGGGCAGATTAGGGTGGTTATTACGGTGGTTAAAAAGGGGCAGATTAGCGTGGTTATTACGGTGGTTAAAAAAGAGCAGATTAGGGTGGTTAATGCGGTGGTTATAAATGGGCAGTTAAGAGTGGTTATTACGGTGGTTGAGAAGGTTCAGATTATGGTGGTTATTATTGTGGTTAAAAAAGAGCAGATTTGGGTGGTTATAACGGTGGTTAAAAAAGAGCAGATTAGGGTGCTTATTACGACGGTTAAAAAAGAGCAGATTAGGGTGGTTATTACGGTGGTTAAAACAGGGCAGATTAAGGTGGTTAATACGGTGGTTAAAAAAGAGCAGATTAGGGTGGTTATTACGGTGGTTAAAAAGGGGCAGATTAGGGTGGTTATTACGGTGGTTAAAAAGGGGCAGATTACGGTGGTTATTACGTTGGTTAAAAAAGGGCACATTAGGGTGGATAATGCGGTGGTTATAAATTGGCAGATTAGGTGGTTGTTACGTTGGTTAAAAAGGGGTAGATTAGGGTGGTTATTACGTTGGTTAAAAAGGGGCAGATTAGGGTGGTTATTACGGTGGTTAAAAAAGAGCAGATTAGGGTGGTTATTACGGTGGTTAAAAAAGGGGCAGATTAGGGTGGTTATTACGGTGGTTAAAAAGGGGCAGATTATGGTGGTTAGTACGTTGGTTAAAAAGGGGCAGATTAGGGTGGTCAATGCGGTAGTTATAAATGGGCAGATTAGGGGGTGTTATTACGGTGGTTAAAAAGGGGCAGATTAGGGTGGTTATTACGGTGGTTAAGAAAGAGCAGATTAGGGTGGTTAATACGGTGGTTATTAATGGGCAGATTAGGGTGGTTAATACGGTGGTTATAAATGGGCAGTTAAGAGTGGTTATTACAGTGGTGCAAAAGGTTCAGATTATGGTAGTTAACAGATTGGGGTGGTTAGCAGATTAGGGTTGTTAATACGGTGGTTATTAATGGGCAGATTAGGGTGGTTAATACGGTGGTTATAAACGGGCAGTTAAGAGTGGTTTTTACAGTGATGCAAAAGGTTCAGATTATGGTGGTTATTATTGTGGTTAAAAAAGAGCAGATTAGGGTGGTTATTACGGTGGTTAAAAAGGGGCAGATTAGGGTGGTTATTACGGTGGTTAAAAAGGAGCAGACTAGGGTGGTTATTACGGTGGTTAAAAAGGGGCAGATTAGCGTGGTTATTACGGTGGTTAAAAAAGAGCAGATTAGGGTGGTTAATGCGGTGGTTATAAATGGGCAGTTAAGAGTGGTTATTACGGTGGTTCAGAAGGTTCAGATTATGGTGGTTATTATTGTGGTTAAAAAAGAGCAGATTAGGGTGGTTATTACGGTGGTTAAAAAAGAGCAGATTAGGGTGCTTATTACGACGGTTAAAAAAGAGCAGATTAGGGTGGTTATTACGGTGGTTAAAACAGGGCAGATTAAGGTGGTTAATACGGTGGTTAAAAAAGAGCAGATTAGGGTGGTTATTACGGTGGTTAAAAAGGGGCAGATTATGGTGGTTATTACGGTGGTTAAAAAGGGGCAGATTAGGGTGGTTATTACGGTGGTTAAAAAAGAGCAGTTTAGGGTGGTTATTACGGTCGTTAAAAAGGGGCAGATTATGGTGGTTATTACGGTGGCTAAAAAGGGGCAGATTAGGGTGGTTATTACGGTGGTTAAAAAGGGGCAGATTAGCGTGGTTTTTACAGTGGTTAAAAAAGGGCAGATTAGGGTGGTTTTTACGGTGGTGAAAAAAGAGCAGGTTATTGTGGTTAATACGGTGGTTATTAATGGGCAGATTATGGTGGTTAATACGGTGGTTATAAATGGGCAGTTAAGAGTGGTTATTACGGTGGTTCAGAAGGTTCAGATTATGGTGGTTATTATTGTGGTTAAAAAAGAGCAGATTAGGGTTGTTAATACGGTGGTTATAAATGGGCAGATTAGGGTGGTTATTACGGTGGTTAAAAAAGGGGCAGATTAGGGTGGTTATTACGGTGGTTAAAAAAGGGGCAGATTAGGGTGGTTATTACGGTGGTTAACTAGCGGATCCGTTCGGATAGTTTGCAGTATTTTTTTAGATGTTACTACTATTTTGTCTCTGCTGACTCTGTTGTTCGGTGTATATCAGTGTTATCAGAAGCAGGATTTGGTTGCATGATAGAGGGCGTCACCATTAAATGGGTAACAGGGAGCTCAAAATTAAAGAATAACGGGGAAACCACGAAAACGTAGTCCGGCATTTGAAAAGGAATATGCTATCAAAAGTCTGGGAAATCTATTTTTTTTTTCGTAATAACAGAATGAATGTAGAAGAATACTGACATTAATTAAAGAGAAACAGACGTTGGGCTAGTTTTTGCATGTATATAAGTTGTTTGAGGAATACACTAATAAGCCCAATTTGTAATTCTTCCATCTGTTACCTATAGGCACACCAAAATTAAGGGAACACTTCTCCTTTTTCCCAGGTTGTCCCGTGAGGGAGGTTCCGCTGTAGTGCATGTACTGTTAGAGGACGGCTTGTTGATTAATAAAAGTTTGCATCGTTTTCATGCACTGAATCTTGAGCTGGGTAACACTGATTTACTGTGATTTTGAACAAGAGTCGGTCAGTACTTCATGCCATCGCAAGGGCGTCAGCTGATAACGAATTCTAAGAGGTGTTTTTTCAAAGGTATTTTGTCATATGCTGTTTTGTGCTTTAGATTGGTGAAATGCATGAAGATGAACTTCTGAAAAATCGACAGCCCGCGTGCATGGCTAGCGCCAGTCCCCAACCTTGTATTAAAAATGCGTCTTCACTACAAATACCTTCATCGATTTCAGATACAATTGAACTAACTTCTATCGGTTATTATCGATTATCGATTTCATCGTGCTTTACATCAGGTTTCGCAGCGTCTCTTTTGCTCTTTTTCACGGTCATTTACAGATAATTGTGAAAATTTCATTGAATTTGTAACTCGAACTCG
This sequence comes from Siderastrea siderea, assembly GCA_964030785.1. NCBI lineage: Eukaryota > Metazoa > Cnidaria > Anthozoa > Scleractinia > Rhizangiidae > Siderastrea > Siderastrea siderea. The sequence continues at coordinate 3,291,549 of OZ034977.1, forward strand.
AACTCGAACTCGAACTCGAACTCGAACTCCAACTCCAACTCCAACTGCAACTCCAACTCGGGTCCAAACTCGATTCTGGAGAGCTCAATAACGGGAAAGAGTCAGGACTCTTCTGGCAATGATGCATGGAATATTTTTAAAATGTATTGAATACGCGCGTACGGGGAAAATCCTGACTGGCCGATAATTGCGAACAACATACACTATATATCAGCTCAAAGTAAACCACATAAAACTCAAACTGAAAGCTGTCAATAAAGTCCTTGCACTCTGTAAGGTGTGGATGATTTTTTTGATAGTTTATAACTTAAACCCGTACCAAATGCAAACGTACACAATCGCCTTTCGTGGGCTTCATTAATTATGACCAATTATCTCCCCCAGACAACTTATGCATAAAGAAATGTTTGTACTTGTAGATCAGAAACATGAACACACAAAGACTTCTTTGCAATCTTTTCGACAGCAACTAAACTTAACAACCAATTTCTTTCCTCGTCCAGCTGTTCCTAACCCGCTGGCGAACGCCAACCTAAACTGAAGACCAGCGAGTCCTAACATGATCCTGAGTAAACGTTTCCTTCCGACTCCTTCCTGCGTTGTCTTTGCAAATCAAAATCTACAATATCTTCGAGGATCCAAACGCTCCGTTTAATTCTTCATCCATAGAGACTGCGCAAAACCTGGTTAAGAGCCCCTCAAAACTTGTCTATTACACCTCGAAGGATTCTACTTTGATATGGCTTTGTGGGATTGTTGCCAAAAAGTTAACACACTAGCACGACTGTTTACGCCAGGACAGCCCCAATAGTTCTCAGTTGCTATAGCAACTGCGAACAAAAAAGGGGCAGATTACGGTGGTTATTACGTTGGTTAAAAAAAGGCAGATAAGGGTGGTTAATGCGGTGGTTATAAATGGGCAGATTAGGTGGTTTTTACGGAGGTTAAAAAGGGGTAGATTAGGGTGGTTATTACGTTGGTTCAAAAGGGGCAGATTAGGGTGGTTATTACGGTGGTTAAAAAAGAGCAGATTAGGGTGGTTAATGCGGTGGTTATAAATGGGCAGATTAAGGTGGTTAATACGGTGGTTAAAAAAGGGGCAGATTAGGGTGGTTATTACGGTGGTTAAAGAGGGGCAGATTAGAGTGGTTAATGCGGTAGTTATAAATGGGCAGATTAGGGGGGTGTTATTACGGTGGTTAAAAAGGGGTAGATTAGGGTGGTTATTACGTTGGTTAAAAAGGGGCAGATTAGGGTGGTTATTACGGTGGTTATAAATGGGCAGTTAAGAGTGGTTATTACAGTGGTGCAAAAGGTTCAGATTATGGTGGTTATTATTGTGGTTAAAAAAAGAGCAGATTAGGGTGGTTAATACGGTGGTTTTAAATGGGCAGATTAGGGTGGTTATTACGGTGGTTAAAAAGGGGCAGATTAGGGTGGTTATTACGGTGGTTAAAAAGGGGCAGATTAGGTTGGTTATTACGGTGGTTAAAAAAGAGCAGATTAGGGTGGTTATTACGGTGGTTAAAAAGGGGCAGATGAGGGTGGTTATTACGATGGTTAAAAAGGGGAAGATTAGGGTGGTTATTACGGTGGTTAAAAAGGGGCAGATTAGAGTGATTATTACAGTGGTTAAAATGGGGCAGGTTAGGGTGGTTATTACGGTGGCTAAGAAAGAGCAGATTAGGGTGGTTAATGCGGTGGTTATAAATAGCCAGATTAGGGTGGTTATTACGGTGGTTAAAAAGGGGCAGATTAGGGTGGTTATTACGGTGGTTAAAAAGGGGCAGATTAGGTTGGTTATTACGGTGGTTAAAAAAGAGCAGATTAGGGTGGTTATTACGGTGGTTAAAAAGGGCCAGATTATGGTGGTTAATACGGTGGTTATAAATGGCAAGTTAAGAGTGGTTATTACGGTGGATCAAAAGGTTCAGATTATAGTGGTTATTATTGTGGTTAAAAAAGAGCAGATTAGGGTGGTAATACGGTGGTTATAAATGGGCAGATTAGGGTGGTTATTGCGGTGGTTAAAAAGGGGCAGATTAGGGTGGATATTACGGTGGTTAAAAGGGGGCAGATTAGCGTGGTTTTTACCGTGGTTAAAAAAGTGCAGATTAGGGTGGTTATTACGGTGGTTAAAAAAGAGCAGATTAGGGTGGTTATTACGGTGGTTAAAAATGGGCAGATTATGGTGGTTATTACGGTGGTTAAAAAGGGGCAGATGAGGGTGGTTATTACGATGGTTAAAAAGGGGAAGATTAGGGTGGTTATTACGGTGGTTAAAAAGGGGCAGATTAGAGTGGTTATTACGGTGGTTAAAATGGGGCAGATTAGGGTGGTTATTACGGTGGTTAAGAAAGAGCAGATTAGGGTGGTTAATGCGGTGGTTATAAATAGCCAGATTAGGGTGGTTATTACGGTGGTTAAAAAGGGGCAGATTAGGGTGGTTATTACGGTGGTTAAAAAGGGGCAGATTAGGTTGGTTATTACGGTGGTTCAAAAAGAGCAGATTAAGGTGGTTACTACGGTGGTTAAAAAAAGCCAGATTATGGTGGTTATTACGGTGGTTAAAAAGGGGCAGATGAGGGTGGTTATTACGGTGGTTAAAAAGGGGCAGATTAGGGTGGTTATTACGGTGGTGAAAAAAGAGCAGATTAGGGTGGTTAATACGGTGGTTATAAATGGCAAGTTGAGTGGTTATTACGGTGGATCAAAAGGTTCAGATTATAGTGGTTATTATTGTGGTTAAAAAAGAGCAGATTAGGGTGGTAATACGGTGGTTATAAATGGGCAGATTAGGGTTGTTATTGCGGTGGTTAAAAAGGGACAGATTAGGGTGGATATTAAGGTGGTTAAAAGGGGGCAGATTAGCGTGGTTTTTACCGTGGTTAAAAAAGGGCAGATTAGGGTGGTTATTACGGTGGTTAAAAAGAGCAGATTAGGGTGGTTATTACGGTGGTTAAAAATGGGCAGATTAGAGTGGTTAATACGGTGGTTATAAATGGGCAGTTAAGAGTGGTTATTACGGTGGTTCAAAAGGTTCAGATTATGGTGGTTATTATTGTGGTTAAAAAAGAGCAGATTAGGGTGGTTAATACGGTGGTTATAAATGCGCAGATTAGGGTGGCTATTACGGTGGTTAAAAAAGGGGCAGATAATGGTGGTTATTACGGTGGTTAAAAAGAGGCAGATTAGGGTGGTTATTACGGTGGTCAAAAAGGGGCAGATTACAGTGGTTATTACGGTGGTTTAAAAGGGGCAGATCAGGGTGGTTAATGCAAAGGTTATAAATGGGCAGATTAGGGTGGTTGTTAAGGTGGTTAAAAAGGGGTAGATTAGGGTGGTTATTGCGTTGGTTAAAAAGGGACAGATTAGGGTGGTTATTACGGTGGTTAAAAAAGGGGCAGATTAGGGTGGTTAATACGGTGGTTATTAATGGGCAGATTAGGGTGGTTAATACGGTGGTTATAAATGGGTAGTCAAGAGTGGTTATTACGTTGGTTCAAAAATTCAGATTATGCTGGTTATTATTGTGGTTAAAAAAGAGCAGATTACGGTTGTTAATACGGCGGTTATAAATGGGCAGATTAGGCTGGTTATTACGGTGGTTAAAAAGGGGCAGATTAGGGTGGTTATTACCGTGGTTAAAAAGGGGCAGATTAGGGTGGTTATTACGGTGGTTAAAAAGGGGCAGATTAGGGCGGTTATTACGGGGGTTAAAAAGGGGCAGATTAGGGTGGTTAATGCGGTGGTTATAAATGGGCAGATTAGGGTGGTTATTACGATGGTTAAAAAGGGGCAGATTAGGGTTGTTATTACGTTGGTTAAAAAGGGGCAGATTAGGGTGGTTATTACGGTGGTTGTAAAAGAGCAGATTAGAGTGGTTAATACGGTGGTTATTAATGGGCAGAGTAGGGTGGTTAATACGGTGGTTATAAATAGGAAGTTAAGAGTGGTTATTACGGTGGTTCAAAAGGTTCAGATTATGGTGGTTATTATTGTGGTTAAAAAAGAGCAGATTAGGGTGGTTAATACGGTGGGTATAAATGGGCAGATTAGGGTAGTTATTACGGTGGTTAAAAAGGGGCAGATTAGGGTGGTTAATACGGTGGTTAAAAAGGTTCAGATTAGGGTGGTTATTACGGTAGTTAAAAAGGGGCAGATTAGGGTGGTTATTACGATGGTTAAAAAGGGGCAGATTAGGGTGGTTATTACGTTGGTTAAAAAGGGGCAGATTAGGGTGGTTATTACGGTGGTTATAAAAGAGCAGATTAGAGTGGTTAATACGGTGGGTATAAATGGGCAGATTAGGGTAGTTATTACGGTGGTTAAAAAGGGGCAGATTAGGGTGGTTAAAAAAGAGCAGATTAGGGTGGTTATTACGGTGGTTAAAAAGGGACAGATTAGGGTGGTTGTTACGGTGGTTAAAAAAGGGGCAGATTAGGGTGGTTAATACGGTGGTTATTAATGGGCAGATTAGGGTGGTTAATACGGTGGTTATAAATGGGTAGTTAAGAGTGGTTATTACGTTGGTTCAAAAATTCAGATTATGCTGGTTATTATTGTGGTTAAAAAAGAGCAGATTAGGGTTGTTAATACGGCGGTTATAAATGGGCAGATTAGGGTGGTTATTACGGTGGTTAAAAAGGGGCAGATTAGGGTGGTTATTAGCGTTGTTAAAAAGGGGCAGATTAGGGTGGTTATTACGGTGGTTAAAAAGGGGCAGATTAGGGTGGTTATTACGGTGGTTAAAAAGGGGCAGATTAGGGCGGTTATTACGATGGTTAAAAAGGGGCAGATTAGGGTGGTTAATGCGGTGGTTATAAATGGGCAGATTAGGGTGGTTATTACGATGGTTAAAAAGGGGCAGATTAGGGTGGTTATTACATTGGTTAAAAAGGGGCAGATTAGGGTGGTTATTACGGTGGTTGTAAAAGAGCAGATTAGAGTGGTTAATACGGTGGTTATTAATGGGCAGAGTAGGGTGGTTAATACGGTGGTTATAAATAGGAAGTTAAGAGTGGTTATTACGGTGGTTCAAAAGGTTCAGATTATGGTGGTTATTATTGTGGTTAAAAAAGAGCAGATTACGGTGGTTAATACGGTGGGTATAAATGGGCAGATTAGGGTAGTTCTTACGGTGGTTAAAAAGGGGCAGATTAGGGTGGTTAATACCGTGGTTAAAAAGGTTCAGATTAGGGTGGTTATTACGGTAGTTAAAAAGGGGCAGATTAGGGTGGTTATTACGATGGTTAAAAAGGGGCAGATTAGGGTGGTTATTACGTTGGTTAAAAGGGGGCAGATTAGGGTGGTTATTACGGTGGTTATAAAAGAGCAGATTAGAGTGGTTAATACGGTGGTTATTAATGAGCAGAGTAGGGTGGTTAATACGGTGGTTATAAATAGGAAGTTAAGAGTGGTTATTACGGTGGTTCAAAAGGTTCAGATTATGGTGGTTATTATTGTGGTTAAAAAAGAGCAGATTAGGGTGGTTATTACGGTGGTTAAAAAAGGGCATATTAGGGTGGTTATTACGGTGGTTAAAAAAGAGCAGATTAGGGTGGTTATTACGGTGATTACAAAAGAGCAGATTAGGGTAGTGATTCCGGTGGTTAAAAAGTTGCAGATTATGGTGGTTATTACGGTGGTTAAGAAGGGGCAGATTAGGGTGGTTATTACGGTGGTTACAAAAGAGCAGATTAGGGTGGTTGTTACGGTGGTTACAAAAGAGCAGATTAGGGTGGTTATTACGGTGGTTAAAAAGGGGCAGATTATGGTGGTTATTGCGGTGGTTAAAAAGGGGCAGATTAGGGTGGTTATTACGGTGGTGAAAAAAGAGCAGATTAGGGTGGTTATTACGTTGGTTAAAAAAGGGGCAGATTAGGGTGGTTATTGCGGTGGTTAAAAAGGTTCAGATTAGGGTGGTTATTACGGTAGTTAAAAAGGGGCAGATTAGGGTGGTTATTACGATGGTTAAAAAGGGGCAGATTAGGGTGGCTTTTACGGTGGTTATAAAAGAGCAGATTAGAGTGGTTAAAACGGTGGTTATTAATGAGCAGAGTAGGGTGGTTAATACGGTGGTTATAAATAGGAAGTTAAGAGTGGTTATTACGGTGGTTCAAAAGGTTCAGATTATGGTGGTTATTATTGTGGTTAAAAAAGAGCAGATTAGGGTGGTTAATACGGTGGGTATAAATGGGCAGATTAGGGTAGTTATTACGGTGGTTAAAAAGGGGCAGATTAGGGTGGTTAATACGGTGGTTAAAAAGGTTCAGATTAGGGTGGTTATTACGGTAGTTAAAAAGGGGCAGATTAGGGTGGTTATTACGGTGGTTAAAAAAGGGCAGATTAGGGTGGTTATTACGGTGGTTAAAAAAGAGCAGATTAGGGTGGTTATTACGGTGGTTACAAAAGAGCAGATTAGGGTAGTGATTACGGTGGTTAAAAAGTTGCAGATTATGGTGGTTATTACGGTGGTTAAAAAGGGGCAGATTAGGGTGGTTATTACGGTGGTTACAATAGAGCAGATTAGGGTGGTTGTTACGGTGGTTACAAAAGAGCAGATTAGGGTGGTTATTACGGTGGTTAAAAAGGGGCAGATTATGGTGGTTATTGCGGTGGTTAAAAATTGGCAGATTAGGGTGGTTATTACGGTGGTGAAAAAAGAGCAGATTAGGGTGGTTATTACGTTGGTTAAAAAAGGGGCAGATTAGGGTGGTTATTACGGTGGTTAAAAAGGGGCAGATTAGGGTGGTTATTACGTTGGTTAGAAAGGGGCGGATTACGGTGGTTAATGCAGTAGTTATAAATGGGCAGATTAGGGGGATGTTATTACGGTGGCTAAAAAGGGGTAGATTAGGGTGGTTATTACGTTGGTTAAAAAGGGGCAGATTAGGGTGGTTATTATGGTGCTTAAAATAGAGCAGATTAGGGTGGTTAATACGGTGGTTATTAATGGGCAGATTAGCGTGGTTAATAGGGTGGTTATAAATGGGCAGCTAAGAGTGGTTATTACAGTGGTGCAAAAGGTTCAGATTATGGTGGTTATTATTGTGGTTAAAAAAGAGCAGATTAGGGTGGTTAATACGGTGGTTATAAATGGGGAGATTAGGGTTGCTATTACGGTGGTTAAAAAGGGGAGATTAGGGTGGTTTTTACGGTGGTTAAAAAGGGGCAGATTAGGGTGGTTATTACGGTGGTTAAAAAAGAGCAGATTAGGGTGGTTAATGCGGTGGTTATAAATGGGCAGCTTAGGGTGGTTATTACGGTGTTTAAAAAGGGGCAGATTAGGGTGGTTATTACAGTGGTTAAAAAAGAGCAGATTAGGGTGGTTATTACGGTGGTTAAAAAGGGACAGATTATGGTTGTTATTACGGTTGTTAAAAAGGGGCAGATGAGGGTGGTTATTACGGTGGTTAAAAAGGGGCAGATAAGGGTGGTTATTACGGCGGTGAAAAAAGAGCACTTAGGGTGGTTAATACGGTGGTTATTAATGGGTAGATGAGGGTGGTTAATACGGTGGTTTTTAATGGCCAGTTTAAAGTGGTTATCACGGTGGATCAAAAGGTTCAGATTATAGTGGTTATTATTATGGTTAAAAGAGAGCAGATGAGGGTGGTAATACGGTGGTTATAAATGGGCAGATTAGGGTGGTTTTTACGGTGGTTAAAAAGGGGCAGATTAGGGTGGTTATTACGGTGGTTAAAAAGGGGCAGATTAGCGAGGTTTTTACGGTGGGTAAAAAAGTGGCAGATTAGGGTGGTTATTACGGTGGTTAAAAAAGAGCAGATTAGGGCGGTTATTACGGTGGTTAAAAATGTGCAGATTAGGGTGGTTAATACGGTGGCTATGAATGGGCAGTTAAGAGTGGTTATTACGGTGGTTCAAACGGTTCAGATTATGTTGGTTATTATTGTGGTTAAAAAAGAGTAGATTAGGCTTCTTAATACGGCGGTTATAAAAGGGCAGATTAGGGTGGTTATTACGGTGGTTAAAAAAGGGGCAGATTAGGGCGGTTATTACGGTGGTTAAAAAGGGGCAGATTAGGGTGGTTAATGCGGTGGTTATAAATGGGCAGATTAGGGTGGTTATTACGCTGGTTAAAAAGGGGTAGATTAGGGTGGTTATTACGTTGGTTAAAAAGGGGCAGATTAGGGTTGTTATTACGGTGGTTAAAAAAGAGCATATTAGGGTGGTTATTGCGGTGGTTAAAAAGGGGCAGATTAGGGTGGTTATTACGGTGGTTTAAAAGGGGCAGATTAGCGTGGTTTTTACGGTGGTTAAAAAGGGCAGATTAAGGTGGTTATTACGGTGGTTAAAAAAGAGCAGATTAGTGTGTTTATTACGGTGGTGAAAAAGGGGCAGATTAGGGTGGTTATTACGGTGGTGTAAAAAGGGCAGCTTAGGGTGGTTATTACGGTGGTTATAAATGGGCAGTTAAGAGTGGTTATTACGGTGATTCAAAAGGTTCAGATTATGGTGGTTATTATTGTGGTTAAAAAAGACCAGATTAGGGTGGTTAATACGGCGGTTGGAAATGGGCAGATTAGGGTGGTTATTACCGTGGTTAATAAAGGGGCAGATTAGGGTGGCTATTACGGTGGTTAAAAAGGGGCAGATTAGGGTGGTTATTACGGTGGTTAAAAAGGGGCAGAGTAGGGTGGTTAATGCGGTGGTTATAAATGGGCAGATTAGGGTGGTTATTACGGTGGTTAAAAAGGGGTAGATTAGGGTGGTTATTACGTTGGTTAAAAAGGGGTAGATTAGGGTGGTTATTACGGTGGTTAAAAAGGGGTAGATTAGGGTGGTTATTACGTTAGTTAAAAAGGGGCAGATTAGGGTGGTTATTACGGTGGTTAGAAAAGAGCAGATTATGGTGGTTAATACGGTGGTTAATAATCTGCAGATTAGGGTAGTTATTACGGTGGTTATAAATGGGCAGTTAAGCTTAAGAGTGGTTATTACGGTGGTTCAAAAGGTTCAGGTTATGGTTGTTATTATTGTGGCTAAAAAAGAGCAGATTAGGGTTTTTAATACGGAGGTTGTAAATGGCCAGATTAGGGTAGCTATTACGGTGGTAAAAAAGGGGCAGATTAGTGTGGTTATTACGGTGGTTAAAAATGGGTAGATTAGGGTGGTTATTACGGTGGTTAAAAAGGGGCAGATTTGGGTGGTTATTACAGTGGTTAAAAAAGAGCAGATTAGGGTGGTTATTACCGTGGTTTAAAGAGAGCAGATTAGGGTGGTTATTACGGTGGTTAAAAAGGGGTAGATTAGGGTGGTTATTACGTTGGTTAATAAGGGGCACATTAGGGTGGTTACAACGGTGGTTAAAAAAGAGCATATTAGGGTGGATATTACGGTGGTTATAAAACGGGCAGATTTGGGTGGTTATTGCGGTGGTTAAAAAGGGGCAGATTAGGGTGGTTATTACGGTGGTTAAAAAGGGGCAGATTAGCGTGGTTTTTACGGTGGTTAAAAAGGGCAGATTAAGGTGGTTATTACGGTGGTTAAAAAAGAGCAGATTAGGGTGGTTATTACGGTGGTTAAAAATGGGCAGATTAGGTGGTTAATACGGTGGTTATAAATGGGCAGTTAAGAGTGGTTATTACGGTGGTTCAAAAGGTTATGATTATGGTGGTTATTATTGTGGTTAAAAAAGACCAGATTAGGGTGGTTAATACGGCGGTTGGAAATGGGCAGATTAGGGTGGTTATTACCGTGGTTAATAAAGGGGCAGATTAGGGTGGCTATTACGGTGGTTAAAAAGGGGCAGATTAGGGTGGTTATTACGGTGGTTAAAGAGGGGCAGATTAGGGTGGTTAATGCGGTGGTTATAAATGGGCAGATTAGGGTGGTTATTACGGTGGTTAAAAAGGGGTAGATTAGGGTGGTTATTACGTTGGTTAAAAAGGGGCAGATTAGGGTGGTTATGACGGTGGTTAAAAAAGAGCAGATTATGGTGGTTAATACGGTGGTTATTAATCTGCAGATTAGGGTAGTTATTACGGTGGTTATAAATGGGCAGTTAAGCTTAAGAGTGGTTATTACGGTGGTTCAAAAGGTTCAGATTATGGTGGTTATTATTGTGGCTAAAAAAGAGCAGATTAGGGTGGTTAATACGGAGGTTTTAAATGGCCAGATTAGGGTAGCTATTACGGTGGTAAAAAAGGGGCAGATTCGTGTGGTTATTACGGTGGTTAAAAATGGGTAGATTAGGGTGGTTATTACGGTGGTTAAAAAGGGGCAGATTTGGGTGGTTATTACAGTGGTTAAAAAAGAGCAGATTAGGGTGGTTATTACCGTGGTTTAAAGAGAGCAGACTAGGGTGGTTATTACGGTGGTTAAAAACGAACAGATTTGGGTGCTTATTACGGTGGTTAAAAAGGGGCAGATTAGTGTTGTTAGTACGGTGGTTAAAAATGGGTAGATTAGGGTGGTTATTACGGTGGTTAAAAACGAGCAGATTTGGGTGGTTATTACGGTGGTAAAAAAGGTGCAGATTAGTGTGGTTAGTACGGTGGTTAAAAATGGGTAGATTAGGATGGTTATTACGGTGGTTAAAAAGGGGCAGATTAGGGTGGTTATAACGGTCGTTAAAAAAGGGCAGATTAGGGTGGTTATTACGGTGGTTATAAAACGGGCAGATTTGGGTGGTTATTGCGGTGGTTAAAAAGGGGCAGATTAGGGTGGTTATAACGGTCGTTAAAAAAGGGCAGATTAGGGTGGTTATTAAGGTGGTTAAAAAGAGCAGATTAGGGTTGTTATTACGGTGGTTAAAAAAGAGCAGATTAGGGTGGTTATTACGGTGGTTAAAAGAGGGCAGATTAGGGGTGTTATTAAGGTGGTTAAAAAGAGCAGATTAGGGTTGTTAATACGGTGGTTAAAAAAGAGCAGATTAGGGTGGTTATTACGGTGGTTAAAAAAGAGCAGATTAGGGTGCTTATTACGGTGGTTAAAGAAGAGCAGATTAGGGTGGTTATTACGGTGGTTAAAAAAGGGCAGATTAGGGTGGTTATTAAGGTGGTTAAAAAGAGCAGATTAGGGTGGTTATTACGGTGGTTAAAGAAGAGCAGATTAGGGTGGTTATTACGGTGGTTCAAAAAGGGCAGATTAGGGTGGTTATTAAGGTGGTTAAAAAGTGGCAGATTAGGGTGGTTATTACGGTTTTTAAAAAAGAGCAGATTAGGGTGGTTATTACGGTGGTTAAAAAGGGGCATATTATGGTGGTTATTACGGTGGTTAACAAGGGGCAGATTAGGGTGGTTATTACGGTGGTTAAAAAGGGGCAGATTAGGGTGGTTATTACGGTTGTGAAAAAAGAGCGGATTAGGGTGGTTAATACGGTGGTTATTAATGAGCAGAGTAGGGTGGTTAATACGGTGGTTATAAATAGGAAGTTAAGAGTGGTTATTACGGTGGTTCAAAAGCTTCAGATTATGGTGGTTATTATTGTGGTTAAAAAAGAGCAGATTAGGGTGGTTAATACGGTGGGTATAAATGGGCAGATTAGGGTAGTTATCACGGTGGTTAAAAAGGGGCAGATTAGGGTGGTTAATACGGTGGTTATAAAAGAGGAGATTAGAGTGGTTAATACGGTGGTTATTAATGGGCAGAGTAGGGTGGTTAATACGGTGGTTATAAATAGGAAGTTAAGAGTGGTTATTACGGTGGTTCAAAAGGTTCAGATTATGGTGGTTATTTTTGTGGTTAAAAAAGAGCAGATTAGGGTGGTTAATACGGTGGGTATAAATGGGAGATTAGGGTAGTTATTACGGTGGTTAAAAAGGGGCAGATTAGGGTGGTTAATACGGTGGTAAAAAAGGGGCAGATTAGGGTGGTTATTACGGTGGTTAAAAAAGGGCAGATTAGGGTGGTTATTACGATGGTGAAAAAAGAGGAGATTAGGGTGGTTATTACGGTGGTTAAATAAGAGCAGATTAGGGTGGTTATTACGGTGGTTAAAAAAGATCAGATTAGGGTGGTTATTACGGTGGTTAAAAAAGAGCAGATTAGGGTGGTTATTACCGTGGTTAAAAAAGAGCAGATTAGAGTGGTTATTACGGTGGTTAAAAAGGAGCAGATTAGGGTGGTTATTACGGTGGTTAAAAAAGGGCAGATTAGGGTGGTTATTACGGTGGTTAAAAAAGAGCAGATTAGGGTGGTTATTACGGTGGTTACAAAAGAGCAGATTAGGGTAGTTATTACGGTGGTTAAAAAGTTGCAGATTATGGTAGTTATTACGGTGGTTAAAAAGGGGCAGATTAGGGTGGTTATCACGGTGGTTACAAAAGAGCAGATTAGGGTGGTTTTTACGGTGGTTACAAAAAAGCAGATTAGGGTTGTTATTACGGTTGTTAAAAGGGGGCAGATTAGGGTGGTTATTACGGTGGTTACAAAAGAGCAGATTAGGGTGGTTATTACGGTGGTTAAAAATGGGCAGATTAGGGTGGTTAATACGGTGGGTATAAATGGGCAGTTAAGAGTGGTTATTACGGTGGTTCAAGGTTCAGATTATGGTGGTTATTATTGTGTTTAAAAAAGACCATATTAGGGTGGTTTATACGGCGGTTTTAAATGGGCAGATTAGGGTGGTTATTACGGTGGTTTAAAAAGGGGCAGATTAGGGTGGTTATTACGGTGGTTAAAAAGGGGCAGATTAGGGTGGTTAATGCGGTGGTTATAAATGGGCAGATTAGGGTGGTTATTACGGTGGTTAAAAAGGGTTAGATTAGGGTGGTGATTACGTTGGTTAAAAAGGGGCAGATTAGTGTGGTTATTACGGTGGTTAAAGAAGAGCATATTAGGGTGGTTATTACGGTGGTTATAAAAGGGGCAGATTAGGGTGGTTATTGCGGTGGTTAAAAAGGGGCAGATTAGGGTTGTTATTACGGCGGTTAAAAAGGGGCAGATTAGCGTGGTTTTTACCGTGGTTAAAAAAGGGCAGATTAAGGTGGTTATTTCGGTGGTTAAAAAAGAGCAGATTAGGGTGGTTATTACGGTGGTTAAAAATGGGCAGATTAGGTGGTTAATGCGGTGGTTATAAATGGGCAGTTAACAGTGGTTATTACGGTGGTTCAAAAGGTTCAGATTATAGTGGTTATTATTGTGGTTAAAAAAGACCAGATTGGGGTGGTTAATACGGCGGTTGGAAATGGGCAGATTAGGGTGGTTATTACGGTGGTTAAAAAAGGGGCAGATTAGGGTGGCTATTACGGTGGTTAAAAAGGGGCAGATTAGGGTGGTTATTACGGTGGTTAAAAAGGAGCAGATTAGGGTGGTTAATGCGGTGGTTATAAATGGGCAGATTAGGGTGGTTATTACGGTGGTTAAAAAGGGGTACATTAGGGTGGTTATTACGTTAGTTAAAAAGGGGCAGATTAGGGTGGTTATTACGGTGGTTAAAAAAGAGCAGATTATGGTGGTTAATACGGTGGTTATTAATCTGCAGATTAGGGTAGTTATTACGGTGGTTATAAATGGGCAGTTAAGCTTAAGAGTGGTTATTACGGTGGTTCAAAAGGTTCAGATTATGGTGGTTATTATTGTGGCTAAAAAAGAGCAGATTATTGTGGTTGATACGGAGGTTGTAAATGGCCAGATTAGGGTAGTTATTACGGTGGTCAAAAAGGGGCAGATTAGTGTGGTTATTACACTGGTTAAAAATGGGTAGATTAGGGTGGTTATTACGGTGGTTAAAAAGGGGCAGATTTGGGTGGTTATTACAGTGGCTAAAAAAGAGCAGATTAGGGTGGTTATTACCGTGGTTTAAAAAGAGCAGATTAGGGTGGTTATTACGGTGGTTAAAAACGAGCAGATTTGGGTGGTTATTACGGTGGTAAAAAAGGGGCAGATTAGTGTGGTTATTACGGTGGTTAAAAATGGGTAGATTAGGGTGGTTATTACGGTGGTTAAAAAGGGGCAGATTTATGTGGTTATTACAGTGGTTAAAAAAGACCAGATTAGGGTGGTTATCACGGTGGTTAAAAAAGAGCTGATTAGGCTAGTTATTACGGTGGTTAAAAACGAGCAGATTTGGGTTGTTATTACGGTGGTAAGAAAAGAGCAGATTAGGGTGGTTATTACGGTGGTTAAAAAAGAGCAGATTTGGGTGGTTATTACGGTGGTTAAAAAAGAGCAGATTACTTTGCTTATTACGGTGGTTAAAAAAGAGCAGAATAGGGTGGTTATTACGGTGGTTAAAAAAGAGCAGTTTAGAGTGGTTATTACGGTGTTAAAAAAGAGCAGATTAGGGTGGTTATTACGGTGGTTAAAAATTAGCACATTAGGGTGCTTATTACGGTGGTTAAAGAAGAGCAGATTAGGGTGGTTATTACGGTGGTTAAAAAAGGGCAGATTAGGGTGGTTATTAAGGTGGTTAAGAAGAGCAGATTAGGGTTGTTATTACGGTGGTTAAAAAAGAGCAGATTAGGGTGGTTATTACGGTGGTTAAAAAAGGGCAGATTAGGGTGGTTATTAAGGTGGTTAAAAAGAGCAGATAAGGGTTGTTATTACGGTGGTTAAAAAAGAGCAGATTAGGGTGGTTATTACGGTGGTTAAAAAAGAGCAGATTAGGGTGCTTCATAAGGTGGTTAAAGAAGAGCAGATTAGGGTGGTTATTACGGTGGTTAAAAAAGGGCAGATTAGGGTGGTTATTAAGGTGGTTAAAAAGTGGCAGATTAGGGTGGTTATTACGGTTTTTAAAAAAGAGCAGATTAGGGTGGTTATTACGGTGGTTAAAAAGGTGCATATTATGGTGGTTATTACGTTGGTTAAAAAGGGGCAGATTAGGGTGGTTATTACGGTGGTTAAAAAGGGGCAGATTAGGGTGGTTATTACGGTGGTGAAAAAAGAGCGGATAAGGGTGGTTAATACGGTGGTTATTAATGGGCAGATTAGGGTGGTTAATACGGTGCTTATAAATGGCCAGTTAAGGGTGGTTATTACGGTGGATAAAAAGGTTCAGATTATGCTGGTTATTATTGTGGTTAAAAGAGAGCAGATTAGGTGGTTAATGCGGTCGTTATAGATGGGCAGATTAGGGTTGTTTTTACGGTGGTTAAAAAGGGGCAGATTAGAGTGGTTATTACGGTGGTTAAAAAGGGGCAGATTAGCGTTGTTTTTAGGGTGGTTAAAAAAGGGCAGATTAGGGTGGTTATTACGGTGGTTAAAAAGAGCAGATTAGGGTGCTTTTATACGCTGGTTATTAATGGGCAGACTAGGTTGGTTATTACGGTGGATATAAATGGGCAGTTAAGAGCGTTATTACGGTGGTTCAAAAGGTTCAGATTATGGTGGTTATTATTGTGGTTAAAAAAGAGCAGTTTAGGGTGGTTAATACGGTGGTTATAAATGGGCAGATTAGGGTGGTAATTACGGTGGTTAAAAAGGGGCAGATTAGGGTGGTTATTACGGTGGTTAAAAAGGGGCAGATTAGGGTGGTTATTACGGTGGTTAAAAAGGGGCAGATTAGGGTGGTTATTACGGTGGTGAAAAAAGAGCGGATTAGGGTGGTTAATACGGTGGTTATTAATGGGCAGATTAGGGTGGTTAATACGGTGGTTATAGATGGCCAGTTAAGGGTGGTTATTACGGGGGATCAAAAGGTTCAGATTATGGTGGTTATTATTGTGGTTAAAAGAGAGCAGATTAGGGTGGTTAATACGGTAGTTATAAATGGGCAGATTAGTGTGGTTATTACGGTGGTTAAAAAGGGGCAGCTTAGGGTGTTATTACGGTGGTTAAAAAGGGGCAGATTAGAGTGGTTATTACGGTGGTTAAAAAGGGGAAGATTAGTGTGGTTTTTAGGGTGGTTAAAAAAGGGCAGATTAGGGTGGTTATTACGGTGGTTAAAAAAGAGCAGATTAGG
This sequence comes from Siderastrea siderea, assembly GCA_964030785.1. Classification (NCBI taxonomy): domain Eukaryota; kingdom Metazoa; phylum Cnidaria; class Anthozoa; order Scleractinia; family Rhizangiidae; genus Siderastrea; species Siderastrea siderea. The sequence continues at coordinate 3,307,417 of OZ034977.1, forward strand.
GTGCTCTTATACGCTGGTTATTAATGGGCAGATTAGGTTGGTTATTACGGTGGATATAAATGGGCAGTTAAGAGCGTTATTACGGTGGTTCAAAAGTTTCAGATTATGGTGGTTATTATTGTGGTTAAAAAAGAGCAGATTAGGGTGGTCAATACGGTGGTTATAAATGGGCAGATTAGGGTGGTTATTACGGTGGTTAAAAAGTTGCAGATTAGGGTGGTTATTACGGTGGTTAAAAAGGGGCAGATTACGGTGGTTATTACGTTGGTTAAAAAGGGGCAGAATAGGGTGGTTAATGCGGTGGTCATAAATGGGCAGATTAGGGTGGTTATTACGGTGGTTAATAAGGGATAGATTAGGGTGGTTATTACGTTGGTTAAAAAGGGGCAGATTAGGGTGGTTATTAGGGTGCTTAAAAACGAACAGATTAGGGTGGTTAATACGGTTGTTATAAATGTGCAGATTAGGGTGGTTATTAAGGTGGTTAAAAAGGGGCAGATTAGGGTGGTTATTACGGTGGTTAAAAAGGGGCAGATTAGGGTGGTTATTACGTTGGTTAAAAAGGGGCAGATTAGGGTGGTTATTACGGTGCTTAAAAAAGAGCAGATTAGGGTGGTTAATACTTTGTTTATTAATGGGCAGATTATGGTGGTTAATACGGTGGTTATAAATGGGCAGTTAAGAGTGGTTAATACAGTGGGCCAAAAGGTTCAGATTATGGTGGTTATTATTGTGGTTAAAAAAGAGCAGATTAGGGTGGTTAATACGGTGGTCTTAAATTTGCAGATTAGGGTGGTTATTACGGTGGTTAAAAAGGGGCAGATTAGGGTGGTTATTACGGTGGTTAAAAAGGGGCAGATTAGGGTGGTTATTACGGTGGTTAAAAAGGGGCAGATTAGGGTGGTTATTAGGTTGGTTAAAAAAGAGCAGATTAGGGTGGTTAATGCGGTGGTTAAAAATGTTCAGATTAGGGTGGTTATTAGGGTGGATAAAAAGGGGCAGATTAGGGTGGTTTTTACGGTGGTTAAAAAGGGGCAGATTACGGTGGTTAAAAAGGGGCAGATTAGGGTGGTTATTACGTTGGTTAAAAAGGGACAGATTAGGGTGGTTATTACGGTGGTTAAAAAAGAGCAGGTTAGGGTGGTTAATGCGGTGGTTATCAATGGGCACATTAGGGTGGTTATTACGGTGGTTAAAAAGTGGTAGATTAGGGTGGTTATTACGTTGGTTAAGAAGGGACAGATTAGCGTGGTTATTACGGTGGTTAAAAAAGAGCAGATTAGGGTGGTTAATACGGTGGTCATTGATGGGCAGATTAGGGTGGTTAATACGGTGGATATAAATGGGCAGTTAAGAGTGGTTATTTCTGTGGTTCAAAAGGTTCATATGATGAAGTTATTATTGCGGTTAAAAAAGAGCAGATTAGGGTGGTTAATACGGTGATTATAAATTGGCAGATTAGGGTGGTTATTACGGTGGTTAAAAAGGGGCAGATTAGGGTGGTTATTACGGTGGTTAAAAAAGACCAGAATTAGTGTGGTTAATGCGGTGGTTATAACTGGGCAGATTAGGGTGGTTATTACGGTGGTTAAAAAGGGGCAGATTAGGGTGGTTATTACGGTGCTTAAAAAGGAACAGATTAGTGTGTTTATTACGGTGGTTAAAAAGGGGCAGATTAGGGTGGTTATTACGGTGGTTAAAAAAGGGCAGATTAGGGTGGTTGTTACGGTGGTTGAACAGGGGAAGATTTGGGTGGTTTTTAAGGTCGTTAAATAGGGGAAAATTAGTGTGATTATTACGGTGGTTAAAAAGAGGCACATTTGTCTGGTTATTACGGTGGTTAAAAAGGGGCAGATTAGGGTGGTTATTACGGTGGTTAAAAAAGAGCAGATTAGGGTGGTTAATACAGTGGTTATTAATGGGTAGATTAGGGTGGTTGATACGGTGGTTATAAATGTGCTGTTAAGAGTGGTTATTACGGTGGTTTAAGAGGTTCAGATTATGGTTGTTATTATTGTGGTCAAAAAAGAGCAGATTAGGGTGGTCAATACGGTGGTTATAAATGGGCAGATTAGGATGGTTAATATGGTGGTTAAAAAAGGGGCAGATTAGTTTGGGTATTACGGTGGTTAAAAAGGGGCAGATTAGGGTGGTTAATACGGTGGTTAAAAAGGGGCAGATTAGGGTGGTTATTACGGTGGTTAAAAAGGGGCAGATTAGGGTGGTTAATGCGGTGGTTATCAATGGGCACATTAGGGTGGTTAATACGGTGGTTAAAAAGGGGTAGATTAGGGTGGTTATTACGTTTGTTAAAAAGGGACAGATTAGGGTGGTTATTACGGTGGTTAAAAAAGAGCACATTAGGGTGGTTAATACGGTGGTTATTAATGGGCAGATTAGGGTGCTTAATACGGTGGATATAAATGGGCAGCTTAGGGTGGTTATTACGGTGGTTAAAAAGGGGCAGATTAGGGTGGTTATTACGGTGGTTAAAAAAGAGCAGAATTAATGTAGTTAATGCGGTGGTTATAACTGGGCAGATTAGGGTGGTTATTACGGTGGTTAAAAAGGGGCAGATTAGGGTGGTTAATACGGTGGTTATAAATGGGCAGTGAAGAGTGGTTATTACTGTGGTTCAAAAGGTTCATATTATGGTGGTTATTATTGTGGTTAAAAAGAGCAGATTAGGGTGGTTAATGCGGTGGTTATCAGTGGGCAGATTAGGGTGGTTATTACGGTGGTTAAAATGTGGTAGATTAGGGTGGTTATTACGTTGGTTAAAAAGGGACAGATTAGGGTGGTTAATACGGTGGTTATTAATGGGCAGATTAGGGTGGTTAATACGGTGGTTATAAATGGGCAGTTAAGAGTGGTTATTACTGTGGTTCAAAAGGTTCATATTATGGTGGTTATTATTGTGGTTAAAAAAGAGCAGATTAGGGTGGTTAATACGGTGGTTATAAATGGGCAGATTAGGGTGGTTATTAGGGTGGTTAAAAAGGGGCAGATTAGGGTTGTTATTACGGTGGTTAAAAAGGGGCAGATTAGGGTGGTTATTACGGTGGTTAAAAAGGGGCAGATTAGGGTGGTTATTACGGTGGTTTAAAAAGAGCAGATTAAGGTGGCTAACTCTTTTCCGTCAAGAGTTTTATTTTCCTGACGTCGAAGTCGGGAACCATTCAGCCACTTGTGACGTCATCATTTTTGACGTCACCGGATTGTTTTGATAAGCAGCTAGCACACCAAGGACAGATCCATCCATATTTGTGTCCATTTTGAATATGGACCAAATCCTGGCAGAGCTATACCAGAAAAACGTGTCCAATTTTGGCTGCAAAGTTGGTGGTAAAATAGGCCAAGTCACCTAGTTGATCAATGTTCCCTTTCCAGGTTTTTAGAAGGACTGAGGCCAAAACTTTTCCAGTGGATAGAAAGGTGATAAAGGGTAGAAGATAAAGAGAAAAGAAAAGGAGAGAAAAAGGAAAGAGAAAGAAGCGAGAAAAAATTAGAAATGAATCAGCAAAAACAAAAAAAGGAAAATTTTGGCTTATGCGCATGCCTGAAACCAAAATAATGTACAATTTTAAACAGAAGCTGGCTCAAAAATGAGCTAAAATGTAAGAAAACGCTTTTGTAGCAAAGTTTAGTGGCATTTGGCACCATAGCACTTCAAACACCGCTTTAGCGGTAAAAAATGCGTTTTTCTAAGGGAAAAACGCCAACGGTAAACGGTTAATGCGGTGGTTATAACTGGGCAGATTAGGGTGGTTATTATGGTGGTTAAAAAGGGGCAGATTAGGGTGGTTATTACGGTGATTAAAAAGGAACAGATTAGTGTGTTTATTACGGTGGTTAAAAAGGGGCAGATTAGGGTGGTTATTACGGTGGTTAAAAAAGGGCAGATTAGGGTGGTTGTTACGGTGGTTGAAAAGGGGCAGATTTGGGTGGTTTTAAGGTCGTTAAATAGGGGAAAATTAGTGTGGTTATTACGGTGGTTAAAAAGAGGCACATTTGTCTGGTTATTACGGTGGTTAAAAGGGGGCAGATTAGGGTGGTTATTACGGTGGTTAAAAAAGAGCAGAATAGGGTGGTTAATACAGTGGTTATTAATGGGCACATTAGGGTGGTTAATACGGTGGTTATAAATGTGTAGTTAAGAGTGGTTATTACGGTGGTTCAAAAGGTTCAGATTATGGTGATTATTATTGTGGTCAAAAAAGAGCAGATTAGGGTGGTGAATACTGTGGTTATAAATGGGCAGATTAGGATGGTTATTACGGTCGTTAAAAAAGGGGCAGATTAGGGTGGGTATTACGGTGGTTAAAAAGGGGCAGATTACGGTGGTTATTACGGTGGTTAAAAAGGGGCAGATTAGGGTGGTTAATGCGATGGTTATCAATGGGCAGATTAGGGTGGTTATTACGGTGGTTAAAAAGGGGTAGATTAGAGTGGTTATTACGTTGGTTAAAAAGGGACAGATTAGGTTGGTTATTACGGTGGTTAAAAAAGAGCACATTAGGGTGGTTAATACGGTGGTTATTAATGGGCAGATTAGGGTGGTTAATACGCTGGTTATAAATGGGCAGTTAAGAGTGGTTATTACTGTGGTTCAAAAGGTTCATATTATGGTGGTTATTATTGTAGTTAAAAAAGAGCAGATTAGGGTGGTTAATACGGTGGTTATAAATGGGCAGATTAGGGTGGTTATTACGGTGGTTAAAAAGGAGCAGATGAGGGTGGTTATTACGGTGCTTAAAAAGGGGCAGATTAGGGTGGTTATTACGTTGGTTTAAAAGGGGCAGATTAGGGTGGTTATTACGGTGGTTTAAAAAGAGCAGATTAGGGTGGTGAATGCGGGGGTTATAACTGGGCAGATTAGGGTGGTTATTACGGTGGTTAAAAAGGGGCAGCTTAGGGTGGTTATTACGGTGCTTAAAAAGGAACAGATTAGTGTGTTTATTACGGTGGTTAAAAAGGGGCAGATTAGGGTGGTTATTACAGTGGTTTAAAAAGGGCAGATTAGGGCGGTTGTTACGGTGGTTGAAAAGAGGCAGATTTGGAAGGTTTTTAAGATCGTTAAATAGGGGAAAATTAGTGTGGTTATTACGGTGGTTAAAAAAGAGGCAGATGAGGGTGGTTTTTACGGTGGTTAAAAAAGGTGCAGATTAGGGTGGTTAATACAGTGGTTAAAAAGGGACAGATTAGCGTGGTTATTACGGTGGTTAAAAAAGAGCAGATTAGGGTGGTTAATACGGTGGTTATTAATGGGCAGATTAGGGTGGTTAAAACGGTGGTTATAAATGGGCAGTTAAGAGTGGTTATTACTGTGGTTCAAAAGGTTCATATTATGGTGGTTATTATTGTGGTTAAAAAAGAGCAGATTAGGGTGGTTAATGCGGTGGTTATCAATGGGCAGATGAGGGTGGTTATTACGGTGGTTAAAAAAGGGTAGATTAGGGTGGTTATTACGTTGGTTAAAAAGGGACAGATTAGGGTGGTTATTACGGTGGTTAAAAAAGAGCAGAATAGGGTGGTTAATACAGTGGTTATTAATGGGCACATTAGGGTGGTTAATACGGTGGTTATAAATGTGTAGTTAAGAGTGGTTATTACGGTGGTTCAAAAGGTTCAGATTATGGTGGTTATTTTTGTGGTCAAAAGAGAGCAGATTAGGGTGGTGAATACTGTGGTTATAAATGGGCAGATTAGGATGGTTATTACGGTCGTTAAAAAAGGGGCAGATTAGGGTGGGTATTACGGTGGTTAAAAAGGGGCAGATTACGGTGGTTATTACGGTGGTTAAAAAGGGGCAGATTAGGGTGGTTAATGCGATGGTTATCAATGGGCAGATTAGGGTGGTTATTACGGTGGTTAAAAAGGGGTAGATTAGGGTGGTTATTACGTTGGTTAAAAAGGGACAGATTAGGTTGGTTATTACGGTGGTTAAAAAAGAGCACATTAGGGTGGTTAATACGGTGGTTATTAATGGGCAGATTAGGGTGGTTAATACGCTGGTTATAAATGGGCAGTTAAGAGTGGTTATTACTGTGGTTCAAAAGGTTCATATTATGGTGGTTATTATTGTGGTTAAAAAAGAGCAGATTAGGGTGGTTAATACGGTGGTTATAAATGGGCAGATTAGGGTGGTTATTACGGTGGTTAAAAAGGAGCAGATGAGGGTGGTTATTACGGTGCTTAAAAAGGGGCAGATTAGGGTGGTTATTACGTTGGTTTAAAAGGGGCAGATTAGGGTGGTTATTACGGTGGTTTAAAAAGAGCAGATTAGGGTGGTGAATGTCTGGGTTATAACTGGGCAGATTAGGGTGGTTATTACGGTGGTTACAAAGGGGCAGCTTAGGGTGGTTATTACGGTGCTTAAAAAGGAACAGATTAGTGTGTTTATTACGGTGGTTAAAAAGGGGCAGATTAGGGTGGTTATTACAGTGGTTTAAAAAGGGCAGATTAGGGCGGTTGTTACGGTGGTTGAAAAGGGGCAGATTTGGAAGGTTTTTAAGATCGTTAAATAGGGGAAAATTAGTGTGGTTATTACGGTGGTTAAAAAAGAGGCAGATGAGGGTGGTTTTTACGGTGGTTAAAAAAGGTGCAAATTAGGGTGGTTAATACAGTGGTTAAAAAGGGACAGATTAGCGTGGTTATTACGGTGGTTAAAAAAGAGCAGATTAGGGTGGTTAATACGGTGGTTATTAATGGGCAGATTAGGGTGGTTAAAACGTGGTTATAAATGGGCAGTTAAGAGTGGTTATTACTGTGGTTCAAAAGGTTCATATTATGGTGGTTATTATTGTGGTTAAAAAAGAGCAGATTAGGGTGGTTAATGCGGTGGTTATCAATGGGCAGATTAGGGTGGTTATTACGGTGGTTTAAAAAGGGTAGATTAGGGTGGGTATTACGTTGGTTAAAAAGGGACAGATTAGGGTGGTTATTACGGTGGTTAAAAAAGAGCAGATTAGGGTGGTTAATACGGTGGTTATAAATGGGCAGTTAAGAGTGGTTCTTAGTGTGGTTCAAAAGGTTCATATTATGGTGGTTATTATTGTGGTTAAAAAAGAGCAGATTAGGGTGGTTAATACGGTGATAATAAATTGGCAGATTAGGGTGGTTATAACGGTGGTTAAAAAGGGGCAGATTAGGGTGGTTATTACGGTGGTTAAAAAGGGGCAGATTAGGGTGGTTATTACGGTGGTTAAAAAGGGGCAGATTAGGGTTGTTATTACGGTGGTTAAAAAACAGCAGATTAGGGTGGTTATTACGGTGGTTAGAAAGGGGCAGATTATGGTGGTTATTACGGTGGTTAAAAAGGGGCAGATTAGGGTGGTTATTTCGGTGGTTAAAAAAGAGCAGATTAGGGTGGTTATTATGGTGGTTAAAAAGGGGCATATTATGGTGGTTGTTACGGTGGTTAAAAAGGGGCAGATTAGGGTGGTTATTACGGTTGTTCAAAAGGGGCAGTTTAGGGTGGTTATTACGGTGGTAAAAAAAGAGGGGATTAGGTTGGTTAATGCGGTGGTTATTAATGGGGAGATTAGGGTGGTTAATACGGTGGTTATAAATGGCCAGTTAAGGGTGGTTATTACGGTGGATCAAAAGGTTCAGATTATGGTGGTTATTATTGTGGTTAAAAGAGAGCAGATTAGGGTTTTTAATGCGGTAGTTATAAATGGGCAGATTAGGGTGGTTGTTACGGTGATTAAAAGGGGCTACTTAGGGATGTTATTACGGTGTTTAAAAAGGGGCAGATTAGGGTGGTTATTACGGTGGTTCAAAAAGGTTCAGATTAGCGTGCTTTTTAGGGTGGTTAAAAAAGGGCAGATCAGGGTGGTTATTACGGTGGTTTAAAAAGAGCAGATTAGGGTGGTTTTACACGGTGGTTATTAATGGGCAGATTAGGGTGGTTATTACGGTGGTTATAAATGGGCAGTTAAGAGTGGTTATTACGGTGGTGCAACAGGTTCAGATTATGGTGGTTATTATTGTGGTTAAAAAAGAGCAGATTAGGGTGGTTAATACAGTGGTTATAAATGAGCAGATTACGGTGGTTTTTAAGCTGGTTAAAAAAGGGGCAGGTTAGGGTGGTTATTATGGTGGTTAAAAAGGGGCAGATTAGGGTGTTTATAACGGTGGTTTAAAAGGGGCAGATTAGGGTGGTTATTACGGTGCTTAAAAAGGAACAGATTAGTGTGTTTATTACGGTGGTTAAAAAGGGGCAGATTAGGGTGGTAATTACGGTGGTTAAAAAAGGTTAGATTAGGGTGGTTGTTACGGTGGTTGAAAAGGGGCAGATTTGGGTGGTATTTAAGGTCGTTAAATAGGGGAAAATTAGTCTGGTTATTACGGTGGTTAAAAACAGGCACATTTGTCTGGTTATTACGGTTGTTAAAAGGGGGCACATTAGGGTGGTTATTACGGTGGTTAAAAAAGAGCAGATTAGGGTGGTTAATACAGTGGTTATAAATAGGAAGTTAAGAGTGGTTATTACGGTGGTTCAAAAAGTTCAGATTATGGTGGTTATTATTGTGGTCAAAAAAGAGCAGATTATTGTGGTGAATACGGTGGTTATAAATGGGCAGATTAGGATGGTTATTACGGTGGCTTAAAAAGGGGCAGATTGGGGTGGGTATTACGGTGGTTGAAAAGGGGCAGATTAGGGTGGTTATTACGGTGGTTAAAAAGGGGCAGATTAGGGTGGTTATTACGGTGGTTAAAAAGGGGCAGATTAAAGTGGTTAATGCGGTGGTTATCAATGAGCAGATTAGGGCGGTTATTACGGTGGTTAAATGGGGGTAGATTAGGGTGGTTATTACGTTGGTTAAAAAGGGACAGATTAGAGTGGTTATTACGGTGGTTAAAAAGGGGCAGATTAGGGTGGTTAATGCGGTGGTTATCAATGGGCAGATTAGGGTGGTTATTACGGTGTTTAAATGGGGGTAGATTAGGGTGGTTATTACGTTGGTTAAAAAGGGACAGGTTAGGGTGGTTAATACGGTGGTTATTAATGGGCAGATTAGGGTGGTTAATACGGTGGTTATAAATGGGCAGTTAAGAGTGGTTATTACTGTGGTTCAAAAGGTTCATATTATGTTGGTTATTATTGTGATTACAAAAGAGCAGATTAGGGTGGTTAATACTGGGTTATAAATGGGCAGTTGAGGGTTGTTATTACGGTGGTTAAAAAGGGGCAGATGAGGGAGGTTATCACGGTGGTTTAAAAAGAGCAGATTAGGGTGGTTATAACGGTGGTTAGAAAAGCGCAGATTAGGGTGGTTATTACGGTGGTTAAAAAAGAGCACATTAGGGTGGTTATTACGGTGGTCAAAAAAGAGCAGATTAGGGTGGTTATTACGGTGGTTAAAAAAGGGCAGATTAGGGTGGTTATTACGGTGGTTAAAAAAGAGCAGATTAGGTTGGTTATTACGGTGGTTTAAAAGAGCAGATTAGGGATGTTATTACGGTGCTTAAAAAGGAACAGATTAGTGTGTTTATTACGGTGGTTAAAAAGGGGCAGATTAGGGTGGTTATTACAGTGGTTTAAAAAGGGCAGATTAGGGTGGTTTTTACGGTGGTTGAAAAGGGGAGATTTGGGTGGTTTTTAAGGTCGTTAAATAGGGGAAAATTAGTGTGGTTATTACGGTGGTTAAAAAGAGGCAGATTAGGGTGGTTATTACGGTGGTTAAAAAAGGTGCAGATTAGGGTGGTTAATACAGTGGTTAAAAAGGGACAGATTAGGGGGGTTATTACGGTGGTGAAAAAAGAGCACATTAGGGTGGTTAATACGGTGGTTATTAATGGGCAGATTAGGGTGGTTAATACGGTGGTTATAAATGGGGAGTTAAGAGTGGTTATTACTGTGGTTCAAAAGGTTGATATTATGGTGGTTATTATTGTGGTTAAAAACGAGCAGATTAAGGGGGTTAATGCGGTGGTTATCAATGGGCAGATTAGGGTGTTTATTAGGGTGGTTAAAAAGGGGTATATTAGTGTGGTTATTACGTTGGTTAAAAAGGGACAGATTAGGGTGGTTATTACGGTGGTTAAAAAAGAGCAGATTAGGGTGGTTAATACGGTGGTTATTAATGGGCAGATTAGAGTGGTTAATACTGTGGTTATAAATGGGGAGTTAAGAGTGGTTATTAGTTTGGTTCAAAAGGTTCATATTATGGTGGTTATTATTGTGGTTAAAAAAGAGCAGATTAGGGTGGTTGATACGGTGGTTATAAATGGGCAGATTAGGGTAGTTATTACGGTGGTTAAAAAGGGGCAGATTAGGGTGGTTAATGCGGTGGTTATAACTGGGGAGATTAGGGTGGTTATTACGGTGGTTAAAATAGGGCCCCTTAGGGTGGTTATTACGGTGCTTAAAAAGGAACAGATTAGTGTGTTTATTACGGTGGTTAAAAAGGGGCAGATTAGGGTGGTTATTACGGTGGTTACAAAAGGGCAGATTAGGGTGGTTAATACAGTGGTTACTAATGGGCAGATTAGGGTGGTTATTACGGTGGTTATAAATGGGCAGTTAAGTGTGGTTATTAGGGTGGTTCAAAAGGTTCAGATTATGGTGGTTATTATTGTGGTCAAAATGAGCAGATTACGGTGGTGAATACGGTGGTTTGAAATGGGCAGATTAGGATGGTTATTACGGTGGTTAAAAAAGGGACAGATTAGGGTGGGTATTACGGTGGTTAAAAAGGGGCAGAGTAGGGTGGTTAATGCGGTGGTTAACAATGGGCAGATTAGGGTGGTTATTACGGTGGTTAAAAAGGGTTCGATTAGGGTGCTTATTACGTTGGTTGAAAAGGGACAGATTAGGGTGGTTATTACGGTGGTTAAAAAAAAACACATTAGGGTGGTTAATACGGTGGTTATTAATGGGCAGATTAGGGTGGTTAATACAGTGGTTATAAATGGGCAGTTAAGAGTGGTTATTACTGTGGTTCAAAAGGTTCATATTATGGTGGTTATTATTGTAGTTAAAAAAGAGCAGATTAGGGTGGTTAATACGGTGGTTATAAATGGGCAGATTAGGGTGGTTATTACGGTGGTTAAAAAGGGGAAAATGAGGGTGGTTATTACGGTGGTTAAAAAGGGGGAGATTAGGGTGGTTATTACGAAGGTTAAAAAGGGGCAGATTAGGGTGGTTATTACGGTGGTTTAAAAAGAGCAGATTAGGGTGGTTAATGCGGTGGTTATAACTGGGCAGATTAGGGTGGTTATTACGGTGGTTAAAAAGGGACAGATTACGGTGGTTATTACGGTGCTTAAAAAGGAACAGATTAGTGTGTTTATTACGGTGGTTAAAAAGGGGCAGATTAGGGTGGTTATTACAGTGGTAAAAAAGGGGCAGATTAGGGTGGTTGTTACGGTGGTTGAAAAGTGGCAGATTTGGATGGTTTTTAAGGTCGTTAAATAGAGGAAAATTAGTGTGGTTATTACGGTGATTAAAAAGAGGCACATTTGTCTGGTTATTACGGCGGTTAAAAGGGGGCAGATTAGGGTGGTTATTACGGTGGTTAAAAAAGAGCAGATTAGGGTGGTTAATACAGTGGTTATTAATGGGCAGGTTAGGGTGGTTAATACGGTGGTTATAAATGGGCAGTTAAGAGTGGTTATTACTGTGGTTCAAAAGGTTCAGATTATGGTGGTTATTATTGGGGTCAAAAAAGAGCAGATTAGGGTGGTGAATACGGTGGTTATAAATGGGCAGATTAGGATGGTTATTACGGTGGCTTAAAAAGGGGCAGATTAGGGTGGGTATTACGGTGGTTAAAAAGGGGCAGATTAGCGTGGTTATTACGGTGGTTAAAAAGGGGCAGATTAGGGTGGTTATTACGGTGGTTAAAAAGGGGCAGATTAGGGTGGTTAATGCGGTGGTTATCAATGGGCAGATTAGGGTGGTTATTACGGTGGTTAAAAAGGGGTAGATTAGGGTGGTTATTACGTTGGTTATAAAGGGACAGATTTGGGTGGTTATTACGGTGGTTAAAAAAGAGCAGATTAGGGTGGTTAATACGGTAGTTATTAATGGGCAGATTAGGGCGGTTAATACGGTGGTTACAAATGGGCAGTTAAGAGTGGTTATTACTGTGGTTCAAAAGGTTCATATTATGGTTGTTATTATTGTAGTTAAAAAAGAGCAGATTAGGGTGGTTAATACGGTGGTTATAAATGGGCAGTTAAGAGTGGTTATTACGGTGGATCAAAAGGTTCAGATTATGGTGGTTATTATTTTGGTTAAAAAAAAGCAGATTAGGGTGGTTAATACGGTAGTTATAAATGGGCAAATAAGGGTGGTTATTACGGTGGTTAAAAAGAGGCAGATTAGGGTGGTTATTACGGTGGTTAAAAAAGAGCAGATTAGGGTGGTTATTACGGTGGTTAAAAAAGAGCAGATTTGGGTGGTTATTACGGTGGTTAAAAAAGAGCAGATTAGGGTGGTTATTACGGTGGTTAAAAAAGAGCAGATTAGGGTTGTTTTTACGGTGGTTAAAAGAAGGCAGATTAGGGTGGTTATTACGGTGGTTAAAAAAGAGCAGATTAGGTAGGTTATTACGGTGGTTTAAAAAGAGAAGATTAGGTTGGTTATTACGGTGGTTAAAAAAGAGCAGATTAGGGTTGTTATTACGGTGGTTAAAAAAGAGCAGATTAGGGTGGTTAATACGGTAGTTATTAATGGGCAGATTAGAGCGGTTAATACGGTGGTTATAAATGGGCAGTTAAGAGTGGTTATTACTGTGGTTCAAAAGGTTCATATTATGGTGGTTATTATTGTAGTTAAAAAAGAGCAGATTAGGGTGGTTAATACGGTGGTTAAAAAGGGGCAGATTAGGTTGGTTATTACGGTGGTTAAGAAGGGGCAGATTAGGGTGGTTATTACGGTGGTTAAAAAGGGGCAGATTAGGGTGGTTATTACCGTGGTTTAAAAAGAGCAGATGAGGGTGGTTAATGCGGTGGTTATAACTGGGCAGATTAGGGTGGTTATTACGGTGGTTAAAAAGGGGCAGTTTACGGTGGTTATTACGGTGCTTAAAAAGGAACAGATTAGTGTGTTTATTACCGTGGTTTAAAAGGGGCAGATTAAGGTGGTTACTACGGTGGTTTAAAAAGGGCCGATTAGGGTGGTTGTTACGGTGGTTGAAAAGAGGGAGATTTGGGTGGTTTTTAAGGTCGTTAAATAGGGGAAAATTAGTGTGGTTATTACGGTGGTTAAAAAGAGGCAGATTAGGGTGGTTATTACGGTGGTTAAAAAAGGTGCAAATTAGGGTGGTTAATACAGTGGTTAAAAAGGGACAGATTAGGGTGGTTATTACGGTGGTTAAAAAAGAGCACATTAGCTTGGTTAATACGGTGGTTATTAATGGGCAGATTAGGGTGGTTAATACGGTGGTTATAAATGGGCAGTTAAGAGTGGTTATTACGGTGGATCAAAAGGTTCAGATTATGGTGGTTATTATTGTGGTTAAAAGAGAGCAGATTAGGGTGGTTAATACGGTAGTTATAAATGGGCAAATTAGGGTGGTTATTACGGTGGTTAAAAAGGAGCAGATGAGGGTGGTTATTACGGTGGTTAAAAAGGGGCAGATTAGGGTGGTTATTACAGTGGTAAAAAAGGGGCAGATTAGGGTGGTTGTTACGGTGGTTGAAAAGTGGCAGATTTGGATGGTTTTTAAGGTCGTTAAATAGAGGAAAATTAGTGTGGTTATTACGGTGATTAAAAAGAGGCACATTTGTCTGGTTATTACGGCGGTTAAAAGGGGGCAGATTAGGGTGGTTATTACGGTGGTTAAAAAAGAGCAGATTAGGGTGGTTAATACAGTGGTTATTAATGGGCAGGTTAGGGTGGTTAATACGGTGGTTATAAATGGGCAGTTAAGAGTGGTTATTACTGTGGTTCAAAAGGTTCAGATTATGGTGGTTATTATTGGGGTCAAAAAAGAGCAGATTAGGGTGGTGAATACGGTGGTTATAAATGGGCAGATTAGGATGGTTATTACGGTGGCTTAAAAAGGGGCAGATTAGGGTGGGTATTACGGTGGTTAAAAAGGGGCAGATTAGCGTGGTTATTACGGTGGTTAAAAAGGGGCAGATTAGGGTGGTTATTACGGTGGTTAAAAAGGGGCAGATTAGGGTGGTTAATGCGGTGGTTATCAATGGGCAGATTAGGGTGGTTATTACGGTGGTTAAAAAGGGGTAGATTAGGGTGGTTATTACGTTGGTTATAAAGGGACAGATTTGGGTGGTTATTACGGTGGTTAAAAAAGAGCAGATTAGGGTGGTTAATACGGTAGTTATTAATGGGCAGATTAGGGCGGTTAATACGGTGGTTACAAATGGGCAGTTAAGAGTGGTTATTACTGTGGTTCAAAAGGTTCATATTATGGTTGTTATTATTGTAGTTAAAAAAGAGCAGATTAGGGTGGTTAATACGGTGGTTATAAATGGGCAGTTAAGAGTGGTTATTACGGTGGATCAAAAGGTTCAGATTATGGTGGTTATTATTTTGGTTAAAAAAAAGCAGATTAGGGTGGTTAATACGGTAGTTATAAATGGGCAAATAAGGGTGGTTATTACGGTGGTTAAAAAGAGGCAGATTAGGGTGGTTATTACGGTGGTTAAAAAAGAGCAGATTAGGGTGGTTATTACGGTGGTTAAAAAAGAGCAGATTTGGGTGGTTATTACGGTGGTTAAAAAAGAGCAGATTAGGGTGGTTATTACGGTGGTTAAAAAAGAGCAGATTAGGGTTGTTTTTACGGTGGTTAAAAGAAGGCAGATTAGGGTGGTTATTACGGTGGTTAAAAAAGAGCAGATTAGGTAGGTTATTACGGTGGTTTAAAAAGAGAAGATTAGGTTGGTTATTACGGTGGTTAAAAAAGAGCAGATTAGGGTTGTTATTACGGTGGTTAAAAAAGAGCAGATTAGGGTGGTTAATACGGTAGTTATTAATGGGCAGATTAGAGCGGTTAATACGGTGGTTATAAATGGGCAGTTAAGAGTGGTTATTACTGTGGTTCAAAAGGTTCATATTATGGTGGTTATTATTGTAGTTAAAAAAGAGCAGATTAGGGTGGTTAATACGGTGGTTAAAAAGGGGCAGATTAGGTTGGTTATTACGGTGGTTAAGAAGGGGCAGATTAGGGTGGTTATTACGGTGGTTAAAAAGGGGCAGATTAGGGTGGTTATTACCGTGGTTTAAAAAGAGCAGATGAGGGTGGTTAATGCGGTGGTTATAACTGGGCAGATTAGGGTGGTTATTACGGTGGTTAAAAAGGGGCAGTTTACGGTGGTTATTACGGTGCTTAAAAAGGAACAGATTAGTGTGTTTATTACCGTGGTTTAAAAGGGGCAGATTAAGGTGGTTACTACGGTGGTTTAAAAAGGGCCGATTAGGGTGGTTGTTACGGTGGTTGAAAAGAGGGAGATTTGGGTGGTTTTTAAGGTCGTTAAATAGGGGAAAATTAGTGTGGTTATTACGGTGGTTAAAAAGAGGCAGATTAGGGTGGTTATTACGGTGGTTAAAAAAGGTGCAAATTAGGGTGGTTAATACAGTGGTTAAAAAGGGACAGATTAGGGTGGTTATTACGGTGGTTAAAAAAGAGCACATTAGCTTGGTTAATACGGTGGTTATTAATGGGCAGATTAGGGTGGTTAATACGGTGGTTATAAATGGGCAGTTAAGAGTGGTTATTACGGTGGATCAAAAGGTTCAGATTATGGTGGTTATTATTGTGGTTAAAAGAGAGCAGATTAGGGTGGTTAATACGGTAGTTATAAATGGGCAAATTAGGGTGGTTATTACGGTGGTTAAAAAGGGGCAGATAAGGGTGGTTATTACCGTGGTTAAAAAAGAGCAGATTAGGGTGGTTATTACGGTGGTTAAAAAAGAGCAGATTAGGTTGGTTATTACGGTAGTTAAAAAAGAGCAGATTAGGGTTTTTATTACGGTGGTTAAAAAAGAGCAGATTAGGGTGGTTAATACGGTAGTTATTAATGGGCAGATTAAAGCGGTTAATACGGTGGTTATAAATGGGCAGTTAAGAGTGGTTATTACTGTGGTTCAAAAGGTTCATATTATGGTGGTTATTATTGTAGTTAAAAAAGAGCAGATTAGGGTGGTTAATACGGTGGTAATAAATGGGCAGATTTGGGTGGTTATTACGGTGGTTAAAAAGGGGCAGATTAGGGTGGTTATTACGGAGGTTAAAAAGGGGCAGATTAGGGTGGTTATTACGGTGGTTAAAAAGGGGCAGATTAGGGTGGTTATTACTGTGGTTTAAAAAGAGCAGATGAGGGTGGTTAATGCGGTGGTTATAACTGGGCAGATTAGGGTGGTTATTACGGTGGTTAAAAAGGGGCAGATTACGGTGGTTATTACGGTGCTTAAAAAGGAAAAGATTAGTGTGTTTATTACGGTGGTGAAAAAGGGGCAGATTAGGGTGGTTATTACGGTGGTGTAAAAAGGGCAGATTAGGGTGGTTGTTACGGTGGTTGAAAAGGGGCAGATTTGGGTGGTTTTTAACGTCGTTAAATAGGGGAATATTAGTGTGGTTATTACGTTGGTTAAAAAGGGGCAGATTAGGGTGGTTATTACGGTGGTTAAAAAAGGTGCAGATTAGGGTGGTTAATACAGTGGTTAAAAAGGGACAGATTAGGGTGGTTATTACGGTGGTTAAAAAAGAGCACATTAGGGTGGTTAATACTGTGGTTATTAATGGGCAGATTAGGGTGGTTAATACGGTGGTTATAAATGGGCAGTTAAGAGTGGTTATTACGGTGGATCAAAAGGTTCAGATTATGGTGGTTATTATTGTGGTTAAAAGAGAGCAGATTAGGCTTGTTAATACGCTAGTTATAAATGGGCAAATTAGGGTGGTTATTACGGTGGTTAAAAAGGGGCAGATTAGGGTGGTTATTACGGTGGTTAAAAAAGAGCAGATTAGGGTGGTTATTACGGTGGTTAAAAAAGAGCAGATTAGGGTGGTTATTACGGTGGTTAAAAAAAAGCAGATTAGGGTGGTTATTACGGTGGTTAAAAAAGAGCAGATTAGGGTTGTTTTTACGGTGGTTAAAAGAAGGCAGATTAGGGTGGTTATTACGGTGGTTATAAATGGGCAGTTAAGAGTGGTTATTACGGTGGATCAAAAGGTTCAGATTATGGTGGTTATTATTGTGGTTAAAAGAGAGCAGATTAGGGTGGTTAATACGGTAGTTCTAAATGGGCAAATAAGGGTGGTTATTACGGTGGTTAAAAAGGGGCAGATTAGGGTGGTTATTACGGTGGTTAAAAAAGAGCAGATTAGGGTGGTTATTACGGTGGTTAAAAAAGAGCAGTTAAGGGTGGTTATTACGGTTGTTAAAAAAGAGCAGATTAGGGTTGGTTATTACGGTGGTTAAAAGAAGGCAGATTAGGGTGGTTATTACGGTGGTTAAAAAAGAGCAGATTAGGTTGGTTATTGCGGTGGTTTAAAAAGAGAAGATTAGGGTGGTTATTACGGTGGTTAAAAAAGAGCAGATTAGGGTTGTTATTACGGTGGTTAAAAAAGAGCAGATTAGGTTGGTTAATACGGTAGTTATTAATGGGCAGATTAGAGCGGTTAATACGGTGGTTATAAATGGGCAGTTAAGAGTGGTTATTACTGTGGTTCAAAAGGTTCATATTATGGTGGTTATTATTGTAGTTAAAAAAGAGCAGATTAGGGTGGTTAATACGGTGGTTAAAAAGGGGCAGAATAGTGTGTTTATTACGGTGGTTAAAAAGGGGCAGATTAGGGTGGTTATTACGATGGTTTAAAAAGGGCAGATTAGGGTGGTTGTTACGGTGGTTGAAAAGGGGCAGATTTGGGTGGTTGTTAAGGTCGTCAAATAGGGGAAAATTAGTGTGGTTATTACGGTGGTTTAAAAGAGGCAGATTAGGGTGGTTATTACGGTGGTTAAAAAAGGTGCAGATTAGGGTGGTTAATACAGTGGTTAAAAAGGGACAGATTAGGGTGGTTATTACGGTGGTTAAAAAAGAGCACATTAGCTTGGTTAATACGGTGGTTATTAATGGGCAGATTAGGGTGGTTAATACGGTGGTTATAAATGGGCAGTTAAGAGTGGTTATTACGGTGGATCAAAAGGTTCAGATTATGGTGGTTATTATTGTGGTTAAAAGAGAGCAGATTAGGGTGGTTAATACGGTAGTTATAAATGGGCAAATTAGGGTGGTTATTACGGTGGTTAAGAGGGGGCAGATTAGGGTGGTTATTACGGTGGTTAAAAAAGAGCAGATAAGGGTGGTTATTACCGTGGTTAAAAAAGAGCAGATTAGGGTGGTTATTACGGTGGTTAAAAAAGAGCAGATTAGGTTGGTTATTACGGTGGTTAAAAAAGAGCAGATTAGGGTGGTTATTACGGTGGTTAAAAAAGAGCAGATTAGGGTGGTTAATACGGTAGTTATTAATGGGCAGATTAAAGCGGTTAATACGGTGGTTATAAATGGGCAGTTAAGAGTGGTTATTACTGTGGTTCAAAAGGTTCATATTATGGTGGTTATTATTGTAGTTAAAAAAGAGCAGATTAGGGTGGTTAATACGGTGGTAATAAATGGGCAGATTAGGGTGGTTATTACGGTGGTTAAAAAGGGGCAGATTAGGGTGGTTATTACGGAGGTTAAAAAGGGGCAGATTAGGGTGGTTATTACGGTGGTTAAAAAGGGGCAGATTAGGGTGGTTATTACCGTAGTTTAGAAAGAGCAGATTAGGGTGGTTAATGCGGTGGTTATAACTGGGCAGATTAGGGTGGTTATTACGGTGATTAAAAAGGGGCAGATTACGGTGGTTATTACGGTGCTTAAAAAGGAACAGATTAGTGTGTTTATTACGGTGGTTAAAAAGGGGCAGATTAGGGTGGTTATTACGGTGGGTTAAAAAGGGCAGGTTAGGGTGGTTATTACGGTGGTTAAAAAGGGGCAGATTAGGGTGGTTATTACCGTGGTTTAGAAAGAGCAGATTAGGGTGGTTAATGCGGTGGTTATAACTGGGCAGATTAGGGTGGTTATTACGGTGGTTAAAAAGGGGCAGATTACGGTGGTTATTACGGTGCTTAAAAAGGAACAGATTAGTGTGTTTATTACGGTGGTTAAAGAGGGGGAGATTAGCCTGGTTATTACGGTGGGTTTAAAAGGGCAGATTAGGATGGTTGTTACGGTGGTTGAAAAGGGGCAGATTTGGGTGGTTTTTAAGGTCCTTAAATAGGGGAAAATTAGTGTGGTTATTACGGTGGTTAAAAAGAGGCAGATTAGGGTGGTTATTACGGTGGTTAAAAAAGGTGCAGATTAGGGTGGTTAATACAGTGGTTAAAAAGGGACAGATTAGGGTGGTTATTACGGTGGTTAAAAAAGAGCACATTACGGTGGTTAATACTGTGGTTATTAATGGGCAGATTAGGGTGGTTAATACGGTGGTTATAAATGGGCAGTTAAGAGTGGTCATTACGGTGGATCAAAAGGTTCAGATTATGGTGGTTATTATTGTGGTTAAAAGAGAGCAGATTAGGGTGGTTAATACGGTAGTTATAAATGGGCAAATTAGGGTGGTTATTACGGTGGTTAAAAAGGGGCAGATTACGGTGGTTATTACTCTTGTTAACAAAGAGCAGATTAGGGTGGTTATTACGGTGGTTAAAAAAGAGCAGATTAGGTTGGTTATTACGGTGGTTAAAAAAGAGCAGATTAGGGTGGTTATTACGGTGGTTAAAAAAGAGCAGATTAGGGTTGTTTTTGCGGTGGTTAAAAGAAGGCAGATTAGGGTGGTTACTACGGTGGTTAAAAAAGAGCAGATTAGGTTGGTTATTACGGTGGTTAAAAAAGAGCAGATTAGGTTGGTTATTACGGTGGTTAAAAAAGAGCAGATTAGGGTGGTTATTACGGTGGTTAAAAAAGAGCAGATTAGGGTTGTTTTTGCGGTGGTTAAAAGAAGGCAGATTAGGGTGGTTACTACGGTGGTTAAAAAAGAGCAGATTAGGTTGGTTACTACGGTGGTTTAAAAAGAGCAGATTAGGGTGGTTATTACGGTGGTTAAAAAAGAGCACATTAGGGTGGTTATTACGGTGGTTAAAAAGGGGCAGATTATGGTGGTTATTACGGTGGTTAAAAAGGTTCAGATTAGGGTGGTTATTACGGTGGTTAAAAAAGAGCAGATTAGGGTTGTTATTACGGTGGTTGAAAAAGAGCAGATTAGGGTGGTTAATACGGTAGTTATTAATGGGCAGATTAGGGCGGTTAATACGGTGGTTATAAATGGGCAGTTAAGAGTGGTTATTACTGTGGTTCAAAAGGTTCATATTATGGTGGTTATTATTGTAGTTAAAAAAGAGCAGATTAGGGTGGTAAATACGGTGGTAATAAATGGGCAGATTAGGGTGGTTATTACGGTGGTCAAAAAGGGGCAGATTAGGGTGGTTATTACGGTGGTTAAAAAGGGGCAGATTAGGGTGGTTATTACGGTGGTTAAAAAGGGGCAGATTAGGGTGGGTATTACCGTGGTTTAACAAGAGCAGATTAGGGTGGTTAGTGCGGTGGTTATAACTGGGCAGATTAGGGTGGTTATTACGGTGGTTAAAAAGGGGCAGATTACGGTGGTTATTACGGTGCTTAAAAAGGAACAAATTAGTGTGTTTATTACGGTGGTGAAAAAGGGGCAGATTAGGGTGGTTAATACGGTGGTGTAAAAAGGGCAGATTAGGGTGGTTGTTACGGTGGTTGAAAAGGGGCAGATTTGGGGGGTTTTTAACGTCGTTAAATAGGGGAAAATTAGTGTGGTTATTACGGTGGTTAAAAACAGGCAGATTAGGGTGGTTATTACGGTGGTTACAAAAGGTGCAGATTAGGGTGGTTAATACAGTGGTTAAAAAGGGACAGATTAGGGTGGTTATTACGGTGGTTAAAAAAGAGCACATTAGGGTGGTTAATAAGGTGGTTATTAATGGGCAGATTAGGGTGGTTAATACGGTGGTTATAAATGGGTAGTTAAGAGTGGTTATTACGGTGGATCAAAAGGTTCAGATTATGGTGGTTATTATTGTGGTTAAAAGAGAGCAGATTAGGCTTGTTAATACGCTAGTTATAAATGGGCAAATTAGGGTGGTTATTACGGTGGTTAAAAAGGGGCAGATTAGGGTGGTTATTACGGTGGTTAAAAAAGAGCAGATTAGGATGGTTATTACGGTGGTTAAAAAAGAGCAGATTAGGGTGGTTATTACGGTGGTTAAAAAAAAGCAGATTAGGGTGGTTATTACGGTGGTTAAAAAAGAGCAGATTAGGGTTGTTTATACGGTGGTTAAAAGAAGGCAGATTAGGGTGGTTATTACGGTGGTTAAAAAAGAGCAGATTAGGTTGGTTATTACGGTGGTTTAAAAAGAGCAGATTAGGGTTGTTATTACGGTGTTTAAAAACGAGCACATTAGGGTGGTTATTACGGTGGTTAAAAAGGGGCAGATTATGGTGGTTATTACGGTGGTTATAAAGGTTTAGATTAGGGTGGTTATTACGGTGGTTAAAAAAGAGCAGATTAGGGTTGTTATTACGGTGGTTAAAAAAGTGCAGATTAGGGTGGTTAATACGGTAGTTATTAATGGGCAGATTAGGGCGGTTAATACGGTGGTTATAAATGGGCAGTTAAGAGTGGTTATTACTGTGGTTCAAAAGGTTCATATTATGGTGGTTATTATTGTAGTTAAAAAAGAGCAGATAAGGGTGGTTAATACGGTGGTTATAAATGGGCAGATTACGGTGGTTATTACGGTGGTTAAAAAAAGGCAGATTAGGGTGGTTATTACGGTGGTTAAAAAGGGGCAGATTAGGGTGGTTATTACGGTGGTTAAAAAGGGGCAGATTAGGGTGGTTATTACCGTGGTTTAAAAAGAGCAGATTAGGGTGGTTAATTCGGTGGTTATAACTGGGCAGATTAGGGTGGTTATTACAGTGGTTAAAAAGGGGCAGATTACGGTGGTTATTACGGCGCTTAAAAAGGAACAGATTAGTGTGTTTATTACGGTGGTTAAAAAGGGGCAGATTAGGGTGGTTATTACGGTGGTTTAAAAAGGGCAGATTAGGGTGGTTGTCACGGTGGTTGAAAATTGGGAGATTTGGGTGGTTTTTAAGGTCGTTAAATAGGGGAAAATTAGTGTGGTTATTACGGTGGTTAAAAAGAGGCAGATGAGGGTGGTTATTACGGTGGTTTAAAAAGGTGCAGATAAGGGTGGTTAATACAGTGGTTAAAAAGGGACAGATTAGGGTGGTTATTACTGTGGTTAAAAAAGAGCACATTAGGGTGGTTAATACTGTGGGTATTAATGGGCAGATTAGGGTTGTTAATACGGTGGTTATAAATGTGCAGTTAACAGTGCTTATTACGGTGGATCAAAAGGTTCAGATTATGGTGGTTATTATTGTGGTTAAAAGAGAGCAGACTAGGGTGGTTAATACGGTAGTTATAAATAGGAAATTAGGGTGGTTATTACGGTGGTTAAAAAGGGGCAGATTAGGGTGGTTTTTACGGTGGTTAAAAAAGAGCAGATTAGGGTGGTTACTACCGTGGTTAAAAAAGAGCAGATTAGGGTGGTTATTACCGTTGTTTAAAAAGAGCAGATTAGGTTGGTTATTACGGTGGTTAAAAAAGAGCAGATTAGGTTGGTTATTACGGTTGTTTAAAAAGAGCAGATTAGGGTGGTTATTACGGTGGTTAAAAAGAGCACATTAGGGTTGTTATTACGGTGCTTATAAAGGGGCAGATTATGGTTTTTATTACGGTGGTTAAAAAGGTTCAGATTAGGGTGGTTATTACGGGTGTTAAAAAAGAGCAGATTAGGGTTGTTATTACGGTGGTTAAAAAAGAGCAGATTAGGGTGGTTAATACGGTAGTTATTAATGGGCAGATTAGGGCGGTTAATACGATGGTTATAAATGGCCAGTTAAGAGTGGTTAATACTGTGGTTCAAAAGGTTCATATTATGGTGGTTATTATTGTAGTTAAAAAAGAGCAGATTAGGGTGGTTAATACGGTGGTTATAAATGGGCAGATTAGGCTGGTTATTACGGTGGTTAAAAAGGGGCAGATTAGGGTGGTTATTACGGTGGTTAAAAAGGGGCAGATTAGGGTGGATATTACGGTGGTTAAAAAGGGGGAGATTAGGGTGGTTATTACCGTGGTTTAAAAAGAGCAGATTAGGGTGGTTAATGCGGTGGTTATAACTGGGCAGGTTAGGGTGGTTATTACGGTGGTTAAAAAGGGGCAGATTACGGTGGTTATTACGGTGCTTAAAAAGGAACAGATTAGTGTGTTTATTACGGTGGTTAAAAAGAGGCAGATTAGGGTGGTTATTACGGTGGTTAAAAAAGGTGAAGATTAGGGTGGTTAATACAGTGGTTAAAAAGGGACAGATTAGGGTGGTTATTACGGTGGTTAAAAAAGAGCACATAAGGGTGGATAATACGGTGGTTATTAATGGGCAGATTAGGGTGGTTAATACGGTGGTTATAAATGGGCAGTTAAGAGTGGTTATTACGGTGGATCAAAAGGTTCAGATTATGGTGGTTATTATTGTGGTTAAAAGAGAGCAGATTAGGGTGGTTAATACGCTAGTTATAAATGGGCAAATTAGGGTGGTTATTACGGTGGTTAAAAAGGGGCAGATTAGGGTGGTTATTACGGTGGTTAAAAAAGAGCAGATTAGGGTGGTTATTACGGTGGTTAAAAAAGAGCAGATTAGGGTGGTTATTACGGTGGTTAAAAAAGAGCAGATTAGGGTTGTTTTTACGGTGGTTAAAAGAAGGCAGATTAGGGTGGTTATTACGGTGGTTAAAAAAGAGCAGATTAGGTCGGTTATTACGGTAGTTTAAAAAGAGCAGATTAGGGTGGTTATTACGGTGGTTAAAAAAGAGCACATTAGGGTGGTTATTACGGTGGTTAAAAAGGGGCAGATTATGGTGGTTATTACGGTGGTTAAAAAAGAGCAGATTAGGGTGGTTATTACGGTGGTTAAAAAAGAGCAGATTATTGTGGTTATTACGGTGGTTAAAAAAGAGCAGATTAGGGTGGTTATTACGGTGTTAAAAAAGAGCAGATTAGGGTTGTTTTTACGGTGGTTAAAAGAAGGCAGATTAGGGTGGTTATTACGGTGGTTAAAAAAGAGCAGATTAAGTTGGTTATTACGGTGGTTTAAAAAGAGCAGATTAGGGTTGTTATTACGGTGGTTAAAAAAGAGCACATTAGGGTGGTTATTACGGTGGTTAAAAAGGGGCAGATTATGGTGGTTATTACGGTGGTTAAAAAGGTGCAGATTAGGGTGGTTATTACGGTGGTTAAAAAAGAGCAGATTAGGGTTGTTATTACGGTGGTTAAAAAAGAGCAGACTAGGGTGGTTAATACGGTAGTTATTAAAGGGCAGATTAGGGCGGTTAATACGGTGGTTATAAATGGGCAGTTAAGAGTGGTTATTACTGTGGTTCAAAAGGTTCATATTATGGTGGTTATTATTGTAGTTAAAAAAGAGCAGATTAGGGTGGTTAATACGGTGGTTATAAATGGGCAGATTAGGGTGGTGATTACGGTGGTTAAAAAGGGGCAGATTAGGGTGGTTATTACGGTTGTTAAAAAGGGGCAGATTAGGGTGGTTATTACGGTGGTTAAAAAGGGGCAGATTAGGGTGGTTATTACCGTGGTTTAAAAAGAGCAGATTAGGGTGGTTAATGCGGTGGTTATAACTGGGCAGGTTATGGTGGTTATTACGGTGGTTAAAAAGGGGCAAATTACGGTGGTTATTACGGTGCTTAAAAAGGAACAGATTAGTGTGTTTATTACGGTGGTTAAAAAGAGGCAGATTAGGGTGGTTATTACGGTGGTTAAAAAAGGTGAAGATTAGGGTGGTTAATACAGTGGTTAAAAATGGACAGATTAGGGTGGTTATTACGGTGGTTAAAAAAGAGCACATAAGGGTGGATAATACGGTGGTTATTAATGGGCAGATTAGGGGGGTTATTACGGTGGTTAAAAAGGGGCAGATTAGGGTTGTTATTACGGTGGTTAAAAAGGGGCAGATTAGGGTGGTTATTACGGTGGTTAAAAAAGAGCAGATTAGGTTGGTTATTACGGTGGTTTAAAAAGAGCAGATTAGGGTGGTTATTACGGTGGTTAAAAAAGAGCAGATTAGGGTGGTTATTACGGTGGTTAAAAAAGAGCAGATTAGGGTGGTTATTACGGTGGTTAAAAAAGAGCAGATTAGGGTGGTTATTACGGTGGTTAAAGAAGAGCAGATTAGGTTGGTTATTACGGTGGTTAAAAAAGAGCAGATTAGGGTTGTTTTTACGGTGGTTAAAAGAAGGCAGATTAGGGTGGTTATTACGGTGGTTAAAAAAGAGCAGATTAGGTCGGTTATTACGGTGGTTTAAAAAGAGCAGATTAGGGTGGTTATTACGGTGGTTAAAAAAGAGCACATTAGGGTGGTTATTACGGTGGTTAAAAAGGGGCAGATTATGGTGGTTATTACGGTGGTTAAAAAAGAGCAGATTAGGGTGGTTATTACGGTGTTAAAAAAGAGCAGATTAGGGTTGTTTTTACGGTGGTTAAGAGAAGGCAGATTAGGGTGGTTATTACGGTGGTTAAAAAAGAGCAGATTAGGTTGGTTATTACGGTGGTTTAAAAAGAGGAGATTAGGGTTGTTATTACGGTGGTTAAAAAAGAGCACATTAGGGTGGTTATTACGGTGGTTAAAAAGGGGCAGATTATGGTTTTTATTACGGTGGTTAAAAAGGTTCAGATTAGGGTGGTTATTACGGTGGTTAAAAAAGAGCAGATTAGGGTTGTTATTACGGTGGTTAAAAAAGAGCAGACTAGGGTGGTTAATACGGTAGTTATTAAAGGGCAGATTAGGGCGGTTAATACGGTGGTTATAAATGGGCAGTTAAGAGTGGTTATTACTGTGGTTCAAAAGGTTCATATTATGGTGGTTATTATTGTAGTTAAAAAAGAGCAGATTAGGGTGGTTAATACGGTGGTTATAAATGGGCAGATTAGGGTGGTGATTACGGTGGTTAAAAAGGGGTAGATTAGGGTGGTTATTACGGTTGTTAAAAAGGGGCAGATTAGGGTGGTTATTACGGTGGTTAAAAAGGGGCAGATTAGGGTGGTTATTACCGTGGTTTAAAAAGAGCAGATTAGGGTGGTTAATGCGGTGGTTATAACTGGGCAGATTAGGGTGGTTATTACGGTGGTTAAAAAGGGGCAGATTACGGTGGTTATTACGGTGCTTAAAAAGGAACAGATTAGTGTGTTTATTACGGTGGTTAAAAAGGGGCAGATTAGTGTGGTTATTACGGTGGTTTAAAAAGGGCAGATTAGGGTGGTTGTTACGGTGGTTGAAAAGGGGGAGATTTGGGTGGTTTTTAAGGTCGTTAAATAGGGGAAAATTAGTGTGGTTATTACGGTGGTTAAAAAGAGGCAGATTAGGGTGGTTATTACGGTGGTTAAAAAAGGTGCAGATTAGGGTGGTTAATACAGTGGTTAAAAAGGGACAGATTAGGGTGGTTATTACGGTGGTTAAAAAGGGGCAGATTAGGGGGGTTATTACGGTGGTTAAAAAGGGGCAGATTAGGGTGGTCATTACGGTGGTTAAAAAGGGGCAGATTAGGGTGGTTATTACCGTGGTTTAAAAAGAGCAGATTAGGGTGGTTAATGCGGTGGTTATAACTGGGCAGGTTAGGGTGGTTATTACGGTGGTTAAAAAGGGGCAGATTACGGTGGTTATTAAAGGCCAGATTAGGGTGGTTAATACGGTGGTTATAAATGGGCAGTTAAGAGTGGTTATTACGGTGGATCAAAAGGTTCAGATTATGGTGGTTATTATTATGGTTAAAAGAGAGCAGATTAGGGTGGTTAATACGGTAGTTATAAATGGGCAAATTAGGGTGGTTATTACGGTGGTTAAAAAGGGGCAGATTAGGGGGGTTATTACGGTGGTTAAAAAAGGGCAGATTAGGGTGGTTATTACGGTGGTTAAAAAGGGGCAGATTAGGGTGGTTATTACGGTGGTTAAAAAAGAGGAGATTAGGTTGGTTATTACGGTGGTTAAAAAAGAGCAGATTAGGGTGGTTATTACGGTGGTTAAAAAAGAGCAGATTAGGGTGGTTATTACGGTGGTTAAAAAAGAGCAGATTAGGTTGGTTATTACGGTGGTTAAAAAAGAGCAGATTAGGGTGGTTATTACGGTGGTTTAAAAAGAGCAGATTAGGGTGGTTATTACGGTGGTTAAAAAAGAGCACATTACGGTGGTTATTACGGTGGTTAAAAAGGGGCAGATTATGGTGGTTATTACGGTGGTTAAAAAGGTTCAGATTAGGGTGGTTATTACGGTGTTAAAAAAGAGCAGATTAGGGTTGTTTTTACGGTGGTTAAAAGAAGGCAGATTAGGGTGGTTATTACGGTGGTTAAAAAGGTTCAGATTATGGTGGTTATTACGGTGGTTAAAAAAGAGCAGATTAGGTTGGTTATTACGGTGGTTAAGAAGGGGCAGATTATGGTGGTTATTACGGTGGTTAAAAAGGTTCAGATTATGGTGGTTATTACGGTGGTTAAAAAAGAGCAGATTAGGTTGGTTATTACGGTGGTTAAAAAAGAGCAGATTAGGGTGGTTATTACGGTGTTTAAAAAAGAGCAGATTAGGGTGGTTATTACGGTGGTTAAAAAAGAGCAGATTAGGTTGGTTATTACGGTGGTTAAAAAAGAGCAGATTAGGGTGGTTATTACGGTGGTTTAAAAAGAGCAGATTAGGGTGGTTATTACGGTGGTTTAAAAAGAGCACATTACGGTGGTTATTACGGTGGTTAAAAAGGGGCAGATTATGGTGGTTATTACGGTGGTTAAAAAGGTTCAGATTAGGGTGGTTATTACGGTGGTTAAAAAAGAGCAGATTAGGGTGGTTATAACGGTGGTTAAAAAAGAGCAGATTAGGGTGGTTATTACGGTGGTTAAAAAAGAGCACATTAGAATGGTTATTACGGTGGTTAAAAAAGAGCAGATTAGGTTGGTTATTACGGTGGTTTAAAAAGAGCAGAATAGGGTGGTTATTACGGTGGTGAAAAAGGGGAGATTAGGGTTGTTATTACCTTGGTGAAAAAAGAGCAGATTAGGGTGGTTAATACAGTGGTTATTAAGGGACAGATTAGGGTGGTTAATACGGTGGTTATAAATGGGCAGTTAAGAGTGGTTATTACGGTGGATCAAAAGTTTCAGAATATGGTGGTTATTATTGTGGTTAAAAGAGAGCAGTTTAGGGTGGTTAATACGATAGTTATAAATGGGCAAATTAGGGTGGTTATTACGGTGGTTAAAAAGGGGCAGATTAGGGTGGTTATTACGGTGGTTTTAAAGGGGCAGATCAGGGTGGTTATTACGGTGGTTAAAAAGGGGCAGACAAGCGTGGTTTTTAAGGTGGTTAAAAAAGGGGCAGATTAGTGTGGTTATTACGGTGGTTTAAAAAGAGCAGAATAGGGTGGTTATTACGGTGGTTCAAAAGGGGCAGATTAGGGTTGTTATTACCTTGGTGAAAAAAGAGCAGATTAGGGTGGTTAATACAGTGGTTATTAAGGGACAGATTAGGGTGGTTAATACGGTGGTTATAAATGGGCAGTTAAGAGTGGTTATTACGGTGGATCAAAAGGTTCAGATTATGGTGGTTATTATTGTGGTTAAAAGAGAGCAGTTTAGGGTGGTTAATACGGTAGTTATAAATGGGCAACTTAGGGTGGTTATTACGGTGGTTAAAAAGGGGCAGATTAGGGTGGTTATTACGGTGGTTTTAAAGGGGCAGATCAGGGTTGTTATTACGGTGGTTAAAAAGGGGCAGACAAGCGTGGTTTTTAAGGTGGTTAAAAAAGGGCATATTAGGGTGGTTATTACGTTGGTTATAAATGGGCAGTTAATAGTTGTTATTACGGTGGTTCAAAAGGTTCAGATTATGGTGGTTATTACGGTGGTTAAAAAAGAGCAGATTAGGTTGGTTATTACGGTGGTTAAAAAAGAGCAGATTAGGGTGGTTATTACGGTGTTTAAAAAAGAGCAGATTAGGTTGGTTATTACGGTGGTTAAAAAAGAGCAGATTAGGGTGGTTATTACGGTGGTTTAAAAAGAGCAGATTAGGGTGGTTATTACGGTGGTTTAAAAAGAGCACATTACGGTGGTTATTACGGTGGTTAAAAAGGGGCAGATTATGGTGGTTATTACGGTGGTTAAAAAGGTTCAGATTAGGGTGGTTATTACGGTGGTTAAAAAAGAGCAGATTAGGGTGGTTATAACGGTGGTTAAAAAAGAGCAGATTAGGGTGGTTATTACGGTGGTTAAAAAAGAGCACATTAGAATGGTTATTACGGTGGTTAAAAAAGAGCAGATTAGGTTGGTTATTACGGTGGTTTAAAAAGAGCAGAATAGGGTGGTTATTACGGTGGTGAAAAAGGGGAGATTAGGGTTGTTATTACCTTGGTGAAAAAAGAGCAGATTAGGGTGGTTAATACAGTGGTTATTAAGGGACAGATTAGGGTGGTTAATACGGTGGTTATAAATGGGCAGTTAAGAGTGGTTATTACGGTGGATCAAAAGTTTCAGAATATGGTGGTTATTATTGTGGTTAAAAGAGAGCAGTTTAGGGTGGTTAATACGATAGTTATAAATGGGCAAATTAGGGTGGTTATTACGGTGGTTAAAAAGGGGCAGATTAGGGTGGTTATTACGGTGGTTTTAAAGGGGCAGATCAGGGTGGTTATTACGGTGGTTAAAAAGGGGCAGACAAGCGTGGTTTTTAAGGTGGTTAAAAAAGGGGCAGATTAGTGTGGTTATTACGGTGGTTTAAAAAGAGCAGAATAGGGTGGTTATTACGGTGGTTCAAAAGGGGCAGATTAGGGTTGTTATTACCTTGGTGAAAAAAGAGCAGATTAGGGTGGTTAATACAGTGGTTATTAAGGGACAGATTAGGGTGGTTAATACGGTGGTTATAAATGGGCAGTTAAGAGTGGTTATTACGGTGGATCAAAAGGTTCAGATTATGGTGGTTATTATTGTGGTTAAAAGAGAGCAGTTTAGGGTGGTTAATACGGTAGTTATAAATGGGCAACTTAGGGTGGTTATTACGGTGGTTAAAAAGGGGCAGATTAGGGTGGTTATTACGGTGGTTTTAAAGGGGCAGATCAGGGTTGTTATTACGGTGGTTAAAAAGGGGCAGACAAGCGTGGTTTTTAAGGTGGTTAAAAAAGGGCATATTAGGGTGGTTATTACGTTGGTTATAAATGGGCAGTTAATAGTTGTTATTACGGTGGTTCAAAAGGTTCAGATTATGGTGGTTGTTATTGTGGTTAAAAAAGAGCAGATTAGGGTGGTAAATACGGTGGTTACAAATGGGCAGATTAGGGTGGTTATTACGGTGGTTAAAAAAGGGGCAGATTAGGGTGGTTATTACGTTGGATAAAAAGGGGCAGATTAGAGTGGTTATTACGGTGGTTAAAAAGGGGCAGATTAGGGTGGTTATTACGGTGGTTAAAAAGGGGCAGATTAGGGTGGTTAATACGGTGGTTAAAAAGGGGCAGATTAGGGTTGTTATTACGGTGGTTAAAAAGGGGCAGATTAGGGTGGTTATTACGGTGGTTAAAAAGGGGTAGATTAGGACGGTTATTACGGTGGTTAAAAAGGGGCAGATTAGGGTGGTTAATGCGGTGGTTATAAATGAACAGATTAGGGTGGTTATTACGGTGGTTAAAAAGGGGCAGATTAGGGTTGTTATTACGGTGGTTAAAAAGGGGCAGATTAGGGTGGCTATTACGGTGGTTAAAAAGGGGCAGATTAGGGTGGTTATTACGGTGGTTAAAAAAGGTGCAGATTAGGGTAGTTAATACAGTGGTTAAAAAGGGACAGATTAGGGTGGTTATTACGGTGGTTAAAAAAGAGCACATTAGGGTGGTTAATACTGTGGTTATTAATGGGCAGATTAGGGTGGTTAATACGGTGGTTATAAATGGGCAGTTAAGAGTGGTTTTTACGGTGGATCAAAAGGTTCAGATTATGGTGGTTATTATTGTGGTTAAAAGAGAGCAGATTAGGGTGGTTAATACGGTAGTTATAAATGGGCAAATTGGGGTGGTTATTACGGTGGTTAAAAAGGGGCAGATTATGGTGGTTATTACGGTGGTTAAAAAAGAGCAGATGAGGGTGGTTATAACGGTGGTTAAAAAAGAGGAGATTAGGGTGGTTATTACGGTGGTTTAAAAAGAGCAGATTAGGGTGGTTATTACGGTGGTAAAAAAAGAGCACATTAGGGTGGTTATTACGGTGGTAAAGAAGGGGCAGATTATGGTGGTTATTACGGTGGTTAAAAAGGTTCAGATTATGGTGTTTATTACGGTGGTTAAAAAAGAGCAGATTAGGGTGGTTATTACGGTGGTTAAAAAAGAGCAGATTAGTCTGGTTATTACGGTGGTTAAAAAAGAGCAGATTAGGGTGGTTATCACGGTGGTTTAAAAATTGCAGATTAGGGTGGTTATTACGGTGGTTAAAAAAGAGCAGATTGGGTTGGTTATTACGGTGGTTTAAAAAGAGCAGATTAGGGTGGTTATTACGGTGGTGAAAAAGGGGCAGATTAGGGTTTTTATTACCTTGGTGAAAAAAGAGCGGATTAGGGTGGTTAATACAGTGGTTATTAAGGGACAGATTAGGGTGGTTAATACGGTGGTTATAAATGGGCAGTTAAGAGTGGTTATTACGGTGGATCAAAAGGTCCAGATTATGGTGGTTATTATTGTGGTTAAAAGAGAGCAGTTTAGGGTGGTTAATACGGTAGTTATAAATGGGCAAATTAGGGTGGTTATTACGGTGGTTAAAAAGGGGCAGATTAGGGTGGTTATTACGGTGGTTATAAAGAGGCAGATCAGGGTGGTTATTACGGTGGTTAAAAAGGGGCAGATAAGCGTGGTTTTTAAGGTGGTTAAAAAAGGGCAGATTAGAGTGGTTATTACGGTGGTTATAAATGGGCAGTTAAGAGTTGTTATTACGGTGGCTCAAAAGGTTCAGATTATGGTGGTTGTTATTGTGGTTATAAAAGAGCAGATTAGGGTGGTAAATGCGGTGGTTATAAATGGGCAGATTAGGGTGGTTAGTAGTAATGTCAGATCGTATGGCCAACTGAGCCTCGTTTTTTTGTCATGGCCTCGTTTGGGTGTGGCCTCGTTTGGATGCAAGCGGAACCGGAAGTGACGTCACCGGAAGTGATGGGAAGCGGAAGTGACGTCACCGGAAGTGTTGTAAAACCGGAAGTGACGTGTTTTGGAATGGGAAACCGCTGACCAGTCTGAAAAAAGGATCGTGGGCTCAGGGTGGGCAAAAACCGCTGAGAAAACGCGGGCTCAAAGTCCAAAGTCCAATTTTTGGAACGGGGGTGGTCCTTCAGTCAAAGAAAAGGCATTTATAAGTTGGAAACAAAATATTTTAATGTGGAAGAAATCTCCATGGCTTGCAGAGGATGAGAGTTCCATGTCACAAGGGGGAAGCAGATGATGAGTATTCCTTAAAGTTCCTTTTGATAATATGAGTGTTCCTTTTGATGAGTATTCCTTTGAGTTCCTTTTGATAATATGAGTGTTCCTTTTGATGAGTATTCCTTTGAGTTCCTTGTGATAATATGAGTGTTCCTATTTAATGATTCCACGACTCTCTTGTCATAGACCAGCTGGTAACGTTTGTACTCGGGGAAGGTGAAGAGCTGGTAGTGTTTCCTATTTCACATAATCGTTTGATGAGTATTCCTTAAAGTTCCTTTTGATGAGTATTCCTTTGAGTTCCTTTTGATAATATGAGTGTTCCTTTTGATGAGTATTCCTACCCCACCGAGGACCACGATCTCATGGCCAGCACCTATCCGGACCATCATCGCCAGTACGTACAACATATGTCTGTCATTAACGACGACATGGTTGAAGTGCATTACACCTAGCAACGAAGTATGCAAACCACAGCCACAGATGATGACGATAGCGATGAACGTCAAGGTGACGTCATGGTCTCTTAGCCAGACGACGACTCTATGCCGCGTTAGAGAAGCTGGGGCCTAGTGGTCTCGAGCAGCCACAGATGATGACGATAGCGATGCTGGCGATGTGGCTATGAACGTCAAGGTGACTTCATGGGCTCTCAGCAAGAGGAGGAACCAGGTCCAAGTGGTCTCGAGAAGAGGCATGGAATAGCAATGACTTGGTATACTCTTAGTCAAGTGTCTCCTTGGTATCCATAAGGAAAAGTCTGGAAGGTGCCAGGATCCACGACCAAGAACGGTAAGGTGGAGTGCAAATTTGGGCAACCTGGGTTCGTTAATGTTCAATAGAGGGTCCCCACCATTGTTTTTGACATCGAGTTATTCTTCGCCATTGGTTGTTGTCACGGATCCATTGTTGTAGTTGACGTTGATATGCTTGATTTCTCATTAAAGGTATGGCAAAGGAACTGTAGAATGGGGGTGGTGGTGGTGGTGCCAAATGTTCTCGATCACACTGTTTACATTCGATGATCTTGTTGGGGCAACGTTTCTCACTGGTATCCATAAGGGTAGGTTTGAAAGGTGTGTGGATCCACGACTCTCTTGTCATAGACGAGCTGGTAACGTTTGTACTCGGGGAAGGTGTATAGCTGATAGTGTTTGGGATCGCGCACAATTTGGTACGTGTTGACGACTTGGGTCTGTCGGGGTCGTAGAAGTGGCTTCTGGATTTCGTCCAGGACATTCTGACGCATGATGTGGTAGTTGAGTTAAGGCGGAACCCCCGCACCTTGCACTCCACGTGACTATTCTGGGTTTGGTATCCATAGTTCTTGGGGCCCCCTGAGACAAATTCCACAATGAAATCGTCAGGGTCCAATTCACTCGTAAACTCGCCGAGGTAATCGCCCAAGACCGGGGTTGATTGATTCTCGTCTGTCCAGTAGATGACGGAGTCCGTGTCGTAGTACAAGACACGTTCCCCCAGCTTCTCTAATGCCTCGTAGAGTCGGAGTCGGGCCCAACAGGTAGTGAAACAGGCTACAAAGATGTTGAGGTTAGGTGAGACAGGGATGTCATCGTCTTGGTACTGGTAATGCACCTCCACTAATTGGTCATTGATAACGGATACGTGACGTACCTCCAAACTACCGGTATCAAGAAAACGGTGGAAGGCTTGAGGGTCATCAAACGTTTGGACTTGGCTTTTGTTAAGACGTTGTCCAAACTTGCCCCACATGGAATTGAGCATCATTTTAGCGAGGGTACGCAGCCCCGGGTTGTGTTCGATTTTGGCGTACTCCAATTGAATGCCTTCATGTTCGAAGTACTCTCGAAGGTATTGCTGGCGTTTGGTTTCGTCCTCACCGACCCAGGATGGCCACCCGCTGGCTTCTTGCTTAATTTTCAACCAGGTGTTGACGTAGTCTTTGAAGAGTCCTTCACACGTCTCGTCAAAATGCCAGACCTCATAGATGTACTGGATTTCGTACCCCAAGTCCACCGCTTTAGATAATTCCGGGCTACACCATGTTCCAGTCAGGGTCCGCTGTTCGTCGGTGTGCACACATTCTGCGCATCTCTCTAATGGTCGTTTGGGCATCTCTTGTTCCACACAGGCAGCACAGAGGGGAAAAAGGAGTTTTCCTTCATGACGGTAAGGCAGGACAGGGTGGTAGAGATGACGTGGCGGCAGGACTTTGCATTGGACGAGGCCAAAGTAGAAACTGATGTCGGTGTCACCCGGATTGAAGATGACACGAGGATGCCCTTTGGGGTACACACAGGTCTTGTTCACCCATGGGTACAAGGAGGTGACATCAATGTAATGTATTTGTTGACTGGGCGTCACGCGATGGTACAGTTTCACGGCGTTGGTACGACCCCCGCAGAAAGCGTCACGAGGATTCAAAGGTTCTGTGAAGTCAAGGGTCCCCAGGTATGTTCGGATGTCCAAGGAGGTGTCTTTGAGACGGGACCAATCACATTCCCACATTTCTATGACATGGTATCCGAGCTCTCTTAACTGTTGGGTCCTTTGTTGGGTGGTCTCGTAGACATCTTGCATGGTTCGATCATAGTGGCGGAGATGGCTTTCGTGACGAATGGGGTAACAGCGAGGACATCCGTGCCAGAAACATCCGTGAAATTCGTAGATGGTGTTGGTACTGCTATCGAAACCGTCGACATGGAAGTCAGTGCCAGGGATGCGATACTCGCCGGCATTGCGGGCATGTTGAATGGTCTGCTGTTCTTGGGCACACCAGGTTAACCATTCCATGGCCACCTTGGAGTAGTTGATATTGTTCTTCCAACCACGAACGGGTTCACTGGCTATACTGTTCGGGATCATGCGATTCATGCGTAAATCGCGGTTACAGGCAGAGGCAATGGTGATGTGGTCGAAGGGGTTGAAGCCCGTTAGCGTTTCAAACAACCGTTTGAATGTCAAGCATCCTTGTTTCAAGAGACGTACATCGGATTTGCAGTACTTGATCAGTTCTTTCTTGAAGTCAAAGACTTTGTCGCGTTGGTCTTGATGCCAGGTTTCCAAGGCTTGCTTGCCTTCGGGGGACATGGTTTCAGGCATGTAGTAATCGAGGGCCGGGATGGGTCCTACGTAGTTTTGATGGTCTGGATGATTGAACTTGTGTGGGAAGTACCCTTTGCAGGCATCTGTCAATCCAAAGGTTTTGGGAAACGCGGACAGAGGCATCTGGAAGAAACTCAATGAGTCGATGAAGCGGATACGGTCATGTTGGACTTGCAAGAGTTTACACCCGTTCCGGAGTTGTTGAACGATGCGGTTGTCACCATAGTATTGATGAATGATAAAGTAGCCATCGTACCCTTGGAAGTTATGGGCCAACACATTGACTTGGCGGGTATCGTTGAGTGTCAAGGTATCCAACCATTCCAGGAAATCTCGGACACAATGGTTGCCAGGGAAACACACGGGTTGGTCGTCGTCTTCGGTTTCGGCCACGACGAGATTAGCGATGTGTTGTTCCTGGGGTTGCATGGCTTCAATGTCAAAGAAGACATGCAAGGGTGGTATGCTGTCTTCCTCCTCCTCGGGTGTGGCATCCACACCCGCCCTACGTTTAGCGGGTGGTCCTCCAGACCGTTTCCTCTTTCTTTTCTTCTTGTCTTGAGTAGCTATTTGGATGAAACAGCGATGGGTGTCGCCGTCCACGTACTCATGACAGCAGGGGCAATCAATATACCCACATAGATGTTTTTCAATCTTGTCTAATCCAACTTCCTGTTTGCCACATTTAGGACAGCGACGGCGTCGAAAGCAGACGGAGGAGTCTAGGTTGCTCACGGGTTTGCCCGCGTGGTCCTTGACGAGATGCATTTGGAAACAGGTGTCTCCAAAAAAGTCCCGATGACATTGTTGGCAACGTTGAGTGGCTTTCTGGCCTCGAGGATACGCCTCCAGGAAATCAGGACACTCTTTTTGGCAACAGGCCCTGCAATGGCCTTTTTGTTTGGTGCATCGATGACGTCCCTCATTTTCATAGGGTTTCCAACAATGGGCACACACGTAACCGGACCCGAAAAACCCTGGCAACTTGGTAATGACATCATAATGGCCTTTCTCGTGCAACAGGATGAGTTGTTTGTCTTGAAGGGGACCAAAGGTCGTGATGTGAAAAGAACGGTCGGCATCCACCAACAGGATCTGGTAACCGGTCAGGGAAGGAGTGGTACTGAATTGGGTCAAGGCATCGTAGCCACAAGGGCCGAAGGGTACGTTGGCCTCGTGATGAAGCAGCAACGCGAGTTCTTTTTGAATTTTCCCTCCTTGTCGAATGGACGACCATTTCGGGTGATTGTCCAAGCGAGCTTTGGCGGTGACGAGGGCTCTGGCACAGCAGAGTTCATCCCTGTTTTGAATATGGATAATGGAACGTTTCTGGCCAATTAAATTTCGGAGAGGCTGATGCCCGGGTTTGTTCTGGCGTCGGCGGCCGGTTCCTTGAGGGGCATGATGGACTTGAGTAATGGAGACTTGAAAGGAATCGTCCATTTCAAATTGTTCGTTGCTATTCAAGGCTTGTGCTAAACGTTGGAACAAAGCCTCGACACGGTCGCCACCTTGGCGCCATTCTCCTGCTCGTAATCCCCAGCCCTGAAAATTATTATGGAGTCTGTTGGAGGCGATAGTGAAGTAGAGGCGATCTTGATCGTGGAGGGCAGGTGTGGTGGTGGTCAACACTTGATTCACGGCTCGACGTAACCCCTCTTGGAGAGCTTGCGTGATGTTTTGACCTGGAATCAAGTTGCCCCTTTGGCGTAACTGGGTATTGAAATGACGTTCACGCACTCCCAGACGGTTGCTCAAACGGTCGACATAGGGTTGGAGTTCAAACTCGAAGACACCCTCCGTATTGGCATCCAAACCTCCACCAGTTTGTTGAAGGAGATGGGTTTGAAAGGCACGTTGCCGTTCGAAGCGATCCAACGCCTCTTCACAAATCTCATCACTGTCCGCCATGTCTTCGGTGCATAACAAAGGTTCATCAGAGGAATTTGCTGTCATCTCTTCTTCTTCTGGCTCTGAATCGGACATCTCTAGTCCAAGCAATGACATGATCTCGCGTGTAGCGAGGCCACTAGGCCCCGCTTCGTCTTCTTGGCGAGAGGACATGATCAGATGAACTCACTCGAGGTTGGAGCTCTGTTTTTTATAGAGAACCAAAATGTCACGTGGGAGGGGAAGGAGCCAATCACTAAACAGGGTGCCCCCCTGAGAGGGGGTGCCCTAGGGAGGGGTGGGACGAGGTGGGGGGACCCCCCTCCCCCCTCTCTAGTTAGGGTCCATGGTGCATCACGGGAGCGAATGAGAGACTATAAAAGAGATCGCCCCTCGAGGTCAACCGTCTCAAGATGGACTCTAGTCTAGACAACCTGTTGAAAGATTTCGAGAAGTTTCAAGTGGAACACATTTTAGATGAAGTTAAGGAGTGGGCGATGGAAGACGAAGACATCCGGGAGTTTGGGGAAGCGCTGCTTGAGGAGAGAAGAAAGCGAAGAGAAGCAGCCAAGGCAGCCCAGGCAGCACGGCACACGTATATGGAGCAGCATTGGAACCCGGGCTGCTACCCGCAAA
Organism: Siderastrea siderea; assembly: GCA_964030785.1. Lineage (NCBI taxonomy): Eukaryota > Metazoa > Cnidaria > Anthozoa > Scleractinia > Rhizangiidae > Siderastrea > Siderastrea siderea. The sequence continues at coordinate 3,345,587 of OZ034977.1, forward strand.
TCACTACCGGTTGGTACATCCAGGGGCTCGACTTCTGTTGCCCCTATTGGAGGTACGAATTCAAGCGGCCCCAGACACCTCCGCCAGCACCGCCCCCCTCGCCCAAGGTCTCCCGAAAGGTGCTGCCCATGCGATCGCCGAGGCCCCACGAGCTCCCCACAAAGCGACGACGACGATGATGACGACGACGACGACGACGAAGATGACGATAAAGTGGCAGAGATACTGAGGAAAGAACAAGAGCGACTGGCACGACGACGGGCAGCCAAGGCCAGGTACCGGGCCAGGCATCCTGAGAGAGTTGCCGAGTCGAGACGACGGTATCGGGCCAAGCATCCCGAGGTAATGGCCGCCCAGAGACAACGGTACCAGGTCAGACACCGCGACCGATTAGCCGAGCAGAGACGACAGTATCATGAGAAATATCACCTCCAACGTCTTGAGGCCCTGAGACGGAGCTATTACGCCCATGTGGAAAAGCGTCGGGAGTATCAAAGAGAATACTGGCGCTCCCCAAAGAAGCAAGCGTGGTGGAAGCAGTACCTAGCGAAAAACCGGGAGGCCTCCGCCTTAGTGAAACAATCCCGCGATCGAGAGAGAACGTTACAGAAAATCCAGGCGTTAGGACCACTAAAACTAACGGTCACGTTGGAGGATTTTATGACGGACTTTTGTAACACCCTCTCGCCCAACCCTGAGGATTCTATGGATCAACCTGGTACCCTAATGGACATGGATTCAGGGGTCTTTCATCCCATGGATCATTCCGTATGCGACGAATCGTCCCTTTCTTCTTGTGACATGTGGGACGATGGGAGGGGATTTTTAGACAATCTATTGGAGGAGCTCGATGACTTGCCGTCATCGGACGACTGTTGTTTTGACTTTTTAACTGACATGATGCAGGAGGATTCTTCGTTTGATTTGGACGATTTTGTTATTTAAAAAAAAGAGACAGTGCTTTGACATTTGTTGTTGTTTATGAGAAACACGTGGATCAATTTTGTCTACACCACAATGGGTTCTGTCTCGCAAATCCTGTTTGAGACTCAACACGAACTACAGAAGACTATAGAATGCAGAATAACCATACCAAATGAGACATTTTCATTTTTTATTACTCAACATGGTATGGTTTGCCATTAAATTTACAATTTTAAACGTTTCTTGGCTTGCATGATTTTCTTGACCACCCGTTCCGTCTTGTTTTTCTTGCCGGGTAATCGATCAATGGCTTGGATCATCTTGGTATCGGCTTTCCATTTATCTTGCAAATTCTTAGCACGGCTGTAATCAATGTCGTGTTGTTTAGCAATCTGGTCCAAGCGATTGATCCCGGGATCCCCACGTTTCAGACGTTTGGCCAAATGCGTGCCAGGGCCCATGTACTGATACCCAGGCCAATGAAATTCTTTGCCGGTTTTCGCAATCCATTTTTGTACATCCACTGCCCCTCCTCGTTGGGTGCGTTTCCGTCCCCTTCTCCTCCTCTTGGTGGGCATGTTTAGTCACTGTCGTCGTAATCCAATCGACGTCGTAACTTTTTGCCTCGGTACCAATCTTCCCAACCGGGTAAGGGTTTCAATCGTTCCACTTCTCGGGCGGGTCCTTTGCCTTTGCCTTTGCCTTTGCCTTTCGCGAAACCACTTTCGGCTAAATGTTTTTCCCAAGTCTTGCGACGTTCTCGCACGGCTTCTAAACGCGATTGTAGATCCCCTCGACTGGTAGATGGGGTCTCTTTCTTGAGAATGGGAATCTTACTGGTGGTGGCTGCTCCTTTGCCTTTCTTGGTTGCGGGGGTAATGGGAGGTTTGGGAGTCGACGGGCTGCCTTTTATCATGCGCCTCAACCATTGTTCCACGGGTCCCGTCACCAAATCCCCGGCTTCTTCCTCGCCTTCTTCGCCTGGCGGACCACCCGGTGCCCCAACCCCCACGCCTCCGGGAAATTGACGAATGCGTTTGGTTAACTTGGTTAATTCTTGACTCAACGGTTTAGTTTGAGCATTGACCAGGGCTGGGGGTAATTGGGGGTTGGCTAACAAGACATGTTTTTTGGCGGCTAACGTAGCGGCTTTGTTCAACAAGGCATTTTCGGTAAGTTCTCCTTTGTAATATTGAATGAGTTGTTGCAAGTCCTTTTGGGGAATCATGTAGACCTCGTCCATGGTCGGGGTCAAAGGTCTTCCAATGCACGACAGCTGTCACAACAGGTGATATTTATGCACGTTAACGAACACATTGACATAAGACTTGATGTAGTCCTTGAAACAACCCGCGTCCTTTTTGTTGGACTAACCACTGACGACGTTTTTTGACGGAATGTCGACGACGTCCCAAATCACGTAGCACCTTTTTATAGGGTTGAAGTTTCGTCAGGATGGGTGGTGTGACGGGAATCTTCTTTTTTAACAGGTTCAAGACCAGTTCACTCACAGCATTGATTTGATCGGCATTGGCATGTTGTAACAAATCTTGACGTTTGGAGCCATTGGCTTCTTGTAACATGGACCGTAAAAACGGTAATTGACGTCGAAGACGTTTCATTGGATACAACACTTGTTAGGTTTTTTGGCATAGCCTTTGTCGATCAACCAACTGTTGTACCCTTTGGTACCCCCTCGTCTTTTATACGCTTGATGTTGTTGTTTGTACCCCGATATCATCTTTCTCCCTTCGGCAGCACTCATTTGGGGTTTTTTCAAGGCCTTGACCAAATCACTTGTGACTTCATACCCCTTTTTCACGTCGACGAACCAAGGTATGCCTTCTCCTTGCTGGGTTCTTCTTTTTCTTTTTGTCCGTCTTCTTCGGGGAGCCATGGTCCTAAGAGTGTGGGACTGGGAGGGAGTGGCTTTTTATCGATCCAATAATCTTTGGGTCTCAAGGGACGAGGACATCCGTCTACATAGCATAGGGCTTCCACGGGTTGGTACACAAAATGACGGTGGTAATCTTGCACACATCGTTTGGGTAACGGAGGGGTGAAATCCACAATGGTATCATCCAAGGTTTGCATCTTGATTAAAAATCGTTCCAAATCCTCCAAGGGAACACCACGCACATGGGTTTTCAATTCGGTCAAGGCTTTGGCATAGGTGGTAAACGCAAATCGACTCATGGTCACTTTAAACCGGTATTGCTTAAAATCATTCCATCCTTTGACCACGGTCCCCACCGCCGCCAAACACGCCACCAACGTACTGTTTTCCAAAAGGGGTCCCGCAATCATGCCGGCGGCCATCAGGAGTAACGCCATGCCATTGAACAAGACATTGATCCACTTGTAATGATTCAACATTTTGCGATAACACCACCATTGTTGATGAGAAAAAGCATACAAGGAATCCATGCGTTGCAACAGGTCCGGGGGGAATTGAAGGCCATGATGTTTCGATCCATTCAATAATGACACGACGGTTTTCATCCTCATGGCGAAACACGGGACGAAGACGTTTGTACGCTCGGTGCTCCTCCCTGTTTATAACTGGTCACAATGCTATTGGTCATGGTGACATTGGCAATTTCACGTCCTTGGGCTAATTGTTCTTGATCTTGTAACATCATCCGTAAACGTCGTTGTAAATCCGCTTGACGCAAGGTACGAGGGGCTCGGCCAGAACTCCCAGACGTCCAAGATCCTCGAGGGGTGGCTGGATTGGAGGCAGGTGTCAAAGGGGAAGTGGGGGTATTTCGTCGTCGTCCTCGTATTCGTCTCGGTCGTCGTCCACGACGACCCCCACCACCACCACCACCACCACCACCACCTCCACCACCACCAGCACCACCAGCACCTCCACCACCAGCACCACCAGCACCACCAGCACCACCACCACCACCACCACCACCACCACCACTACGTCCACCACCACGTCCACCACCACCACCACCACCACCACCACCACCACGTCCACCACCACCACCACCACGTCCATTACCATTACCCCCAGCACCCGCTGCTGTTCGAGCACCCGCTGCCAAGGGTACGCTAGGAGGAGTCGCAGGGGTTCGAGCACCAGACGACTCAGGGGTGGTGTGTATGCTACGGTAGGATTGACTTCCTGGACTTCCTACCCCGGCTGGGGAAGAGGTCTGCATAGTGGGGAGAGATTCCATAAACCGATAGAGGGGCTCGGCTTCCATTTCCTCCATGGCGACGTCGAGAAGGCCTTGGTCTCCCGTGAAATACAAATCTTGCCAGGCGCTTGGGGACATTTGATTGCCACTGGCCGCCCCGACCCCCGCAGGGGCCACGGTATCGTACGATTGCGGAGGTTGACGGTCATCATCATCGGCCATGGTTGCTCTTTTTTCCTGTTCAAAGGGTGCCTTTATAGACGTTTTTGATAGGTGCGAGTCCATCCTTCGTCTTTTAACAGGTGACTCAATACACGTTGTTGATCGGAAGAGGCGGGATGTAAATCCAAGACCAAATACCCATACGGTCGTGTGGTGGCTTGATGAAACGTCTCCAACGTGTCTTTCCAAGTGGTTGGAAACGATTGCAGCATGACATTGCGTACCCCTAATTGATCTCGGGGGTTCTTGAACGCCACAATGTAATGGGCATTGCGGGATATACTTTTAGCATATCGACCCACGGGAAACATGTCTTGGCACAAGTACAATACCGTCACCCCTTGATGATGGGAATGTTTGGTGAATAAATCCAACACGCGTTTATCGTGACTCCCTTCATCCATTAAATCATCCAAGACAAGGATCCCATGTCCTTGAGGAAACCATTGCACCAATGCCTCATGATCAGGAATCCCTTCGTGAAACACCACCCCTTGATCTTGCATGCTTCGAAATCGATCTTGCCAGGCCCCATAACAATAATGCACTTGAGTCGGTGGGGTTTCAAACAAGTCCGGGTTGTCTACCAAGAGTTTTTCCGTAAAGACGGTTTTGCCACATCCCGAAGGACCCACGACCAAGATAGAGGAGGGGGTATGAAAACGAAACGGTTTCCCCGTTTGCATGATGACGAACTACCCTTAGAAAAAAAAAGGCACCTTTTTATTGGAATCGGTGGGACTCGAACCCACGCACAATCCCCCAACACCTATTTTTCGGGGGATCCAAAGGCTCTACCCACTGAGCTACGACTCCGACACCGTTTTCCAACGAACTTTTTTATTTAACCATTACATTGATGATACGGATGACAACAGAGTTGATACCATCTGGCTTCTTGACCTACAATCAATTGTTGAAGGCGTTGACCCGCTTGATGGTCATTACTAACATAATCATGATCCGAAAACTCATTTAAAAACTCTTGCAAGGTCCGTCCACGGGCTTTGGCTTTTAAGTACAACAAGGCGTAATCACCACAACTCTTGCTTGAAATGGCTTGAAGGGACTTGCCATTGGTCACCACATACTTCCAATGTTGGACAATCCAATCTCGTAACGGGGTAGCTTGCACGTACGTGTCCATGGGCAAAGCATAACTGTCCAGGACTTCACACACCTTTCCAACCGTCCAGACCGCTAACCAATGTTGTCCCGGTTGATCGTGTGGGTCCGTATTCACAATGTACCCTTGCGGGGCAGTCTTGACAGGACTCTTGGGTAAACGATCACAGGCTACCGTCCCGTAAAAGACAGGGTTCAATTGGGGGTCGTCTCGGGCTAAATAATCCAATTGCACATTATTCAAGGCCACATGTTCCATCTTCAGTGTTGGTAAATGTTATACAACACGGCTCCGTTCCTGTCAATCTCCAGCAAGTTCTCAAATTCTCCATACACGAGTACGGTTATATTGACACCGGGTTGGGCTCCAAATTGTAAGACCAGTTGTAAATCGCCTGTTTGCTTGGGGTTGAGGTTTTGACTGTCAGCACATCCATTGGCCACATTGTCAAACATGTACAAGGTACAATTTTTAGCTTGGCCCCAATCCAGTAGTTCTACCATATTGCCTTTCTTTTTACACCACGCACCACTGGCTTGCAGAAAACGGAAGTAGCCTAGATTATCTCGGGTACCATTGTTGTGCACCAAGTGCAGGGTTTCATAAGGGTATTCTTCTCCTTTGACAATCTGTTTAATGGATGTCAGACCAAATTTCTGGAAACAGAAAGGATCTCGGGTGACATCTCCATTGAAGGCGCGGCTGTCCAACAATCCCACAATCAATCGGTCAGGTATTCTGTTTTGAAACAGGTTGGGGATATCAAAGCGGACCACGTTGCCTTGCATACTGAAAGTCCGGATTTCACTGCGGACGGTCGGGTAAGCAGCCACTTGGCCTTCATTGTGTCTTTTTTCAGATAAACTCCTGTAGATGGCGTCATTCAAACGCAGTTGACATAGATGAAATCGTAGTTTCACATCGCCTTCCATCAATCGGCCAGCTAGAGCCACTCCATTCAAAAACAGGCTGGGGCCATTGAAATGAAATTTCATCTTGATTTCTATGCCAGGCACCAACAATTTGCCAGTGTGAAACACTTCCAAGTGGGGGGTAAACACTAGACTGTGGGTGACACCTGCAGCATACTTTTCCACTTCAGCTACCATGGCGTCCAAGGCCCCTTTGTGATTGGCACTGAGAGCTTGCCAGGCTACATGGTCTCCTGCTTTGTCTGTGTTGTTGTTGGTCCATTGGGGTGGGAAATCCACTTGATTGAACCAGCCTTGGGGTCCTAACACGGTCTTGCCATCTTCTCGGTCATAATTCAACAAGGTTTCTAGGTAAGCTTTGTAATGATAGGTGTCGGATTGAGGACTGATCAACGTGCCATTCAACTGCAAGTCAATTTGCTTGATGATGGAATGGGCCACATTATTGACGGGCCACAATTTCTGATTGGCCACCAAGTTCCCGGCATCGTCCTTTTTCAAACTCAATTCCATGGTAAAGTAACTGCGTCCCAAATCCACAAAATCGTCCAACCCCGGAATGATGAATTCCATGGGATTGATACCCGTGGTGGTGGGTTGAATGGTGACCATGCGATAGGCATTGATGCTAATGTCGGTGGGTGGCACCTTGAAAATCCGTAACGCCGAGTTGACGGTCCCTTCGGAACGCGGATGCGCTGGGGCAGCCCCTTCAGAGTAGGTAGGGGCTGTCACGCGTGACATCACATTCGGCATGGTTAACGTCGTCGTCGAGTGGTACCCCGTCGTCGTCGTGAGGGGTTTTTATAGCGTCGTCGTCGTGCTAAACGTTGTCTCAAATCAAACCCGGGGACTCTCATCACCTCGGGACTCAACCATCCACCACGTTGTCGTCGCATGAGTTTCCAAAACGGATACAGTCCTCCCCATTGAGACAACCCTCGATTACTACGAATCCGTCGAGGTCGTGAATGCACGGGTTCCATGTTCACACTCCAAAAATATCTTGCGCTCGTTTGACTTGTTTGGGAAACAAAGCACTGGCCACCCGCACGGCGTCTTTCACGTTCTTATGGCTCAAAGCTTTCTTGGCTCGTTTGGTGATTTCCTTTTTGATGACTTGTTCGGCTTTGCGTTTAACACCTCGTGTCAAACCCGTTTCCAATCCTCTCTTGATATTACTAGGCAATTTTAAAGGATTTCGCGTCCTTTTAAGGCCTTGGAACCCACCACGCATCAGATCCGTCACCAACCCTTTGCCACTTTGACCATGTTGATCATACCACTCGTCTGTTCGAAATCGTGTCAAACTTCCCCCACGCATTGTGTCGTCGTCTTCACGCGTTACCAAGGATCACGTTTTGTTTTTGTCACAGGACTCGTCTCTTTTTATACCGTCATCGTCTTCTTTTCCGAAAAGCGGCTTCCAACCCTTTTTTGGCCCCGTAACTCGCGGCACCACCCGCTGCGCCTAACGCCAAGGCTTTCCCTCCAGCCACCAAGGCTGGAATGAGGGCAGCCAATGGGAATAAACCCCCTCGTTGCCTTCTTCTTCGTCTCCTTCGACGCACTCTTGTCTTGGGCATCTTTGATTAGACACTCCCTTGGCCATGTCCTCCCCTTTTTATGTCTTTTTGAAGTGCAACGTGACAATGGTATGGCCTTCACCAAACTTGACCAAGTCTCCTCCTCTACCAATCGTTTCAGCCACTTGAACGTGAATCATTTCCACCACTTCGTTACGAAGAGGTAAGTATTGAATGTGCAACGGTTCAAAGTACATGGTGCCTCGTCCTTCTCGCTTGTACTGGATTTCACGCAACAAATCGGTCACGCGATTGCCCACCACACTGCTGCCTGCCACGTCGGAGTACACGTGCAACGATCGTGTGGGGTCACCCACTACCGCACGAAACGCTACATTCAAATTGGTGAAACGCCAATTCACGCTGAAACTCAACCAAATCCACGTGGTCCCAGCACCATCCACGCTCACTTGATAATACTGCGGGTCGTTCTTGCTATTTCTTAATTCAATGTCACTATTGTTGGGAACCTTGTCATCACGGAATTCCATGTTCAAGTTGGGTCCCAACTCATAGTTTCCTCCATCGTTTTTTTTAAACCATCCCATTTTTTCGGCCATCACATGATGAATGGCAAAGTGAGGGACGAACATCGTCATGTTATCTGTGTTTGGAATCACGTACTTGTACCGTATGATATTGCGATTGTTCATGACCAAATCCTCGCCGTCCCACTCAAAGGTTGTACACGTCTTCTTTCCCCGTTCCGTATACGGCGCACCATAGTAGCCCATGTAACTATAGTTCATACGTTGTCTCACCCAATGAAAAAAGGCTTTCATAAAGGTCACGCCATCCACAATGGAATCATCATGTTTCAAATCGTCCATTTTCATATTGAAGCTAAACACCTTACGCCCCGCGGAGGGCGTCAATCGATAACAAGAGGTACCAAACACGAACTGATCCGATGGCAGCAGATTAAAAATGTTGACCCCCGTGTCCGGTAAGGAAATGGCACTCAACCCCACTTGCCATCCACCTCCCGGGAGCTGTAACGGTCGAGGTAAACGAATCTTGAAGGAATTGGCTTGGTTGTTGGGAAATTCACGTCGGTTGGCATGACTGGGTAACGTCACGTAGAACGACATTTTGTCTTCTTCTTCACACCGTCACTTCCCTTTTAAAGTGGAGGGTGAGCAGGGTACGCCCTTCGCCAAATTTCACGAGATCCCCATTGGTTTCAGCCATCTGGGTTTCCACGATTTCCACCACTTCGTTGCGTACTGGGATATATTGAATATGTCGAGGTTCAAAGTGCGTGGTGTTTTGAGGCTGGTACTTGATTTCTCGTAAGAGATCCGTGATGCGACCCCCTACCATACTACTGGTGCCTACATCACAATACACGTGCAAAGGACGTGTCGAGGGAAATTCCAACGATGGACGAAAGGTCTTGTTCAAATTCACAAACCGCCAATTACAGGTCATACTCAAGTTCAAATAATCCCCATCCACTTTCCAAAAGGCGGGCTTGTTGCTGCCATCCAGGACATCGGACGGAATGGGAATGGAGTCCGTATGAAATTCTTGTAAGAGATTGGGACCCAATCGATACACGCCCGTTGACACTTGTTCAATCCATCCCATTCTCAGGGCCAAGGTTCTGCCCCATTCCACGCGTGCCACTTGCACTTTGTAATCCACATTGACGGTATTCAACAACAAATCCCCTTCGGAGGTCCATTCAAAGGTCGGGTACAATTTGACACCATTGTTCTCTGCCCATTTGTTGAGGGGTTCGGTTTGTTTCGCACGGGCTTGCACGTAACGATACACCAGTTGATGAAAAAAGTGCGATCCCGTCGACGAGGCCATCTCCTTTCTCATATCTCGACCGTAGACAAAGAGTTCGCGCCGTTGATGCCACCAGACATCGTCCCCTTGATCGTCTGTGTCATGCACCCGTTCGTGCCATCGTACGTACAACAGAGGATGGGAATCGCCCACGCCTCCTTCTTCCGCTATCACTGGAATGGTGGGTAAGGATAAACTCACCATGCCCACCATCCATCCTCGTCCCATAAATCGGATGGGTTTAGGCAATCGGTTTCTGAAATGATGACTCTTGTTCCCAGGAAACTCTTTGGTACTCGCATGACTCATCAACGTCACGTAAAACGAAGAGTTGGGCACCAACGTCATTTTTTAGTCGCGTCGTCGTCTTTTGGGTGGACTTGTCTCTTTCCTCTTGAGTGGGTTTGTCTCTTTCCTCTTGGGTGGTTGGAGAGACGTCACGTCTTGACTACTAATCCAACTATTGTACTTGTCGGGCCACCCTTTCCACTTGACCAACCAACGATCTTTTTGTCGCTTAAGTACCTTTTCGATGCGAAACACATCGGACACATGGACTTTTTGTAAATCCTCTTCATAAAACGTGCCTTGGACAGGGGTATCATCCCATTCGTGAATCTTATACGTGGGCACAGGGCCCGGGATCACACGATGCACCACAAACACTTCTTCGGTCCAACCGGGTAAATAGCCTTTCTCAAAGGTACGATGAATCTTATTGAGACGGACACGATCTCCGACTTTGAATTTAGGTTTTTTGTAGCCTTTCAATTGTTGGCCATACGATCGTTTCCACACCGCTTCTTCGTTGTTCCACGTCACATCTTGAGGGGGGATACCAATACTTCGATGACGGGTGGCATTATAGCCTTGCACCAACTCGGGTAAGACATCGTCAAATTTCAACGTGTTGGCCGCAGTGAAATAACGGTACAACCGTTCTTTCAAGGTCCGGTTAAATCGTTCCACCACACTGGCTTTCGCATCCCCTTCGGTCGAAAAATGTTGAATGCCTTGCTCGTCAAGCCATCGTTGAAACGTCCGGTTGTAAAATTCTTTCCCTCGATCCGTTTGCAATCGATTAGGGTGACGTCGTCCTTCTTTCAAAATCTTGTCAAAGGCATGGACCAACGCCACCCCGGTTTTGTCTTTCAACGGTTGTACCCACGCGTACTTGGACAAGACATCCAACACCGTCAGTAAATATCGTATGCCCCGATTATACTTGGCCAACGGTTGCACTTCCACTAAATCCCGTTCCAAGACCCGTTGGGCTTTTTTCAAAGGGAGACGATGGGCTTTAGCAAACCGTTGCACGCCTCCTAAACTGCCGGGGGCTCGAGGATCGTGGTAACGACTCAACCATGATTGGGAGACCTTTTTCTTTCGAGGGGCCATACGTTCTGGCATTCACCCCATAAGGTCGATATGGTGGGGACCGTGTGGGGATGCGCCTTTTGAATGATTCGATACCATCGCCATGCGTAAGGATGACCTTTTAACCATAAGACAAACACCACCCATCGATACAGGTTGCGGTCCACATGGGTTTCTTCAAAGAGGTGGAGAGGATGCGTGTCCTCGGGACAAGGGGGTATGGAGATTTGGGACCCGGGTTGATGATCATATAAGACTTGACAAAGGGTTTGATGACGTTGCCATTGCCCCAGGGACAAGATAGACTCCCACGCATCACATACAGACTCCATGGTGACATTGATAAAAAATTTTATTCGTTCTCTCATTTAAAAGAGACCTAGACGGCCGCAGCTGATGGTCTCTAGACCTTTCTGCCAGTTCTCCGCACTGTCACTGTACTTGGGGGGTGGTGGAGCTGGGGCTACCATCATTTCTTGACGGTTCTTGAGATCTTGAATTTCTCGCAACAATTGTTTCTCATAGTCTGTCAGGGGTCGATCCTCTTTCCTTCTGACTGGAGGACCAGGGATGTCATAGCCCCTCTTGGGATACCCTTCAGCATCACGGGTGGCTAAAGGCGATTCAGCTTGTTGGTCGGCTTTTTTGGGAGGGTTGTCATGAAACCAACCCCAGTACTTGGGGCCCAAGGGTTGATCAGCCCATCGGAAGAAGCCACACGTTTTCTTGGAACAATTCAGAAACAAGCGATCGGGGTTCTGAATCGAATGGCTCTGTTGAAGCGTAGCGGGTTCACGGCAAAAGCATTGCAAACCACCCCACATGTCCAACACTTCTGGATGAGGTTGACTATACACGGCTTTCATATACTCCAGAACTTGATCTTGTCCACAAAACAGCAAACACGGGTGCATGGGACATTTCACATACTTCCATCCCTTTTGAGATTCTCGGGCCTCCAAACGCACCTCATGGTAAGGACATACCATATAGTCCACTGAACTGGGCGGGGGACCAGGTTTGGGGTTTTGAAACCCAGGGCTTTGAAAGATCGTCGCCATTCTCACCATTCTTTTCAACCCATCATTGTCATCCTGAAGTGGAGGTGGACTTGGGTCTTGGCCTTCTGCCACGTTCGTCACCATGTATTCAGGGGGGAATTCAAGCGTTGGGTCTACCATGTCATTCAATTCTTTCATCATGTCTTCCACAGCAGCTCGGGTGTCTTCCACCACTTCGCACACCACAGGATCACAGTCCACGGGCGTCATATGTTGAATGCTCTTCTTCTTCTTCTTCCCCGCAGGGTGTACGCTTGGCTTTCTCTTCCGATCTACAGACATCGTGCTCCAAGGTTGATTTCACCCCTACCGACCATGCCTTTTTATACCTTAGACCCTTACCTGTCATTGGTCAGCTTATCCTACCCATATAAGGACCTCTTGTCTTCCCATTGGTCAGCTTTTCCCTATCCATAGTGAGTCCTTCTCGTGTTCCCATTGGTCCGTTGTCCCTATTTAAGACGGTCCCTTGGTCCCTGAATCGTCATTCTCAAAGCATGCCCCCCAACATCAACATGATCGGAGAACAAGATCTCGATGCCTTGGAACTGCAAGTGGGCTATGGCCATGTGGTCTATACCGGGGGAGCCAGAGGCACGGACGAACTCGTTGAAGAACTGGCCAAACAGTTTGGGATGCAACTAGAAGTCCTGGTCCCCCCGAACCATCCTCGAGCCACTTTCATCACCCCTTCTACCGTGGAAGTCCTCATGCTGGCCAACCCCCATCTTCACCAGGCAGCGGAGAAACTAGGCAAACAAATGCCCAGTCATTTTTACACCCTGCAATTACTGCAACGCAATTATCAAATTGCCAAAAGAGCCCATACCATCTATGCCTTTGGCATCTTGGAACAGGATCATAAACGCGTGAAAGGAGGCACTGGTTGGACCGTGCAATTGGCCATGGATCAAGGCAAACCCGTCTATCTCTTTGATATACCAAGTCAATCATGGTACCGCTCGGACCATTACTACCAAGTCAATGAGAATGCCGCCACCCTAGTCACTGGCAGTCAATTTGTCCCTTGGGGACCTAAAAAGCCCACCCTTCATCAAAGCAGTGCTATCGTGGGATCCCGGGATGTGGACGACAAAACCCGAGCAGAAATTCAAGCCTTATTCAACCGCACGTTCTGTTTACCCGAGAACATTGATCAATTACGTATGGAACTGGAAGACTTTCATTTGTAATTGTACATAGTCATTTTTGGTTTTTTTTTTTTATTTTTGGAATTGTACATAGCTTTCTTTTCAATTTCTTAGTTTTTATTTTTTCCCATTGTACATAGCTTTCTTTTTACTTTTTATTTTTTCAAACTGTAGATATCTTTTTTCAATTGTAAATAGGAGCGCCCCACCCGCGTGGTAAGAGATGGACAACCATTTGTAACATCAACTCTTTTTTAATTAAAAAAGTTCACAACCCTGAGTTTGCACTATCGTCATAAATAATTTGTCTTGACTCACAGCAGCCTTGACTCCCAATAAAATGGGAGATCCACTTCGAATTCTTCAAAAGCCTCTAGCAGCTTCTCATGGCGAGAGTCCACGTTGAGATGACCCACCTCGAGGGGCGATCTGTTTTATAGTCTCTGGGATCATTCCCCGCAAAGCCTGATGGCCTATCTAGGGAGGGGGGAGGGGGGTCCCCCCACCCTCGTTGACCCACAATACTTTGCGAGGATCTCTATAAAAAAAACCGCCTCCACTCCCCGTTTTTTCACTCCCAAGTCAGCAAGCAGTCAAGCAAGCAAGCAAGCAAGCAAGAATGTCAAGTAAACGGGATAGCGGTAAGCCTTTTTTATTCCTCATCTCTTTCACCAAAACAATCTAAGTAGTTAGCCTGTTCTGGAGCTAACCGGGCTAGGTCCCACGTGCTCCAGGATTTAATTAATGATTCGCTTTCTGTATAAAAAAAACAACCACGTCATGTCCGTTGACTTTTTCTGGAGAGTTGAAGAGTGATGATCGTTCTGCTTTGTTTGAAAGGAGCCGGCTGTCCATTCGCTGTTTGAATGTCAATTAGCCTCTTTTTCCCACAACGACGAACTTTTCGATTAAAAAACACTGTGTCTTATAATACTCGTTTACTAGTTTTGTTTTTTGAAATGAAACTATTTTTTGGTCGCCTCGAAAAATATTTGAAAACCGAAGCGGTTCTGTTTAGCTCGCAATGTTTTCCCATTCCCCGCGTTGTTGTGAAACTCTGCTTCTGATCGGCTGATACTTTGACCATGGCCTTGGACCTTGACCATGGCCCGACTGGGACTGACCAATCACAACCAATCCTAACCAAATAAGGTCATACTGTTTAGCTATATAAGCAGCAAAATTACCCCCAAGTTCTCACTTTTTTCAAGATGGAGGAAGGTCAGGGAGATTTACGACAGTTTTTTCACAGATTTATTCATCGCTTTACCCCAGCAACCCTCGGCTTTACAAACAAAACGATGACAGCTAAGATTTCAGCGAAAAAAGTGGGAGATTTTTATCTGTAAAAGCCGCCGAATGGATGTTTTGAAAACAGCGAAAGCTTAACACGAGGTAAGTGTTGTGTTTTGCTGCCGGCTAAAAATATTGAAGTGTTTAGCCGGTTTTTCCCACAACGACGAACTTTTCGATTAAAAAACAGTGTGTCTTATAATACTCGTTTACTAGTTTTGTTTTTCGAAATGAAACTAATTTTTTGTCGCCTCGAAAAAAATTTGAAAACCGAAGCGGTTCTGTTTAGCTCGCAATGTTTTCCCATTCCCCGCGTTGTTGTGAAAAAATCCTTTTCTACCCGAAAGACTATTTGATTTATTTTTACTCACTCTCTGTATTTCTTTTTTTCCACAGTCCAACGATGTGCTGACTGTAACGCGGTGAGACAAACGAGATGACAACTCGTATTTTCGCCGAGAAGAAAGCGAGCGGCTTGTTGAAAACAACAAGCAAACCTCCACGCAAAGTAAGCATCATTTTTTTCTGACTGTCAGCTAAAAAAAATATATAGATTTAGCCAAGCCTAAAAGCGGAACTCCATATCTACCGGTTACCATCGGTCGCCTATAAATTAGGTACTTGACCTCGTTAATTACTGTATAGTTTTATTAAGCGTATCATTTTAGTATAAACTTAGAGTTATAATTCTGTTTCGTGATTCAAGCAAATCTAGTTTATCTATTTGTGCTTTCACTTTAAGTTCGCTAGGCAAATTCATTTAATCGTTTATCGGCATTTTTCGTTTGTTTTGATTGCTGTTATTTTATTTGTCGCTTTGTATTTTGTAATTGGAGACGCGTGTTCGCTTCGAAACTACTAGAAATTCTCTTTTGGTTTTGTTTACAGATTATTGCACAGTGTTGCACACATTTGACACATTTTGTCGTAAATTCAATCTGTTTACTGTGAATAAATTTAATTCTGTTTTACAACTGTCAATTGGAAAGCTATGTTCTTCTAATTCTGTTTGGCGACCGGATACGCTTCATTCGTTTTAAGTTCGCTAGGCAAATTCATTTAATCGTTGATCGGCATTTTTCATTTGTTTTGATTGCTGTTATTTTATTTGTCGCTTTATATTTTGTAATTGGAGACGCGTGTTCGCTTCGAAACTACTAGAAATTCTCTTTTGGTTTTGTTTACAGATTATTGCACAGTGTTGCACACATTTGACACATTTTGTCGTAAATTCAATCTGTTTACTGTGAATAAATTTAATTCTGTTTTACAACTGTCAATTGGAAAGCTATGTTCTTCTAATTCTGTTTGGCAAACGGATACGCTTCATTCGTTTTAAAATACAAAGGTCATGCTTTAGGTCAGAATTATTTGTTCGCAAATTATTACTTTTCTGATCAACTTATACTCTTTCCCAGGGCGCGTGTTCCTTCCCAGGACATTGAACTTTGGACTCCGTGCCGCTGCCTGGCTTGCATCCATCAGTTTGTTGGACAAAGAGCGGAACTCTCATCCTCTGCAAGCCATGGATTATATGACTTGTTTCACATTAAAATATTTTGTTTCCAACTTACAAATGCCTTTTCTTTGACTGAAGGACCACCCCCGTTCCAAAAATTGGACTTTGGACTTTGAGCCCGCGTTTTCTCAGCGGTTTTTGCCCACCCTGAGCTCACGATCCTTTTTTCAGACTGGTCAGCGGTTTCCCATTCCAAAACACGTCACTTCCGGTTTTACAACACTTCCGGTGACGTCACTTCCGCTTCCCATCACTACCGGTGACGTCACTTCCGGTTCCGGTTGCATCCAAACGAGGCCATGACATCAAAACGAGGCTCAGTTGGCCATACGATCTGACATTACTACTGTGGTTATTACGGTGGATAAAAAGGGGCAGATTAGAGTGGTTATTACGGTGGTTAAAAAGGGGCAGATTAGGGTGGTTATTACGATGGTTAAAAAGGGGCAGATTAGAGTGGTTAATACGGTGGTTAAAAAGGGGCAGATTAGGGTTGTTATTACGGTGGTTAAAAAGGGGCAGATTAGGGTGGTTATTACGGTGGTTAAAAAGGGGTAGATTAGGGCGGTTATTACGGTGGTTAAAAAGGGGCAGATTAGGGTGGTTAATGCGGTGGTTATAAATGAACAGATTAGGGTGGTTATTACGGTGGTTAAAAAGGGGCAGATTAGGGTGGTTATTACGGTGGTTGAAAAAGGGCAGATTAGGGTGGTTATTGCGGTGGTTAAAAAGGGGCAGATTAGGGCGGTGATTACGGTGGTTAAAAAGGGGCAGATTAGGGTGGTTAATGCGGTGGTTATAAATGGACAGATTAGGGTGGTTATTACGGTGGTTAAAAAGGGGTAGATTAGGGTGGTTATTACGGTGGTTAAAAAGGGGCAGATTAGGGTGGTTATTACGGTGCTTAAAAAAGAGCAGATTAGGGTGGTTAATACGGTAGTTATTAATGGGCAGATTAGGGCGGTTAATAGGGTGGTTATAAATGGGCAGTTAAGAGTCGTTATTACTGTGGTTCAAAAGGTTCATATTATGGTGGTTATTATTGTAGTTAAAAAAGAGCAGATTAGGGTGGTTAATACGGTGGTTATAAATGGGCAGATTAGGGTGGTTATTACGGTGGTTAAAAAGGGACAGATTAGGGTGGTTATTACGGTGGTTAAAAAGGGGCAGATTAGGGTGGTTATTACGGTGGTTAAAAAGGGGCAGATTAGTAGTTTTGTAGGCTGGTTTGGGGTGGTTTACCTCGCTTTCATGTTCCAAAAACCTCGCTTTCATGTTGGGTCTCGATGTGAGGTCGAGGCTGAGGGGAAATACGTCACGAGATCTTAGGTTTATTATTAATTATGATTGCATTGGTTTGTTTGTCGGTAACGGCGTCATTTTGGTTCATGTCTGAAGCGTGTAAGGGTGAAATTATGAAGCCACGTCGAAGACCTTTGCGATGTTTGGATTCTTTTCAGAATATTTTTGGACGAGAAGCATTGCGTTTAATAACAAGACCCGAGAGATCACATTTGGCTCGATTGGCCGAGAGGATCAGGGAAAGAAGAGAAGAAACGTGGCGTACGTCACGAGATCTTAGGTTTATTATTAATTATGATTGCATTGGTTTGTTTGTCGGTAACGGCGTCATTTTGGTTCATGTCTGAAGCGTGTAAGGGTGAAATTATGAAGCCACGTCGAAGACCTTTGCGATTTTTGGATTCTTTTCAGAATATTTTTGGACGAGAAGCATTGCGTTTAATAACAAGACCCGAGAGATCACATTTGGCTCGATTGGCCGAGAGGATCAGAGAAAGAAGAGAAGAAACGTGGCGTGTGTTGAATAGAGATCGCGTGGCGGCTTTTATTGAATTGCTGACCCTTGTCTGGTCGATGAAGAAAATTACATCCGTCACGCTTCAGAGAGAGGAACTGCGGATGAATCCCTCACATCAACTTTGCTGAATCATGTGTTGCCGTTTGCTTTACGACATTGTAATGATTTTTCAACATTGGCAAAGTGGGCAAGACCGATGTTTATGAAAGACTTTGAAAAAATGAGAACGTGTTTGGATATTAAATTTCCAGACTTGCGTGAAACATCGAGACATTGGCGTAAGGTTTGTCATTATTATGAGGGAATATGGAAAGACAATCAATAAGACATATAGCGTGACGTTTTCATGTTTATTATTTAACCCAAGTAGAACAATTACAAATGTTTATTAGCTTTATCTAACAATTGTTGTAAACGCACACGTTTTTTGTCACTGAATTTTTCTTTTCGTTGACTATGAATTAAATGCATGTATTTTTTCAGTCGTTTTCGTTTTAATTGAAAAGGAGAAGATCTCACAGTTATGTCTTCCTCCGAAACAAGAGGATCAAATCGGAGTAAATAAAAAGTGTTATTGCTCATGACAGGAGTGTAAGTTTTGACTTGGTTTGAAAAACGAACACGCTTCATGTTTTACAAATGAAGTCCTTCCAGCTCTAGTCTTACTTGCTCAATGTTTTCGGGTAGACAGAATGTTCTCTGGAACAAGTTCTTGATTGCTGCCCTTGTTGCAGGAGTAATGTCTCGCGAACCAACCACAGCACTGCTCTGATGAAGGGTGGGTAGTCGAAGAGTGCCCCAGGGTTTAAATGATGTCACTTTTTTGAGACAGGAGTTTTCGATGTTGTAGGTATTTTCTGACCGATACCACTGATTGGTGTTGGTGTCAAACAGGAAGACTTCCTTACCCTGATCTATGGCTAATTGCACAGTCCACCCAGTTCCTCCTTCCACTCTTTTTTTGTCTGCACACAGTTTTCCAAAGGCAAAGACGGTATGGGCTTTTCTGGCAATGTGGTAATTGCGCTGCAAGAGGGAGAGAGTGTAAAAGTGAGTTGGAACACGTTTACACAACTTGTGAGCAGCAGCACCTATGGCAGGATCGGCTTGTATCAACACTTCGACAGAAGCAGGTGAAGTGAACTTTGCACGGGGATGATTTGGCGGAACAATCACTTCAATTTGCATTCCATATTCCCTGGCCATTTCCTCTGCTAGGATGTCTGTTCCGTCTGCACCCCCCGTATACAATACATGTCCGTGACCAATAGTCAATTGCATTTCTTCTTCATTAGTCATCATGTTTGGAGGCATTTTACCTGAGTTCTCTCTCTCTCTCTTCTTCGTCTTTTTTGAGAATGAAGAAACAAGTTAAGAAAACACCGAATTTATGGACAAAATGATCAAGTGAAACAACCAATCAGAGAAACAGTTTCCTTATATAGGCAAAGCGTGGGGTATTGAGGAACCAATGAAAAAACATATTAACTGACCAATTGGAAACAGTTTTTTCTTATATGGTTAATGTGAGAGGTATTTTCTGACCAATGAAAAAACAGAACGAAAGGAACCAATCGCGATTAAGTATGTCCTTATATGGATATTTGATGAAGTTTTGAAAACCAATCAGAATTAAAAGTGATTGTATAAAGGACGACTAAGTTGAAGGGAAAAATCACAGTTGAGAAGAGAAGTTTCAGAAAGATGGCTGAAGTCGAATTTGTTGGCGAAGTGCCTTCCAGAAAGAGAAAAGGTGGTTCTCACACGGACAAGAACAAGAAGAAGAAGAGAGAGCCCACGATTGAAATTCTTGAGAGCCCGATCGCCCCTGTTGAAGTTCAGTCACCTGCTGAAGACGAAACGGCTGCGGCTGTTCAAGAGTTGTTGAACGAATTGAACCAAATTCAAGTTGAAGATTATTCAACTCCTTTGGAAAACGTGGCTGCTTTTACGTTCGACAACAAAAGCTCTGAAGAAAAAGAGAAAACGTTTGATGAAGTCGCTGATAAGAAGAAGAATGAAATGTCTCTCGATGAGCGTTTCAAGAAGGTAGTGAAGTCTGTGGAGGTCTTTGACACCGTGGAAGATTTTGAAAAATACCTCAATGGTGAAAAGAGAAAAGCGTTCAAATCTCGAATGATCTACAAAAAACCAGAATCAGAGGATTCCGATTTGGAATATGGTAATGTATCCCCTGTGCCTGGCGTGTTTCCAAAGTTGAACTCAAACCTCAAACCAAAAAAAACAAAAGAGGACGACGGATTGGCAAGAATGGTGAGACTGAGTACCATGTTCCAAAGCCCGGGATTTCTGAAGGACAAACCCTCCCCAAAAGTGCAACCCCCACCCAACAAGACTGACTACATGGTTTGTCTGCGGCACGACGTGCGTTTGGAGAAACGAGTGTCCAAAGGGGGATGGCATTACGTGAAATGTCCCAGACAACCCTGCCTCCTCTTTTGCCCTGAAGATAGTGCTGAAGAGTACATGAGACAAGTGTACAGGAATGTCCAGCCCACCATTTGCGATAAGTGGGAAACCCTGGTCTGCTTCTGTCGTCAACCCGTAACCATTCGTCAAAGTAGTTCAGAGAAGAACCCTGGACGATTGTACGTTGGTTGTTCCAGTTCTGGAAAAAAGTGTAAGTTCTTCAATTGGACCGATCTCCCCCTGACTGAAAAGTACCTGAAATGGTTTGACGAAGAAAAAGATCTCCCTCAAGTCAATGGAAACACATGGGGGGAACAGTTTACAGAGAAAGATCTGCAGTTGTTGAGAGCCATCAAAGAAAAAGACCGAGTGGTCGATAATGTGGTATCACCATCAGTACTGTCACCACCAGCACTTCCACCACCCAAGTACTCAGATAGAGAAGACGTGTGGAGGCGAACCCTTGCTTCTGCACGATGGGGAGGACGATCAGACTATGCTGCCTGATTGACATGAACTGATTTGAATTGTTTTATTATTTTGAATGTATCTTTTAAAAGTGTGTGTAACGAGAATAAAGATCATTTTGAACGAAAAAATGGAAAGTGTTTTCATGCGTGTTGCATGGGACTGTTTGTGGGAATGGGGAGGATCTCTTGTGCAATGGGTTTGTCACAAGTCCCTTTGTCAGTGTTTGTACGAAAGACAAGAAGAAGAAAATAGGAAACCCATTCCCGATTATGTTGAGGAGACACACCCGCTCCAAGTTTTTGAAGAAACCCATGTCGAATTGAATTTGTACCGTTGGATGGTATTTGTGTTGTGGTTGCAACATCATCCTGACGCTTGGCGCTGGTATCGAATCATTCAAAAGACGCACCCCTCTCGTATTCCTTCAATACCTACCCTGTTGAATGAGCTATGGCACCTCGAAAGAAGAAGTCTGTGAAAAAAGTATCCGTGGCACAAGCATTGCTCAAGCGTTATCACGATCCAAAAGCGAAGGGTAGTTTGGGAGGAATTCAACGATTTGCCAAGGCATGGGGAGTACCGTTGAAAGTGGCACAGAATCTTTTGAAGCGGGATTTAGCTTACACCCTGCATAAACCACGCCGACGTCGTTTTCCAACGGTACCCGTGGTGGTGGGTGGGTTGGACGACCAATGGGTTGCAGATTTGGTGGAGGTTCAGTCTTTGGCTAAGTACAACCGCGGTATTCGTTATTTGTTGATGGTGGTTGACGTGCTGTCAAAATTTGCTTGGGTTCATCCTTTGAAAGACAAGACTGGAGCGAAAGTGGTGGAAGCCTTTGAAGAAATTGTGAATCAAGGACGTCAACCTAACAGACTTCAAACAGACAAGGGAAAGGAATTTTACAATCGTTCGTTTGAAAATTGGACGAAAGACCGAGGAATCCAACACTTCTCTACCAGGGGGGATGCTAAAGCCAGTGTGGTTGAAAGGTTTAACAGAACGTTGAAACAGAGGTTATATCGCTATTTCACGTCAGCTAACACGCTACGATTTGACGGTGCTCTTCAAGACTTGGTGGATGGGTACAATGCTACACCTCATCGAAGTATTGGCATGGCTCCTAACAAAGTGACTTGGAAGAATGAAGAAAAGGTGTGGAAACGACTGTATGGCAAGCGATTGAAAGCGGGAGACCGCGTTCGTTTGAACAAGATTCATCGCACCTTTGGTAAAGGGTATTTGCCGGGATGGACCGAAGAGGTGTTTGTGGTTCATCGAGTTATTGAGGGGAGTGTACCAACCTATAAGATTCGCGAGTGGGACGATACACCGGTGAAAGGAACATTTTACCACGAAGATTTGCAAAAAGTGCATGTGTCTGACGAAGCGCTCTTTCGCATCGAAAAGGTACTTAAGCGCCAAAAAGGTCAAATGTTAGTAAAGTGGAAAGGGTGGCCCGACAAGTACAATAGTTGGATTTCCAGTGCGAGCGTGAGTAAGCTTTGAAGAAGATGTCGTTTTACGTTACTTTACCCAGTCATTCAAACCGGGGTGAATTTCCCCACAACCAAGCCAATTCCTTCAAGATTCGTTTACCTCAACCGTTACGGTTACCCGGGGGTTCATGGCAAGTGGGGTTGAGTGCCATTTCCTTACCGGATACCCGCGTGAATTTGTACGAGTTGGTCAACAAAGACGGCTACGTCATGTCGACGTCCTGGGAGATCACCTATCCCAAACCCGATGGAAGCAGTGGGGAAATGGCAGCGCGCATAGGCACGACGCAAACCGTCATCCAAGACGTCCAAGATTTGGATTGGGTGGTGGATGGCGTGAGTTTCATGAAAGCCACGATTGCCCACTTGGAACAACGACGCCACGAAACGGCGATTCAAGGAGGTCGGTTTACCAACGATCAAGGCAAACACACCTACGTCAAGTTCAAGTGGGAAGGCGAGGATCTGCTCATCGACAACACCCATGTCTGCCATTGTGGCAACAGCACACCTGCCCTTACCATCTACACCAAGTTAGCGCTCAAGATGGGGTGGTTACGTAGAATTGGCAGTGGGTTGATTTTGGGCCCGAACTTACAGCAAGAATTCCTGGGGGATCAAATACCCGACATGACCAAGAACGGGGCTTGGAACGATGTGAACGACGAACACAGCAAGCCTGTCTTTTGGGTAGTGCGTTCGTTTTTACCGGATTATTTACAATTGAGCATGAGTTGTCATTGGCGTTTCACCAACTTGAATGTGGCGTTTCGGGCGGTGGTGGGAGAGCCCACGCGATCGTTGCACGTGTACTCGGACGTGGCAGGCAGTACGATTGTGGGCAATCGCGTGACCGATTTGTTGCGTGAAATCCAGTACAAGCGGCAAGGACGTGGCACCATGTACTTTGAACCGTTGCACATTCAATACCTACCTCTTCGTAACGAAGTCGTGGAAATTATTCATGTTCAAGTAGCTGAAACGATTGGTACCGGAGGAGACTTGGTCAAGTTTGGTGACGGCCATACCATTGTCACGTTGCACTTCAAAAAAGGATAAAAAAGGAGACTTTACAGAATTGCTTTTAATCATGTCTGTTAAAAAGCGAAGAACGACCAAACGGAGGACGAAAGGGCCCAAAAAACGAACCACCAAAAGATCAACAGTGCGAAGGGGACGGAGACAACATCCGCAACGAGTGCCCGTGCCAGATTTTGTTGTTGACGATCAAGTGGGTGAAGGAATTGCAAGCGTGATAGCAGGACTTCCCAAAGCCGCTTGGAGTATTACCAAAGGGTTGGAAAAACTCGCCAAAAAGAATGCGAGAAAATCTCATTTGAAACGTATGGAGGAGATTCGAAGTGGAAAACGAAAACGCTATGCAGGAGAATCTTTCACATGTAACATAATGTGAGTATAAAAAGAGAACACCAGAGTGGAAAAACAATCATCACAAAAACAACATGCGGGGTGGAAGTTTGACACGTTTTCGTACAGATGAGGCCTATGGTCAAGAGGGGTCCGGCTTATTGAAAGGCATCTTGCAGGGAGGCTTACAAG
This sequence comes from Siderastrea siderea, assembly GCA_964030785.1. Taxonomy (NCBI): domain Eukaryota; kingdom Metazoa; phylum Cnidaria; class Anthozoa; order Scleractinia; family Rhizangiidae; genus Siderastrea; species Siderastrea siderea. The sequence continues at coordinate 3,369,506 of OZ034977.1, forward strand.
GTCTTATAAAAAGTCGTAACCCTTTAAAAGTGCCAACAAACACTTTGAATGGTCTTGCAACAGGATTGAAACGAGGTGTGAAACGAAAAGCCGAAGAAGCTCTGAAAAAGGAAATACGTAAACGAGCCAAACAAGTGTTGAAACGAAAGGACGTTAATAAAGCCGTGAAAGTTGCTGCTGCTTTGTTTCCAAAACACGCCAAAAGAGCTCGAGACATTTTTGGTGTGTAAAAATGCAACCGATTCCTTCGAGGGTTCGACGCGTTCGAAGTGAAAGAGGACTGCCTCAACGTGGTGGATTTGTACCATTGTGGAAAATTTTGAAAATGCCTCGACAGCGAGGGGGATGGATAAGTCAAGACGTAAGTCGACCTCCTGGCTACGACTTCTCAAGATTGCTCGCACGGGGAAAGCATAAAAACCGTTCCCAACGTAGAAGAGGTACTAGTAGTCAACGAAAAAGACCGAGAAGAAGAAGACAACGGCGCTGAAAAAATGACTGAAAATACCATAGCGACTCACAACATGTCTGAGGGAACGACGAATGGTGCTCTCAATCTGTTCAAGGTTCCAAAAACAGACATCAGTACGGTTGCCTATCGAATGGTTACCATTCAACCAACGACGACAGGCATTAACCCCATGGAATTTGTCATTCCTGGGTTGGATGGTCTTACCGATTTGGGAAGGAGTTACTTCACCATGGAATTGGCATTGAAAAAAGACGATGGGGGAAATTTGGTTGATGCTGAAAAATTGTGGCCTGCCAACAATTTGGCCCACGCCATTATCAAACAAATCAATTTGCACTTGAATGGAACTTTGATCAGCCCACAATCGGACACGTACCACTACAAGGCTTACTTTGAATCTCTTCTCAACTTTGACCGAGCCGACGGTAAAACCATCTTGAGACCAAGTGGATGGTACAATGCATTGGATTCTCCCCCCGAGTGGACAGCCAACAACACCAACAAGACAGGACCTCATCAACATTACACTGATTTGCCCCAGAATCAGAAAAACACTCTGGATGCCATGATTGCTGAAACTGCTGAGTATGCTGGAGGAAGGACAAGATCTTTGGTTTTCAAACCGCATTTGGAAGTCTTTCACACTGGCAAAGTGTTGGTGCCTGGAGTGGAAATAAAAATGAAATTTCATTTCAATAGCCCCAATCTCTTCATGAATGGAGTTGGTTTGGCAGCGCGTTTGAATGAAGCTGATATCAAAATTCGGTTTCACATGTGTCAACTGAGGTTGAATGAAACCGTTTTCATGAATCTGAGTGCCAGGAGGGAAGACGGTGAAGTTGCTGTTTATCCCACTGTTCGTAGTGAAATCAGAACCTTCAGCATGGATGGGGCCCTGACTCGCTTTGACATACCTAACCTGTTTCAAAACCGAGTGCCTGACAGAATGATTGTTGGTCTAGTGGACAGCCGTGCGTTCAATGGAGCAGTCACCCGAGATCCCTTCTGCTTTCAGAAATTTCAGTTGACTTCCATCAAGCAGATTGTGAAAGGGGAAGAATATCCCTATGAAACCCTCCAGCTGGTGGGCAACAACTCCTCCAAAGATCTGTTGGGATACTTTAGATTTCTGCTAGCCAGTGGTGTTGTGTGTAAAATGAAAGGAAACATGGTCGAACAAGATGACTGGGGGCAAGGCAAGGGATGCACTCTGTTCATGTTTGACAATGTAGCCAGTGGTTGTGCCGACAGTGCCAATCTCAACCCCAGACAAAGTGGAGACCTTCAACTGAAGCTCGAATTCCGAGCAGCACCAGGCAGCAATATAACTGTAATCGTCTACGGAGAATTTGAGAATCTCATTGAGATCGACAAGAACGGAGCTGTGCTGTACGACATCTACATACACTAAAAAAGATGGAGCATGTTGCCTTGACCGACCAACAGTTAACTTACTTGGCAAGAGAAGACCCAAAGTTGAAACCAAAGTTTTATGGTGTGGTGCCCTGTGATGGTTTACCCAAGTCGCCCGTCAAAGACATGACGAGACCCAGAGGCTATATTGTGAACACAGACCCTCACGACCAGCCCGGTCAGCACTGGATTGCTTTGTGGACTCAAGGAAATGTGTGTGAAGTGATGGACAGTTACGCCCTCCCCTTGGACTTTTACCATCAAGCCGCTCCCTTGAAAGATTGGGTGATGAAACATTGGAAGTACGTGGTGAGCAATGGAAGGTCCCTTCAAGGAATTCACAGTAAAGCTTGTGGACATTACGCCTTGATGTATTTGAAGTGTCGCGCTCATGACATGAACTTGCAAGATTTTACAAACAATTTTTCAACATATGATAGAGTAAACAATGATCACGAAGTAGGACAAATGATCAAAGAGCTAATTACTAATCAAGATGAAAAAGGGTGGGAAAAAGTGTGTTGTTGCACTCATCTTCAAACTTGTCAATCACCACATGATCAAATGATTACTACTTAAATAAAAGAGTGAAATGTGAAAAAACTTGAGTCATTCTTGAGTCATCATGCAGAGGTGCAAACCATTTCGTTTTCACACCCCTTCTTCAATTTTGGAAGTGGGACCTTCGGGATGTGGTAAAACCGTGTTTACACAAAAACTCCTTTTGGAGAACTCGGATTTGTTTGAAACACCCCCATCTCAAGTTCATTATTGCTACGGTGCATGGCAAGATGGGTTTCGACCCATGAAAGATGAAGGTGTTGTTTTTCACGAGGGGATTCCAGACCACCAGGAATTAGCGAAATGGTTCCCAAAGGGAAGAGGTGTTTTGGTGTTAGACGATTTAATGGATGAAGGAAGTGGCGACAAGCGTGTTTTGGATCTCTTCACCAAACATTCCCATCATCAAAACATTACAGTGCTGTATTTGTGTCAGGACATGTTTCCCGTAGGGAAATATGCCAAAAGCATTTCCCGCAATGCTCATTACATCGTGGCATTCAAAAACCCCCGGGATCAATTGGGTGTACGAAATGTCTTGTTGCAATCGTTTCCCTCCGATTGGAAAGACTGTTTGGAAACCTTTCACATGGCAACATCCCGCCCTTTTGGGTACTTGGTTTTGGATTTGCACCCGGCCTCGTCGGATGAATTTAGGTTGTGGAGCAATCTGTTAAAAGGAGAGGGTTGGACAAGGAGTTATCACAAACAACCAAATGGAGTCACCGAGAAGAAGTAAGAGACTGCGAGGAGGTAGCCCCGACTTGGGCTGGATGTGCTTTGAAAAACTGATAGGGGATCATCATCTCAATGGAATGAGTATGGAGGACATGGATTTTGAAAAGATGAGAGAGGTATATAAATTAGCTCGTTTGAGAAAAGGACAAAAAATTCGACAACTTGTTAGAGAGTACAACGAGACTTATTTTCGTGAATTGATACAAACTCTGCAAGAGGAAGCATGTCGTCTGATGATGGATCCCGACGTCGTAGGCAAGCTTTTCAAGGTGCCGTATCACCTGCGGGGGTCGGCACGTCGGTCTCTAATCAAGTATCTCCTGACACACTTCAAGAATAAGAAGACACAGAGCCAATTGATCAAGCTTTTGCAAACATGGGAATTGCTGACATGAGAGCTTATTTGGATGCATTACCCCCTCCTAATTCTCTTTTGGCACCAACTGGAATTGGGAGTCGCGCGTCTAATTCCCCAGTAAGTAGTGGTGCACGAACCCCTGCGAGTCACATAAGTGTACCCTCGGCGGGTGGATCGCGAGACGCGACTGGTGTAGGGAGTGTGAATAGAAACAACCGAAGTCGAAGTAGGAGTCAAAGTCGAAGTCGCAGCAGTACTCCTCGTGCAAGACGAGGTCGTGGACCACGCGTAAGGGGAGGTTTGACAAGAAGACCGTTGCACTCTTCACCAATTTCACCCCGAAGTCAAAACTCAACACCGTCGTATCACCCGAGAAATTTGAATCAGGCTGATTTACAGCGCCGTTTGCAGATGTTAATGCAAGACCAAGAACAATTAGCACAGGGGAGAGAAATCAAAAACATCACCATGACCAATAGTATAGTGACAAGTTATAAACAGGGCGGTAGTCCTTCGGTGCAAACCAATTCATCTCGACTTTCGACGTGAACAGCAAAATGGGTTCCAAGGAGCAACTTGTAGTGTCTCTGGTAAACGACCCGCAGTCGACTTACAATGCCTCCAAACTGGAACCAGAACTATTGCAACGCATGGACTCGTTGTATGCTTTCTACCACAAACAATGGTGGTGTTACAAAAATATGTTGAATCATTTCAAATGTCGCAATGCTCTGTTCAACGGGTTGGCCTTGTTGCTGGTGGCCATTGGAACGATCGTGGGTCCCGTTCTGGAAAACGTCATACTGGTGACTTGTTTGGCTGCGGTTGGAACTGTTGTCAAAGGATGGAATGATTTCAAAAACTATCGTTTCAAAGAAGAGATGAGTCGATTTGCCTTCACCACCTATGCCAAAACTTTGATCGAGTTGCGTACGTTTGTGCGTGGTTTGCCACCAGAGGGTTTGGAAGGGTTTTTAGTCAAGATGCAAACCTTGGATGACACTATCATCGACTTTACACCCCCCTTGCCTAAACATTGTGTACAGAAGTATCTTCGTTTACATCGATATCGATCAGTGAGCGGACAATGCTACGTTGACGGCCGATCTAGACCCTTGATGTCCAAAAGTCATTGGGAGGAAAAGGATAAAAAAAAGTGCTCCCATCCACCACTGCCACTTTCTACACCATGGTCGTCCGACGGGGCAAACAAAAAAGAGGAAAAAGAAGAAAAGGAAGAAGGGTACAAAGAGGTGGTGCTCTGATTCGACGCAAACCCCGAACAGTGGACAAAATTGCTGAGGGAATGAGCATGTTTCTAGCCGGACCGGCTCCTACGTTTGCCACAGCCTTTGGTAAATTGGGATCCCAAGCTTTAAAAGGCATCACTGACAATGTCAAATTTTACAAACGCCGAAAGCGTGGGAAACGATGAAACGCGTTAAGCGCCACTTGCCATTTTTGAAGTCCATATTACAAGAAGCCAATCGTTTGAAACGTCAAGATCTTTTGAAACATGCCAATGCAGATCAAATCAATGCCTTGAGCGAAGTGGTTTTGAACTTACTGAAAAACAAGATTCCCATCACACCACCCATCATGGCCAAACTACGACCTCATAAAAGCACCTTGAGAGAAGTTGGACGACGTAAAAATTCAGTCAAAAGACGACGAGAGTTATTGATAGGTCAACAAGGGAGCGGATTGTTTCGGGGTCTCAACGACGTACTATGCCAATGTACCAAATGAATCTAGTTGCTTGGGTGAAATTGTTGCAAGACGCGAACCGGGAGTCATCGAAATGGGAAGAGAATTCGTGGTATTGGAAACATAAATATGAAGAGCTGTATCGCGAATACATGTGCATTCTGGTATCTCAACTGTGCGAAAGCTGTCGTGAAATAGAAGACGGAGAACTTTGTTCAAAGTGCCGAGAACTACCGGGATGTAAGAAGTCTACATGATTCCTAAAAATGAAATGGATAAATTAATCCAATACTACAAGGGAGAATTGACTGAAAATGCTCAGTTGACAAAAGCAGCCAAGTTGGCCGCGGAAAAACACGTGTTGTTGAATTCTGGGTTACCTCCACCTATTATCAATGCGAAAACGAAACCATTGAGTCAAGAGCTGATGAAGCTTACCAAACGCATTCGTCAATTTCCCGGTGGAGTTGGACCCGGTGGTCAAGGTGGGATTCCTGGTGAAGACGAGGAAGAAGGCGATTTGGTAACAGGGCCTGTTGAACAATGGCTAAAGCAAATGATAAAAGGAACCCCCTCAACACCCAAACCCACAATTTCTTCACCGTCTAAAAAAGGCAAAGCTGCTTCAACAAGCCGAATTCCTGTTAGAGTAAAAGCGGAGGGCATTCAAAAAAGGTTATCCGATATTCGGGAAAGACGAAAAGCTTTGCTGGAATCCATTGACAACATTAGAAAAGGCAAAGGTAAAGGCAAAGGCAAAGGCAAAGGCAAAGGCAAAGGCAAAGGACCTAGTAGAGAACTTGAAAAGTTGAAACCCTTACCAGATTGGGAAGATTGGGCCAAAGGCAAAAAGTTGAGGCGCAAGTTGGATTACGACGATAGTGATTAAAAAAACATGGGAGCAAGAAAGAGAAAAACCCAACCACCGACCAGACGAAAAGGAATCAAACGAAAAAGAAGTCAAAAAGGATGGGGATTTGATATTCAAAAATGGCTTGCCAAAACAGGCATGGAATTTCATTGGCCTGGATATCAATACATGGGGCCCGGTACACATTTGGCCAAACGTTTGAAACGAGGAGATCCCGGCATCAACCGATTGGACAAGATTGCCCAGCAGCACGACATTGATTACAGCAAAGCGGGACACAATTTGGAAGCCAAATGGAAAGCAGACGCCAAAATGATCAAGGCCATTGACCGTCTACCCGGTAGAAAAACATTAACGGAGCGCATTGTCAAAAAAATAATGCAAGCCAAAAAACGTTTGAAAATGTAAACTCTTTTTTTTATTATTGTTGTCATTAAAAAGTATTTAAAACACATTCATGCCTCCTCAGCCATGTCTGCTTTAGTGGGATAAGGTATGGGTTTTTTCCCAGGATAACACTGTCACGGAGAAACCCAACGATGGGGCATCCACTCGAACTAGTTAAAGAACAACAAACAAACATTCATTTCAACACTTTATTGTAGTTGAATACAATGTTACAACAGTTGCACTCGCAATTCCTATCACTACAGTTACAACATCTACATTGGGCATACATTTTACAGCCAGTCAACTTTTCCCACTCAACTCTTTTACCTCTCCATCCACGCCTTTCTAAAACACTCCTAATTCCTATTCCTTTGATACCCACTCCTTGAATAATACCTTCATACTTTTTCCAAAAATTGGCTTCTTTAGAAATATGTTTCGGGGAACACATACAAATAGATATGCCAAATTCCATTTGTTCGTGCACCTGAAAAATTAATAAAACAAACTTTTCTTAACAGCATGTTTTCTTAATCTCAGCAACTTGGCGCGTCTCAAAGTTTGCAAAAACTTGACATAACAATGGGAACATTCAGTGCGATGCCAACTCACGGAAGAGGTCATCTGTAAATGAACCTGCGGAGGACAATTGAAGTGGACGCTCACAACCAAAACATAACTTCAACAAGCGTTTCAAAATTAACATCTTTGTTGAGAATGAAAAATTACGTTGAAATTTCAATTCACATGGCAAACAACGAAAACGGTGCCACTTTGGAGAATTCTTCATTTCGTCTTGCACCTGAAAAAATACATTTTTAAAGTTCGCAGTCAAACATTACATCATTTCATTCTCGAGGTCAGCCAATACTTAAAACAAGGCATCCATTTGTACGTGAACCTAAAAAGAACAAGTAGTGTCTTCTAAAAACGATCTTTATGTTTTAAACGTATAATAATGATGAATAATATTGAATGAAAAAGCAGTCCATCTGAACGTGGACCTGAAAACGCTCATGAACACTCATGACACTCGTGACACTCATGACACACTCATGACACTCATGACCTGAACACTCTCATGAACACTCATGACCTGAACACTCTCATCATGTGTACTACGTTTTAAACTTACAATCTGCCATGTCGGATAATGTGGAATAATACGAGAAATTCTGTTTATTTTTATAAATGTGTCTAAACCTAAAGTAACACTGATGACACTTAGAGTAATGCCAATCGAGTAAGAAGTCCATCTGAACGTGGACCTGAAAACGATAAGAAACAAGTTCGTTTACTTTTCAAATACACTCTCATCATGCGTACAATAGCCACTTGTTTTTTCGACCGTTGAAATTTACAATAAAAATCAATTTCACATCGAACACAACTAAAGCGATGCCACTTTTCCTTTGTCATTTGGGTCATCACCTGAAAAGATCGTCACAAATCCTTTTCAGTAATCGAGTAGATGCCAACAGGTGATATCTATTACACCAATAGCACCGACGGAAAAAAGACGATGATCACATTTCTGAAATCACCTACAAAGTCAATAAATTCGAATTAATGGATGATGTGCACAACACAGCCAACACCACATCATCTCGGGTTTATTGTCTAAATGTTTTTTAAAGTGATATTGTTCACAATAAGAACACCAAATCAATGTTGTTGGCAGTTCCATTTCTTCCAACACCTATCAAAAATCACAAAAGCTTTTCGTCATTAAAAACGCAACACTTCTGGCACGAAGAGCACCACATAAAAAACGACGATGTTGACATTCGTCTTCCAAATGTTTTTCATAGTGAAATTGATGACAATAAGAACACCAAATCATTGACGCCTCCATTTCTTTAATCACCTATTTAAATAACAAAAGTTTTTTTTATCAATGCCAGATATTCTGGTACGTGTTCATTTCTTCCATTACCTATCAAGAATGACAAGTCATCCATTGGTAAAACAAATACGTTTCCACTCGAGGGCAATGGGAATGAGAATGAGTGTGATGACCACAATCAAAAAGAGGTTCGAATCCGTTCCAAAGCAAACAGTTGGCTTTGGGACAATCATAAGCTTCCAAATCAACGTGTGGAATATTCAATCGGGACAATAACTGTTTTTCAATTGTTCCTCCCTTGTAGGCGACAACATCTTTATCGAGGGAAAAGAGTTTCTCGTGCAACGTTTTCACTACAAACTCGACCAAATACCACTCGGCGGCATTCTCTTGTGAGCGTGCTTCAAAAGGAAGCGCGTGGATGTTGTGGAACACGTAACTCACAGTCCGCTTATCCCTCGGAGATAAAGAGTTGTATTGAACTTCAGGTTTAAAATGAAAGCTATCCGAAAATCCATTCATGTCGCACCATCCCACTTCGCGAACAATCACTCTATTCCCTCGGAGAACGAAACCTTCGATATCCAATATCATACACACTTGACGCAAACCGGGGTTAATATGAATGGGTGCAATGGAAAACGACGTCGGCGTGGTTTATGCAGGGTGTAAGCTAAATCCCGCTTCAATAGATTCTGTGCCACTTTCAACGGTACTCCCCATGCCTTGGCAAATCGTTGAATTCCTCCCAAACTACCCTTCGCTTTTGGATCGTGATAACGCTTGAGCAATGCTTGTGCCACGGATACTTTTTTCACGGACTTCTTCTTTCGAGGTGCCATAGCTCATTCAACAGGGTAGGTATTGAAGGAATACGAGAGGGGTGCGTCTTTTGAATGATTCGATACCAGCGCCAAGCGTCAGGATGATGTTGCAACCACAACACAAATACCGTCCAACGGTACAAATTCAATTCGACATGGGTTTCTTCAAAAACTTGGAGCGGGTGTGTCTCGTCAACATAATCGGGAATGGGTATCCTATTTTCTTCTTCTTGTCTTTCGTACAAACACTGACAAAGGGACTTGTGACAAACCCATTGCACAAGAGATCCTCCCCATTCCCACAACCAATCCCACACCACACGCATGAAAACACTCTCCATTTCAGTTTCAAAATGAACTTTAATTCTCAACACACTAACTTTTAAAATCTTTACAATTAATAAAAAATTCAATCGAGTGTTCATTCACAGTGTTTCTAAAAGAGTCCAGTTTGGTCGTACCATTTCCTGCCATAACGTGCAGATTCAAAATTGGCTCTCCACCTCTTTTCGCTATCGGAATACTTGGGTGGAGCAGGTGCTGGTGGTGGTGGTGGTGTGACTGTGTCGGTGGTACTCTTTTCTTTAATGGCTCTCAACAGCTGAAGGTCTTCCTCTGTGAACGGTTCCCCCCAGGTGTTTCCATCAACTCGGGGTAGATCTTTTTCTTCATCAAACCATTTCAGGTACTTTTCAGTCAGGGGGAGATCGCTCCAATTGAAGAACTTGCACTTTTTTCCAGAACTGGAACAACCAACGTACAATCGTCCAGGGTTCTTCTCTGAACTACTTTGACGAATGATAACGGGTTGACGACAGAAGCAGACCAGGGTTTCCCACTTATCGCAAATAGTGGGGTGGACATTCCTGTACACTTGTCTCATGTACTCTTCAGCACTATCTTCAGGGCAAAAGAGGAGGCAGGGTTGTCTGGGACATTTCACGTAATGCCATCCCCCTTTGGACACTCGTTTCTCCAAACGCACGTCGTGCTGCAGGCAAACCATGTAGTCAGTCTTGATGGGTGGGGGTTGCACTTTTGGGGAGGGTTTGTCCTTCAGAAATCCCGGGCTTTGAAAAATGGTTGCCATTCGAACCATTCTTGCCAATCCATCATCTTCTTTTTTCGGTTCTGGTTCAAGTTCTGGTTGGAGCTTGGCATACACGCCCGGCACGGGGGACACATTGCCATATTCCAAATCAGAATCCCGCACTTCTTCTCTCAATGGCTTTTTGTAAATCATTCGGGCTTTGAGGGCTTTCTTTTTGTCACCATTCATCATCTTTTCGAAATCTTCGATGCTGTCAAACACCCCCACAGACTGCACAGCCTTTTTGAAACTGAGAGACATTTCATTCTTCTTCTCATCAGCGACTTTCTCTTTTTCTTCAGAGCTGTTGTTGTCGAACGTAAAAGCAGCCACGTTTTCCAAAGGAGTTGAATAATCTTCAACTTGAATTTGGTTCAATTCGTTCAACAACTCTTGAACAGCCGCAGCCGTTTCGTCTTCAGCAGGTGACTGAACTTCAACAGGGGCGATCGGGCTCTCAAGAATTTCAATCGTGGGCTCTCTCTTCTTCTTCTTGTTCTTGTCCGTGTGAGAACCACCTTTTCTCTTTCTGGAAGGCACTTCGCCAACAAATTCGACTTCAGCCATCTTTCTGAAACTTCTCTTCTCAACTGTGATTTTTCCCTTCAACTTAGTCGTCCTTTATACAATCACTTTTAATTCTGATTGGTTTTCAAAACTTCATCAAATATCCATATAAGGACATACTTAATCGCGATTGGTTCCTTTCGTTCTGTTTTTTCATTGGTCAGAAAATACCTCTCACATTAACCATATAAGAAAAAACTGTTTCCAATTGGTCAGTTAATATGTTTTTTCATTGGTTCCTCAATACCCCACGCTTTGCCTATATAAGGAAACTGTTTCTCTGATTGGTTGTTTCACTTGATCATTTTGTCCATAAATTCGGTGTTTTCTTAACTTGTTTCTTCATTCTCAAAAAAGACGAAGAAGAGAGAGAGAGAGAACTCAGGTAAAATGCCTCCAAACATGATGACTAATGAAGAAGAAATGCAATTGACTATTGGTCACGGACATGTATTGTATACGGGGGGTGCAGACGGAACAGACATCCTAGCAGAGGAAATGGCCAGGGAATATGGAATGCAAATTGAAGTGATTGTTCCGCCAAATCATCCCCGTGCAAAGTTCACTTCACCTGCTTCTGTCGAAGTGTTGATACAAGCCGATCCTGCCATAGGTGCTGCTGCTCACAAGTTGTGTAAACGTGTTCCAACTCACTTTTACACTCTCTCCCTCTTGCAGCGCAATTACCACATTGCCAGAAAAGCCCATACCGTCTTTGCCTTTGGAAAACTGTGTGCAGACAAAAAAAGAGTGGAAGGAGGAACTGGGTGGACTGTGCAATTAGCCATAGATCAGGGTAAGGAAGTCTTCCTGTTTGACACCAACACCAATCAGTGGTATCGGTCAGAAAATACCTACAACATCGAAAACTCCTGTCTCAAAAAAGTGACATCATTTAAACCCTGGGGCACTCTTCGACTACCCACCCTTCATCAGAGCAGTGCTGTGGTTGGTTCGCGAGACATTACTCCTGCAACAAGGGCAGCAATCAAGAACTTGTTCCAGAGAACATTCTGTCTACCCGAAAACATTGAGCAAGTAAGACTAGAGCTGGAAGGACTTCATTTGTAAAACATGAAGCGTGTTCGTTTTTCAAACCAAGTCAAAACTTACACTCCTGTCATGAGCAATAACACTTTTTATTTACTCCGATTTGATCCTCTTGTTTCGGAGGAAGACATAACTGTGAGATCTTCTCCTTTTCAATTAAAACGAAAACGACTGAAAAAATACATGCATTTAATTCATAGTCAACGAAAAGAAAAATTCAGTGACAAAAAACGTGTGCGTTTACAACAATTGTTAGATAAAGCTAATAAACATTTGTAATTGTTCTACTTGGGTTAAATAATAAACATGAAAACGTCACGCTATATGTCTTATTGATTGTCTTTCCATATTCCCTCATAATAATGACAAACCTTACGCCAATGTCTCGATGTTTCACGCAAGTCTGGAAATTTAATATCCAAACACGTTCTCATTTTTTCAAAGTCTTTCATAAACATCGTTCTTGCCCACTTTGCCAATGTTGAAAAATCATTACAATGTCGTAAATCAAACGGCAACACATGATTCAGCAAAGTTGATGTGAGGGATTCATCCGCAGTTCCTCTCTCTGAAGCGTGACGGATGTAATTTTCTTCATCGACCAGACAAGGGTCAGCAATTCAATAAAAGCCGCCACGCGATCTCTATTCAACACACGCCACGTTTCTTCTCTTCTTTCTCTGATCCTCTCGGCCAATCGAGCCAAATGTGATCTCTCGGGTCTTGTTATTAAACGCAATGCTTCTCGTCCAAAAATATTCTGAAAAGAATCCAAACATCGCAAAGGTCTTCGACGTGGCTTCATAATTTCACCCTTACACGCTTCAGACATGAGCCAAAATGACGCCGTTACCGACAAACAAACCAATGCAATCATAATTAATAATAAACCTAAGATCTCGTGACGTACGCCACGTTTCTTCTCTTCTTTCTCTGATCCTCTCGGCCAATCGAGCCAAATGTGATCTCTCGGGTCTTGTTATTAAACGCAATGCTTCTCGTCCAAAAATATTCTGAAAAGAATCCAAACATCGCAAAGGTCTTCGACGTGGCTTCATAATTTCACCCTTACACGCTTCAGACATGAGCCAAAATGACGCCGTTACCGACAAACAAACCAATGCAATCATAATTAATAATAAACCTAAGATCTCGTGACGTATTTCCCCTCAGCCTCGACCTCACATCGAGACCCAACATGAAAGCGAGGTTTTCTGGAACATGAAAGCGAGGTAAACCACCCCAAACCAGCCTACAATACTACTCAGATTAGGGTGGTTATTACCGTGGTTTAAAAAGAGCAGATTAGGGTGGTTAATGCGGTGGTTATAACTGGGCAGATTAGGGTGGTTATTACGGTGGTTAAAAAGGGGCAGATTACGATGGTTATTACGGTGCTTAAAATGGAACAGATTAGTGTGTTTATTACGGTGGTTAAAAAGGGGCAGATTAGGGTGGTTATTACGGTGGTTTAAAAAGGGCAGATTAGGGTGGTTGTTACGGTGGTTGAAAAGGGGGAGATTTGGGTGGTTTTTAAGGTCGTTAAATAGGGGAAAATTAGTGTGGTTATTTCGGTGGTTAAAAAGGGGCAGATTAGGGTGGTTATTACGGTGGTTAAAAAAGGTGCAGATTAGGGTGGTTAATACAGTGGTTAAAAAGGGACAGATTAGGGTGGTTATTACGGTGGTTAAAAAAGAGCACATTAGGGTGGTTAATACTGTGGTTATTAATGGGCAGATTAGGGTGGTTAATACGGTGGTTATAAATGGGCAGTTAAGAGTGGTTATTACGGTGGATCAAAAGGTTCAGATTATGGTGGTTATTATTGTGGTTAAAACAGAGCAGATAAGGGTGGTTAATACGGTAGTTATAAATGGGCAAATTAGGGTGGTTATTACGGTGGTTAAAAAGGGGCAGATTAGGGTGGTTATTACGGTGGTTAAAAAAGAGCAGATTAGGGTGGTTATTACGGTGGTTAAAAAAGAACAGATTAGGGTGGTTATTACGGTAGTTAAAAAAGAGCAGATTAGGGTGGTTATTACGGTGGTTGAAAAAGAGCAGATTAGGGTGGTTATTACGGTGGTTAAAAGAAGGCAGATTACGGTGGTTATTACGGTGGTTAAGAAAGAGCAGAATAGGTCGGTTATTACGGTGGTTTAAAAAGAGCAGATTAGGGTGGTTATTACGGTGGTTAAAAAAGAGCACATTAGGGTGGTTATTACGGTGGTTAAAAAGGGGCAGATTTTGGTGGTTATTACGGTGGCTAAAAAGGTTCAGATTAGGGTGGTTATTACGGTGGTTAAAAAAGAGCAGATTAGGGTGGTTATTACGGTGGTTAAAAAAGAGCAGATTAGGGTGGTTATTACTGTGGTTTAAAAAGAGCAGATTAGGGTGGTTATTACGGTGGTAAAAAAAGAGCACATTAGGGTGGTTATTACGGTGGTTAAGAAGGGGCAGATTATGGTGGTTATTACGGTAGTTAAAAAGGTTCAGATTATGGTGGTTATTACGGTGGTTAAAAAAGAGCAGATTAGGGTGGTTATTACGGTGGTAAAAAAAGAGCACATTAGGGTGGTTATTACGGTGGTTAAGAAGGGGCAGATTATGGTGGTTATTACGGTGGTTAAAAAGGTTCAGATTATGGTGGTTATTACGGTGGTTTAAAAAGAGCAGATTAGGGTGGTTATTACGGTGGTTAAAAGAGAGCAGATTAGGGTGGTTATTACGGTGGTTAAAAAAGAGCAGATTAGGGTGGTTATTACAATGGTTAAAAAAGAGCAGATTAGGGTGGTTATTACGGTGGTTAAAAAATTGCAGATTAGGGTGGTTATTACGGTGGTTAAAAAAGGGCAGATTAGGTTGGTTATTACGGTGGTTTAAAAAGAGCAGATTAGGGTGGTTATTACGGTGGTGAAAAAGGGGCAGATTAGGGTTGTTATTACCTTCGTGAAAAAAGAGCGGATTAGGGTGGTTAATACAGTGGGTATTAAGGGACAGATTAGGGTGGTTAATACGGTGGTTATAAATAGGCAGTTAAGAGTGGTTATTACGGTGGATCAAAAGGTTCAGATTATGGTGGTTATTATTGTGGTTAAAAGAGAGCAGTTTAGGGTGGTTAATACGGTAGTTATGAATGGGCAAATTAGAGTGGTTATTACGGTGGTTAAAAAGGGGCAGATTAGGGTGGTTATTACGGTGGTTAAAAAGGGGCAGATTAGGGTTGTTATTACGGTGGTTAAAAAGGGGCAGATAAGGGTGGTTATTACGGTGGTTAACAAGGGGCAGATTAGCGTTGTTATTACAGTGGTTGAAAAAGGGCAGATTAGGGTGGTTATTGCGGTGGTTAAAAAGGGGCAGATTAGGGCGGTTATTACGGTGGTTAAAAAGGGGCAGATTAGGGTGGTTAATGCAGTGGTTATAAATGAACAGATTAGGGTGGTTATTACGGTGGTTAAAAAGGGGCAGATTAGGGTTGTTATTACGGTGGTTAAAAAGGGGCAGGTTAGGGTGGTTATTAGGGTGGTTAAAAAGGGGCAGATTAGGGTGTTATTACGGTGGTTAAAAAAGGGCAGATTAGGGTGGTTATTACGGTGGTTATAAATGGGCAGTTAAGAGTTGTTATTACGGTGGTTCAAAAGGTTCAGATTATGGTGGTTGTTATTGTGGTTAAAAAAGAGCAGATTAGGGTGGTAAATACGGTGGTTATAAATGGGCAGATTAGGGTGGTTATTACGGTGGTTAAAAAAGGGGCAGATTAGGGTGGTTATTACGGTGGATAAAAAGGGGCAGATTAGAGAGGTTATTTCGGTGGTTAAAAAGGAGCAGATTAGGGTGGTTATTACGGTGGTTAAAAAGGGACAGATTAGGGTGGTTAATACGGTGGTTAAAAAGGGGCAGATTAGGGTTGTGATTACGGTGGTTAAAAAGGGGCAGATTAGGGTGGTTTGTTACGGTGGTTAAAAAGGGGCAGATTAGGGTGGTTATTGCGGTGGTTAAAAAGGGGCAGATTAGGGCGGTTATTACGGTGGTTAAAAAGAGGCAGATTAGGGTGGTTAATGCGGTGGTTATAAATGAACAGATTAGGGTGGTTATTACGGTGGTTAAAAAGGGGCAGATTAGGGTGGTTTGTTACGGTGGTTAAAAAGGGGCAGATAAGGTTGGTTATTGCGGTGGTTAAAAAGGGGCAGATTAGGGCGGTTATTACGGTGGTTAAAAAGGGGCAGATTAGGGTGGTTAATGCGGTGGTTATAAATGAACAGATTAGGGTGGTTATTACGGTGGTTAAAAAGGGGCAGATTAGGGTTGTTATTACGGTGGTTAAAAAGGGGCAGATTAGGGTGGTTATTACGGTGGTTAAAAAGGGGCAAATTAGGGTGGTTATTACGGTGGTTGAAAAAGGGTAGATTAGGGTGGTTATTGCGGTGGTTAAAAAGGGGCAGATTAGGGCGGTTATTACGGTGGTTAAAAAGGGGCAGATTAGGGTGGTTAATGCGGTGGTTATAAATGGACAGATTAGGGTGGTTTTACGGTGGTTAAAAAGGGGTAGATTAGGTTGGTTATTACGTTGGTTAAAAAGGGGCAGATTAGGGTGGTTATTACGGTGGTTAAAAAAGAGCAGATTATGGTGGTTAATACGGTGGTTATAAGTGAGCAGATTAGGGTGGTTATTACGGCGGTTAAAAAGGGGCAGATTAGGGTGGTTGTTACGGTGGTTAAAAAGGGGCAGATTAGGGTGGTTATTACGGTGGTTAAAAAGGGGCAGATTAGGGTGGTTATTACGGTGGTTATAAAAGGGCAGATTTGGGTGGTTATTGCGGTGGTTGAAAAGAGGCAGATTAGGGTGGTTATAACTGTGGTTAAAAAGGGGCAGATTAGCGTGCTTATTACGGTGGTTAAAAAGGGGTAAATTAGGGTTGTTATTACGTTGGTTAAAAAGGGGCAGATTAGGGTGGTTATTACAGTGGTTAAAAAAGAGCAGATTATGGTGGTTAATACGGTGGTTATTAATGGGTAGATTAAGGTGGTTAATACGGTGGTTATAAATGGGCAGTTAAGAGTGGTTATTACGGTGGTTAAAAAAGAGCAGATTAGGGTGGTTAAGACGGTGGTTATTAATGGGCAGATTAGGGTGGTTAATACGGTGGTTAGAAATGGGCAGTTAAGAGTGGTTATTACGGTGGTTGAAAAGGTTCAGATTATGGTGGTTATTATTTGTGTTAAAAAAGAGCAGATTAGGGTGGTTAATACGGTGGTTATAAATGAGCAGATTAGGGTGGTTATTACGGTGGTTAAAAAGGGGCAGATTAGGGTTGTTATTGCGGTGGTTAAAAAGGGGCAGATTAGGGTGGTTAATACGGTGGTTAAAAAGGGGCAGATTAGGGTGGTTATTACGGTGGTTGAAAAAGGGCAGATTAGGGTGGTTATTGCGGTGGTTAAAAAGGGGCAGATTAGGGCGGTTATTACGGTGGTTAAAAAGGGGCAGATTAGGGTGGTTAATGTAGTGGTTATAAAAGGGCAGATTAGGGTGGTTATTACGGTGGTGAAAAAGGGGTAGAGTAGGGTGGTTATTACGTTGGTTAAAAAGGGGCAGATTAGGGTAGTTATTACGGTGGTTAAAAAAGAGCAGATTATGGTGGTTGATACGGTAGTTATTAATGGGCAGATTAGGGTGGTGAATACGGTGGTTATAAATGGGCAGTTAAGAGTGGTTATTACGGTGGTTCAAAAGGTTCAGATTATGGTGGTTATTATTGTGGTTAAAAAAGAGCAGATTAGGGTGGTTAATACGGTGGTTATAAATGGGCAAATTAGGGTGGTTATTACGGTGGTTAAAAAGGGGCAGATTAGGGTGGTTATTACGGTGGTTAAAAAGGGGCAGATTAGGGTGGTTATTACGGTGGTTGAAAAAGGGCAGATTAGGGTGGTTATTGCGGTGGTTAAAAAGGGGCAGATTAGGGCGGTTATTACGGTGGTTAAAAAGGGGCAGATTAGGGTGGTTAATGTAGTGGTTATAAAAGGGCAGATTAGGGTGGTTATTACGGTGGTGAAAAAGGGGTAGAGTAGGGTGGTTATTACGTTGGTTAAAAAGGGGCAGATTAGGGTAGTTATTACGGTGGTTAAAAAGGGGCAGATTAGGGTGGTTATTACGTTGGTTAAAAAGGGGCAGATAAGGGTGGTTATTACGGTGGTTAAAAAAGGGCAGATTAGGGTGGTTATTGCGGTTGTTAAATAGAGGCAGATTAGGGTGGTTATTACGGTGGTTAAAAAGGGACAGATTAGCGTGGTTTTTACGGTGGTTAAAAAGGGCAGATTAGGGTGGTTATTACGGTGGTTAAAAAAGAGCAGATTAGGGTGGTTAATACGGTGGTTATTAATGGGCAGGTTAGGGTGGTTAATACGGTGGTTATAAATGGGCAGTTAAGAGTGGTTATTACGGTGGTTCAAAAGGTTCAGATTATGGTGGTTATTATTGTGGTTAAAAAAGAGCAGATTAGGGTGGTTAATACGGTGGTTATAAATGGGCAGATTAGGGTGGTTATTACGGTGGTTAAAAAAGGGCCAGATTAGGGTGGTTATTACGGTGGTTAAAAAGGGGCAGATTAGGGTCGTTATTACGGTGGTTAAAAAGGGGCGGATTAGGGTGGTTATTACGGTGGTTAATAGAGCAGTTTTCAATTGAGTGTCGAAAGTAATTTCGTGATTACTTTGGCTTTGGTTTTGGTTTGCGTGCCTATTGGCCTGGAAAAATGTGAGTAATTACTAAACCAATCACAGGCGAGGGATTTTATCTAGTAGCCAATCAAATTGCGAAGTAAAACCAATCGCTTGTTTGTTTTGGTTTTGCATCACGTAATGCAGTTCGCACTACGCATTCAAACTAAAATCAAACTTGTCGGAAAGAGATGTACGTTTTCTTTTCCTTTTCTTTTTGCTGAAAAAATACACCTCTCAACACTGGGCCGCGTAATCATGATGTCGTAAGTTTGCGTACTTTCAGTTCGTGACCGAAAAGGTTTACACAAGTAGCTTAGCTAATGTGAGACAATGGGTTGATGGCGTGGAGATTTAACCAGAGTGGTGGAGTGTACAAGAAGGGAGCAGCTTTTCCTGTACAGAAGCGATATCAAATTGCTGCGTCCTATCTTCAGAGTGGCAGTTATGGGGTCGCTGCAGCCGAAAACAAGTGCACGTACGACGCAGCGAGAAAAATCGTTGATAAGTTTTTGACGACTGGCCTTTTTGACCAGGGCGGCAGAGGCTCACCGCCGACGATAATGCAGCCTTGGAAAGTTGCTTACCTAGAAGCCCTTGTTACACACGATCCATTTATGTATCTCAGTGAAATTCAGACAGCCCTTCGAGACGACCTCAACTTGCCACCTGTGGAAATACCATCCATTCCGACAATTTGCAGAACTCTTGTTAATTTAGATTTGACGAGACATAAGGCCTCGAAGGTACCTTTGGAAAGATTTACGCCTGAGAACATTGCACGAAGAACAGCTTTTATCAACTGGCGAAGAACTGTGGATCCAAGGAAGCTTTATTTTATCGACGAGACTGCAATTCAACTTGCAGACGGGGTGCGAACTACCGGACGTTGTCACACGAACGGCAACATTCCCCTTGTCACCAGCAGAGCCGACGAAAGGGAGAAAATGTCAGTACTGAGTGCGATAGGATACAACGAGGGAGTTCTTGGCGCTTATCCTATTTATGGAAGCTTTAACAGGATCCAGTTTAACTATGGTATGAGAGAATATTTTATTCCTTTGATTCCACCTAACTCATTCTTAGTAATGGACAATGCATCAATCCACAACGAACGAGACTTGGTAAATCTGTTAGCACCCAGAAATATCACACTTGTTAAACTTCCGCCGTATTCTTACGATTTTAATCCAATAGAACTAGTTTTTGGTAGCGTCAAAGTCCATGTTAAAAGATGGCCCGAACTGCTCAGAGCCAATGTGCCATTTGCCATTGTGAATGCATTTTCGCAGGTTTCTGTGAACAGCGTCCAGAATTGTTATCGGAAGTGTTGGCGCGTTTTGAGTTAAAACTAATGTTATGGACCACCATTTGTTGACAATGTTTGTCTAGAATGGTTTATCTATTTGACAAGTTAGAATGGAGAGATTTCACAAAACCCATATAGTCAATTGCAAGTAAAAATAACAAATTACAAATAGAGTCTGACAATAGATGTGGTCCTTTATCAGGAGTAAAACATTGGTGTTTACATAAAGTTCTGTTGTTTTGTTGCTCGACAACATCAGAATAATCAGTGCTGATTATTGCCATAAGGATGTAAATAATAGCATTTAGCATAAAACACCATTGTTATTTATCTAATACAACAGCAGCCTATCTCTGCTTACCGTAAATCCTGAAGTAAGTTCCCGAGTTGTTTCTTTCAAAACTTGAAGTTTTTTCTTTAACATTTCATAAGTCGTAATAGTTTTTGAAGTTCGTGCTAATGTCCGATGTTAGCTGTTTTAAAATTACACTGAACATTACGTTTTATGAATAACTAGCCCCAGGTACTTTTAAAAGTAATGGTGGGGCGGGGGGGTGGGGTGCAGCAAAACTTTGTGGAATACATAAGGGGCACTTATTTCAGGATTTATGACATCTCGTAATTATTTCCATCCCTTAGTTTCCGGTCATGTTAAAACGCAGACTGCAGACTGTGCAGACTATGCAGACTGGTGATTTTTTAAAAAGTAAACTTTGATTTGTTGTACTTTTTAGTACTTTTCACTTTTGGTCGAGTTAAGATGCCATGGCCAGCAGCTTGGCACCGGGTTCTCAAAACAATAAATGCCCTGCAGGTGGGGAGGAGCAGTTCTATTTGCACAGCTTGGTGGAGCTGAAGTTCCCTTCTTTTTCTCCCACAAACTTTACAGTTCACCACTTTGCTTATTATTTGGCATAAGAGAAGAATAAAGGAGCCTTGGAAAGGAAGATGAACCACTCACTGCCTTTCCGAACGTTATGAAATTTTTAATTTCCAGTATGGGATGTTGCCACAAAACTTGCATTCCCCACTAAAAAATCCATTCACTATGTCACCATTGTGGCTCCTTGGCATTTATATCAGAAAAAATATATTCACTTTGACATTCGGCAATAAAAATCGGTTCACATTCGCTGAAATCTTTTCTCAGTAATTTGAATGCAAGCTTTACATAGAAGGTAGCAACTTAACAATTCCAAATGAATTTAAACCGATCAGATGCGAGTGAAATGTTTACACGATGTTGTCAACTTGATTATTTTTGTCTGTTTTGTGGTAGTGACACTGTACAGCAAAACAAACCAGAGTTGGCGTTCTTTTCTGCACAAAATTGCAAATCCATATCACTTCAGTCAGTAAGAATGGAGGAAAAACTACAGCTAGAACAGTGGAAATGTACATTTACATGTAAATTTGAGGAAACCGTTGCAAGAAATTGTGCGTCTTTGTCACATTGTTTTGAATTCACCGAGCTAGCAGACCTTCGAAATTCTTCTAGAATTTCTGACTGACTGCTAGGACATTGATTATATTTTTTTCCAGAATCATACCTGGCTTCCAGGCATCTATAGGCATAGCAAAAAGTAAAAAGGTATATGTAAACACACCTTCAGCAAACCAAGGTAAAAGAAACTAGAATTAAAATAATAAAGAAATTCCCAGTCTGTATATAACTATGAACAATACCTCTTTCAAGAAGTTAACCAAGGTACTTTTATTAAAAGCTTAACTTATAAGGAGAACCTTTGAGTTAACCATCTGTAACCTCGTCAAGTCTTATTAAAACTGTGAAATTCAAAATGACATTTTGACATTGTTGTACATGGGGAAAGTTCACCATATTTTCCTTAACCCTTTAAGCCCTGATATAAAAGAGTATTCTCATTACTGTTCTCCATACACTTCTTATGGAACTTAAGTAAGGAGAATTTGTCTAAATATCACTTTCTTTATTCTCATCACTTGAATGTTTGAACAAGTAGTAATAATGTAAAGGGAAATTTTACTTTTGTCACTGTTAGGGCTTAAAGGGTCAAGCAAGGTCCCTGTTCATTGTGGGTGCTAATTTCAATGACAGTGCAATGTATGTAAAAAACAAGTAGAATGGAAATTCCCCACAAGAAAGAAAATCATACAGGTACTGAATAACTTCATCTTAACTCTCATTTTTTAGCTTAAGCCCAAGTTACAATACTGCAATACAAAATGGCAAAAAAAGTTCTCACTAAATTTGGAAAGCTAAACATTATAATGATACATAATACATAGAACCAATGAAATAGTTCAAACAATCATAAGCCAAGTTAAGCAAGTAATAACTTTCATTATTATATAGACAACAGTGTTTTAGTGGAAAATAGACCACTCAAAGTTCGTACGAAACTACATCCAGGACTTGAGTTGCATATTTTCCACATCCTCACTAGTGAGGATATCGCTGACATCATTTTCCACTATCACTCTGTTGTTTGTGCAGAGCTACTCTTGTCTATATAATAAAAAGAAAATTACACGGTGGCTTGAAGATATGAATTTTATTTTCTCGTGGTAAAAAAACAATATTTTACTCTCTGCACTTGTTCGTAAAATATTGTTTTTACCACCCAAAATAAAATTCATATCTTCGCGCTGCCATGTAATATCCTCTATATACAAAACATATCTTTGGCATTTGTTTAAAGAAAAGAGTGAAAATGTTTTCACATACATGTACTGCCAAAGTGGAATACATGATAAAATCATTAGAGACCAAAACACTACTTGGAGACTGTGGAGTTCCTTGAAACACAACAACCTGAAAGCCAGTGTTCCTGGACATTGTTTTGCGTGTTTTCTGAAACATTTAGAGGGATTTTCATCTAAGTGTCATAAAACAAGATCTGGAGTAATTACTCTGGCCGATCACAACAGCCACTGACAAACAAATAAACCAATCTGACAGAACTCAAAGGAAGTACCAGAAACCAGAACTAAGCATGGCAAAACGTGCAAGCAATTTTTCAGCCCATGGATCAAAAGTGTAGTACTGCAAAATCAAACAAATTGCTCTTGACACTCAGTTGAAAAGCTCTATGTATACCAGCATTCTAATACCCCTTTTCACAGTTGCCTTTTCTCGTTTGCATTGCAATGTATTTGAATATGAATGGCAAATTCAGGCAATTCCGCAGTTTTTGCCCGAAACGGCCTCACATCCAAGTTCAAATCAAATACACTGTCATGCAAATGAGTAAAGTTAACTGTGAAAAGGGCTATTAGGGCCATTTATAAGGGACAAAATAAGACGGTCTTATCTAAGGCAAAAAACATCATACCTTTTTTGACTGTTTTTTTTTACACCATCGTTTAAACCTGAAATAAGTACCAATTTGTCTCATAAATGGCATGGTATTTTTGGGATTTACCTCGGATATTAGGGCCATTTATACAGGAGAAAATGAGATACGTCTCATCTAAGACGCGACTTAAATAAACGTGGACTGTACTGTTTATATGTTCATGTCCTACATAAGACATGAAGATCACGTATAAATGGTTTGCATCTTATTTTGATACACCCTCATTTGCATGCCATGTTACCATTAGCAACAATCCAAGATGGTGGGCTGTAGCAAGAAACAAAAGCGTGCTGTCATCTTAAGAAGGAAGACTACACTTTTGTTGTGAAGACCATGCTGTTAAAGAAAATTTATAACCTGTGTTGCATACAAAGAATGCAACAGAAATCCGAGAAGAGTCAGTAGAAAGTGTTTGACGGATTAGTGCAATCATGACATGTTACAGATGGAAGATCTGAATTCGTTGCAAACTTTCGGCTCTCTCTGTTAGCCAGCGGGAGAGCGGTCAGCGACTCATCAAGAAAAAATGTTGCTGCTGTTATGCAAGGGCACTTGTAGTTCATGTCTTATTTAGGACACGATAGCATTTATACAAGGAAGTTAACATCTTATTGAAGATTAGGAAAAAATAAGAATAGCTGAAAACCCTGTTCTAAGATAAGGTGTGTCCTATTTAAGTTGCGTCTAAAGTAAGACACGAACGCCTATTTTGTACAATTCATACAATCAGTTTGCATCTTATTTTCTCCCGTATAAATGGCCCTATTTTATCTCAATGGTAACTGTACTTCAACTTCACAGTCGTGGTCTACCATCCAAGGGGTGCCCACAGTGTGGGCAAAACCGGAAGTCCCCAGATGGGCATGTGTGGCCACAGTGTGGACACCGGAAGGGTCTTCTTCCACTACCATGGCTTGCTGATGAGCTAAGTGTGGTAGAGAGTGGATGAGCCACACTACTATTTAAAGGAAGATCTTCAACTTTGCTAGCAAAGCTTAGAACTGAATTCGAACACGAAGGATTAGATAACTCAATTAAAAAATCAACTGTGTCAAAAAAATTAAAAGATAATGAAGAAAATATATCATTAATTACACAAGCATTTACTTGAGGAAAGATGGCCATCAGTCTTCTTAGGTTTTCATCTTCTTGTTCTCCTCTCTCTGTTCTACTCACTGCAGTACAGGAAGAATTGGAGCTCTCTGCTGCTGATTTTTCCTGGTCTGCAGTGAGCACATCCACGACCGTGTTGGTGTTTTCCCCACATTCCCTGTACAACTCTTGCAAGGTTGTAAAGGGAATGTCGGGAAACAGATCTTCAAGCAGAGTGACTGACATTAACTCTGATGGAATCCTCTGGCTCTGGCTTATAGTTTGGGCACTGTTCTGCTTTTTTGCTGGAGCTGGTGCCTTCAAGTTGAGAAAGAAAATTAAATTATTACATGAATGTCGATAAACACCACGGTTTGACTACCACAGTACTGAAGAAGAGCCAATCTTGAAAAGATGACCAGCAACTTTTAAGTTTGTAAAGGACTAGAATGACACCAGCCATAATTTTTTTTACAATAACTGAGCGAATTCTCCCGCGCTGATTGGCTAATTTTTATCGTCAATAAGAGTACAGACGGATGAAACACGTAAAGCTGACGTAATCAGCAAAAGTTTCGTCAAACGTTTCAGCGCTGCATTGTTGGTGAGGAGATAATTGTACCACAAATCTAGTAATCTTCAATGAGGAAATCATCTAAAATTTGTGTTAAAACTAAGAAACCATTGCAACCTTAGAGCGAAAAGATGAGGATGTTTGTTGAGGATTAAGACCTGAAAATCGGCGGTGAGCGGGAATTTGTGCTGTCAATGAAATTAAGCTGAACCAAGTTTTAGCGGATCATTTTGTGAACAGTTTTCACTGGATTAAAGGTTTGGTTTTCACTGGATTAAAGGTTTGTAGATCCACGAGCCGCAGGCTCGTGGATCTACAACACTTTGACAATGTGATGACGAAATTTATCATCAATAAGAGGACATGTACAGACGCATAAAAAACTGACGTCAATTTGTTATTCTTGTAGACAGCTACCTTATTTAAAGCTTATGGTGTACAGTGCTTCTATGAGCATCACTTACACTCTGTTCTGAGAATGCCTTTAATGCTCGTGCATGATTTGTGATAAAAGGCAGCTTCTTCTCTTTCTCTGACAGATTGGCAAAATAACGGTTGACAAAACGGTTCATTTCCTCTGTCTTGGCCTCATCACGTAAGCGTTTTGACTTTGCTGCAAACATAAAAAATATGCCCCATTGGGAAATGCAATATGTTCCAAATGTTTAAAATTGGCTACTAAGTATGAGCTAAAAACGGGGTCATAGGCCATAGGCCATTTTTACAAACAAAGTGTGCTGTTTTGTGCCTTAAACTATTCATGTGACATTGTATGAACTCATGACACCAAAAAAACAAACAAAGAATCCTCCAGTGCAATATCGACAAAAAGAAAGCGGGATATCAAAACACGATGTACTTTAAAAGGAAACTTGATTGAAACATTAATCACGACAATAACACCCACATTTTATGTACATAAATTTTTCACCAAAACGTTAAAATATTGGCAACACAGGGACGCACTTGCCTTGAAACAGTTTAAAACAACAGACAATTTTTGTACTCGACTGCAAGCTAAACAAAGTTGAAACAAAATTATAAAAATTATAAAAATTTGAAAAGTGTTACTTTCCTCCTGACTAAATGGACACTTTTTTGAACGGTATTGCGTATTGAAAGAAAACTGAAAATAAAGTACTTTTACATTCAATGTTTTACCGGTACTTACCAGCTCTGGCAGCTGCAGCCGAGGTAACACTGTTGCCTGCAGCCGAATTTGCAACCGCAATAACGCTGGCTGCCGCAACATCTCCAAGCGCAAGACTGGTACTTCCCGCATCTGCTGTACATGTTGTTACACAAGTGGATGTTGATGTTGATGTTGATGTTGCACTCGGGCCCCTTAAGGTGCGTCTATAAAAATTTCGCTGTCTAGTGCGAGTGCAAGGGTCACACACGCACTCTCGCCAAGGGCAATTAAGACGGTGAGCGTGTGACACCCTCGTCAATATTCCATGATTTTTGCAAAAATTACAAAAATGTGGACCTGCCATGTTAAGCTAAATAAAGCGCCCACACACGAGAGAGTAAAAAATAAAAAATAAAAACAGCATTCGCAGATTTCCCACTAGGTGACCCACTATCTCCCCGTTCGTAGCGACGGCTACACAATCTTTTTCGCGCCAAAATACCGCCGTTCGCCGGAACCTCTCCATGGCCTCTGCAGTCTCTACACTCGAATTTCGAATCCAGCATCTCATTTCTAATTTCTAGATCTTCAACGTAACCAAAAAAACCAGGTTCTGTTTTTTTACAGTGTCTATCGATATGGCTGCACTGCTACAGGAGACAGTTAATCGGTTAATCTTAAAAAAGTTCGAATTAGGATTGAGCACAAACGTAGAATTGAACACGAGTTGCGGCGGGCACAACTCTGCCTTTTTTAAATAAGCAAAGGAAAAAAAGGCACCGTACAGTAACAACAACTTTCCAGTAACTACCAATCGAAAAAAGCGAGTTCCGTTAAGGTGTTACCATATATCTGAACTGCGAAGCTGAATGGTTTGGTTGTAAACGACGAGCGCACAAAATTAACGCGAGATCGTACAACGAAGAAACGGGGGAAAAACATACTTACATATTCCCGAATTTGGCTCCCAGAACAAAATGATTGCACCACAACATCCTTTCTTCCGTAAGGGTTTATTCCTTTGCCATTTTCACCAAAATACAGTGCTAAAAGTTCTCAAAAACTCACAGTGCACAATCGACAAGAAATATGGCTGTCGATTACAAGTTCTCTCCAAGCTCAGTCGATGTCTGACGTCATGCGTTGATGAGACACCACTCCTCATTGGCTACTTATTCAATGACGACACAGCATCATATGAAACACAATTTTTGATTGGCTAGCTAGTCACGTTTTGGTCTCAGTTTTACTCGTGATTGGTTTCTAAACGCATCAAAACCACTCGTGAATTACTTTGCTTCACGGTTGGCTAGAATTGTTTTTACTTGTGTTCGTGATTGGTTCTGTAATTACTCTGTAATTACTTTGGTTTTGGTTTTACGACACTCAATTGAAAACTGCTCTAAGGGGCAGATTAGGGTGGTTAATGCGGTGGTTATAAATGGGCAGATTAGGGTGGTTATTACGGTGGTTAAAAAGGGGTAGATTAGGGTGGTTATTACGTTGGTTAAAAAGGGGCAGATTTGGGTGGTTATTACAGTGGTTAAAAAAGAGCAGATTAGGGTGGTTAATACGGTGGTTATTAATGGGCAGATTAGGGTGGTTAATACGGTGGTTATAAATGGGCAGTTAAGAGTGGTTATTACGGTGGTTCAAAAGGTTCAGATTATGCTGGTTATTATTGTGGTTAAAAAAGAGGAGATTAGGGTGGTTAATACGGTGGTTATAAATGGGTAGATTAGGGTGGTTATTGAGTTGATCGGTTGACCGAGTCAAGTCCGAGTCCGAGTCAAATGCGAGTCCGAGTCAAATTGACCGAGTCATCGGTCAGCGGTTTGTAAATGACAAAAATACTGGGAAAGAACCTCCTGGAAAGACCATCTTGCTGATCGCCATTTTGGATACTTGTTTGTCTGTCGGATCTGTCTGAGGATCAGGAGGCCTTACACGTGGGAATACGGCGGTAATGCAAAGATATGTTGCTAAAATTGTTTTTAGACAGCTGAAGTGTGAAAAGCCATCGATCGTCCTAGAATGTGAGGCCTCAATACCAGCTGATTTACACCCGGTTTGCACTGATTCCTACCGGCCGGGCGATTTTTGCACGAAAGCAGATTCTTTTTAATTCCTTTCTCACTGATTCCTAGCAGGCATGATTTAGCTTTTTTGCAGAATCCAACAGGTTATAAGTTGGAATGACGTTTTGATTTCGCAGTATCCCACATGATGGGTTTCTAGTTCGCGCAATCACAAGTTTTAAATCGCTGTCACACGAGCTGTTATTTTTAAAATACCAAGTTTGAAAATCACATCAATTGCCTTCTGTCCTCTCGTACTGTTTTTAATCTTCTTGTAACTAATCTTTTTACCTGGGCTAAATGGTCTATGTATGTTGTGTTTGATTTGTCTCTCAAACATACTACAACTCAAGGTATAATTTTGATATATATTTTTTTATCTCAGGTGTGTGTATGTGTGTGACAAATTTTGATCCCTGATCCTTCTAAAATGGTACAGCCTGATCCTCGAGAAACTATGCAATCTCAGTTTGCGTTCGTAGTTATACCCTGGGGATTATGCAAATGAGACTGGATTTGTTTCACAGCAGCCCCGAGTTATAAATCCTTCGGCTGCGCTTGTAAATAGCCAACTGGTTTGCCTCCCGCCAGTTGGGATTCTTAAAACATGTTATGTTTCATTTGCAATATTTGTTTCAGTTGTTTGAGTGGCACGCCTGTGAAATAGCTGGTCTGTCGTTAGGCAGTACCGAGGATAGCTAAGCGCGCTGACCACTATAATCGTCAATTTACGATTACAATTTACAGTAAAAGAATATAAACGTGTTCCACCGCATTACTCTCTCAGGCCGCGAAAGTGAAGAGGTTGGCGACCCACCCTCCCACTCAACGAGTAAGTCAGGCTTGATCCTGTCCACTTCTACTTTTGCCTGGTCTTAGGCTTGTCCCAGGCCAGAGCGATTCCCCATACCTTATTACTAAAGCATGAAGAACAATACCCAAGGTAGAATATTATAGTGCTAATTCCTCTGCCTTGGAACCAATGAATTTGAGTAAAAACAAAAGATTCAGTTTGCCTTGCCAGAGTAGAGCACGAGCTTAGCCGGGCAAAACAAAGCTTTTTGTTCTACTGGGGTTCCAAATAGAAGAAGAGTCTATTACACCCCAAATATCCTTGATCCCTCCTACTTGTCATAACCCTGAAAATGGAGAAACTTTCCATATCTCAATGATTGCTGTAACATTTTATTTTTAGTTGGTCAGTGTAGGTCGTGGTACAATGCATGTTATTTTGCAAGCTTATTAAATAATTAATGAAACTGATGAAAAACAAGTTTATTTTCTTCATAGTATTTGTATTACTAAATATGTTAGCGCAAGCTAGCGCAAGCTAATTAAGGCCACAACTTTCGAACATTTCGTAATTAGTATAATACGATGACGTCATAGATGTAATTTACAACTTTATGACTTGCTAGTCAGAAGAACTGTGAGACGCCACTGGGTAAATGTATTTCTTTGATTTGAATTAACATTTGCCTTTCACTTACTAACACTACTCTGTAGTTTAGATTTTGAACGTCTACACTCCCTGCGATGATTGTTAAATAAAAGGAGTCGTTTAAAACCGTGGATAATCTTCTACCAGCAACACAGTATTATTTTTACATATATACAGCCATTTATTCTCTTTCTTTTCCCTTTCTCCTCTTCTCCTTTCTCTTTCTTTGTCCACTGTATATGGCCTCTTTATACCCTTCAAGAGTTGGTTGCGTGACTTGTCTGCTATGAAATTAAAATTAAAATTTATTTTAATATTATTATTTCAGCAATAAAACGAAACAATAAAATGAATTCTTATAGTCAAAATACTCAGTGCGTTCCGCTCGTTATTTAGGAATGATTTTCATTATTGGGAACGGATTGCATTATTGGAATCAAAATTCCATTTTCAAATTGAAGATTGAAATCTTCCAACAGTAGACTCATTCAAAATAACGAATGTTGATTGGGTTGTTACGTACATAAACCAAAAGTTCACACGCGAAATACGAAACCGTTGGCAGCTGTTGGTTTCAATCGGTTCGACATTACAGGGAATTTTTCTCAATTTTCAGGAATAGTTCTTGTGCATTTACCGCAGACTTGTTTTTAAGAAATTATTCTTCACAGTTTTATTGCAATAGACTGCTTCTTCACTTTTAAATGTATTTGCGATAAAATATTTTGTTGAGTGAACACAAATCAAGTCAGATAGGTCAAGCCGCCAACAGTCTGCTACTTGCACGTGAACATTCGCCTCATGTCAATAATAAACCAATCAGCATTCCTTATTTGGAACAAGGCTACCATTGTAACATTACAATATTCAATTTGAAAGTGGAATTTTGATTCCAATAATGCAATCCGTTCCCGATTAATGAAAGTCATTCCCAAATAATAAGCGGAACGCGCTGAGTATTTTGACTATAACATCATCTGTCTAATACCAAAATAAATAATTGCAGCAACTATTAAAGTTATTGATAAATGAAATTTAAATCATACATCCTGCATGGACTGTGGCTGCCAATGGTGGAAGGAAAACCAAAAATGGAAGCAGAATCCGGTATGCGAACATGTTCGTTGGCCCAGATAGAAAGACTAAATTATTCTTTCTTTCAAAAACTCATGAATAATTAATGATCATTTCCACCAATTACATCACGCAAATCAGTCACGTGGATGCTTGTTTAAAACCGGTAATACATCAACAATCTAAAAAGCCTGGTGGCGGCATTTGATTTCAGTCCCAGGGGAAAGCGGGGCTGATTGTAATATACCTCATTACTATTCTTTATATAAAATGTTACCCTCATTAGTATTCTTTATATAAAGAATACTAATGAGGGTAACATTTTATATAACAGAAACAATGCTGTACAGCGTACGAGGAGGATAATTTTCCCCGGTATCTTTGCACACTTCCATTATGAATTTTGTTAACCAAAAATTTAGCGACTCTGCCGTCATATCAAGCACGTCGGTTTCCAAGTCTTGAATTTGTGATGTGTCATTAGTACAACTGCTCGGCTCTTCAGAAGCTTTCTTATTTACTCTTGTTGACTGCCATTCTGAAAAAATCTTCATAGCCCACTTATTGACGGAACGTGTTGACTTTGGTACGGCATTTTCCAGCAGTTGTTTCTCTTCTTCAGCATTTTTGGGTTTGCGAAACGTCCGCTTGTGCTTCGAAGCCATCATGTTCTCATCGAGCTCACTATTGAATGAAGTTTCCACTATACAAATCATCTAATCTTATAATTCTTTTCAGATCTAGCAGCATGAACTAGCAGCACGGGAAAATGGTCCGAAGCTCATTAAACAAAACTTTTTATTCTTTTCAAAGACTATAGGAACTACAAAACATGAAAGAATGTCTTTATATTCTGTGAGATCGATTTTGACATTCTCTTGATGAGACTATGGAATAAAGTTATAGCACGGGAAAATGGCACCATTAGTTCATTATTCTATGAGATCGTTTTTTGAAGCCGTTCAATAAACTCGCAGATCGTGTTTTATCGGGTCTAAAACCACTCGGCTACGCGTCGTGGTTTTAAACCCGATAAAACACTCCTGCTCGTTTATTAAACAGTACATAATTAAATGGGCTTTTGACCCATGAAGATACCATTTTACTGTGTACCGCTGTCAACAAACTACACAATTTTCAGATTACAATTTAAATATTCTACAAATATTTTCTTAATTTATTTCATTCAAGATACATAAATTTGTTAGTTATTCATTTCTTTGTCGTCTTCGGAGATACTAGCACATGTATTGTGAGATACCCCAAAATTGAAAGACAAAAAGAGTTTACAGTATGTGTGCAATGGCTCGCTGCTTACCGTTGGGGCATCTTTTGCCACATTTTGTTGTAACCGTGAAAATTGACTCTAATAAATCCTCATCACTACCGTCACTACAAACAAAAATTATTTGAGTTAAACATCATGCACTCCAAGAGAGTGACACAACGTTGGATGACCTCATAAACCAGCGCCCTCATATTAAGACATACATGTTGGACAGAACTGTTAGGATTCTTCTAATAAATGAAAATTCTTTAAGGAACAATTCTACCGTGTACCCCCTCTGCCCTAAAAAGAAGTCTGATGATATCGTCAGACCTTCTCTTCAAACGTGTTTCGGGGGGAAGGAGAGGGAAAAAGGAAAATCATGTGCTCGTTCTGCATTTGTCTCGACTACTTTTAAATTAAAAAACGTAGAGCCAATGTCATTAACAACGTGTCAATCCTGTTGATAGTCAAATCCCCGGGGAGCCCCGGGATCAAATCTAGCACGTCTATTACTGAATTTGAGCTGTTAAATCAGGAGTCTGTGAAAAGTCAAGGATCAAGTACAAACACTATTTTGCTAGTTACAACAGGAAAAAGAATACAAAAACTATCCTGTCTTTCCATGACTTTACCTCGAGATTTGATCACGTCTCTGTCCTTGAAATCTGTCCAGAAATAAAAATAAAAGACCGTCAGTTCTGCTGTCAATTGATGTTTACAACACAAAACAAATGCAAAGAAAAGTCCTTCAGCCTTTTGTAAACTAATTTAATACAGCATTCCTAAATAAAAGAACAAGATTTCAATAAACGCACTTAGCTTCACTTAGCTTACCACTCGCCATCGACTCCCCATCTTTGTTCGACTTTGAAAAGCTATACCGCTGACCGGTGACTCGGTCTGCTGACTCGGACTCGGATTTGACTCGGGCTCGGTTGTGACTCGGTAAATGGATTTACTCGGTGGTTATTACGGTGGTTAAAAAGGGGCAGATTAGGGTGGTTATTACGGTGGTTAAAAAGGGGCAGACTAGGGTGGTTATTACGGTGGTTAAAAAGGGCAGACTAGGGTGGTTATTACGGTGGTTAAAAAGGGGCAGATTAGGGTGGTTATTACGGTGGTTAAAAAAGGGCAGATTAGGGTGGTTATTACGGTGGTTAAAAAAGGGCAGATTAGGGTGGTTATTACGGTGGTTAAAAAAGAGCAGATTAGGGTGGTTATTACGGTGGTTAAAAGAGAGCAGATTAGGGTGGTTCTTACGGTGGTTAAAAAAGGGCAGATTAGGGTGGTTATTACGGTGGTTAAATAAGAGAAGATTAGGGTGGTTATTACGGTGGTTAAAAAAGAGCAGATAAGGGTGGTTATTACGGTGGTTAAAAAAGAGCAGATTAGGGTGGTTATTACGGTGGTTAGAAAAGGGCAGATTAGGGTGGTTATTACGGTGGTTAAATAAGAGCAGATTAGGGTGGTTATTACGGTGGTTAAAAAAGAGCAGATTAGGGTGCTTATTACGGTGGTTAAAAAAGAGCAGATTAGGGTGCTTATTACGGTGGTTAAAAAAGAGCAGATTAGGGTGGTTCTTACGGTGGTTAAAAAAGGGCAGATTAGGGTGGTAATTACGGTGGTTAAAAAAGAGCAGATTAGGGTGGTTATTACGGTGGTTAAAAAGGGGCAGATTAGGGTGGTTATTACGGTGGTTAAAAAGGGGCACATTACGGTGGTTATTACGGTGGTTAAAAAAGAGCAGATTAGGGTGGTTATTACGGTGGTTAAAAAAGAGCAGATTACGGTGGTTATTACGGTGGTTAAGAAAGAGCAGATTAGGGTGGTTATTACGCTGGTTTAAAAAGGGCAAATTAGGGTGGTTATTACGGTGGTTAAAAAAGAGTAGATTAGGGTGGTTATTACGGTGGTTAAAAAAGAGCAGATTAGGGTGGTTATTACGGTGGTTAAAAAAGAGCAGATTAGGTTGGTTATTACGGTGGTTAAAAAGGGGCAGATTATGGTGGTTATTACGGTGGTTAAAAAGGAGCAGATTAGGGTGGTTATTACGGTGGTTAAAAAAGAACAGATTAGGGTGGTTATTACGGTGGTTAAAAAGGGGCAGATTATGGTGGTTATTACGGTGGTTAAAAAGGGCCAGATTGGGGTGGTTATTACGGTGGTTAAAAAGGGGCAGATTAGGGTGGTTATTACGGTGGTGAAAAAAGAGCCGATTAGGGTGGTTAATACGGTGGTTATTAATGGGCAGATTAGGGTGGTTATTACGGTGGTTATAAATGGGCAGTTAAGAGTTGTTATTACGGTGGTTCAAAAGGTTCAGATTATGGTGGTTGTTATTGTGGTTAAAAAAGAGCAGATTAGGGTGGTGAATACGGTGGTTATAAATGGGCAGATTAGGATGGTTATTACGGTGGTTAAAAAAGAGGCAGATTAGGGTGGGTATTACGGTGGTTAAAAAGGGGCAGATTTGGGTGGTTATTACGGTGGTTAAAAAGGGGCAGTTTAGGGTGGTTAATGCGGTGGTTATCAATGGGCAGATTAGGGTGGTTATTACGGTGGTTAAAAGGGCAGATTAGGGTGGTTAATGCGGTGGTTATCAATGGGCAGATTAGGGTGGTTATTACGGTGGTTAAAAAGGGGGAATGTAGGGTGGTTATTACGTTGGTTAAAAAGGGGCAGATTAAAGTGGTTATTACGGTTGTGAAAAAAGAGCAGATTAGGGTGGTTAATACGGTGGTTATTAATGGGCAGATTAGGGTGGTTAATACGGTGGTTATAAATGGGCAGTTAAGAGTGGTATTACGGGGGTTCAAAAGGTTCAGATTATGGTGGTTATTATTGTGGTTAAAAGCGAGCAGATTAGGGTGGTGAATACGGTGGTTATAAATGGGCAGATTTGGATGGTTATTACGGTGGTTAAAAAAGGGCCAGATTAGGGTGGGTATTACGGTGGTTAAAAAGGGGCAGATTAGGGTGGTTAATGCGGTGGTTATCAATGGGCAGATTAGGGTGGTTATTACGGTGGTTAAAAAGGGGAGATTAGGGTGGTTATCACGGTGGTTAAAAAGGAGTAGATTAGGGTGGTTAATGCGGTGGTTATCAATGGGCAGATTAGGGTGGTTATTACGGTTTTAAAAAAGGGGTAGATTAGGGTGGTTATTACGTTGGTTAAAAAGGGGCAGATTAGGGTGGTTATTACGGTGGTTAAAAAAGAGCAGATTAGGGTGGTTAATACGGTGGTTATTAATGGGCAGATTAGGGTGGTTAATACGGTGGTTATAAATTGGCAGTTAAGAGTGGTTATTACTGTGGTTCAAAAGGTTCATATTATGGTGGTTATCATTGTGGTTAAAAAAGAGCAGATTAGGGTGGTTAATACGGTGGTTATAAATGGGCAGATTAGGGTGGTTATTACGGTGGTTAAAAAGGGGCAGATTAGGGTGGTTATTACGGTGGTTAAAAAGGGGCAGATTAGGGTGGTTATTACGGTGGTTAAAAAAGAGGAGATTAGGGTGGTTAATGCGGTGGTTATAACTGAGCAGATTAGGGTGGTTATTACGGTGGTTAAAAAGGGGCAGATGAGGGTGGTTATTACGGTGGTTAAAAAGGGGCAGATTAGGGTGGTTATTACGGTGGTTAAAAAAGGGGAGATAAGGGTGGTTGTTACGGTGGTTGAAAAGGGGCAGGTTTGGGTGGTTTTTAAGGTCGTTAAATAGGGGAAAATTAGTGTGGTTGTTACGGTGGTTAAAAAGGGGCACATTTGTCTGGTTATTACGGTGGTTAAAAGGGGGCAGATTAGGGTGGTTATTACGGTGGTTAAAGAAGAGCAGATTAGGGTGGTTAATACAGTGGTTATTAATGGGCAGATTAGGGTGGTTAATACGGTGGTTATAAATTGGCAGTTAAGAGTGGTTATTACCGACGGTGGTTCAAAAAGTTCAGATTATGGCGGTTATTATTGTGGTTAAAAAAGACCAGATTAGGGTGGTTAATACGGTGGTTATAAATGGGCAGATTAGGGTGGTTATTACGGTGGTTAAAAAGGGGCAGATTAGGGTGGTTATTACGGTGGTTAAAAAGGGGCAGATTAGGGTGGTTATTACGGTGGATAAAAAGGGGCAGATCAGGGCGGTTATTACGGTGGTTAAAAAAGAGCAGATTAGGGTGGTTAATGCGGTGGTTATAAATGGGCAGATTAGGGTGGTTATTACGGTGGTTAAAAAGGGGCAGATTAGGGTGGTTATTACAATTTGGAAAAAGGGGCAGATTAGTGTCCTTATTACGGTGTTTTAAAAGGTGCAGATTAGGTTGGTTCTTAGAAAGGCTAAAAAAAGGCGGAATAGTGTGGTTATTGCGGTGGTTAAAAAAGTGCAAGAAAGGTGAAATACGGTGGATAAAAAGGGGTAGATTAGGGTGGTAATTGCAGTGATTTAAAAGGGGCAGATTAGGGTGGTTATTACGGTGGTTAAAAAGGGGCAGTTTAGGGTGGTAATTACGGTGGTTAAAAAGGGGCAGATTAGGGCGGTTATTACGGTGGTTAAAAAAGAGCAGATTAGGGTGGTTAATGCGGTGGTTATAAATGGGCAGATTAGGGTGGTTATTACGGTGGTTAAAAAGGGGCAGATTAGGGTGGTTATTACTGTGCTTAAAAAGGAAAAGATTAGTGTGTTTATTACGGTGGTTAAAGAGGGGCAGAGTTGGGTGGTTATTAAGGTCATTAAAAAGGGGAAGATTAGTGTGGTTATTACGGTGGTTAAAAAGGAGCACATTTGTGTGGTTATTACGGTGGTTAAAAGGGGGCAGCTTTGCGTGGTTTTTAGGGTGGTTAAAAAAGGGTAGATAAGGGTGGTTATTACGGTGGTTAAAAAAGAGCAGATTAGGGTGGTTAATACGGTGGTTATTAATGGGCAGATTAGGGTGGTTAATACGGTGGCTATAAATGGGCAGTTAAGAGTGGTTATTACGGTGGTTCAAAAGGTTCAGATTATGGTGGTTATTATTGTGGTTAAAAAAGAGCAGATTAGGGTGGTTAATACGGTGGTTATAAATGGGCAGATTAGGGTGGTTATTACGGTGGTTAAAAAGGGGCAGATTAGGGTGGTTATTACGGTGGTTAAAAAGGGGGAAGATTAGGGTGGTTATTACGGTGGTTTAAAAGGGGCAGATTAGGGTGGTTATTATGGTGGTTTAAAAAGAGCAGATTAGGGTGGTTAATGCGGTGGTTATCAATGGGCAGATTAGGGTGGTTATTACGGTGGTTAAAAAGGGGAAGATTAGGGTGGTTATTACGGTGCTTAAAAAGGAACAGATTAGTGTGTTTATTACGGTGGTTAAAAAGGGGCAGATTAGGGTGGTTTTTACGGTGGTTAAAAAAGGGCAGATGAGGGTGGTTGTTACGGTGGTTTAGAAGGGGCAGATTTGGGTGGTTTTTAAGGTGGTTAAATAGGGGAAAATTAGTGTGGTTATTACGGTGGTTAAAAGGGGGCACATTTGTCTGGTTATTACGGTGGTTAAAAGTGGGAAGATTAGGGTGGTTATTACGGTGGTTAAAAAAGAGCAGATTAGGGTTGTTAATACGGTGGTTATTAATGGGGAGATTAGGGTGGTTAATACGGTGGTTATAAATGGGCAGTTAAGAGTGGTTATTACGGTGGTTCAAAAGGTTCAGATTATGGTGGTTATTATTGTGGTTAAAAAAGAGCAGATTAGGGTGGTTATTACGGTGGTTAAAAAGGGGCAGATTAGGGTGGTTATTACGGTGGTTAAAAAAGAGCAGATTAGGGTGGTTAATGCGGTGGTTATAAATGGGCAGATTAGGGTGGTTATTACGGTGGTTAAAAAGGGGCAGATTAGGGTGATTATTACGGTGCTTAAAAAGGAACAGATTAGTGTGTTTATTACGGTGGTTAAAAAGGGGCAGATTTTTTGTGGTTATTAAGGTCGTTAAATAGGGGAAGATTAGTGTGGTTATTACGGTGGTTAAAAAGGGGCACATTTGTGTGGTTGTTACGGTGGTTAAAAGGGGGCAGCTTAGGGTGTTTATTACAATTTGGAAAAAGGGGCAGATTAGTGTGCTTATTACGGTGTTTTAAAAGGTGCAGATTAGGTTGGTTCTTAGAAAGGCTAAAAAAAGGCGGAATAGTGTGGTTATTGCGGTGGTTAAAGAAGTGCAAGTAAGGTTAAATACGGTGGATAAAAAGGGGTAGATTAGGGTGGTAATTGCAGTGATTTAAAAGGGGCAGATTAGGGTGGTTATTACGGGGGTTAAAAGGAGCCAGTTTAGGGTGGTTATAACGGTAGTTAAGGAAGAGCAGATTAGGGTGGTTAAAACAGTTGTTAAAAATTGCAGATTAGGGTGGTTATTACGGTGGTTAAAGAGGGGCAGATTTGTGTGGTTATTGCGGTCATTTAAAAGAGGTAGATTAGGGTGGCTATTACGGTGGTTAAAAAGGGGCAGGTTAGGGTAGTTATTACGGTGGTTAAAAAGGGGCAGATTTGTGTGGTTATTGCGGTGATTGAAAAGGGGTAGATTAGCGTTGTTATTACGGTGGTTAAAAAGGGGCAGGTTAGGGTGGTTATTACGGTGGTTAAAAGGGGGCAGATTTGTGTGGTTATTGCGGTCATTTAAAAGGGGTAGATTAGGGTGGTTATTACGGTGGTTAAAAAGGGGCAGATTAGGGTGATTATTACGGTGCTTAAAAAGGAACAGATTATTGTGTTTATTACGGTGCTTAAAAAGGAACAGATTAGTGTGTTTATTACGGTGGTTAAAAAGGGGCAGATTAGTGTGGTTATTACCTTGGTCAAAAAGGGGCAGAGTATGCGGTTATTACAGTGGTTATAAAAGTGGCAGATTAGGGCGGTCATTACGGTGATTTAAGAGGGCAGATTACGGTGGTTATTACGGTCGTTAATGGGGGGCAGATTAGGACGGTTATTACGGTGGTTAAAAAGAGGCTGATTAAAGTAGTTATTACGGTGGTTAAAAAGGGGCAGATTAGGATGGTTTTTACGGTGGTTAAAAAGGGCCAGTTTAGGATGGTTAATACGGTTGTGAAAAAGTAGCAGAATAGGGTGGTTATCACGGTGGTTTAAAAGAGGCAGTTAAGGGTGGTTAATACAGTGGTTAAAAAGGGGCACATTAGGATGGTTATTACGGTGGTTTAAAAGGTGCAGATTAGGATGGTCATTACGGTGGTTAAAAAGGGGTTTTTAAGGGTGGTTAATGCGGTGATTTAAAAGGGGCACATTAGGTTGGTGAATACGGTGGCTAAAAAGGGGCAGATTTATGTGGTAATTCCGGTAATTTAAAAGGGCCAGATTAAGGTGGTTATTACGGTAATTTAAAAGGAGCTGATTAGTGTGGTTTTTGCGGTGGTTAAAAGGGACAGATTAAGAGCGAATGTTACGAACGGTCAAACATTTGGTGGCAACAGGTCAAAAATCAATTCCGCTTCTTAGTTCGTTTGGCTGAATATTGATTTATTTTCAAGAAAATCGACCATAACGGAATTCGCTCTAAATACCGCTTTTGGAGCTCAAAATTTAACGCAAATCTCGAAGCTTCGCGTAACAAAATGAAGCATTCCAGGGAAATAAAAATTAACAAAACTTGTAGAACGATGTTTCAATATATGTTAAAAGCAATTTCAGCAATTTCTGCTCAGTTATTTAGGAGCTCTAATTAAATTTATCCGACATGCTTTTGACTAGATAAAAAGTATATCAAGTTTGATCTCTAAAAAAAGTATGTGGTACCGAAAATTATTCGGCAAGAATCTAGATTTTCAATAGGAAAAGGGATGTTCTTTTCCCTCCTAAAAGGATTTTGTGGGGAAATTTATCGACGCGATGTTATAAATTTGGATGTTATAAATTAAAGTGTTATAAATTTGGATGTTATAAATTAAAGTTGGACAAAATGTGCTGATTCAATCGATCCGGAAAGTCAGCCTAATTAACTCAGTGTACACATACACAAACAACTTCACGTTTTCCACAGGTTTTGATCAGCCATCAACTGATTTTAACACAAAATCCTCTAACCTTCACGTTGCTGTATCACATATGAGAGCTGCAGTCCTTGTTCACGATAAAATTCAAGCAAACTGCAAGGAAACTTGACAGAATATCGGAACTTGCCATGCCGTTTAACCGAACATCCGCCGTTTTTGATGTGAGGATTCCCTTTTCCCATTTTCGTTAGAAAACAAGCTTAAGGTGTTGTACATAAGATGTCTTTCCTTTAAAACTAGCTCTGAACCAAACAGCGAAACAAGACGTCGTTAATACAAAAACATCTGTTACGTGCCTTGGATGATAGTGCTAATTAATTGAGAACTCGGCAATGCATGCATGTACCGCG
This sequence comes from Siderastrea siderea, assembly GCA_964030785.1. NCBI lineage: Eukaryota > Metazoa > Cnidaria > Anthozoa > Scleractinia > Rhizangiidae > Siderastrea > Siderastrea siderea. Next base: position 3,409,780 of record OZ034977.1, read on the forward strand.
GTACAGTATGTTGCCCAGTTTTCGTACTGGCCCAGTTTTCGTACAAAAAGAACTTTATTTGATTATTTTCGTCGGTCATTTAAATCTTCGTCAATCGAGGAATTCCAAAAGTAAAAGGAACATTTCAGCTATAAATTGCCGGTTTTGCCGGGCTTTTTGACGAAGAAGCAGGTCAGTGCGGACAATTTCTTTCGAGGAGAGTAAAAGTTTAGCGGCTAATATTTGCACTTTTCACTGCACAGTAAAGGTATTGTAGATGAACAAATAGCCCGTTTTGTTGGTAATTTTGCAAGGAACTTCATGAGTTTTGGGCAGATGATAGATAAAAGATGAAAGTGAATGGAAAAACTTTCAACGCCAGCTTAAATTTAACTTATCCTGAATTTTAGCGGTGAGAATCTTCGCATACATTTTTACCTACTGTGCCAGTTTTCGTACAGTTAGCTGCGCCTCTCTAAAAACCTATTTTTAAATAAGTTAAAAAACTGAATTTTAAATTTTACTGTTCGAAAACTAATAAGTCGCAAGTGCAGCAAGATTACACAACAATCCTTGCAAAGTACGATACACTACATGTATTTGTTGTGGTATTTGTTGTGGTATATTTCAAAAGGTATATTGAATTCAACAAACTCTCTATATCCAAATGTAATTTCTTATTTAATGCTGTCTTTCTACCCGTTCTTTTATATGGTTCAGAAATATGGGGGGCATATGATAGCCTCAATCTTAACAAATGGGAGAAAGATCCTATCGAACGCTTTCACTCGCAATTTTACAAATCTTATCTTTGCCTTAATAGAAGAGCATCGAATGTCGCAGCAAGAAATGAAACCGGAAGACTCCCTCTCAAACTAACTATTTTCTCTAATACACTCAAGTTTTGGCTTCACTTACTAAACCTTCCGAATTCAAGCGTTGCCAGACAATGCCTTCAAATTTCAACTCAACTGGCAGACTCTGGAAAAAAATGCTTTATGCTCTCCATCTATGATATACTTAAACAATATGGTACCGATTTCTCTACTGATCTTCAAACTATGACTGATACAAAAGGAGATAGATTGAAAACTAAAAAGTGTCAATCCAAAATAATCGAAAACTTTAAAACTGGCTTAGAAAAGCATCAACATGAATTGATTAGATGTAACAAAAAACTGAAATTTTACTCTACTTTTAAAACAGATGTTACTCCCTCTAACTCACTAGAATTAATTACAAATCTTAAACATCGTCGGGCAGTAGCAAAACTTAGAGTAGGCAACCATAACCTACGAATTGAAACTGGTAGACATTCTTATCCTAAACTTCCTGAGCATCTGAGAATCTGTCAAAACTGCAGCTCAAATGAAGTTGAAAACGAAGAACATTTTGTACTTAATTGTAGTAGATATAATACAATTAGAAAATCTCTAATAGACTACATTGTTAGAAATTATTCTGATTTTAGTTCTTTAGATGCCAATCAAAAAATTATATTTCTCTTTAATAATATAGATGCCTTTCTCTGTAAAAAATTAGGTTACTTTATTTATGAAGCTTTTGCACTAAGAAATGAATCGACAATCGCAACAATCGTCAATTAGTTGATCCTATTACTTACCCTTACATATCTTTCGATGTAATACGTATTATTATTATCATTATTTTCCTATACTTTTGCAATACCATTTGTAATTGGGAATGCAAATAAAGTGTTGTTGTTGTTGGTATAAGAGCGACGCTTTACATCCAGGTCACGCAAAGGTCACGAATATTTAATAAACTTAATCCCACGCAAACAATCTAAGTCGTCAAATAATTAACTAAGGTAGATGTCTATGCATAGAATGTTGACGTATACCTTGAAATATCGTTAGTTTACCGGTTTGACCGATTTTTTTCACTCCGTTGCGATTCTAATAAATATTTACAAAAGTGGGTAAGAAAAGCAAGCGTAAGCGGAAACGGAAGTAAAGCGTTTGCTATTCCAAAGGCGTAAGCGGAAACGGAAGGAAAACATCGAATCTTATACAGGCCTTTTCTTAACAGTTGTAATACGCAGAATTATAACCTGTCAACTACCTTTACCAAGGCAGTAAATGACGTACGAGCCAGTGGACTGAGCGTAAGAAAAGCCGCCCAAAAGTGAGGGACAAAAACTCAACACTGCAGGATCGATTAAACATCCACTCCCCGAATAACCATTTGCTTTGTACACCAAACATTGGTCGCTAAGCCGATATTTATTCACAAATCGAAGAGAAAACACGATAAGCACTCAGCAGGGTGGCTGACACATCAGTTTGCGTCGAGCGTTTTCGTGGAGAAATGTTGTTTTGTCGCTGTACGAAAACTGGGCCAGGTGTACGAAGACTGGGCAACTTAGGAGTTTTGGGAAAAATGGCATAATTTTGAACAGACGTCGATCAAGGGGCCAATCGTTTTATATATTAAAGGTAAGTAAAAGGGCTATCTTAAAAAGAAATTTCAGAAATTTTCGTCTCACAGACGAAAATAAATAGCGATTACAAACTAAAGTGTACGAAAACTGGGCAACACACTGTAACGAAATTTTGAGTGTATCGGGTGAATTTGGGGAATAAGGTTTAATTTTTTTAAAATAAACTATTTCTGTCATACGACTTTTACTAATTTAAGGACTGAGCAAAGATTCTCAGTGGATTGGGCTCGAGGAGCACTTTAAAATGAGTGAAACTGAAGAAAACGGACGTTGTTTGCGTGACATACCCTAGGCTGAGCTTTCACTTGATGGGCAGGGCGAAGGGGTTTTAAAAACATGTTTTCTGTTGGTTTTCCAAGAGGTTGCACAGTTAATGAACGCTATATTAGATACTATGGCTAGATAAAAATGCAAAGTCAGGTATGAAAATCTCCTTTTCGGTCTTAAAATTCGTTTTTGTTTGGGGTGAGGGTGGGTGGGGCTGGGGCTATAGGTTTTTGGGGAAAGAGGTATACATTAATAAGAAATCAAAACTGTACTGGTTCTCAGGGAATAAATTTAATGATCTGCAAGATTGTTAAGAGCTTCGTCCTGTTGCTAGAACACACACCCCACTACGGGCTTAACTTGCATGATGTCTTATGAGTCTTGGGTTTTCTGCTTTCGACCGTCAACATGCACCAACGAAAAACAACTCTACTAGACTCACACTCCTCTAGTGCGTGTAGTCTTTCTTAAAAGCTTCCAACGGTGAAGAAAAGTGCAAAACGGTTTACATTGCGGTTCAAAGTTCAATTCAACACCGATCAACACTGTTGAATTTAACACGTTTGGCGACTTTTCTTTTGTTCTCAGGTGTGCTACCCTGTTCAATGAAGTTCTATAATTTTGTTTCACCTTTTCCTATGTTCTCAGGTGTAAACCAAAGTGTTGAATTCGTTTGCCCACCTTGTTCAACATCGCACAACAAAGTTGTGTTCAAGATTGTTGAATAATGTTGAATGAGTTTGGCCGAGGCATAATGTTTGCAAACGAAAAACGCGAAGAGGCTGAGCCAACAAAATGAGGGCGTAGCCGGGCTTGAAGGCTAAGAGACGCGATAAGTTCGAACCCTTGATCCCCCATGGCCAATAAGAAAAGGTTTCCTCTTTTCCCACCCCTCCCCCCATCCCCCCCACCCCCCCTTCCTCGCGAAAGTGGGTCGGTCGGTCGGTTGAACGGTTAAACAAAAGGGAAAAGAAAACAACAATAAATAATTCTAAGCGAGCCTTGATTACAAAGTCCTCATAACTATCATTTTGCAAGAGTCGCTATCACTCTTAAAGATGTTCGAAGACCTTGTTATGAGGGTGACTTAGATGTTCAAGTCACTTTAAGATGCATAAAGAATTAAAAAACGAGGAAAGGGTGCGGGCACAGACTAAAGTTTCTTTTTTCCCCCTTTTTTTTAGCAATTGGGTTGGTCTGTACGTGTACAGCAAGCATTGTATACCTAATCGGTGCCTTTTGGGTCTGTTAAATCCAGCTTTCGGAAAATCGAGAACCTGCAAATTCCTTTCCGATCCCCTTTTATAACTACGCACAAATCTTTTTCACATACAGGTGACTGGCTTGAACGGAGTGTGATGTTTTTAAAGCAAAAGGTTTCACTTCTGCATAATTGATACATTAAAGGTGGGGCTAGGTAAGTTCTGAAACAAGACTTGGAAAAGCTCTGCTTTATTTGAAAATCTTTTAATGCCTAGAGTCGTTTACTTACACTATCACGTTCACGTGGGCACTTACAATCAATCGATTTAGTATTCTCTTAAACGTCTTTTCAAACACCTTTAGCCCCAAAACCGCCCCACCCAAAACAAAAAGAAAACAACATTCTCAGACCGAAAAGGAGATCTTCATGTCTAACTTTGTATTTTAATCCAGCCATAGTACCTAATATAGCGTTCATAAACTGTGCTACGTCTTGGAAAACTAACAGAGAATATATTTTTTAAATCCCCTTCGTACTGCCCACCAGGAAAAAGCTCTCGGGTTAATGTCACGCAACCAACGTACGTTTTTTTCAGTTTCATTCATTTTAAAGTGCTCATCGAACCCAATCTACTGAGAATCTTTGCTCAGTCCTTACATTAGTAAACGTAGGATGACAGAAACAGCTTATTTGAAAAAAAAAAAAAAACCTTATTCCCCAAATTCACCCGATGCACTCAAAATTTCGTTACTACGTTGTCGATTTCACCAAAACTCATTCTGAATTAATTAGCAGTATCACCCAAAGCACGTAACAGATGTTTTTGTATTAACGACGTCTTGTTTCACTGTTCCGTTCAGAGCTAGTTTTAAAGGAAAGAAATCTTATGTACAACACCTTAAGCCTGTTTTCTAACGAAAATGGGAAAAGGGAATCCTCACATCAAAAACGGCGGATGTTCGGTTAAACGGCATGGCAAGTTGCGATATCCTGTCAAGTTTCCTTGCAGTTTGCTTGAATTTTATCGTGAACAAGGACTACAGCTCTCATATGTGATACAGCAACGTGAAGGTTAGAGGATTTTGTGTTAAAATCAGTTGTTGGCTGATCAAAACCTGTGGAAAACGTGAAGTTGTTTGTGTATGTGTACACTGAGTTAATCAGGCTGACTTTTCGGATCGATTGAATCAACACATTTTGTCCAACTTTAATATTCTATAACATCGCGTCGATAAATTTCCTCACAAAATCCTTTTAGGAGGGAGAAGAACATCCCTTCTCCTATTGAAAATCCGGATTCTTGCCGAATAATTTTCGGTACCACATACTTTTTTTAGAGGTCAAACTTGATATACTTTTTATCTAGTCAAAAGCATGTCGGATAAATTTAATTAGAGCTCGTAAATAACTGAGCAGAAGTTGCTGAAATTGCTTTTAACATATATTTAAACATCGTTCTACAAGTTTTGTTAATTTTATTTCCCTGGAATGCTTCATTTTGTTACGCGAAGCTTCGAGATTTGCGTTAAATTTTGAGCTCCAAAAGCGGTATTTAGAGCGAATTCCGTTATTGTCGATTTTCTTGAAAATAAATCAATATTCAGCCAAACGAACTATGCAGTGATTTGTTTCACATTAAGGTCTACCTAACATAAGAACATTGATTTTTGAGCTGTTGCCACAATATTTTGAAAATGTTTGATTTTTGGTAACATTTACTCTTAAAGTGTTTATTAAGGTAATTTACAAGAAGCAGATTAGGATGGTTATTGCGGTGGTTAAAAAGGGGCTGATTTGCGTGGTTATTAAGGTGGTTAAAAAGGGGCAGATTTGGGTGGTTATTGCGGTGTTTTAAAAGGGGCAGTTTAGAGTGGTTATTAGTATGGTTAAAAAGGTCCAGTTTTGGATGGTCATTACAGTGGTGAAAAATGGGCAGTTGAGGGTGGTTAATACGGTGGTTAAAAACGGGGAAATTAGGGTGGTTATTACGGTCGTTAAAAAGGAGCAGATTAGGATGGTTATTACGGTAGTTAAAAACAGGCTTATTTGGGTGGTTATTACGGTTGTTAAAAAGGGGCAGATTAGGGTAGTTATTGCAGTCGTTAATAGGAGGCAGTTTAGGATGGTTATTACGGTGGTTAAAAAGAGGCTGATTAGAGTAGTTATTACGGTGGTTAAAAAGGGGCAGATTAGGGTGGTTATTACGGTGGTTAAAAAGGAGCAGTCTAGGGTGGTTAATACAGTGGTTAAAAAGCGGCAGTTTTCGGTGGTTAATACGGTTGTTAAAAAGGAGCAGATTAGGGTGGTTATTACGGTGGTTAAAAAGCGGCAGTTTTCGGTGGTTAGTACGGTTGTTAAAAAGGAGCAGATTAGGGTGGCTATTACTGTGGTTAAAAAGGGGCAGATTAAGTTGGTTATTACGGTGATTAAAAAGGGGCAGATTAGGGTGGTTATTACCGTGGTGAAAAAACAGGAGATGAAGGTCGTTAATATGGTGGTTGAAAAGGGGCAGATAAGGTTGGTTATTACGGTGGTTACAAAGGGGCAGATTAGGATTGTTATTACGGGGGTTTAAAAGGGTCAGTTTAGGATGGTTAATACGGTTGTTAAAAAGTAGCAGAATAGGGTGGTTATCACGGTGCTTTAAAAGAGGCGGTTAAGGGTGGTTAATACTGTGGTTAAAAAGGGGCAGATTAGGGTTGTTATTACGTTGGTTCAAAAGTTGCAGATTAGGGTGGTTATTACAGTGGTTAAAAAGAGGTTTTTAAGGTTGGTTTATGCGGTGGTTTAAAAGGGGCACATTAAGGTGGTTAATACGGTGGTTAAAAAGGGGCAGATTTTTGCGGTTACTACGGTGGTTAAAATTCGGCAGATTTGGGTGGTTATTGGGGTGATTTAAAAGGGCTAGATTAGGGTCATTACGGTGGTTAAAACGGGGCAGATTAGGGTGTTTATTACGGTGATTTAACAGGAGCAGATTAGGGTGCTTATTAGGAAGGTTAAAAAGGGGCAGATTAGGGTGGTTATTACCGTGGTTAGAAAAGGCAGTTAAGGCTGGTTAATACGGTTGATTAAAAGAGGCAGATTAGGGTGGTTATTACGGCGCGTAAAAAGGGGCAGATTGAGGTAGTGATTACGGTGGTTAAAAAGAGGCACATAAGAGTGGTTATTAGGATGGTTAACAAGGGGCAGTTTAGGGTGGTTAATACGGTTGTTATAAAGGGGCAGATTAGGGTGGTTATTATGGTGGTCAAAAAGAGGCAGTTAAGAGTGGTTAAAACGGTTGTTAAAGAGGGGCAGTTTAGGGTGGTTATTATGGTGGTTAAAAAGAGGCAGATTACCGAGGTTATTACGGTGATTTAAAAAGAGCTGATTAGGGTGGTTTTTAAGGTGGTTAAAAAGGGGCAGATTGAGGTTTTTCATTACGGTGATTTAAAAGGAGCAGATTAGGGTGGTTATTAGGAAGGTTAAAAAGGGAGAGATTAGTGTGGTTATTTCCGTGGTTAAAAAGGGGCAGTTAATGGTGGTTAATACGGTTGATTAAAAGCGCAGATTAGGTTAGTTATTACGGTGGGTAAGAAAGGGCAGATTGGGGTGTTTATTACGGTGATTTAAAAGGAGCAGATTAGGGTGGTTATTAGGAAGGTTAAAAAGGGGCAGATTAGGGTGGTTATTTCCGTGGTTAGAAAGGGGCAGTTAAGGGTGGTTAATACAGTTGATTAAAAGGGCAGATTAGGGTGGTTATTACGGTGGGTAAAAAGGGGCAGATTATGGTTTTGATTACGGTGGTTAAAAAGAGGCACATAACAGTGGTTATTAGGATGGTTAACAAGGGGCAGATTAGGGTGGTTAATATGGTTGTTAAAAGGCGCAGATTAGGGTAGTTGTTACGATGGTTTAAAAGGGGCAGTTTAGGATGGTTATTACGGTGGTTAAAATGGGGCAGATTAGGGTGGTTATTACGATGGTTTAAAAAAGGCATGCGCAGTTAAGGGTGGTTAATACGGTGGTTAAAAAGTTGCAGATTAGGGTGGCTATTACGGTGGTTAAAATGGCGCAGATTAGGGTGGTTATTACGATGGTTTAAAAGAGGCAGTTAAGGGTGGTTAATACGGTGGTTAAACAGGGAAAGATTAGGGTGGTTACTACGGTCGCTAAAGAGTCGCAGATTAGGCTGGTTATTACGGTGGTTAAAATTTGGCAGATTAGCGTGGTTATTACGGTGGTTACAAAGGGGCAGATTAGGGTGGTTATTACGGTGGTGAAAAAGGGGCAGGTTAGGGTGGTTAGACAGTTTAATAAATAAATACTTATGCAGCCCAAGGGCTGAATTGCTTATTTACATTTTACGACTTATATTATTTACATAATTATGATATAAAAAATTTAAAACCTAAAGCCTAAACCTTAAAAACCTACTTACAATTTAGTACTTGTTGAGACATTGTTCTTAAACACAGGAGGACATAATGAATGTATTTCTAAAGCGATGGGTCCTCTACTAAGGGATTGCAAAGCGCCTATGTTCCCTTGAGGAATATGGGTTATGATTGATGGCAGGCAGCAAACTATTCAGTCTATGCTCCGTGTTAGTAATGATCGAGGTGAAAGTACTGTTACAGATACCTTCACTGTATGAAACAATAGTTGGGATACCTGCAACATCTAGTGCCTCTTTGTAATCTAAACCGGCGCAAATAATTGATAACACGTTTTAGTTCACGCTGCAAGTACATGGGCAGTGCGTAATGGAAAACGGGCACTGCATAAGTTAAGATAGATCTAATGCATGTGATTTAAAAAAGAACTAGATCTTTGCAAGGGAGCTTTGCCCTTTTTAACTGCACAAGAAAATGCAACCGTTTCGAAGCCTTCTTAACTTTAATTTAATGGTCGTTTTTAAGAAACCGTGTAAACCTATCTTTTAACAAAAAAAACTTTAATTCCCCAGTTTCCTTAAATAGCTTTATACTCTTTTCAATAATTTCATTGTAAAGCGCCATGGCCAATTAGCGGACTTGGCTCTACATAAATGCATGATGATGAGGATAATATGATGATGATGATAATGATGATGATGATGATGATGATGATGATGATGATGATGATGATGATGATGATGATGATGATGATGATAATGACGATGATGATTTTGTGATTATAATAAACATGTTTCGATCATGATTCGTGTAAAGTACAGCCTTGGCTGGCCGAAGCTAATCAGAGCATTCGTTACTCTACCCATGCACCAACTAGTTTGCCAACGTTTCATAATTTGTTAATACGAGTTGGCAGACTATAGCTTTGCGTATGAGAGCTCCCTGAATGAAAGTCAACTGAGGCTAGACCACAAAACTCGTAGGTGTGTACCTTAACTTTTTAGCCGGGTGGCAAGAGCAAAAAGGCAACAGCGTGGGCCAAGCTAAATTAAGTACCTTGAAACTCCCGGTCCATCATTCCTTCAGTTGAAATTTGTAACCGCGGGGGGACTGCCCTTTCCAGATCTTTCCAAGAGATAAGAGTTCCGCTCTCTCTGCCTTTTCCATGGAACATAGCCCCGATAGAATGCTTATTCAACAGTGTATCCCAAACATTTACACCGCCAATTCTGCCTCGCACTGCTTTCTTGTCGACGGCATTCCCAATCGTCAGTTTGCTTCCTTAAACAATAATAACAATAATCGCTAAATTGGCCATCGTTGAGAGATAAAAATCAGAACCACGTACATGTTATGAAAGCACATACAGTAAAGTGATTTTGGAAAGTTCTTAATTCATGTGAATGGTCATACTTTAGGATTTCATCCACATACTCAAAACCTAGAACCTCCTAGCAAATTAACATTAATTAAACCCCTTTATCCTCTCTTGATTATAGTTAGGGGTTTTACGAAATACGATCGGTACCATACGGTAGATTGCGGTCCAATACAATATCGTTACGATACAATATACATTATTAGGTGATTTTCATGTTGACATTTTAGCATAGTTTTATTATTTGAATTCACTTGTAAAGTTTTATCTAATTCAGCTCAGTCTAAAGCTGTAATTTTAAAGCTTCAATAAACTATCTTTCTATCTATGATGCGCTAACATATGATAGGAACTCGACTTGCAAATTTCGGATCCGCAAACATCCTGAAGTAAATGCTTCATGCTAAGTAAGCAAACGCGAAATTTTCTATTTCCAAGAGCACCCCTTTATCCTCTCTTGCTATTTCTGATAATTAACAATTATTCGCCGAAGGCGAAGGTGAGGTAAATATTCGCCAATATTTACTGAGCCTGAGGCGAATAATTGTTTTAGCATAATTTTGAGATGTGGACATCAAAAAAGTAAAAAAAAGGGGCTAAAACTTGACAAACAACTCACGAAAAAAGAAACTTAGCTTAGCTGCCGCGCCTTGAAATGTTATATTCACCGGGTAGCGCGGTGAATATAGAATTAAAATTATACTAAAAGCGTATATTACACAAAGTCAGTTAACACCCTAATCCCCCTCCTTTCCCATCTCTTCCCCTGACTCATGGGAATCGAAGAGATGGAAAATGAGGGGTTGGTAGGGAGAATAGATAACGAAAGTAACTATTTGAACCTTGTGGAATCCCTTTCTTGTATCAGGGGCACCCAACGGTTCGTTTCGGGGAATATCTGTTCGGAAGGCCTAAAATCGCCTGAGATATTCGGATTTAATTGGAGTGAAAGCTAAAGATTTCTTTGGCGAAACATCATCTCGGACTTTCGTATCAAGAAGACTTATTAGTTCCTATTTTTTTCGGAGGGACAAATACGTCGTTTGGAGTGCAAAATAAGGTCAGCTAGCATTTTCGGTGAGCCATGAGCAGCTCGGAAATTCGGCGGATAGGATTCTGTTTCCTAAAATTTTCTGCGGCCTTAATTTTCAGCTAAAATCTCCGAACAGATCAATCTGTATTAGCTTACACAAATATGCCTTTAAAAAGCTACGAAACTATCTAAGAAAGCAGAAAATGATATTAAAAGTATTTTGCTAAAATTTTCTCGTTGGGTGCCCCTGTTGTATTCGTCCTCCAGCAGTTCTTTAGTCTCTCTTACTCGTCCAGTCAGTATGACGTCCAGGCGACCTGTTTGGCTGTCCCAAAGCACGCAAATAAATAGCGATGGGCCGTTGAGCGGGGTAGAGTGCACGCTATAGTGTCAAAAGAATAATACGTCGTTTCAGTGTTTGTGTAACTATTATATCATTCAACAAGATTGCTGTGAGTATTTTTACTGATAACCGATTCAATAAATAAATATTGGTCACTCAACTAGTTTATCTCTTAATTAAAGTAAACTGTTATTTTTCTCAATCTCGGTTACTGAATTACAATATATCTTTCTCACTGGTTCGCCGCACCGCATCTAGGCTATTTAGTAACTGAAAATATAGTTTTACCCCTTCCGGTGGCTGGTATATTGGGGGGTAATGCCCGGGGCTGCGAGGCGTTGAGGGCAATTGTGAAATTTTGAGGACCAGCTTTTAGCCAAGGGCGTTATCCTCCGATATACAGTGGAACCTCCATTTAACGAACCTCTATATAACGAAATCCTCGGTCTAACGAACGATACTTTTCATTCCAGTAATAGAGTAATGTATGGTAAAGAACCTCGATATAACGAACCAATTTCCCCAGTCCCTTGGCACTTCGTTAAATCGAGGATCCACTGTACCAGCACGCCAGGAAGAGGTTCATTTATTTGATAACCTCCGGCCGAAAGAAGAATAAACGCCATTGACGAACATGGCGTGATTGCGGGTGATTTCGCCGTCACTGGCTTCAGTGCAAGACCATTTTCTTTTTCTTCCATGAAAAATACAAAATAGTTTGACCCAAGCTTTGTTTGTTTAATTGTTTTGTTGTGGACGAGAAGTGTCAAATCGGACGCCAGGTATAGGCCATTTTATATCACGTGATGTTTTTCTCACAGTAAGCGCGCTCAAAAATTAATCTGCCGGGAGTAGGTTCTGACGGTGAATATTCCCTTTCTTTGCCTTGTAAGCAAAAGTTTTGAAGCAAACGTTTTGTCCATGGCCACAGCAAAAAATCCGGCTACGAGTACTGCAGTTGATAATGTAATCAAACGATTATTCTTCTCGTGCTTGTTGGACATGTGGTGGATATCGCCTCTTATCCAACGCACACACGTAGAATATATAATTGTTAAATAACTGTGAAGTTGTAAATTATAAATGGTTTTACAATTAGATTGTGTTGTTGTTGTTTTTACTCGATGGTTTCTCCGTGAACAATCATCCTCGGCATCCCTTCCCTAAATTGAAGTCTGAAAAGATAAGAGTCGTTTTTAACAAAAGAGAACACCTGTCTTCTGTCGGTAAGCCATGGTTTAAGCCAAGCACATATGGTAAACTTGGACAGCGTCTTTGTTACAGCAGCTGAAAAGTTGTGCTCATGTGTAGCCGATGTAATGAGGACGCTGGAAAGCTTGTTGACGACACCTGTATGTGAGAAGAGAAGAATATGCATGTAAGTAATATGTACTGTTGCTATACCCCTCACCGTCCCACCCTTAATAGGATCTGAATCTTGAGGGAAGGGCGGAGTACTGTACCACTGGCAAGTGCATATCATGCTCACAACACGCCATCAAAAAACATCATTCAGTTTGTATTCTTATGCAGTTTACTCGGGTTTTTTACCATTTACCTCTAAATTCCCAAATGTCGCGTGCAAGCAAGCAGTTTTTGGTGCAAACGGAAAATGTCCAGGATAAACGTAATTTCTTTAAAAAAGTTCAAAATTCCTAAACAGAATTTCCGAAGAAAAAATGTTCATACCCGTTTACTTCTTCCTAACAGTTCCAGGTTTTTCGCAAGCTTTGACACTTATGCGTGGCCATTCAGTTCGGATTAAGGTTTACTGTTTCAACTCCAATGAACAGAACGCGTTAAATATCCAACAGAAGGCCAAAATTCTACATTTTCTTCTTTAGCAAAAGTTTCTTTTGCATAGATGTTTATTTATAGCCACTTTCCAAATCCTGAAAATTTGAGGTAGGGTGGTACGGCTAGATTTTGAGAATAAAGCCCTGAAAGAGCCTGGTTTCCAGTCCCCTCCTAGCGTTCGGTCTGTTATATTTGATATTTTTTATCAATGATATTCTATCAATGATATTCTACCAATGATTTTCTATCAATGATATTTTCTATCAATGTAACGTATAAATATATAACGCTATTTTGATTATTTCATTAAACTGAAGATGGCAGATGTTATGCCGAAACATGTCTTTTAAAAGTTGTCTCGTATTTTTTAAATTTATGAATATTTTCTAAGCTTCTTGTATTTCTTTTCCAGAATAATATCACTTCTTTCTACAGTTGTAGCGACAAATGACCCAAAAGGAAACTCTTGTTGGCTTTAAACTAAAGATTTAAAAAGGTTTAAACTGAAACCGAAGCTTAGAATAAACTCAAGCTTAGCCTCGTCCCCTGGCCTTTACTCGCTTATCGCGTGACAGCGGGAAGCTTGGAGCCGAACACGCTAACGAACCTTCCTGTTGAGCTCGATGGGTGACGTCACAGTTGATATTCTGCTGAGGACGACTGGCAAGGAGGCTGACTCAAGCTGTCATAAAACACCACGGTTCGAAAATATACATTACTAATAGAAAAGGGGAAGGGAGAGAGGAGATTTAACTGAAGAAGCGAGTTAACCCTTTAAGCGCCAATTAGCCTGTTCCAGGCGTTCAGATAGTGGAGCACGAGCGAAAAAATAAACTCAGTTCCTAACATATTGTGTAGTAAGTTTACAGGTAAATTATCCTCTTTTAAATTGACCTATTTATATAATTTTTCATCCATAACTGAAGCTCGTTTTACACTGTACCTCTAAACGATGGCAACTGGCAACTGTGGCAACCTAGTCTCCCCTCGCTCGCTTTATTTTTGTATATTTTCAGTTTTTCCTCCATATTGGTAACTCAGTGTTCACATTAGGTCGTATTTTGTGGGACATGTACAGTATCTTCAAAAGTCATTTAAATGTGGCAGCGAGTAAGTGACAGTACTGTTAAAGTTGATTTCCAGTCCGTAATGCGCAGGCTCAGCCCCGAATTGTTTGTGAGCCTCACATGATGGAATGTTATCTTCGCGACAATAAAAAAACAGATAATTTATGAAATAGAGTGCATGTTTGAAGCTGTGCGAAAATTTTTCCACATGGGAGAAATAAATAGACTTTAATACCTCGTCATTTTCGGAAGAATCTTCCTGCAACACACCGTATATTCATCCACAGACTTGCGGTTCCTTGTGCTCGATGGCAACTGAACGTGCAGAACTGCTGGGCGCTACGACACAGGCAGGCATTTCTTCCTGTTTCCCGTAAACAAAACCCAGTACATGTAGACACCGAGATATTATCTCGTCCTGGCTGCGCGGCCACCTCAAAGTCTCTTTCTTCAATTTCACCGTGTGAGTAAAGCTTACATCCATGATGGCGGGAGACAAAATTGTAATTTCACCTTATGTAAGACGTCACGAATTGGTACATTTCATAACAGTCGTACATGACGTAAGTAGTTTTCAAAACAAAAAACCAAAACAAACCGTTAAGCCTGCGTAGTACGGACTGGAAATCAACTTTAACTGGTTTAATAATGTTGAGGGCAAACAATGTAACTGGTCTCATCGGTATTTTTGTAAGCTAGTGTCAGTTTCGTGTTGCTTTCTAACGTTAGTTGTAAAGTTCTAATCAGTTTATGATGTGTTTTTGTTTTGTAACCATGATGTCGTTTCTTAAATTAAAGATAAGATAAGATAAGAATTTTATTTAAGTGTCAATGTATTTAGCCTAGATAGACTAACTGATTGACACTGATTGAGGCAGTAATACTACTTAGCCTACGATACATTTAAAATGAATTATTTACAATATAATAAAAAAATGTATTGGCTACCTAGGTTAATTATTTACAACATAATGAAAAAATATCTATTGGCTACATAGCTAACAACAATTAGGAACTGAAGCATGAAATAAGAAAATGAGCGAAAATAGAGAGTTACAGTGGCAAACAATGTGTATAAATCTCATAGTACTGGTATAAAACGGTAGAAATTTCCTTAGTACAGCTATGCAGTTACGCACGCCTTGCTTGCCTTGTTTTCGAGACGAACAAACACTTTGTCAGTTCTGCACGCATTGCGAACCTATGTTTTAGTACGGCTAGCGTATCTGTAGACAAATAATTAACTGTTTCTTACTTGAGCAAGTGTCTGGCTGGTTAACTTGTACATCTCCACGAACTCCACTTTTGAGAAGGCGCCAGTCTACCAGGTCTCCAAATTCCCCAATACTGAAGTTGTTTATTGCTGAAGTAAATTCCCCAGTAACATCCCTCCAACGACTCCAAATGTTGAAATGTGAAATGCTTCCTAGGAAGTGAAGCAGTCAGATAAGGTCCAATCAGCCTACACTGTTAACAATATCTTTCCTCTCGTATTTAGTGGGCGAGTGATTTACATTTGTCTATTTCCACTCGTGCGTGGGATATGAGGAAAATATATACAGTGAAACCTGTATTAAGCAGACACCCATAGGATCCTCGGTAGTGTCCGCTTAATACAGGGTGTCCACTTGATACAGGTTCTGATAAATTGCAAAACAATAGTTAAATATTGACCGATTATATCTCCACCTTTATTTACCCGCATACTTGACATGCTTTATTGCAAACCCTTCGCAAATGGCCGTTCCAGTTAGAATTACTAAATTACAGAGAAAGCACGCTCTTCGAAGCAGACAGAAATGCCATAATGTCCGCTTAATGTAGGTTTCTCGTAACAAAATGGCTTGATTTTGATGTCCGCGTCCGCCTAATAGGGGTGTTCGCCGAATACAGGTTCGTTTTAAAGTAAACATGGGAAGAAATTTGGGGACTTAAGGTGGTGTTCGCTTAATTAAGGGTGTCCACTTAACAATTGCAATTTATCTTCGCTTAACGATTGCTGACAGTCTAATTGTAGCAGAGCTCACATCTATCGGGGCGTGGTCGTTCCCTATTCTTTTCATGTTTCTGCAGGAATATCCTGATTTCCAGGAGTTACTTTTTCGGTGAGAAAGAGAGACTCTCCAGCTGGTGATAGTCCAAATAATGATGTTAACGTATTATTTTGATCTCTTTTTTGCCGTTTGGAGTGTATGAATCCAATCCCCAGAGATTCAAATGAAGGGGGCGTGGCGGCCATGTTGGTGTACACGGTCACAGCACCAGCATGGTATCGATGACGTCAAGTGGAAACTTTCCTCAAGGCTCGAAATTTATGGTGGCAAATGTGCAATTTGCGACTGGTTCGAGGGCATTTGCTCCTAAAAAAACTTAGGAGCAAATCTGCTCCTTTAACGTTTGGCCCATTTCTATAATAAATACATTTTCTGCTCCTTGTTAGACCAAATTTACTCCTAAAATTTTGGACCTAGGAGCAGAATTGCTCCTGGGAAAAAGAATTAATTTGGAGGCCTGACTTTCTTCATACTGAAGCAATTATATTTAAATTTTCACTTGCTTTAAATCTAAAGATTATTGTGTTTCCGAAATGAATGCTATTGGCAATTCCTCATGCAATATCTGTATTCATTGTTGACCGCGACTCTGGGATTGCGGAATGAAAAGAAGAAGATGACCATACTTTTCTTCACATTTGCACAACGGGTCTCTGGGGCCTCTGAGGCCAGGGTACCGCAAAAATGCTCATATTTGTTGTCAACTGTGATGATATTAAATCAATGTAAAGAAGATCCTCGCAGTGATTAACGCAACTTATGCAGTTGCGAAAAGAAAGCCTGAAAAAATCAGGCTTGCCGGGATTCGAACACTGACCTCTGCGATACCGGTGCAGCGCTCTAACCAATTGAACTAACAAGCCAACTGGGAGCTGGTCATTAAATTGGTTCGTAATATACCCGGGAAAGATGAAGATGAAATTATGAATATATGAAATTCATATATTTTCAAATATATGAATTTCTTATATTCATAATGTGATGATATTGATATAACGTTTTCCGAAAATTTTGTGTGGAGATTTTTAGATCGTTTTAGACTACCTGTCGAGATATTTCGTTAATCTAGAAATTTCCAACCGAAATTTTCAGAAGTTTGGAGTCAATGGTGAAAAACCAGTAAACATTCCAGAAAAAAATTTTTTTTTGTTCATAACCGGTAAAACAAACTTTTTTAGACTCGCTAAAGGAACCTTGGATTCCTTACAAACCTTCAAACGAAGATGAATGGTCGAATGCTTGACTAGACGTCATCCACTTCTGACCTAGCACCAGCTGATCCCCTGTCAGGATTTTTCGCGAAGCATGTCTTGTTTTAGTACCCGGAATTCGTCGCAAGCCGTCGACGAACATTTCCCGTTGTCCATTTGTAATATTTGCCATTAAGCACAACTGATGCCAGTTGCCGTCGTTTAGAGGTACAGTGTAAAACGAGCTTCAGTTATGGATGAAAAACGATATAAATAGGTCAATTTAACACTGAGGATAATTTACCTGTAAACTTAGTACACAATATCTTAGGAACTGAGGTTATTTTCAAGTCTATGAACAGCGTTAAGCGTTGTTCATACCCGTTTCAAAGCATTTTGTGTGCTTATACAAGCACTAAAAACGAATGCAAAACTGATATACCAGGACCTTGGATGACAAAAACTTACATGTATCGAAAACTTGAACTTGGAGAAAAGAAAATTTTGTATTATATTAAGCAATTCCTTGGCTTTTGTTTTTTTCTCAACTTAAGACCAGCTAGAGAAATAATAATAATAATAATTGACTTAAAAAAAAAACAAGCAGCATTATTTATCCACTAAATAACCTACTAAGGTAAAGACACACATGAGTCACAGGACACCCATGTTGCTGGAGCTTATACCTATTAGTTTCAGTTTTTATTTTTATTTTTAATAATAATAATAATAATAATAATAATAAGTCAATACCTTAATCGAACTTTTTCTTTTTTTTTTCGCTTGCATCGTTGTTTATCTACGTTTGAGAACAAGAACCAATAAAGCGAACCATTACCTTTCATGATCATCAGTTCCCATAACACATCTCCCTGTATCATCACACTGAAGGTATAGTGCAGATCCATAGGAGAACAGGGACACCAGGCCTCTTGCAGTGGTCTTCATCCACAAGCATATTGTGAATTCGTCAAGTGTTGCAATGTTGCCGTTAAAAACAACAGAGTTTGAAGTGTTTTCGGTTGGAAATTGGAGGCTGAAATCGTGGACGTCTTCTACAAAGTAAAACAATTATAAAAACAACAGAAAATTATAAGTAGATTGAAAAACTAATGGTCTATCCTCTAATAGTCGAGTAAATCTCTTAAATAATGGGAACGCGAAAGAAAATAAAGAAATGTTTTCCATAAAAAAACATTTATACATATAACGTATCGTCTCCATGGTCTCCCTTGGTGGTTCAACAGGAATTTTGGTAGGGAATCCGCTGAGCCAAGTGCAGGAATAAAATTAAAATAAACGCAGGACGTTACGGTCTCTAGTTATTGCGCCTGCACTCGCTTTGTACAGCGAATCCATCCTAAAGCTACACCCAGCCCTTGCAGAAGAGAGAGGAACGTACCAGCAAGGCCATAATTTAATACAACCAAATCGTATGTCTAAAAGGAGCGAAAGATAAGTGTACAGACCTCTCCAGAACTCACAATGGTCCCCGTATGTTCCTTGAAGGATACATCTGCATGTGTACTGGGTTGAATCCGATGAGCAGCTGTCAATACAGTGGGCAAGGTTTTTACACGGGGAGGACAAACAGCCCTA
This sequence comes from Siderastrea siderea, assembly GCA_964030785.1. Taxonomy (NCBI): domain Eukaryota; kingdom Metazoa; phylum Cnidaria; class Anthozoa; order Scleractinia; family Rhizangiidae; genus Siderastrea; species Siderastrea siderea. The sequence goes on from OZ034977.1 coordinate 3,428,534, forward strand.
CAGGTAAAAAAGATTAAAACGTCTTCTCTCACAAAGGTGAACACCAAATGAAGGTAAAATATCAGGTCTGCCTTCAAAAGGAGGGCGGGAAGATGGAATTTGCCGAATTTGCAAAATAAATAATATTACTTTATTACCACCATTGCTATCTAACATCCGTGCTCTTTCTATTTCCGAAGATAGTATAATTCACCGAAGATAGTATAATTTGCAACGAAATGTAACTCAAACCTGTTTTTTTTTTTTGTTTTTTTTTTTGTTTTTTTGGGCGTCCACCGTATTTAAGCGAACGTAAGGGTGGGTACTAGATCAAAGATTACTCACCGCCGGACTGGTCTCGGCCTCGTAATACACGAGCCCCGCAGCTTCTCCAAAGTCGGAAAGGAGCGATGAATCTTTTGTCGCATCATTTAGTTGACAGTTGCTCTCCATTTGCAAGTTTTCCGTTGTTCTGAAGTTGAACGAAACACATTCTAAGACTGCAGTACATTCCACGGGGCAGTCCATAGATGTGTCTGTTGTATGGTTTTTGATAATATGATTTGACAAAGCAAAACCTGTGGACATTACAAGACCTTGTATAAAAAGTTTGGTTACCTATCGTGATATAAACCTAAGGTAACTAGACACAAGTAAGCAGAGAACTAATCAGAAATGAACAGAAAAGGAGAGAAAAGGCCTTTTGCATGATGTTGTCGCTAATTGGAAAAACAAACGGCAACATACACAAACACTCAGAATTTAGAACTATACATGAAATCATAACAACTTAAAACCTGATTCGAAAATAGGGAGATTTAATAGTCCCGTGACTGGAGTTCAATAATTATTTTAAATTTACCACATTTACCACATTGCTAAGCTGTTGAAGAAACATGAAATCGATCGAGTCAGTTTATGTTTTTAACTCCTTCTAATATTCATAAACTTGTCCAGCACTTAACTTTAAGCTCAATTATTTCACGGTGTATTTTCCTACCTTCCTTGACAAATTCAAATCTTTTACTTCGAGTCTCACAACTGCAGAAGAAGCACAGTAAAACGCAAAACACAAAAAGGAAGCGCAGGAGCAGCATTATTAAAGGGAATGAAACGATTTTTTGCGAATTAATTTTGCAACTGGGACACGGCACGAACCTTTTTGTCTGCAGGTTAAAAAAGCATTATTTATGAACCGTAATTTCCTTTATTACAAAAATTGTGTTCTTGTTAAGTATAGTTTTTATCATCAATTAGAGAACAAATTAGATTGTCACCTTCACACTTTTGGCACTTTTGTTAGTCAAGCTCCTTTCCCATTTCCTTGTGCAAATGAATAAAGAAAAGCCTTTTGCTAGACGAGAACAATAAGACTTTCCTAACTACACAAATTACTAATATTCGTAATGCAAATTCGTCCAGTTATTGAATATTACCCAAATCAGCCACTTTTATTGTCAATTAACCTAAAAAGGTGAAATGCTAAAAAAAAAGAAAAGAAAGAAAAGCAAAATATAAGAAAATATACGACTTTTCACATAAAAGATCACTTAAAGATTTGACCACAGCACTAAAGGTTAATTATCAAAGCAGCTGGGAAAATGTTTTAGTCCTTCATGGTATGCCAAATAAAAACGTTACACTGTAAATGTAACTTTCCATGGATAATAAAAATATAACAAAAACACACCTGCACACGAAATGGTGAATATTGTTTTAAGATTTCAATTGTTAGGCTTGCCACTTCAAAAAATGTTTCAAGAAATTTAAAGATGTTTATGATTCAAGAAATTTAAAGATGTTTATTAATAATTAATAGCAAACTAGCAGTTCTCATCAGCACCTCTAATGCATTTTTCTTCTTCATCTACGAACGTGCAATTAAGAAGGTGATATCTTATTTTGATTGATACGGCTCTGAGAAATAAAACCGGCACAATACATACGATATATTTTAAGAATACAGCTGTCAGCTACAAAGTGGATAATTTTCTCGAATATATTTTTTTGCACAACTTCGCTGACATCATCCTTGTAACAACAATATGTTCTGATGTAAACTGGCTAGATAACCTTTCTCGGAATTGTTCGATTGGAATACACCTTAAATTCTGAACATGCCTCCCCCACCCCCCCCCCCCCAAAAAAAAAAACAGAAAATGAAGCTGTTTATATGGCTTAAAGCTGTTAGCTTTTCACAGGAGCTCAAATCCTGGAGCCTCTATGTACTCCAGGTGATGGGTCCTGCTTTTCACTGGTGTTTTTGGCTGTTTTAATCAAACCCAACCCAACTTCAAACGCAAAATTACCTTCAATCTCAACCCTTTCACTGCCAAGAGTGCCTAAATTCAAAATTCAAGACGAATCTCAAATTTCGTTTTCTAAAATACATAAATATAAATAGTACCATGTGCAAGTACTGCTGACAAGGTTTAAATTGAGTGGTTACACCGTGGGATTTCATCCACAGACGCAGAAGTTAGAATCATCTTAATGTCTCCATAACTGAGTCTGGGAGTGAAAGGGTAAACTACGAAAATAGGCCCTCTCCAAAAATAAACTCTACATGAAAGAAAACCTTTTGGTGCGAATTTTTGACGTTACCTTCTGACCTAAGTCGTTCCCAGGCTCCATGTCTTCTTTTACCCCAATTTTACTGGCGAGCGCCGCCAGTAAAATTGCGCTTTTCCGTTCACTTGTTTTCCCGCTTAGTTCATAGCCTGTAACGTTGGATGTAGAAAAATAGTGTACAAGATACTGGTAGAGTTATACCTTCGATTGATAGATGAATCCCTGATTTTACGTTTCTAAACGAAGGCTAGTTTATTATAAAGATCGATGGCTAGAGGGTTAGTGGTCAGTATTTTCCTCCCAAACGTTACAGATTTGCTACAGATTTGTTACGATAAAACCGTCCGCTGCTCCATACCACTGCGCCATCCCTGCTCCCTACACGTCTGCTACGTGTGAATAAAAAAAAATTGGAGGCTACCGGAAATGGGAGAGGGAGCAATTGGACCCCCTTTTCCGAATACTCATCTCTCTCTCCTCTTTCCTGATACAACATTTAACCGCACAGCGCTTAGAATTTCAGATGGCAAATTTCTAAGGGGACTTTGTCGTCCGTTTAACAAGGTTCGCCTTAAAGGGGTTGACTACTAAGAGGAGAATACTCAGTTTGAAATTGATAGGAAGGGGCGAAGGATATTTTCAGTGCTATGGAGTTCGCGATGTTGGTATTTTTGGGGGGTTTAATTTTGCCCATATGTTTGAGGGTGGTGCCTGATTCAGGCGGTAATTTAGGGCTTTAGTTTTGACGCCTATGCAAATCGTGGTATCATTCGGCACCCTGCTGTCACTTCTGTCACGCGCGAGTCCTCCCCCCCCCTCCCCCCCCCCCCACAAGGCCAACCCGCTTGTATAAGGTTTGCATGACTACTTGCATTCATCACATGCTGGGTGAAGATATAATTAGCCTCAAGAGGATGTTGATGGTAAAGGACTGATTTAAGGAGAATACGGGAAACTATTGTACGATACTGACTTCACTTAAAAATAATGTACAGCAAAACCACGGCTACAAGCCAGTGAGAGTTGCCGGATCCGTGTGACAAAGATCAGGATCAGTAGGAATAAATTTACTGAACAAAAATAAATCAACACAGCGAGCTGATCCTTATGGCGGAGAAAAGACAGCCGGGGCAAGACATAACAAATTAAAAAAAGAATTGTTAATTTTTTCTACCCGATATTTCGATTTGAAAAATAAACGAAGGTCGGGGATTAAAACATTAAAAAAAAGAGATACGTTTGTTAGGATCATTTTTCGTCATTAGTATTCAAAATTCAAGCGAAAGCACAGAGACAAGCATACCATGTTTACTCGGTTATCCAAACAAAAACGGGAGTGACTGAGCGACGGAAAAATTGAAAATTCTGTGCCCAGGGTGCCAAATGAAAACATTTGAGCTCGCTCAAAATCTTATATATAATACGTGAAGCGGATTACGTAACTGTTCTCCACTCATCACGGAAAAAAAGGCGAAGTTACAAAGAGCCACAACCACACCATTTCTATACTTTCCTGGCAAGGATGTGCGCAATTTGGTTTTAAATCGAAAAGATCCACTTTGCGAGAATTTCCAGAAAAGTCGCACGTTTCTCTCACTAAGCGAACACCGCGCCAAGTTGTGTGACTAATTTCAACCGCTTATGCAAAATTGGTGTCGGCTTTCAAAACATCGTGTTGTAGACTTGCTCCAAGTCTACCTCTTCGATTGATATTAATTTGCCCTGTGTTTTGCAAGCAAAGCAAGCAACGCGAGCTTCAATGAGGCCGCGAAGCGACCGAGCGAGCGACGAAGTCGCGAGAGGCCTACTAACCTGAAAAAATAATAAAGGACTTCTGGTGAATTGTTCATGGGAACCAGCTAGTAACTAATTAATCTAAGAAAGTTAGCCCAATGTGAATGATCAATTTTCCGAATCGCAGGGACTTCTTGAAACTTTTCTTTTCGCGAGAACTGAGTAATTTCAACTCATTCTGAAGTGTGTATAATCACTGAGTGCGTATTCACCGACGGGGAAGTTGTTTAGAAGGGAGGAAGAAATGCAATTGGGCTTTGTGTTGATGACAACGGATGTTTGCACAAATTCGCACAAACCAATTACAGTTTGCCTTGTATCATGGAAATTCTCAAAATAAATGGACCTTTGACCAAGGACAACAGCCTGTTTTAACACGAACCAAAATATGGGTTAAATATCTCTGTACAATAATTTTTAGCGCCACAAACTGCTCACTCCTCAGCTACTTACTTGGAAGTACACTAACCAAGCCGCTTTCACGATGAAGCTAATTTTGACTCTCGTTTTCGTTTTTTCTCTTGGAGTTCTGACACTGTTGGTTGAAAGCCGGAGAGGTTTGTGAAATAGCTGTTACCGAAAAAATTTCTTTCCTCGGAACCATATGGTTGAGCACAGAGCGCGGATAGACAGTGGAGCGCTAAGCGAACTACCACTTCAGTCGGATCCATGCAACTTAAGCGTCCGAAACTTCCGATCGAAGCAAACAGTTTTCAGAGATTTTCAGGTTAAACATTACAAAAGCAGAAAAAATAACTACATAATTCGCAATTCGAAGGAACAGTCAGCCAGTCCAAAAAGTCAATGGTTTGCAATCAAAAAAATTCATTCGGTGGCTTAAGCTTTTGACCACAATAAGATATTCACAAGGCATTTTTTTCACCAGTATAAGTGATGGAAAGAATAGTTGACGATTTATTCTACTTTAAAGCAATATGCACATCCCATATTGCACTGGATCTTATTGTAATGTGTGTTTGATCTTACAGTTCACTGGCGCATAGTCAATTCCTCTCCTGTGTGTTTTGGAGCCAGAAATAACCATTTTGGCAGGTTCTACGTCCCGCGTGGCAAGTTAGCTGGCATAAAGTTGGTTCACCGCTACGGTTACGTGTCCTGTCACACAGCATCAACTTCCAACTGGTCTTACTGGGGCTGCGCCGGCCTAAAAGACCAGGTGAACGTTGTCATTACAGACGCAGCCAATCGCATCCTTTTGCCTCCAAATCAGTTTTTTGTTCATTCTGCTAAGTGGTCCAAGATTCCTGGATATGACTCGCTCTCGCCAGAGCTTGTGCTATCAGCATTTCATCCTCGTCGGGTGACTTCAGGCCAAGAGTTACGCCTTTGGTACGGTGAGGATTTGATGAATTGGGCGGAAGGAGATAACGGAGGAAGATCATGCTGTGATGTCTATGCCCACTATGTCTGAACAGCTTTCCTTTCTTGCTCATCTAAGGATTTTAGCATAGCAAGCGAAAATAGCGTAATTTTGTGGTTTCACTTGTAAGTAGAACAAGGAAGTTCTATTTTGGAAAAAATCAAAGCCTGAGAAATTACTAAGTACACAAGGAAAGATCATTTTGTAAGGGGCAGGATAACTTGTAATGGAACGCAAATAAACTGAGGAAAATGAGAAAAGTTGTTTTCTGATCACATAGCGTACCATGTATTTTGTGGTAAAAAGACAAATTAATGATGACCATGAAATCAAAAATAGTCATAACAACGTTTCAAAGTGACAAAGTGACTGACCATCATCTTCAGTCTCACAGCCCTCTTGTCAGCGTCTACTAAATTCCTTCAAGTGAAGCGAATAGAGCAAATTATCAACTAGGGGCAAGAGATTACATCATATTCTGTTACCAGGGGATATCGTCTGTAATCGTGACAATCAAATTCTAGTGATCTATAAATAATCAAAACTTTTTCAAGAAGACAGGAGGCACTGATGTACCAATCTTAAAATCGATCTTTTTTTAAAAAAAGGCTCTGCTGTATTAGTAAAAAGGAAAATGATTTCAAGTTGGAAACTGAAACGTTTGAAAGGCCTGACTTGAAACATGCTATTGAAGTATGGTGTTGGAGGGTATTTCGAGTATATTTGGTTAGGTCGGTTAAGCCTGGGTGCATGCCTGTGCAGTTTTGATTGACGGGGAGGGCTCAAAACAAGAAAAGTCGAGCTCGATCTGACAGGAAGTTATAAAAAATGTGTACAACTTGGTACATTAATCACAAATTTTCAAAATTAATCCTTTTGTCTAGTGCCAGAGAAAAACAAAAACCGCGGGCATATTTTTTTCATTTGAGAGAGACTAAAACAAAAAGAACTCCATCAAGGGAAGCAATGATTTCATTTGAATGATCTCTCGGTCACACTTAAGTATTTTATCCGCAGCCTTAAAAGTTAAAAACCACCGTGTAAATCATAATAAAGCACCACTGGAAAGTACTGCTCAGTAGCTTTTATTTGAATGGTTGCTGACCTCAGGATTTCATCCACAGACCCTAAAAGTAGGCCAATCTCATACTGCATAATGAACAGCACCACAGTAAATTTATGCTCAGTGTAGTTCTCACACTAGGATTTTATCCGCAGACTCAAAAGTTACAATCAACTTGTATAGCATTTAGTAAACAGCCGGCGATACGGAACGTAACAGCCCAATAGTTTCAATTTGAATCAGTTCGCATCATAGGATATGATTCACAAACTCAGAAGTTAGAACCACCTTATACAGCATAGTAAACAACAAAAGGAGAGTACTGCTTAAGAGGAAGTTTCCACAAAAATTCAACAAGGTGCGGCAAGGCTAAAAAAACGAGTTCGCTCACCTTCTGCATATAGGTAGCCCTTAGTAAAACTAAAAACGTTATGTTGTTTTTTTCTTCAAATATTTTTATTTTTCTGAGAAAAACGAAATTTTCGATTTCACGTCTAGACTCGATTCAGAGGGTCTAAACTGGGTTGAAAATCGACCATTTTCATTCGATTCGCATGTCAAAACGATCAAGCGCAGAAAAAATTGAATACAACCGGTTTATTGCATGACTCTTCCTTGTCCAAAGAAGCATAGTTTCAAGAGTTTTGGTTTAATCTAATTATTTAACGGTAAACAAAACCAGACTATTCTCACGCGCCATGAAAGTCGGTCGGTCAAAAGAATCGCCATTTTCACCATGTGCCATATCTCGGAATTCCTTGAGATGAAGGTATTTCAAATGTAGAAGGATGATACTTCCAAAATATGCAAAGTTTGGCTTGGGCCAATGATTAAGCACTTGTCAAAAAATTATTCAAAATCGTACAAAATCGCACAAAATCACGCCAAGCCTTCGAATGCGTGACCAAAAGTATTACCACCGTATTTGTTATTTAAATCAATTTAATCGCAATACTAGCAATACTAAGGCGTAAATCAACATAAATGTGTTCACCTTTGTTCGGTTTTGATGTCCTGACCGTTGCAATACGTTTCTTTCCTGTCATTTCTTCAATGGCTTCCCGTTCAGTTCGCATGCTCTTGTCGACTCTTGAACGCGAATCAGTCTTGCGACTGGTGAATTTGAAGCAACCACTGCTAGGTTTTTATCCAAATATGTATCGTCATGATTAACGTGCGCTACTTGTGTTACTTGATTAAGCCATATGCTTCTTTGGACAAGGAAGAGTCATGCAATCAACCAGTTGTATTAATTTTTTTCTGCGCTTGATCGTTTTGACATGCGAATCGAATGAAAATGGTCGATTTTCAACCCAGTTTAGACCCTCTGAATCGAGTCTAGACGTGAAATCGAAAATTTCGTATTTCGCAGAAAAATAAAAATATTTGAAGAAAAAAACAACATAACGTTTTTAGTTTTACTAAGGGCTACCTATATGCAGAAGATGAGCGAACTCTCTGTTTTTTAGCCTTGCCGCAAAAAATCATTTTTGTTCGATTTTTCTGGAAACTTCCTCTTAACAGTTTTCGACGGAATAGTCAAACTCTGGGATTTTATCCACAAACTGAATAGGTAGATCCATAGTATACATAACCACAGGTAACCAAAGCGTAATATGAGTGTTTGTATGGAGCTGAAATTCGATCGAAAATAATCGGCGGTTTTCCGCAAAAAATACATTAAAATCGAAAGAAAGTTTAAAAAACCTTACCTGTTGTGTGTTTGCTGTGTTTTTATCGCTTTTCCGAGCTTCCGGAGGCCGTTTTGGGCGATTTTCTGCTTAACGGTCGATGCGACGGCATGTCACGTACTAAAGAGAGCTAAAGGTAGGAAAACGGGAATTCAAAATTGCCAACCGACACTCCAGGTCCCGATCAAAATACCCGCTAAAAATCGATTCAATCAAAAGTCAGCGCTTTAAAACCACAACACATTTCAAAAAGGATAAATCTCCTACCTTTCTATGTGATTCAATCGTCAATTAGTTTATCTCTCGAAGTACAGCCCTGCATTAAAAACGAACGAACTTTTCGAAATCGCCGCCATCACAGGCTTGTAAGGAAAAGAGGGTCAAAACTAACGGTCAAGCCTGGGACAAAGCGCCAAATTTCGCTCCACCGGGGGACGACTTGAGTGACTTCTATGTCGCCAAATGCCAAACTCACCCTCTCTCCGGTAAGTCAAGTGTTATACCGCTCAAATTTCGGCGGGAAATGTCGCGGGAAATCGCTCGCGGGTCGCATTCAGGTATAAAACATGACTTACCGGAGAGAGGGTGAGTTTGGCATTTGGCGACATAGAAGTCACTCAAGTCGTCCCCCGGTGGAGCGAAATTTGGCGCTTTGTCCCAGGCTTGACCGTTAGTTTTGACCCTCTTTTCCTTACAAGCCTGTGATGGCGGCGATTTCGAAAAGTTCGTTCGTTTTTAATGCAGGGCTGTACTTCGAGAGATAAACTAATTGACGATTGAATCACATAGAAAGGTAGGAGATTTATCCTTTTTGAAATGTGTTGTGGTTTTAAAGCGCTGACTTTTGATTGAATCGATTTTTAGCGGGTATTTTGATCAGGACCTCGAGTGTCGGTTGGCAATTTTGAATTCCCGTTTTCCTACCTTTAGCTCTCTTTCGTACGTGACATGCCGTCGCATCGACCGTTAAGCAGAAAATCGCCCAAAACGGCCTCCGGAAGCTCGGAAAAGCGGTAAAAACACAGCAAGCACACAACAGGTAAGGTTTTTTAAACTTTCTTTCGATTTTAATGTATTTTTTGCGGAAAACCGCCGATTATTTTCGATCGAATTTCAGCTCCATACAAACTCTCATATTACGCTTTGGTTACCTGTGACATAACAAACAGTAACACACGAGAACAGCCGGCGATACGGAACGTAACAGCCCAATAGTTTCAATTTGAATCAGTTCGCATCATAGGATATGATTCACAAACTCAGAAGTTAGAACCACCTTATACAGCATAGTAAACAACAAAAGGAGAGTACTGCTTAACAGTTTTCGACGGAATAGTCAAACTCTGGGATTTCATCCACAAACTGAATAGGTAGATCCATAGTATACATAACAAACAGTAACACACGAGAACTTTTTCAATATCTTTCATTTGAATGGTCATACCAAGAACCTCAAAAGTTAGAAACCGATTCGACTTAGCCTGCAACGACATCCGGTTGTTTCGGTTTGTTGTTTTGTCGAAAGTCATGACATGAATTTAAGTAGACTACGAGCGTTTCTCTTTGTGTACGTGAGATCTGGCAGGATTTTATTCGCGTTGCAGTCCTGTGTTTACTTAGCTGAAGTACATTTTTCCACAGCAGCAAATACAAGACGGAGAAGACGGACTTGCCAATTTGAGATGTTGTATGAACAGAACGTGGAAATTAGCGTTACATCGATCCCTAATTAACAGTGAAAGAAACAATATTTAAAGCCCAAGTTTATAACGATAGTGAAAAGAGTAGAGTAAAACAGCGTAAAATTTTTCGGGATTTTCTCTCGGTAACAGCGAATCTAAAATTTGCAGTGTCATTTTTGAGTGCGTGTTATAAAACATGAACCCATTTAAAACTAAATCGGAAATTGCGCGGCTTGTTGCTAGCTATTCTTAAAACTGAAAAATTTGAATGAAACTAGTATTAAAATCCAAGTCACAGTGGTGATCAAGGAATTAGAGGATGGATGTAGTAAAATCTTAACAAGATACTAAACGTTATTTCGGGGTTATTCATAGCTCAAAGTGTAAAGCGTATGTTGAGAAATTTGCATAGTTGACAGCTGTAATTTCAGCCTCATAAGGAATGTAACGCAACACTTAAAACATCTCGAACCGACCGAAACAGTACCGAAAGATTAACAACAACAGATATGTGACAAAGCATTCTAACAGAGACCTGTTGGATCTACTGGAAAGCGAGCTGAATTTGAACATTTTCGTACTGTTCGAAGGCAAGGCAAACGAAATTTATTCGGCTGTAGGTTGAGACTCAAAATAAACACGTGAGCTAAAAATAACTTTGTACCGTGGGAAAGTTACAAATGTAAACATACTTTGGTCGATTTGTGAAGCAAAAAGACGAAAATTATTATAGCCGACTTGATTACAAAGCAAGCAACTTCAAATAACAGGGGAAATAAATATAGTTGCAAAACTATTTCAGTCCTGTTTACAAACGCTAGTTCAAACCGATTTCGAACGAAAATATTGTGGATACAAGAAACGCCGTTTGATGGCAGACTCCTGTTTTGACAATACAATGTACTAAGAACGTAAGTGGTTGCCTGAAACGTCTGAAACCTTACAAATTAAACAAAGTAAAGCGAGTCGCGTGTCACGCAAATCACGCAGAGCGTCAAAACGGCACCCTTTAGAAAGTTGACCGTTTATGAGCACTGAAAAGCAGGGCGGAAAAAGGTTGGGCGATGAAACGAGCGTGTCCGAGAAAAAAGGTGTGATGCAGTGGACTGGGATCGAATTGGGTGCTAGACCAAAATTCAAAATTCAAAGATCCACATTCAAAATCCTAATAATCTATTAATAGTTTCCGAAAAACGTTAACTTTGGGTTATCTTTTCTTTGTCTTTTCCGCCTTAATGAATGCTAAACAACTGTCTAAAAACGAGCAGAGCAAAGTAAAAAGATGGAAAATGGCGTTTGGATGACGCGTGGCATGACGCGTATTTATAATTCGTGCAGCTCGTGCAAGGTTAATCAGGACAAGTCCCTAGTTAATTAATTAAATCAAGTCAACATTAACACCGCGCTTCTTCTTTTTTTTTTCCCCAAAACCTCTCCTTTGCTTGTCTGTTTCTTTAGGCACTACAAATAGAATTGCTCCTCAGTTTAGACGGTTTTCTTTGCTTTGTTTTTGTGAGATAAAGGGAGGAGAAATCTGCAAATTTAATTTCACTTTTAATTTGTTTACATACAGTTGGCGGCGTTGCGACGAATCATCGCCATGGCGCGTTGCAAGGAGGCAAAGTTTAAAGTTGCAAAACGCCACTATCTCCAAATATCTCCAGCTAATTTTTTATTATGTCATGTAAAATTTATCGGCCTTTAATATATGTAAGATTTAGGGTGGAGTAATTTGGAGCTTTTTTAAAAGAGACGAGGAAAGACAACCATGTCATATTTTTCGGCAAGAGCAAACATTCAACACTCTCAAATTGAGCGCATTTTTCGGGAACTTAATGTGAAAAAGATTGACTAATGTCCACGCAGACATACGCATTTTAAGCTGTGAGCCAGGACTGTGAAAAAACGTTTTAATCATAGTGCACGGCTGGCTGAAAAATTAAGAAAGAAAATGAGATTTCCGGTTTGTTGAAAGGTAAATTTTGCCGGCCACCAAAGGCACCGGAAGCGCGGAAAGAGCGCTCGTGCCAGTCCTTCTCCGCATCACACATCGCTTGAAGAGCGGACTGCTCGTTTCATCGCCCAACCTTTTCCCGCCCTGCTGAAAAGTATTGGATATTCGCCGGTAGAAGTAAGAAATTAAAAGGTTCAACTGCAACTTGCATTTATTTCTGAAGTAAAATTGTTAACTTTCCACTGATCTTTGCCTAAATTACGTATGCAATATTTTTCGACGGTGAGTTTAAGTCAGTTAAGTTTACTTGTTTTTGTCTGTGTTCTTTGAAGAACCGTGAAACAAAGAGCTTTCTTCGCTTTTTTTTTACTCCGCGTAGTCACGCTGCTGAATCATTACCAGGTTTTATAGTGGATAACCACAAGATCTTTTTAGTGGTGGTGGTGGGGGGGGGGGGGGGAGCTGAGGGGTTAGGGTGGGACTTACCGGAGGTGTAAAGTCCCATAGGTTGTCAGGATAAATTTCACCATATTGTGAAAAAAAACGTCATTGGCTCTGCGCGCATTGCGTGCCTATGTTTTCAAATTGCAATCCATTTCCATCCGTGCCATCCGTAGCAACAGACGGCAGAAAATAGTTTCAGTGAAGTAATATAGTCTTTGGTGACAAAACTAAACCATTATTTGCGGGCGTTCATTGATGTGAGGACACATTTTTGATTTTTAAAGTGAACTAAAATACCATGACTATGCAGTGTCTTCTTTTGAGAAATTGATTATTCCTCGGGGTGATTTCTTTCCATTTTGAGCTCCAAAATAGAAGTATCTTTAATTGACGGCTGCGTAGGGGACTGCCAAACGGTAGGCCAAAAATCGGCCATTCCTCTACTCCCTAAAACTCACACGGCCGAGCATTTTCAGAAATTCTAATATAAAATGGTCGAATACGCGAGCTTTCTGTATTGCGTTTACAAAAACAGAACACTTCCAAAGTGGCAAAGTGGCAAAAGGGTGTTACGAAAATAACATATGAAGTTAAGAAAGCAATTAAAAAAGCTAAAAAAATTCAAAGCAACCTTTTCGCTCAAAAAAGACGTCATACGGTACTCATATGACTTGAAAACAATGACGATTGGATGACTCATTTCCTAGGGCAAGTCTCGTTGTATTACATAACGGGACTTCTGGTTTTCCGAGAATCATGTCACACAACGGCTCAAGAGTAGTATATAGCACGTCGGTTTTGTACGGTGGCCCACAAGTATCACGGCAAAAGTTTCAAGTCAATACTGCACATTTAAAAAAAATACATCAACAATTACTTTAGTTTAGTCCCTTAAGTTTTAGGTAACTAACTTTATTTTGAAATTGACGAAAAAACGATTTGGTAAACACGGAAAAAGATTTTAATTGCCACGGCAAAAGTTTGAAAACTCCACGGCAAAAGTTTGAAAACGCCACGGCAAAAGTTTGTTAACACCACGGCAAACGTTTGTGAACATCACGGCAAAAGTTTGCGAACACCACCGCAAAAGTTTGAAAACGCCACGGCAAAAGTTTGTTAACACCACGGCAAAAGTTTGTGAACATCACGGCAAAAGTTTGCGAACACCACGGCAAAAGTTTGAAAACGCCACGGCAAAAGTTTGTGAACACCACGGCAAAAGTCTGTGAACACCACGGCAAAAGTTTGTGAACATCACGGCAAAAGTTTGTCGGCACCACGGCGGAAGTGAAATTTAAAGCGGAAATAAAGTCTCGTGCCATGATTAACAATGGTCAGTGACAGACCTACGCGACTGTCCAAAGCTTTTACAGTTTGGCTTTTACAAGCATGTCTTTAAGGGACTTTCCTTTCCTGTAAGAGATCAAGGGAGGTTCCTTGAATATCTCTCTGAGTAATGGCTTGTTTTGTAGTTAAATGCCATTTATTGGAGGGCTTAACGTTCTTAGAGCCTTTTAAAATCTTTGTGCCATTGTGTGTGCTAGCTCTTTGGCAATTAGTTAGGTTTTTTCGCTCAGTTTAATTGCAAGATTCTTTAAAACCGCTTAAAAGAGTAATGTTTTCTGAAAGGATCCGCGAGTTTCTAAGTCCGTGAAATTCCATTTATCAAACCAAAAGACAATCTGCCACCTGGGGAGCGCCGAGCGCTCGCAGAGCGTATTCAAAACAGGGAAATAATTAATCCTAAGGAAAGCAGATAAATCCACAACAACCGTCCTAATGAGCAGAGAAGACAAAACACCGAATCTTTGTTCAAAACTACAGTACATAGCGTGTACATGTATCTGTCGGAAAATGTTCTTCTTCAGTGGGGAGCAGGAAGGAGAAACTGATGAGGGTACATTCTTGGCACCCCGCTTCACAGACGCTTTAAGCTAACAGTGAGCTGAAAGTGAAAATGTTAGTGCAAAGCAAAGTTAGAGACTATTTAAATAGACTATGTTGTGCCATAAACCAGCATATTTAAATAATTATTCCAATTGATTTATTTATTCCATATTTAATAAAAAGTAAAAACCAACAACCGACGATAACAATATTCTCCATGCATTTTGGGTAGCGACAAAACGTGGGGTACTGGCCATGGCCTATCCTATGGCCTACCCGTGGTCAATTTCGTAAACAATTTACTCTTGAATCTCTTAACATCCTCATAATCAAGCATAAATGTGAGGGAATTGCACCTACTACAGCAAAAATTCAAATTATGTATATTTTGGCTCTTAAACATAAGAGTGAACCTTGTATATGAGTATTAGTTGCGTAAAAATTATTAGCTTACGTATCTATAGCCTGAGACGTCTGCACGCAGGTTAACGTATCTATTGCTTGAAGAAGAACAACGACAAGAAAGCCTACAGTGACGTCGTATTATTGTGATGGTACAAATCAGATTGCGTGACTGCATGGAGAGTATTGTTATTGTCGGTTGTTGGTTTCTACTTTTTATTAAATATGGAATAAATAAATCAATTGGAATAATTATTTAAATATTCTGGTTTATGGCACAACATAGTCTATTTAAATAGTCTGTAACTTTACTTTGCACTAACATTTTCACTTTCAGCTCAGCCAGACGGACTAAAATGAAAATATTCAGTACACTGTACACAGATAACCACTGTCCGTAAATTAATAGTAAGCTGAGCTAGGTAAATTTTTATGGGAGCTAATGTCACTCGGGTCAGAGAAAAGTGTCCATTTTACTTGTCCCTAGCGGGCTAGTGGAGGAAAAATATATATGAGCCTTCCGTCGAGACAAAATTAGTCAATGTCTGTTAGCTTAAAGCGTCAGTGAAGCGGGGTGCCAAGAATGTACTCTCATCAGTTTCTCCTTCCTGCTCCCCGCTGAAGAAGAACATTTTCCGACAGATAAATGTACACGCTATGTACTGTAGTTTTGAACAAAGATTCGGTGTTTTGTCTTCTCTGTTCATTAGGACGGTTGTTGTGGATTTATCTGCTTTCCTTAGGATTAATTATTTCCCTGTTTTGAATACGCTCTGCGAGCGCTCGGCGCTCCCCAGGTGGCAGATTGTTTTTTGGTTCAATAATAAACCCTCCAATAAATGGCATTTAACTACAAAACAAGCCATTACTCAGAGAGATATTCAAGGAACCTCCCTTGATCTCTTACAGGAAAGGAAAGTCCCTTAAAGACATGCTTGTAAAAGCCAAACTGTAAAAGCTTTGGACAGTCGCGTAGGTCTGTCACTGGCCATTGTTAATCATGGCACGAGACTTTATTTCCGCTTTAAATTTCACTTCCGCCGTGGTGCCGACAAACTTTTGCCGTGATGTTCACAAACTTTTGCCGTGGTGTTCACAGACTTTTGCCGTGGTGTTCACAAACTTTTGCCGTGGCGTTTTCAAACTTTTGCCGTGGCGTTTTCAAACTTTTGCCGTGGTGTTCACAAACTTTTGCCGTGATGCTCACAAACTTTTGCCGTGGTGTTAACAAACTTTTGCCGTGGCGTTTTCAAACTTTTGCCGTGGCGTTTTCAAACTTTTGCCGTGGTGTCAGTTCACAAACTCTTGCCGTGATGTTCACAAACTTTTGCCGTGGTGTTAACAAACTTTTGCCGTGGAGTTTTCAAACTTTTGCCGTGGCGATTAAAATCTTTTTCCGTGTTTACCAAATCGTTTTATCGTCAATTTCAAAATAGAGTTAGTTACCTAAAACTTAAGGGACTAAACGAAAGTAATTGTTGGCGTATTTTTTTTTAATTGTGCAGTATTGACTTGAAACTTTTGCCGTGATACTTGTGGGCCACCGTAGTTTTGCCTTCACACCCCGAATTTTAGGAGGTGTAGCACCATAATCTACGGAGCTACTTAACTAGAAGCACACGAACCAAGCGGCTTTCACGATGAAGCTAACTTTGATTCTTGTTTTCGTCTTTTCTCTCGGTGTTCTGACGCCATTGGCTGAGAAAATTCCACAACATGATAAGACCACTCGAGGTACAGCTTCCAACGATGATCCATCGCTTACTTGCCACGATGCCTCGTCTAATCATAAGAAATGGTTTGACCGAAAAGGTTTGTGTCAGATTTGTGAAATAGCTTTTACCGAAAAATTTCTTTCGTCGCTCGTAGTTAAGCTAACTTGCGATGATAGTGGAGCGCCAATCGAACTAGCAAAACTTCGCGTGTTTTGAATAAACCGTTATCTTGGTCTGTATATTGAAGCAATCTTCGACGGTTTATCTATACAGTTATATTTAATACCGAGCCAAACGCGGCCGTTATCGCATGACTCAGTACATAGTTGTATGCAGTTCTTTCAATTAACGTTGTCGGATTTCAAAGCCTCGAGCTTGCGCGACAATACCGTATTGTCGCGTAAGCTCGAGGGCGAAAGGTGGTATGGGTAGCTGTAAATCGTTTTTGGTTCATGATCTGGGTGAAACTACCATAAACACTTAACTATGCTGAGGCATAGCTAAGTTTGGTAAATTTATAAATAAATTACACATATGACCTTGCGGTCTTATCGCGAGGATAATTGAAATAGCTGTATACCGAGCCAAAAGCGGCCTTTATCCCATGACTTAAAGGCCTCCAATGACTTAACGGCCACAGTTTTGATCAGTATATATATCATCAGTATATACCGAGCTAAACGCGGCCGTTATCCCATGACTTAACGGCCTCCAGTTTCGTTTGGTATAAAGAGGAACTCCAAACGCGGCCGTTTTCCCATGACTTAATGGCTTCGTTTTGTTCG
Organism: Siderastrea siderea; assembly: GCA_964030785.1. NCBI lineage: Eukaryota > Metazoa > Cnidaria > Anthozoa > Scleractinia > Rhizangiidae > Siderastrea > Siderastrea siderea. The sequence continues at coordinate 3,445,882 of OZ034977.1, forward strand.
GTACAAATAGGAACTCCAAACGCGGCCGTTGTCTTATGACTTAACGGCCTCGTTTCGCTCGGTATAAAGAGGAACTCCGTGTAAACTACCTTCGCTTGGACGGTCCTAGTACTAGGGACAGAAAAACAAACATGGCAGGGGGCGGGCGTACAGCTCACTGAAGGCCGAAAATTTCATTTTACATTCCTTCTCCACTTGGTAACCACCCGACCGAAATTTCTGGATGCAAACCAAACGAAAAGTTGTTTCTCCTTCTACGATCTTCATAGTGCTAGGATCTTCCTCCCTTCATGTAAACAGCCCCTTCAGTAATTACGGCGGCAAACTAACGAGCTGAACAGGAAACTCCAAGGATGCAAAGAAACCGAAAAAACTCCATCGGCTTTGAGCTTATGACTTGAAGCAGCCACGCATTCACAGCCATTTACACAGCAAAACCGATGTTAGCAATTTTACAGTGCTACTTTTAACAACACGCAGACCTCATGTTATTAAATTCTTTGTTTTATCTCATTAGTTCACTGGCGCAAAGTCAACCAGTCTTCTCCCGTGTGTTTTGGAGCTAGAAATAACCAGTTTGGCAGATTCTATGTCCCATTAAGTGGCAACTTAGCTGCCATTATGTTGGTTCACCGCTACGGTTACGTGTCCTGTAACACTCAAAGCATTTCCCAGTGGTCTCACTGGGGTTGTGGTGACAATACATGGAACGGTGTAAACGACATGGTGGACGTTATCATAACAAACTCAGACAACCACATTCTCTTGCCGCCAAATCAGTTCATCCCCATAGAACACCACTGGTCCAAGATTCCTGGATATAACTCGCTCTCGAAAGAACTTGTTCTGTCAGTTTTCTCCCATCCCCACGGGGTAACTTCAGGCCAGGAGTTACGCCTGTGGTATGGCCAAGATTTGATGAATGACAGCGAAGAAAATAATGGAGGGAGAGTATGTTGTGATGTTTATGTTGATTATGTCTGAAGAGGTTTCCTTGTTCGAATAAGTTAAAAGGTTAAAAGAAAAAACCCATAATTTTGTGGTTTCATTTGTAAGTAGATCAGGAGAGTTCTAAAAGCGAAGCCCGAGAAAGGACATTCCTTGAACTTAGTTGGATAAGGTTAAGAATAAGGAACATATCATACAAAGTAAATGTTTTTTTTTTAATAATTGAGGACCATCGTAAGGGATCTTTTAACTTGTAGTACAAATAGGCATAAAATAAGGAAAAGGAAAATTATTGCTTTCTGATCTCATGCCTTTCCGTGATGGTTTTGGTAAAAGGACAAAATTACTACTTATCATGATAAACGATTAAAAAAACAAAATGGACAACATTTCAAGGCAAGAGATTTTCAGGATTTGGCCATTGAATTTAAAATTGAACATCAACGTTAGTCTCACAAAACCCTCATCGTCGTCAAATTTCTTTAATTCAAGGGATGATAGTAAAGCAAATTGTCAACCAGGGAGATATTGCCTTGATGTAGAAACAAATTCTAGTGATCAGCATTAATTTTCTTTTGTAAAGAATCAATTTCTTTTCGAGCAGACAGACCGTGACAAGAAGAAAGAAAGATCATCAATTGGCTCGGATCAATTTATTCTCCTAACTACCTCCTAAAAGGCTTCATTGCAATGAGCAAGGAGAAAAAGATTTCGAATTTCAAACTGATATCTTTACAAAAGGCTCTGACTTAAAATAAAGGTGCAAACATAAGCGCGCTTACATTAATATTTACGCCTGGTCGAAAAGTACATTCCAAAGGCCACGTACTAAGCGCACAAATGCGCATGTGTAGTTTTGATTAACAGGGAAGCCGCTCAAAACAAGAACGATCGAGCTCGATCTGAGCGGAAGTCATGAAACACGAGTGCAAATTGGTGCAAATACAACGTTTCCCAGCAATAAACTTTTCAACATTCAAAATGAATTCTGTTGAAGAGTGCCAGAGAAAACGAACACGGTTGACATTTTTTGCAGGGAGATACTGAAAAAAGAGCACCATCAAGGAAATGAGTGCTTACTAGTTACCTTTCATTAGAATAACCTCTAGTTAGGATTTTATCCACATAATCAAAAACTAGAACTACGTTTTACAGCATACTAAATAGCACCACCGGAAAGTACAGCTCTTCAGCCTTCATTGGAATGGTCACACTTTAGGATTTGATCCACAGACTCAAAAGTTAGAACCACCTTGTACAGCACTACAAACAACACCACAGGAAAGTACTGCTAAGTAGCTTTCATTTGAATGGCCATACTTTAGGTTTTTGATCCGCAGACTCAAACGCTAGAACCACCTTGTACAGCATAATAAACAACACCACAGGAAAATACTTCTCAACAGTTTCATTTGAATAGTCTCACTTTACGATTTTATCCACAAATTCAAAAGCCAGAACCACATTGTACAGCATAATAAAAAGCGCCACAGAAACGTACTGATCAACAGCTTTCAGTTGAGTGGTCTCAGTTTGGGATTTCATCCACAGACTCAAAAGGTAGAACCACCTTGTACAGCATAACAAACAGCACCACAGGAAAGTACTGCTCAGTAGCTTTCATTTGAATGGTCACACTTTAGGATTTCATTTACAGGCTCAAAACTTAGAACCACTTTTTACAGCAAGGTAAGCAGCACAACAAGAAACTACTGCTCAGTAGCTTTCATTTGAATCAGGCCTGGTTGTTCAAAGCGGGATTAAGCTAACCCAGGATTAGCATGAATTTTAAATGCATTTTTATAGGCAAACAATACGGATTCCTGTAAATCTTTTTTGCCCTACATTTTGACTTTGGTTGCTTTCGAACCGCCACTTGGAATTTACTGTCAAAACTCTTTTGAATAAGAGAAACAGGAACCTTAGTTGAATTTTAATCCCAGGTTAGCGTTAATCGGCCTTAGAACAACCCTAAAAGTAGACCTATTTCATACCACATAATGAACAACACCACAGTAAATTTACGCTCAGTGTAGCTCCAGGAGCCCATAGTATCTCTCATTTAGGTTGTCACACTAGGATTTTATCCGCAGACTCAAAAGTTAGAACCAAATTGTCCAGTATGATTTTAGTAAACAGTACGATAGGAACGTAACAGCTCTGTAGTTTCAAGCTAGAACCACCTTATACAGCATAATAAACAACAAAAGGAAAGCAATGCTCAACAGTTTTCGACGGAATAGTAAAACTTTAGGATTTCATCCAAAAACTCAGAGGGTTGATCCATCGTGTACATAACAGACAGGAACACAGGAAAATTATTTCAATATCTTTTATTTGAATGGTCATACCAAGAATAAGCTCAAAAGATAGAATCCGACGTAGCCTACAACAACATCCGGCTGTTTCGGTTTGTTGTTTTGTCGAACGTCATCACCTGAATTTAAGTAGACTACGAGCGTTTCTCTTTCGACTCAGGGATAGCCGAGCGAACAGAACTCGCAAGCGAGCGTGAGAATCGCCTGCCACGTGGAAACCTAACGTGACACGCGCGTCGCGAGCCGGCCCGCTACATGAGCGGCTAACCTGTACATCATGGTTTCACGCGGCAGGCAATTTTTGCCCTCGCTCGCATGTTCTTTCCACCCTGACCTTTTATATGGTCTCCAGGTGGTTTCTCAAATGACCAATTAATATTTTAATGAATCCGTCCAGGCTGATTCCTATCCAGTACGTTCAGCACACAAACATTGCCTTCTATCAGCTGTTTTAGTGGATTTGTATTGATTATCAGGTCAGTTTAACGTCGCTGTAACAACCTCAGCCAATCACACTCTTGTGCTGTCGAATTACTTCGTCACTAAAGCTTCGAAGTGTTCCAGGATTCGCAGGCATAACTCCCTCTTGTCACAGCGTATTCTCCCTCATCAGTTGCCATCCTCTTGGAGCAAGTGTTCAGGCCAAAAGTTTCTTTCTTACAGACGTCTACGTGAACCAGTTGTATTTAATTTCCTGCTTTCTCTGTACATAGGGTTCAGATTCAAGGATAAACTGATAAGTTTATTATATTGGATAGTCGGACGGGTACAAATATTGCATTGAGCGTTTTGTATGATCAGCAGGTTTCAAAAACTGTACAGGTATCACAGACCGTAATTTATGGGTGTTTCTTAGCGCAATCACTTTGATCCGATTCCATAAACATCGTTTAAAAAAATGGTAAGTTTAGACAGCATTAAAAAAAGCGTGGTCTTAGCCAATTCAAACAAGGATCAGATCGACTGGCACAATGTGTTAGACGATGTGTAACATCGGCGAACTATTGAAGCCCCAGGCAAAACTAGTCTAAATTTAAAAACACCATAGACTACCTTGTTTACCCGAGCGAAACGGGAAAATTGAAACATGGATACTGCTCATCAGCTTTGGGGAAAGTTGCAGAGGTAGACGGGCTGCCCACCGAAAATCCACCACGCTTTGCGGAATAGGTGCAGTTACAACGTTGCGCTTTTATCTTGCAACATTCAAATTCAAATTCAAGATTTCGTTTCAACATTTCGTTCGAATCGCTGCGTCTAAGACAAATATTTAACTTCAGATCATTTTAGTTCATCAGGGCTGTTCAGTTTGACTACCTGGGACTGCTGAACTGCCGGTCACTGGTGAAGGACTGGAGCGTGCAACGCAGTAAATCACATTGTACATAATGAAACTGATGATTCTGTTATGCAACATTTGTTGGTAACGTCGATGGATGACGACGTTTGAAGCTGAGTCGTCCTTCTGCTGAGCTATCGTCGAACCCAATTGCAACTTATTAGGTCGGTAAGGCAAAGCTTATCCAGGAGTTCAACTTGTAATTAAAGTGCATATATGACTAATTAGTTAAGTAAAGTTTTCTGAACTAATTTGGACCACAAGAAGCTGATTTATTTTTAAATTTCAATGATAATTGATTGCATGATAATTAATTAATTAATTGCAGTCTGCACCGTTTTATTTAAGCCAATCAGAACGTTCGTTACATCATTGAAATACTGAAAATTTATGGACACTCGGCCAAGGGCACATATCATCTTGTTTTAACATGAACGAAATGACCGCCTTAAATAATCTATACACGAAAGATACGCTCCACAATCGAGCTACAAACCTAAACTACCTTGAAATACAATAGTCAAACCGCCTTCATCACGATGAAGCTAATTTGGATTTTCGCTTTCGTTTTTTCTTTTGGTATAATGACACTGTTGGCTGCTGAGAAAATTATACATCATGAACAGAGAGAGGGGCCCGCTTCCAACGCTGATCCCTTGGTTAGTTATCGCGATGCCTTGATGAAGAGAGGAGTTAGCCGAAGAATCTTAGGTTTGTGCAGCTAATCTGTTTACTAAAAAAAATTCACTCACTGAACACGAAGTCTGTTATTCATTTGAGCGTCAAAGTACGGTTGTTGAGTGTGAAATGAAGTGTTAAGTAAAAATTTCAGACACTTGTTTTAGGGACTTTTGGCTGTGAATGCGTTGTTCTTCGTCCGCTGAAAAAATCAGTTGTCTCAAAAACAATACTTTTAAAGTCATAAGCTTCAGTCGAAAGCAACACATTAAAAGAAAAGTTCATCAAAAAGGCAGGCTGGAAAACGAAAAAACAATGCCAAGAAATCATTCTACAAGATTTTCAGTTCCCAAATTCAAGAAAAATCAATTAAAGTTTAAACAACGGCAAAAAATCACATGCAGAACCGTCTCAAAATTTTACTCTGATGACCCTGAAAAACTAATCTACCGGCAGACTTTACTTGGAGCGGAACTCACGGTGTATCTGTTCTCTTTGTTACGATCGTTTTACGTACGGAACTACTCCATGAACAGCAATCTGAGCTTAACATGTAGTCCCACGCAATAAATCAAAATAATCTTGACTGTATCTGTTTTGCGGATGTTCACAAACGCTTGCCCGCCAAAATGGAGTAGCAAATAGAAGAAAAATTGAAGGAATGAGAGCCGATTTGACCTTACAAAAGTCCAAATCAAGTATTTGAATTCAATCTGATATTCTATTTTAATTTATCTCGTATATTTTTATATTATTTTATTGGCCCATAATTACTCATTATTATAGCGTTTACACGAACAGTATAGTTACTGGGGAAAATAGTAATATTCAGCTCAGTCTGTTTGACTCCCAGGTCACTGGCACAAGGTTAATTTCTCTCCCGTGTGTTTTGGAGCCAGAAATGACCAGTTTGGCAGGTTCCACGTCCCATCGAGTGGCAAGTTAGGTGCCATAAAGTTGGTTCACCGCTACGGTTACGTGTCCTGTGACACTCGAAACATTTCCTACTGGTCTTACTGGGGCTGTGGTGACCATCCATGGAACGACATAAAAGTTCTGGTCGACGTTGTCATAACAACCTCAGCCAACCACATCCTCCTGCCGCCAACCCAGTTCATCACCTTGGGTACAAAGTGGTCCAAGATTCCTGGATATAACTCTCTCTCGCCAGAGCTTGTTATGTCAGTTTTCTTCAATCCCCACTGGGTGACTTCAGGAGAGGAGTTACGCTTGTGGTATGGTGAAGACTTGGTGAATCATTGGGAAGGAGATAATGGAGGGAAATCATGTTGTGATGTTTATGTTGACTATGTCTGATGAGGTTTCTTAACTTATTCGAGAGGTTTTGACAAAGTAAAAGAAAGTAACGGTTTCATTTGTAGCCAGATCGGTGAAAGTTATATTTTGGTAAAAGCGAAGCCCGAGAAAGGACATTTCTTGGACTTTTTTTTCATAAGATTAAAAATAGGGAACATAGAGGAGGTTTTTGAATTAATAGGTGCATAAGTGAGGATCTCTGTGTGAGGGTTTGTTTAACTTGTAACACAGACAGAAATAAAATGAAGAAAGGAAAAAATGTTGTTTTTTGATCATTTGCCTTGTATCGCGTTTGCTAAACAATATCCTTATCCTTTCCCTTACACTTTACTCCCTCTTCTCGACCTTTTCTTGTATTGGTGGTCCTCAATTCATTAGTTTTCTCTTAGTGTTTGCTACACTGATTCTTTTCAAAGAACGCATAACTTTGGAGCTGAGGTTAGCAGGTATTGAACGCTTTTAGTTTATTTGGCGATTTTAGGCTGAAAACGTTCAAAAATGTCAAGAGATAGACAAAAAATATTGTTTGCTGTTGGTATTTTTGCTACATCATATTACAAGACAACTGTACAATTTTGCTATACTATCTATACAAAAGCTAGATTGCTACCGTACGTATTCCATCATTTTCGCTTCAGAGAGACTTCATCGATCAGTCATTGCTCGTTCATTTAAACTGCTCGTTGTATTAACAGGTGGGAAAAATATTCTTAACAAAATCTCAGAAGTCTCTTAACATTTTCTGACAATTGAGTCCTTTTTCACCCTCAACGTTCTTTAAAAATGGTTTATAAGGAAAGTCAGTTGCAACTATTCTTCTATTTCTCGTGCTTCCCGCCATCTCAGGATGGCAGTTTGTCCTGGTCTCTGCCGCCTCTTTTCTAATTGCAGCCCGTCCCAAGATAAGGATATTAGAGACGGTGAAATTGTTTTTGCATCCATTTATTGATATCTTCTCTTTTTTCACGAATAGATTTCTGTGCTAGGGTTATGGGTACATGGGTTCCCAACGGTTAAAAAGTACATGTACTCCTCGATTGTGGGAGTGGTCCGCGGTAACCCTCTTTCCCAGAATTCCTGAGGTATACAGTATGTATGCTAATTTCGCAAAACCAATATGGCGGCAAATGTTATGTTTGTGAGTTGTTCTTAATAACGTACGTAAAGGAACTGGTCTGCTGGAATATACGTAAAAAATGGAGAGCGACGACATCAAGGAAGGATTTCTTTGCCCCATGTGTTTAAAAGATTTGAGAAGTGCCTCGCTTTTGCAGAAGCATTTCGAGGACAGTCATTCGGATGATAAAGACACCCTTCGCCATATACGTGGGATGTTTGGAAAGGCAAAAAGGAAGATTATGGATAAAATTGACGGTTCTGAAACTGACGGGGCAATTGTGGGAACTGAAGATGGTGTTCCTGAAGGCCCTGTAAGCAGAGGAGTGGACCCTTTTCTATGGGATCACCAAGAATTTGGTAAGGGGGAAAAAATTCAATTCAATTCAACATTTGACATTCCAGCTTCTTTTATCTTAATCTTACAAATTCAAGCTTATACAGCTTATATTACATGTAGAAGTTTGAGCTAATTGTATAAAATTTTCACTCTTTGAGCTCTAGCTTTAATTTTTGCTGGGGAAAATATTAGAAAACAATTTTTGCAGTCTTCTGAAAGGAGCTGCTATAATTATGATGTTGAAGGTTATTACTGACTTGAGCCCATTGCTTCTCATCTTCAGGAGCTTCAAGAAGCAGATTTAGAGAATTTAGAGATAGGAGAGATGCAGAAATTGACAGATTTGTTGTAGAAACCAATAAAATCCTTATAAGACTTGAAAAGGTAAACCATAATTATTCACTCCCAACCACTGTTAATTAGTCTCAGTGTATGTTAGTCATATTCCCGATGTTGAAATCATACTCCCGATGTTGAAGTGGCAAGTAATGAGACTATTTGGTCAATTGGCCAAGTGAACTGGAAAAGGTATTTACTTATTAACTGTTGTTGTGGACAAATAATTATATCAAATCAGTGATTAGTCCTCTCCAATTACTACTCACTGATTTGACCACTGGCAGCCCTGTGAAAGTGTACCTGCAGGCGGCGATTTTGCTACCTGTAGTCAATGATTTATTTGCTGCTTACTTCAGATCAGACTTCTCCAGTAATCCCCAAGCTACTACAGTTGAACCTTCCTGTGTGGCCACCACTTTTCCAAAATACCAAAATTTTCTAAGTGAAGTTACTATTAGGTGTAACCTCTTGTAGGCAACCACCTGTCGTGAGCGACCCCCTCTCATAATTGGCCAATTTTTGGGCTGACATTTTGAATTTTTTGTATTGTTTTTAACCTCCGGTAAGTGACCACTTGACATATGATCCCTTCTCACTGGGTTTAAACTGAACAGAATAGTGCCGTACAACCTCAGTTATCATAACATATTTGGTAATGTAATATACTTGTCATCCTTGTTCTCCGTTTAAGATACTACACTTCGTCTTCAGTTATATGTTTATTTGTGCATGGATTAAAGAAAATTAACCTTGGATCAAAATAACAAATTGACCTCCTGTGGTCTTACCTATCATACCACCCCCTGCGAGGGACCACTTAGGCTTAACATTTTGTGTGGTCGCTTATGAGGGGTTCAACTGTAGTTCTCTTATGTTGCCTGCTACTAATAAAACATTTTGACAGAGCTGCCACTGGGTCTCTTTGAGGCTGGCTGAGAGTAATAGTGTGAAGTGAAGTGTTTTGTCTCTAGACTCAACACAAACTCTCAACTATCTACTGCACTTTCCATTGCTAAGTTAAAAATGCTTAATGAATTTTTGTCTTGTTGATTTTTTGCAGCTATTGAGATCAGGAGTACATATTTTGGATTCACCAGCTTTACCTGCAAGACCAGGTCGAAAATGTGAGTACCGGTAACACACCAGTTACTGATGGAGATAAGTAAAACAGTTTAAGCTACTCTTAATGAGCTCTTCTTCTGCGCCTCTTGCAAGCACCCCATTACTGCACAAGGCTGCTGCCTAAGGAAAATTTTCGGGAGCCCTTTGGGCTCCCAAAATCAAAACTTAGGAGCCCATCTCACATTCCTAGGAGCCCAGAATTAGTTAATTATTTATTTACACCGCATCATAAAAGAAAACCCTAGCCCCAGCCAATGTTGTCTCTGTCTCTCTCATTCTGTATCCTTGGCCAAATTGTTTTTGGACTACAAACATCTCTTACTTGCTTCTGGTTTCATGAGCAGCATGGCACGTGTCTGTAGCTAACTGTGCAGCTAATTACAGGAAGTGTTATGCAAAAAAATGAAAGAAATAAATGACGAAATACATAATTACAATAAACAATACCAAACAGAAGTTGCAGACAAGAAAATGTCCAATTTAACTCAACACAGTTTTAATAAAATCGTAGGTTATGCAATTTAGTCGTCATTAGTGTTCATGATGTTTGATCTTGAACTTTATTGATGGCTCCTAACAGTACTAACAGTCAGACTAACAGTAGAGTGTTTCACAACTTAGTCTTTATGAAATTTGCTAACAATGTTACAATTTTATTCATGCTATTTGTATATGTTGCAGTTAATTTTTGATCTCAGTTAATTTTTTTTTCTAACTAGGTAGTTTTTTACTAACTAGATAGTTTTTTTCTAACCAGGTAGTTTTTTTCTAACTAGCTGGTTTTTTTTTTAACTAGGCAAATAATAATTATACTAGATATATTTTTATAACTAGTTGAATTTTCGGGGAATTAGTTATTTTTCTAAAACCATTTAATTCATTTTAAAGATGATAAATTATGTTAAGGTTAGCTTTCTGTTAGGGTTAGGGGTTTGGCTGTTTGCTAGAGTAAGGGTTGGTTTTCTTTTAGGGTTAGGATTAACTGTTTGTTTTACTTAGGGTTGGGTTCTTTTGGGGTTTACTGCTAGCTATTTGTTTGGATGTGGGTGACCACTGGTTTTCCCATTCAATGACATATTTTCAAGAACTGGGAAGTAAATTGTTAAATTGAGATAAAACAATAATACATGTTATTATGAGTATTCATTCTGATAACAAACTGAATGTCTTTTAATGTTCATATAACACTTACAAATAGGAAGTAAATTGTTAAATATTTGAGGTGTCACAATCATACATGTTATTATGAGTGTTTAATCTGATAACAAACTGAATGTCTTTTAATGTTCATATCACACTTACAAATAGGAAGTAAATTGTTAAATATTTGAGGTGTCACAATCATACATGTTATTATGAGTGTTTAATCTAATAACAAACTGAATGTCTTTTAATGTTCATATCACACTTACAAATGGGAAGTAAAGTGTTAAATATTTGAGGTGAAACAATAATAACAAGTTGAATTTCTTTTAATGTTCATAATCACACTTAGGAATTACTGGTCGATCGCCATTTTGCATGCTTTGGTGAATGTTATTTCCTTGTCTTCGCATATTTGCATATTTGTTGCTTGGCATTTAACTAATCTAGCTGGGGAAATAAGGGTGGAAATGAGTCCAAATTTGCAAGCAACTTTGGCATATTCATTTTCAAATGCAACTATTTTCCCCATTAGCACATTTGGATGAAAAGGTGTTTTATCAACTGGGTCAATTTTGATGCTAACATAATCTCCAATATTAAGGGCTTGAGCCTCTTGCCTGGACTTCTTCATCTTTTTTCGTTGTACTCAGTTTGGTGGGAATTGGCTTCAATTCTTATCCTTTTTCTGCTTTCAGCTTCAGAAGTGGGTGCGGTTTTTCGTTTTATTTGCCCATTCTCATTTTCCATCTCTGACACCTGATCCTCTTCTTGTTCCTCTTGAGTGGGATTCTCTTTGTTTTCTTTTTTGGGATCAATTCCAAAAACAAGTCGATATGGTGTTTCCTTGACAGCTCTGTGGATGGTAATGTTCTTCTTGTACGCTGCTTCCCCAAGTCTTGAACACCATGTTGTGAGTTCAGCTTGGTTCTCTTTTAGTATGTTCGTTAAATTTTCTTTAACAGTCCTATTGTTTCTTTCCACAAGTCCCTGTGTTTGGGGTTTCCTTGGTGCTCCATGTACTTGTTTAATGCCATGCTTTTGGCAAAATTCCTGGATTAGTTTGTTTTTAAATTCTTTACCATTATCAGTGTGCAGGGTCTGGGGAGATCCAAAATGCCAAAATAACTCTTGTAATTTTGCTAACACCTCTTCAGCGGTTTTGTTGTGCAAAGCAAATAACCACGAGTACTTGGTGTGGAGGTCAGTTACATGAAGAACCCACTGATGGGGATTAGTACACGAACATTTCACATTTCTGAAATCGATAAGATCGACTTCTACATGAGACATAAATGTTTCGGCACTAACTGGTTTTGTAATCGCTTGTTTCTTGTGGTCTGTTATGCTTCTTTGTTGAGCATGTAGTTTGCATAAACTAGTAAACAGAGATACCACTTGTTGTGGTATTTCAGAGTAAATACCTTTCACGTAAGTGTTCGTCTTGTCTCTTCCGCGGTGTGCGGTTGACGAGTGACATTCGCAGAGAACCTCGTGCAGCTTACTTTTCGGAACAACTATTCTGTTATCACCAGTGACAATGTTTTCATCCTTTAGAGTCCATCGTTTACGTTTTATAGTGCTGATTTCACTTTTGGTCAGTTCGGCACGTGTTTCATCTTCTTTGCCTTGCTGAAGTTTCTCAAGATAATTCTTCGCGTTGTGATGTAGTGAATCGCTTAGATAAACTGTCAGTTTGCTTTTTCCAGCCTTTAAGGTTTCTAATTTGTCGTAAAAAGTTTTTCTGTCGACACAATCTTCCATTTCTCTAAAGCGAGTTGAAGACAACTTCGTCGAGTGAAGTCTCGTTTTCAAACTAATGCGCATGCTCGAATAATTGCATAAATTAAAATTTTGGTTGACATAGGTCTGGGGCGAATAAGAAATAATTAAAACAAATTTTCACCGATTTGGTATGAGCGCTTGTGTAGTGTAGTGGAGATCACGATGTCATATGAAGCCAGCGAGTCAGTCCCAAGGTCAAGAGTTCAAGGCTCGGTGAGTAGATATTATAAAAAAAAATTAATGTGGAAAAACAAGGGGGGGGGGGCTAAGGGATAGTAGAAGGGAGGGCTAGTGAGTGGAATAAGAAGAAAGAGAGGGGATAGAGAGGCAAATAAAGTGCAGCACTCCATTTTTTTTCTTTACTTTTTATTTATTATAATTTTTTTTTTAATTTATTTTTAGACCCCCCTAAAAAACCACGCCCCTATTTTTTAACCACACCCCATAAAATAAAATCCCTTTTTAGACAGTTGATGGAAAACTACCTAGTTAGAAAATAATTACCTAGTTAGAAAATAATTACCTAGTTAGAAAATAATTACCTAGTTAGAAAAAAACTACCTAGTTAGAAAAAAAAATTAACTGAGATCAAAAATTAACTACAACATATACATATATGCAGATAAAACAACAACAGAACATCACTGCTTGCAATTAGCCTTAGTCTGGATGGTTGAAATATCTGCAATAGAAAGCTGCATTGGCTTCTGGATAATTATCAAATGTATCCAAGTAAAAGTTTCTGTTTTAGTTTAAACTATAAAAATTTGTATGGGTACAGAAGTCTTGCCTCCTGAATGATTTCTAATCATTGTGATTTTACCTTTTTGTCATTTAAGTTGTTGGGGAGTGTTTTTAACTCTTTGACAGTGAAACTAGACCATAGGTCACACAGTGGCATGCTTACATTTTCAGTTTGACTTCGATTTCCACACAACCATTTCACTTCGCGCCATACCTGACATCCAGATACAAAAGTTTATGTTTTTACACACAAACAAAACATACTAGTATTTCTATAAAGTCAATTTTAGCGAGAAATTTCTGTATACAAACGATCAAATCCCAAAAGCAAATTGCGCGGGAAATATCAAATTGAATTAATAATCTGTCACCCCGGCATGATCTTTGAACTCAAAATCGGTGACTTCATGGACCACAGGAGCAGTAGATCGTGTCTCTGGAAGTGGGACGGTTATTCTATAATCGAAATACTACAGTACTGAGTAGTTTAAAAAACGTTGTTAAATATACGATCAAATGAAGTAACGCAAGTCGCATTGCATAAGGAAGATTTGTTGTTTTGTAAGGGTTTCAAATTGTTATCGATCACTGGAAGCTTAGATATGTTTTCGTATGGAGAAATCAAGAAAAACAACTTTATATATTTTACCTGTTCCTGTTGCGAGAACTCCATCGCTGCTATCAGGTTATACTCCGTTAAAGCCAGGGAAACCTTTGGTGATTTTCGCAAAAATTAGCGCTTGAATGCGTGCAGCAAAGTAAAGATTACACCAAATTCATAAGGTTTCTTTATTTGAATAAAACGAGATCACAAAATGACGAATGATTCAGGGCGAACTTGTACATGAAATCAAATATCAAGGACGTTGAGGCGATAGCATACAAGTCATCTACCGGTTCTTCTCACAAAAAGAAAAAAAAATATATCAAATAGACATAACAGTCTTCCTTGCTGCCAGCGCGTGATCACTTGCGAATGCCTGGGGCAACAAAAGAGCCCATGATTTTGATATTCCATATTTGGGAATCACATCTTGTACCCAGTCTGCAACTGCCAACAGGAGACAAACGATGGCTTCGCAAACCTGCGTTGTTTTAACACTTTTGTTACCGGTTTTTGGAGAATTCTACCCTGTATGGCTTCGCGCCAAATACATAAATAGTTCCATTGTTTGAAGCTCAGCTAATAGAACCAAATTTATCGGGACATAGGGGCCATTGTCCCAAGATAATCTCAGGCTTATAGGAGCCTGTGCGGGCTCCTTGTACAGAAATTTGGTCGCCCCCATGTACAACGTAAGCGCCCCTGGCGACCGGGCGCCCGTTAGGCAGCAGCCTTGCTGCACTAAACTTACTCTTGGACACTTATTATTCACATGTATTAGATTAAACTTCAGTTTTGTAACCAGCACGGAGATAGTAACCCACTAAAAAAAAAAAAAACACGCGAGCCCGAACTGCTTTTGAATCTAATTGATTTATGAGGGGGCTTCTTAGTTTTTATTGTTTTAACTGAGTTTTGTTATTGATATAACTGCTGTCAGATTGCTGCACCTGTTAAATGAGATAGTAGAATTTACAGCACTTGGAACTCTGGTAAATAAGTACAGCCATTAATAGGCCTTAAAAACGTGCTGTTGTTAACAGGAAAAATCTAATTAATTACCAGGGTTTATTGATTTATAACAATTTATTAAGAAAACTGGTTGGTTGTGGGACTGGTATTAATGAGGTGTTCATAAAGCAGGAGTCCATTTATTAGATGCTTGTACCCTTTTGGTTCATGCAGCCTTTCTGTTCTCCTTGACCAATCTGTTTAAACTTGGATCAAAAACACAAAAAAACTCAGATACACAGTAAAGATGTCTACGGAGAACCCTTTTGATCTCATATGGTGCCAGTATTATTACAAAATTTAATTTTAAACTGTTATTTATTTTCTTCAGCTCTTGAAAGAAGTTTGGTTCCCTGGATAGCGGACAGTGAAGTGAAGTTTTGTCCAATTTGTAAAAAGCAGTTCAATGTTGCTCGACGCAGGCATCACTGTAGACTTTGTGGAGGAATTATGTGTGGAAAATGCTCAACTTTTGTGTCTGTCACTTTTTCTGGTAAGATCCTTTTGCTCTTCTAGTAAACAGTCAGGCTTATAATTATACCAATGTATGGCCCTGCTGATGCAATTCTATAGAAAGTGGATTGGCAAGTTGACAAAGGGCGCGACAGGTTGACACGAGCTGGTCTAGAAAAAAGCTGTCTGGTCCTCATGTACTTTACTTTCTTTTACGTTTGAATGAAACTGTGGGGATGGAAATTTTACTTGTTAATTAATCTGACCCTGTGAGAGAAGAGAAAGCTTCAAAGATATCCACTTCAAATGAAAAATCTGAATAGAGAAGAAAAAGTGGAACACCCTACAAAGTGGTCAGGTGATGATCAATACACTAAACTTCTGACTTCTGACTCTGAAGATGACTTCTGCTCAGGTTCTGCTCAACTACTGTCATGTGGGAAATCACACCAGACAGAGTGGATTTTTTGAGAGACGTATTTGTGTTTTCTTTTGTAGTCAGTGTATTGAAGTTGGATCAAGCTGGTTCACACAGCCTTCCTAGGAAATCAAAAGGTCGCTCAAAAGATGACTCTGATGAGGCTGGGATTCGTACATGTCAGTCCTGCATGGATTGTTTAGAAAGGTATGGCTGTATTCATGATGACTAAATTTTACTTGACACTACTGTTGGAGCAGGTGGTTTTTTTAAAACAATCATGAGATAAAAGGTTTGGTTGTTCAAAGCTCATTCTCTGCATCTTGTTGTTTTGTTTCCTTTGACAAGAAACTTCAGAGTGAAGTGTAAGTGTTCGCGAATCCTAGGCTAAGGTAACAACATTCCAGGGGGTTTCCAGCCCTGAGAAGTAGTACAGGCTCCTAATCACAAAACCAGATTTAAGCAGTGCCCTTGTTAAGCAACATGATTTGTTGAATCTAGGGGATAATTGAGCCTTTTTACTTTCTTGTAAAATGGAGAATTTGTGACTTAAAGTTCCTCACAGTGAAAAGCTTACGGTATTTAGCAGATGTAGCAAACTTAGCCTGAAAACAATAATAATTATTCAGGCGTGAACAGGTAGTCCTCTAACCCATGTGCTCACAATCAAGCCAACTGGGACCTGGTCATTTGGGAGCCATATATTAACATCTTCCCTTATGGCCTTATGTGATGAAACAATGAAAGTGGGTAAAGAAGTTGTCAAGATAATGATTTTCATTAATTTGGTAACCTCAGCTGCTTGTTTAAAAAAGGCCTGCCAAAAATGTTTGCAAAACTGTGACAGTGGTATTTAATAATGACCTCTCATATCATGTGCATTTATCTGAGATCAATACCTTGATAGAAAGGTTCAGTTTCCAGGGGAGGTAGACTCCTTATTCACTACATGGCACTGTAAGTTTTATGGATGAAATAGTTTTCAACAGGAATTCCTGTCACTGTGACACTTAGAAAGCCCAAGGGACATCTGTAAGGGAGGGTTCAGCCATGTGAGTCACCTTTAAGGTCATTGTTTTTCTTTAAGATATGACAGACAAGAGAAGGAAAAGAAAACAAAGCCAGCTATTGTTCAGCTGTATGAGGTATAAAAATTAATGATCTGAATCGATCTATTACTTTGCCTGAAAATTAAACAGTGTCAAGTTGCACCTCTCAGCATTTGGTTTTAAAATCTTGTACAGTAACTATAATATAGAACAATTATTACAATTAACAATTATTAGAACAATAATTCTCGCCATGAGGTTCAAATTTTTGAAATTTCCTTGGAAGTAGTTTTCTGTACGACTACTTGCCTTAAGATTTGGGAGTCAGGCATACAGATGTACGTGGAAGGTGAATATTTCAGTGTCCTGCAGGCAAGAGACTCCTGACCACCAAACACAATGTGGAGAAATGGCTGGAACCATTTGATAGCTTAGACAAGTCACCTCTCAAGACATTAGTCAGGACTCTCTTTCTACATACATGTGTTAATTTTAATTGATGTTGTTTTTAAGTTATCTTGACCACTGTTAGTTGAAGAACTGAACAATAGGCTACACATTCAAACATCCCTTTGTTTTAACAGAAAATGAAGAGCTGCATGGCAGAGGCAGAAACTTTACAACCTGTTTATATAAAAATGGCTGATTCAATTAAGTAAGTGCCAATTTGTTCTTGAATGTTTGATTTATAGTGCTCACACCTCTCTCATCTGGTAGGAACTGGAAACCTGGAGATTTTAAGATCGAAACTCAAAAACCTGGAAATTTATGTATTTCAGTTATTTCAAAACTTAAAGTTTAAATGCCATTCATGTTTTCTTCAAGTGCCAATTCTTTTAAATTAATCAGAATGACAGGGACTGTTACAGGTAGCAAAATCCTTGTTTGACAGGTCCAGTATTTCCAAATATGGTGCAACTGTAGTCTGCTGCAGCCAGCAACCTCAAAGTGGTATTACAAAAAATGAACTCCTCTTGGTGCAATTGATGACCAGGATTTATTCTATATGGCAAAGACAAATGAAAGACAAAAAACAAATTAAAAAACAAAAAAACAAAAAACAAAAACAAAAACAAAAAACAACCAAAAAACAAAAAAAACAAAAGCTACTTGCTGTCAGTTTAAGTCTTTCTCACTTCTTGATTTATAGGTTATTAGACAAGTTATTTTTTCTGTTTTTTTATTTTTTATTTTTCTATCTTCACAGCTTAGGTGATATTCAGTATGACTTAGAAGAAGCTGCCCATGTCCGTGCTAAATTAGTGAAGATGTATGAATCAGTTGACATCATTAGGTGGGTTAATTTTTATGTTACCATGCAACAAAACAGTGACTGTCAAGGTTACGAGTAAAATGGGACATTGCAATTTTGAAGTCCCCCTCCTCCTCCTCTCTGGAGGGGGGTCTCTAACATCATCTGTGCCTCACCCTATGATAGCCCCATCTCTTTTACAAAATGCAGCACAGTCTACCTAAGGGCTGCTGTTTTTTTATCTGTCATCTTTTAGTGATTCTTGTTGGTGATCACAGGGTAGCAGGCAAAAAAATGCATAAATTAGTTTCTGTTTTCAAATGAATGTGCATTAGAGTGGACAGGCGAAAACAAAGTGAAGATGCTTCTGTGGACAAAAATATTTTCCTGTTTTTGGCCGAATGAAAACAGACTTTGAAAAAGCAATGTTAATTATAGTGTGGACAGGGTCTTAAGCCTGGGTGATGTAATAATCTGATTTTTATTTTCAGTAAAAAGATTGCATCACTAGGAACCCAGGCCGAGAAACCACCAAGTGCTCATGCACTCAAACTACAAAAGGGCGTAAGGGCTTATGCCACAGGGTACCTACAAGACAACATGTTTACACTCCCAAACCTACCACCAGTGGACAAGGTTAATAAACTCCAAGAAGAAAGGGCAAATTCACTGGCTAGGAAGGCAGCTGAGGAGAAGGAGCAAAGAGAAAGAGCTATGCAAGAGAGACTGCAAGCTGCAAAACTACGACAGCACACAAGAAAAGGAATTGGAGACTTCAACAGAAATGAGCCTTCAGGCAAAGTAAAGACTGTTCAGCAGACTTCTTCAGAGACTGTTGTAGGAAATGGCTGGGGCCCAGTCCCTATTACACAAGGCTCTTCCCCAGACCCCATGCTACAGCAAATTGACATCATTAAAAGTTATATAAAACAAGCTAAAGAACAGAAGAAATTTGACGAGGTTGAAATGCTGGAAAGAAACTTGATGGAACTTGAAGAAGAGTACATACGGCAGTGTCAGGGGAGATAGCAAATCTTTTTTAGCTTGAATGGAGTTTTCAATTTAGCTAGGTTTCGATATGTTTTAATAAATTTTTTCCAGCTGTGTCCCACACCATTATTTTAGTTTGGGAGGCATGACACAAGTTAGAGAAAAAAAAACAAAGAAAAACAGACAAACAAACCTGGCTGTTTTTGCAGGCTATTGATGTACCCAGAAAAAAAAATTTTTTTTTACAAATACATTGTAATTTGAATTTTCAATGTCATATGTATAATGCAATTGTTGAATTCATGTTAACTGCAAGAGAAAGAATTGAAGGAACCTAAGAAGTTGCAAATAATGCCTGAAAAAAAATTCAGGCTTCAACAGGATTCGAACCTGTGACCTTTGCAATGCTGGAACAAACACTCTACCTCTTGCCTTATGAAGATATTGATAGAAATAAAGTTATAATAAAAATTGCTGAATTTTCGCATGTGGACTTGTTTTGACAGGGAGAATGTCATCCCGGCATTTTTATTTGGTTTTTGCTTCATTTTCAAGGAAAAAACCTGCAGAAAAACACACTCAGCCTCTTTTGAAAGAACAAAAAAAAAAAACAAAACACAAAAACAAAAAAGTAATTAATTCCTTGTTTCTTGAAACAAATAATACAGTGGTATGAAGTGGTACAAACCAAATTAAAGGTGATATGACTAACAAAGGTCCATGTCAAAAAAGTCCTTATGCAAACATTCAACAATTTTTGAACGTTTCTTTTTGGACCAAATTGTCTCTTATGCCCTTTTTCCACTGGGCCCTTCATATTTGCGAGTTCTGTTATTCACATGGAATGATGACATATTCAATTTTCTCTTGCTCTTCAATTTTTTAATTAAAAATGCTCCAAAACTTGCCTTATATTGCCTAATTTGCTGTCAATTCATAATTTAATAACAATCTGTAGGATGAAAAAACACATACCATGGGAGAGAATGGCTTAAAAAGTAAGAACTAAAGAACATTTTTATTCCAACTTCTTTGAGAAATCATGGTCTGACATGTGTGAATTCTATATGGAATAGTGTGTGAATGCAGTTAAGGCATAAAATTAAATAGCTTGTGCCAGGCCAAAAAAGGACCTTTTTAATTTATTTTACAAAAATGCATACTTCCCTCATGGTTAATGTTCAGTGTTTGGCTGAGGGAGTGGTGCATTTACTGTAGCTGCTCCCTATCCCCCCTCCCCCACCCCCTAAAGTCATACAAACTTATTCAACCTGTCTTGGTGAAATTTTTAATGTAGGATCACAAAAGAAAACAATCATACTTTTTCTGGCAAGGCATTGATTTTCTGCCCAGCTTACAGTAGCATATTTTGTTGTTGCCCTTCATCACCTTCATCAAGGTGACACAAACAAGAAAGGCATCAAAACACATGCTGTTTGTCATTGACTTGCCCTTCAATGGATAATAACTGGAGATAAATGGCCAGGACAGGACCCATTTTCACCAAACTTCTTGTTTTATTAAAAATTAAGTGTTATTCTGGATAGGCAATGTCATTTTAATGCAGCTATAACTCCTATGAAGATCAACCTTCTCAAGACAGTTGTTGGGGATTATTGCTTTCACTTTTCAAAATAAAACAATTTACAGTGGTCACTTATTAGTGGTTTCATGAATGTTGGAAGACCAAATGGAAGAAAATTTATTTTCAAACAAGTGCAAACAAATAACAAGGGAACAATTTGAAATGCAATTAATAATAAAAATCAGCCAAAAAATACAACGTTTCGAGGTCATTTGACGCCATAATCGAGTTTAAAAAATAACAGTTGTTGTGGGTTTATTTAAGTGTTAATTTATTCTGACACATTAGGAGTATAAATTAACCCATAACAACCGTCATTTTTTAAACTTGATAATCTAAGGAGCAACAGTGACTTCAAAACGTTGCATTTTTTCGCTGGTTTTATTATTAACTGTAAACATCACTCCTTTTTCTCAAAAAACCTTGCTCAAAAAATAAGTCCCCATACCAAAGGTTTTAAACTTACACTATTCACAATCTTCAAAGTAAATTAACTATCAATTGACAAAAGAGACAATGCAAGACTTCCCTACAACCACTGCCAAGGAGATTTGTGCAATTTTTAAAAATAAAACAAGTCAAAACCGTTACAAACATATGAATGAATGTAATATTTCACGGAGGTGTTGTCTCTGTTTCATGAAATTTTCCTATAGTCCTAAGCTATAAATGTAGATTATCCCACTGTTTCTCCTTTCTGTTGCCAGAATTTTGGCTTCTTTGCGTCAGGGTGTGGCACACGACTGGGACATGGTGCCTGACCTGGCTTCTCGCAGATGCAATAGCAGTGACCATACTTGCCAAAATTTGCAGGGTTGAATCGACCAGGATATTTTGGCATTGCTCTTTCTTGCCTCTCCCTGATTAATGAAATTAACAAAGTTAGTGAACTTCAATTTCCACTAGGGAAAAATCAAAAGTGACCAATCACACTCTTACACATTCTGGCCAAAATTTGTAGGAACAAAAAATTCATTAGTTCCGTTCTTCTTTATCAATTTTTTATTTATTTGGAAATAATAATATAAAAATAATATAAATAATAATAATAATAATAATAATAATAATAATAATAATAATAATAATAATAATAATAATAATAATAATAATAACTCTTATTTACATGTAGCAGTGGACAGTGACCTCACCCTTCAGTTGCTCCAGCAACTTTGCCGAAAATCTCCAAAATGTCAGGACCAGTTTTTGACTCTACATCAATCATTACCTTTCTTCCATCACCTAGAAAGCAAATCAACCAGCACAAGTTTTATCTTGCCAGCTTCACAAATCTTGAAAAAAAAGTGCATTGATACTGTGTTTAATTTCAATTTCGCTATTTGTGCTGCCTTGACATTTGACTTGAAAGCAGTTACTGGTGTTGCACGGATTCCCAGTCAATTAGGTTTTGCACCCCTTTTTCAGTTTATCAGACTGACTAGTAATTTAGCTTTTCAAGCCAGTCACAAGTGAAAGGCATGGACCTTGATGACTTCTGACCAGTTATTTGTACATCTAAAGTCAGGTGTAGCTCTTGGTCAATGAAAGATTTAGGAGGCTTAGAAGACAGTGACTTAATTTTATTTTGGTTTGACATTAGGATTTGTCCTGTCATATGAGGAGACATTTTGTGCCAGTTCATGAAAATTACTGCAGCTAGCATACCTGCTGGTATTGTTTAAAAATAAACAACCGTAAAGTTTGAGTAGTGGAGCTCTGAAAATGGGAGATGTAGCCACACAGGAAAACTTGCTTCCTCATTCTTTGCATACCAATACAGGTGTGACACCAGTGCTCAGTAAGTCTAAACCTTTGACCTCCTGCCAACTCATACCTATGGTTCAACTTTATACCCCTGACCCCCAAATTTGACAGTTGTACTGTTATTCAGCCTTTAAAATGACCTAACTTTAATTGTAAAAAAAGAGTAGTCCATGTAAATCACAACATCTGCTTATCACAAAAGGGGAGGTCTGAGGCTCATATGGGCGACAAAGCAATTTTATATTCTAAACTTTGAAATTCTTTTGGACATTTTCAGAAGTCTTCAAACAACTTGAAAATATTGCTTTGACAACTTCAGAAAACTGACAGTACCAGGACAAAAAGCCAGAGTCTTTGGCTCAGAAAAATTATACAAAGTCATGTAGCTCTAGCTAAACAGGCCATAATTATTATAGTATCACTGGTTCTTACCAAAAAATACATAAACCACTGGACTCTGTGATTTGTTTCTTGTTGTCATAATCTGAACAGCATGATTCTTGAACTGGATCTGAGGGATATCCTTGAAGATGAAATTTCTAACAGGATGGACAAGAATGAAGGCACATTTTGGTAATTATTATTTGATAAATATTCTGAAAAAATATGATGCATAGGGTTTTCATACACTTGTAGATAAATTTTGCACACAGGCTGCAAGAGGTCCGCACATCTGGGCTTATCCCCAGTTTCTGTGGCAAGAAGCAACTGAAAGTATTGCTAGTCCCTATGGATGGGATGCTAGTCCAACGCAGGGTTACCTTCAGCAGTACGTTGCCAGTACCCTCTTATACAACTGGGTGGAGAGAGACAGTGGAGTAATAAAGTTTCTTGTCCAAGGAGACAACACATCAGAGCTCTGCAGAGAACTGAGGTGTTGAACCACCAACTTACAACTGTATAGATCTAAAATCCAATGTTCTAACCACTACTGACAACACCACGCCCCCATACTCATACTAGGGTCTCCCTACACCAGGACAAGCCCGCTTCAAACAATTCCCCAACCCTGGGCCCGAAGGGCTGGACTTGTCCCTGGGCTGCCTGTGGGAGGCGATGGTAACAGGTAAAATTGAACCATGTATTAAGATGATGGCCGATGAAAATTTATGAAAATCGATGAAAATCGATACTCACAAAGTTTACGGTCTTCGATTTTCATCGATTTCCGATATCAATCGATTAACTGTTATTGTTAATATCGATTACGATCGATTTTATCGATTATAGGATTTTATCGATTGACCACGCCGCGTTTTATTTTATCTACTTTTTATATTGGTAAGCAGCTTCACTTTTTAAAGCTTACTTATTTGTTCAATTTTCCACACAAACTCTGACATAACACTTGGGCTACCTGTGATAATATCACTGACATGTGAACGGCTTTCGATTTAAAAAAATGTCTGAGCTACATGTGTACTGTAGTCCAAAAATGCTTTGCATTGCTTACCTGAGTCCAAGACTTTCCTTGCGATGTGTGTAGTTTAATAGTACTGTTTTTACATTTGACTTCAATATTAATCTTCCAGCAGAAAGGAATTCGAGTGTGCGACGAAATGGAAATTTTCCTCCTGGCATATTGGTAGAAAAGATCGACGAAAGCCCAACTATGCCATTTCCATTTCCCTGGTTCTCTCTTCCACCATGATGGAACACGCGATTTGTCAGCGGTAATGATAACTGATGTAACGCTACATGAAGTAAAATTTTGCGAAGCCAAGAAACCGCTAATAAAAAATCTGAAGGCTCGAAACAAACTTCAAAGGTTACATGACTTGCTACATAGCACTAAATTCGGAAATGGAACTTGCCGCTGAACACTTGTCTCCTTTTTACGCAAAATATTCAAGATGGCGGATAAAAGTAGACTCGTTTATAAGGCTGCAAAAAGATATCTGGATCGTCAAGCTACAGGAGGAAAGATCGGCAGATTTGCCGTGCAGCGTACTCTTGAACATCTGAAAAGATGCAATGTTGTCTTGAACGAGGATGTTAAACAGCTTAGAATCAATCTCGTTGATCCTGTGGGGAAACATAACAATGGAGCACAGTGAGTCTTTTGCTCTTTCTTGACAGTGGTAAGACTACCTCCTCAGAGTGCATGATGCGGGATGTTTGTGTGTGTGTGTGTGTGTGTGTGTGGCAGGGGGGGGGGGGAGGGGGGATAGTTCTTAGGTTTATTTCTGAGTTTAGAGGGCTCTGAAGGGAAGGAGGAAGGAGAACTTGTAAATTAAACCCCCTAGTCCAGCTCCATCTTCTTAAAACATTTCTTTGGTGAACTAACTCTATTGGTGTCAAATGCCCATTCCCATTCTCAAGTAAAATGTCAGACAGGCAACTCAGAAGTGTGTGGTAGGGAAGTTGTGGTGTGTGTGTGTGTGGGAGGGGGGGGGGGGGGATTGGGATATCATATACCTGCCAACTCTCATGCATTATGCGTGAGTCTCACACCTGTGGATCAAAGACATAGATCTTGTGCATCAAGAACAATTTCTCACACTTGACTCACAATTCCGGACTACCTGTTCATCAACCATTAAGTAAACATAAGAAATTCAATTCAACTTCCACCCAAAATAGTCTAGTGAATGGTGCTTAATGTCGAGTTTGAGTCCTAAGTAACAAGTAAATGAGATCGCGCTGAGATTTTAAGCTTCGCATCGTGACATTCAGCAACCTTCGGAGATCATTGCAACATCTTTAGGGACCGCCGGCAATGTTTGGAAGTTGTCGGGACATCTTCGGTGATGTTCGGATGTTGTCGTAAATTTTTTGGAAATTTGGTTATCATGGATATGAAAATCTCACGCATTTGACTTTGGAAAAGTTGGCAGGTATAATATCACAGGGTCCACAGTCATTGATTTGTAGTCATTCTTTTTTTCCTTTTGTTGACTACAGTGGAACCTGATGGGACGAACCCCCTACATAACAAACACCCAGTATAATGAACCATTATTCTACAGCCGAGAACAATAATAGTAAAATGTATGGAAAAGAACCCTGATAATAATTATAATGAACCCCCGTTATAATGAACACATTTTCCCACTCCCTTGGCACTTCATTATATTGGTTTCCACTGTACATGTACCATGCATAAATAATACAGGTTAAATTGTGCACAAGCCTGGCATTGATTTTCTTGGATGTTCTCATTGCAGTCGTTTCTTCTGGGAGAACTTCCCACAGCTAAAATATAAGAATCCACATGTTGACTTTTCAAGATCAGGAAAGAAATCACTAGCTGAAGAACTTCTTGTGAAATTTGGTAAGTTACAGTGTAAATGTCCTTGGTTGCTCCTGGCTAATTAATGAAGTAGAAGGGGTAAGTGATATGTGAGAGTTGAGGGCGCAAGTTTTAGCTTCATTATTTAAGTCATGCATTTCTCTTTCTCTGCAATGTGTTGACCACATCCAGCCAAAATGTGGACAAATTTATTTGCAAAATCCACCAATCCATAGACCTATTCAGACCCTACTCGCCCTCTTTAAGCGGGAAGGGAACAGCAGATGGCTAAACATCTGTTACGTGTTGTAAGAGTTTCACGTGTGAATGAAGTGCAAATCAGAGGTTAAACTTTGTGCATTATGTTCTTTGAATGAACAGAAGTTCCCAAGCAAAAACTCAGGCAGTTTGGGGCAAAAAATAAATACCCCAAAATTCAACACATAATGATATGTTCTCAGCCCTTCAATTGTGCATTAAGTTTGTTTGTTTGTTTTTGTGCCTAGTATGCCCCATACTAGCATCCAAATTCATGACCCTTCTCATTTCCCCACCCTGAATGTCCAGTGAGTGTTAGGCAGGAAACTTGTGAATTATTATGTTGACAGTTCAAGGTCAAGTCACCCTCTAACTGTAAGAACATAATATCCTAAAATTTTAACAGAAGATGGAAGGGAGGAGAGAATATCAACAGTGGAAAAGAATCCATCACAGATCATGCAGGAACTGACAAATGTTGCTACAATGTCATCTACAAGGTAAACTCACTTATTAATAAATATTTTATTCAAGGATTTCCTTCTTCCCCCAAAATATATTTGCAAAGTTTATTTTGGTTGGTCACTTAACTGTTACCTTATACTTCCTACCTCGAAGTTTCTTAGGGTTTAAAATATTGGCTAGCCTGAGAAAACAGCCAACATTTTGGAAGGTCGTCACTTGAGCCATCGCAAAATGACGTCTGAGTAACTAGTGCAGAAATTCGATACTGATGACGTGTTACTACTCAAATCTAGGTGGTGCTTCTGATTGGTTGAAACACACTCTAGGAAATTTTGTTTCAACCAATCAGAGGCAGTACCTAGACCTGGGTTGTGACACGTCATCAGTATGGAATTTCTGCGCTCGTTACTCAGACGTCATTTTGCGAGGGCTCAAGTGGCGACCTTGTGGAATGTCGGCTGTTTTCTCAAGCTAAATATTGGCTAGTCTGTAACTTGTGTAGGAAAATTATACCTAATCCCTGTCATACATCCTAATAGACGTTTCATCTTGGTATTAAAAAAGAAAAAACATTATTACTACAACTTATGATTGAAAATGAACAAATCATCAGAAAAGGTCTACATTTGGATCTACCAGGGACTGAGACCATGTCACAGTGTCATGTACAGAGTGAAGTTAAGTATAAAAAACAAAATTCCTTTGAGTGACAAATTCTTGACAACTTAAGACTAGAAGCACTCTCTTTTCACTGAGGGATAGTGGAAGGAAAAGAAAAAGTAAACAGTGCAAAAATTTGCCTGCGTGGAAATGCGATGCGTGTGAGATGAGCCAATAGTGTAGTGAGCTGGCTTACAACACATGCATATTATCATGTTTGCATGAGGCAAGTGATGTTTGCGCTCACATGTTCTTTTTTCTTTACTATCCTGAGTGGAAGGAGATGGCCCATAGTCTAGACATCCTGGGACTTCTGACCCAAACATTATTTTGCATGGAGCATATGTGTAAAACAAGTCATCATTTTGTTCTGTACTCTTAGTTGTTTAAGTTAACTTTTGTTCATTGGTTTGTTTTAATATGTTGTTGTTGTAGACTGGAAAGTTCAGTAACAGATGACGACACGTGATAATTCAGAAAACAGCAATGTGTCAATTGATGTACACTGTATGCATCAGAGAATTGCAACATAGATTGAAGGAAATTACTGATTACATGAAATGAACAAGAAAGTGCCATTACAGTGTGTGTTCTAAATGTATGATCAGCCAAACACTGTATGTTGTGGAGGATGTGCCATAATCACTACAACAATGACAACAACAAAAGCATTAAGAAGGGGTTAGGCAGTGACTTTTCACGCCACAAAATACATTAAAACAACAACAACAACAACAAAAACGAAGAAGTTGTGTTTCAGGTTTTTCCTAAGTGCAATATTTTAATGACAAAAACGTTTTTTTTTCTCACTGCAAAAAGACAAGATTTTCAACACAAAATTGAAAAAGTTACTTGCTAAGGATGATCTTGTCTATAGTGCATTCATTGTATGTTGGCAGTAAAAAGGATAAAAAGAATAATTTGCACCAGGCTGTGTAGTTCTGCTTATTACATTGTAATAATGACTATAACTAAAGGCTGCTGTGAAATAGCAAGGACCCCAACAATCAGGAGTAATTCCAGGCTCTAAAAGTGTTAGGTACCCTGTGCTGAAAATTAGGCATCATATTAGTTCATATACACCCTGGGCAAATGGGGTCCTGTGTGGCAATGACTTGCCTTCATTCAAAGAAGCAAAGAACTTTTTATTTAACAATTTAATATTTTTATATGTCAGTGGTAATGTATGCACAACTAAAAACCATTTTTTTCCTTTTTTTAAATGATAAATTCACCAGTAAAGTAAACAATCAACAAGATGATCGTAAATGTAAATAGAAAGTTCAGTCAAAACCTCCCTTAAAATATTATGTTAACTGTTCATGATCAGGCAGCATAAACTTGACTCAGCATGGACTATGAGCCATGATCCTTGGGACATCTGTTGTATGCCCTAATTGCTGCACTACAGTTATGCTAACAGGTCTGCAAATTATTAATTATCAGTCGGTCATCAAACAACATCCAAACATGCAAACTTTCCCAAGCCCATTTAAATTTCAACTGCAGCTGGACAGGAGGTCTGGACAAGATTTAAAGAAACATGATTGTTAATTTGTAGATTTATAAGAATCTAACTTTGGCATCATTGTCTAATGCTGTGATTAAGACTCAGAGAGTTTGTTTATTTTCTTGGTGGATATGTCATAAAAGAGTTGGTTCATACTTTCAGCTGTGCCTCCATCACTTCGTGGCTGCACTTGGGAAGTTTGGAGAGCAACTGAGAAGCAAGAGTTGCTCTTGATTCACTTGTGCTCTCCAAACTTCCCACGTGCATCCATAACTCGATGGACACATGCTAAGCATGTAGGCAGCTATCAAGGACAATTTTTCATTCATGAGCATTTATAATAACTAAAAATCAAGACAATAAAGAAAGAGTAGGAGGCTACTTGGGTTCAAAATTTTATGCTCAGGGCTAAGATCAGAGGCAGCAACCACCAGACATATTTAATATATATTTAATGTACTGGTATCTGGTGGTTGCTACACATCAGACAGGATATGTGTCACTATCATAAATCATCTTTTAGATGCCCACTCTCTAATAAAATGCCTCATATCCAAGAAATGCCCCTCGGAAATAGGCATTTTGAGGTAAACGCCCCTCTCTAATAAAGACCTTTTGCGAAGAGCAGCTTAAATCAGACGAGCTAATCTGATGAAGTCATCCTTTGGCTAATAATTATTCATTCTAATATTGATGAAGACAGTGAAATTGAACGTAATAAATGATGATTTAGTGCTATGGATGTCGAGAACTACATTGTAATGATGTAGAAATTTTTCAGTTTTATTATGTATAACAGCCTTAAGTTTGAATTTAACAAAAGTCGAACGGATACTTGTTTGCAGGGAAAACATAGTGAATGCCTCTCTCTATTTAATGCCCCATATCTAATGAATGTTCCAAGATAATTGCAAAAATTTAACAAATGCCCTGGGCATGTAATTAGATCACTTACGGTATGGTAAATTATTCAGTTAGTAGTGACTGTTAACGCTCTCCTCGAGCTCCCTAAAACTTGGCATCCAATTGCTGTGCAGATGTTCATAGGTTTTACTCGTCCACAGTGGGATCTTGGAAAGGGATTTTTTTCAGCCCTGCACTTTGTGAAAAACTGAATGCAATTATTTTTTGCTTAACATTCATCACCTTTCTCAATATTCTCTCAAAATGTTACATCTCATAAAAAAAATAACTGTCTGATATAAATTATTTTAAAACTCCCAGTCATGTTGTGTACATCATTCTGAAAGCAAATATATGCCTTAGTGCTCTCTTGGCCTGTGACTGAATGTCTTGATTTGAATGATCTAAAAGACGTGTTAATTCACTGTATAGTACATTGAGATGCTCTGTGACCATGCTCTGTTGTTGCTGTGAAAAAAAAAGACAGAAAATATAAATAACAATTTTATGATAATGATAATATAAATAAATGCTGATAAAATGACTGAGCCCTGCTTGTTTATCCATGGTACTGGAAATTGTTGTGGTAGAGAAATGTTAGAAAACTTGTATTACTTTTTATCATACAAAATACAGTCAACCCTGTTGTTGTGGACACTTTTGGTACCAGAAAAAGTGAACTGCAACTGCACAAACAAATATAAGTACAACTGATCCTCTTATAAGCGACCACACAAAATAATGCTTAAGGTGGTTGCTACAAGAGGTCTCAGATATTGCGATTCGACTGGAAGTGAGATTCGTTGTGACTCACAAGTGGTCACTCATGGAGTTCTAAGTGCTCTCCTTTTTCTCTGTTGGCAACAATTTCCTTTGCACAACATCAAGTATTTAGCCTCCTTCAATATGAGCATGCAGCTGGAACAGGCCAATCCTTCAAGGTGTCAGTGCACCCTCCAGGTCCATCTTCAGTAACTGTGGAAGGGGACAGGGGGGTGGGAGACTGGGAGACAAGTTAAGGGGGCAGAGGTGTACAGGAGGTGGGAAAAGAGGATGCGGGAAGCAGGAGAAAAAGGGAAAAATAACACAACGTTGTGCAATATTTTGCAATCGAAAAATACAGAGATGGGAACCAAGAAATACAGGATGGGAACTGGGATTAAAGGGTTCAAGAAGCAGGAGGTTTAAATCCCCTTTGCAACAATGAGTAGTTACCTGTGTATAGTGATCAGGACTTGAAAGCAAGTTGGCCGTTATTGTCACAGCACGTAAAACAATGTCATCCTTGTTATCTGGCAGCATAAATGTTTGAAGAATCAGAAGGGGCTGTGGAAGGAAAGAAGGTTATGCAGTTATTGGTAACTTGTAAATTGAGGGTCTTTCACATCACATGTGACAATACTATTGATCAACTTTTTGACTCAGGGAACAGATTTTGAAATGCAACAGTTAGAGAAGTGTAAACTATGATAAAATTCTTTAATATTAATGCAGGTTAAAGTATGAGCCAAGTTGCCATTGATAATAGTTACTGACAGTCAAATCTCTCCTAACGAACAGGTCCTTTAGGCAGACTTCTCACGACTGGCTCCTTCTGACAGCACTACCATGCATCATATTGTTGCAACTTGCACAGAATTTTTTATAACTTTTTGCTTACGATGGCTTTCATCTCAACTGACAAATCAACTACAAATCAACTACTGAGGAAGAAGTGCAAGTACAAACATGAATCTTGACTACTCAGCCTCTCAATTGGCCAGTTCACATTGAAGCACCAAAAAGTTGTCAAAAAGATGTGAAAAAAAATTGTCAGAAACTAATAAAAAAATTTGTGCTAGTGGTAACAGTATGGCACACTGGAGTGTTTGTGAAACTACTTCTGTCAATTAAACTTATTGTATTAGCTACAGTAATTCACGAACCTTAAACTCTAAGAGTTCTTCAAGATTGTTAGCATTGCAAGACAGGTTCACCAGAAGTCTTAAAACCTGTTGCTGGAAGTTAGAAATTAATTAAACACTTGATTAGTACGTGGACAACACATGTACATGTAAATTTGTTATCAATGTTTTTTAAAAATCATTTTTGTCTTAGATTTTGTCTGAAGCTAACTCACGCAATTGCAAGAGCACAGAAAAAGAATAGTTATACTTGGCTAGTTACAGTTAATTTCTTCTACATGTAGAGTGTATTTACCTGAATTTGCCCTGAGAGAGACTGTGTAAGAATGTTAAAGTATTCCTGAGCTCCTGTCATGATTTCCTCATGTGCGATATTTGTTGCAGATAAGTTGACCAGCAGCCTCAAATGTTCAATGACTACTTCTTCGTCCTCTGTTACATCACAGTATTCAAGATTTTTTATAACTTCAACAATGCTGTTCTGAAGAAAAAAATTACATTTAATCATAGAATAAATAGGTAAAAGATATTTCAGACCAGATCTGAAAGAACTAACAGGAATACCAAGTCTAAGGGTTTAAGGTAGGGCTGTAATTTAAAACTTTAAGGAAGATGGCCTCACTAGGAAAGCAGGTGGCCATGAAATTCAAACTCAGTTAGTTGCTAGTCTATTTGCAGGCTTTACTGATATGCTCAGTGGTCTATTGCCCCCCCCCCCCCCCCCCCCACCTGCTGTCTAAGTGCACCTGTGTAAATCCTGTTCACAGGCATGTAGTTGCCAGCAGTCAGCCGCTTTGTTTGCCCCAACATTTCACCAGCTACATCTAAAAAGCTATGTATCATGTATCAAACCCGACTCCCAGTGGGGGGGGGGATGTCAATAAAGTTTTATACGGGGAAGCTCCAACCCTTACCCTTCAATATACTAATTTTTTTTACCCAAAATGGCACCCCTCTCATATAGTTTACCTAGAGCAAGATTGCACCCCTTTCTTATACCTCAAGGATGAGCCAAAACAATAGAATTTCCTATGATTGCCACATTTTTCTCAGACTTTCAGTCCTTCTGGATCAGTTGCCCAAAGGCTCGGCCAAGCTTTTATTGGTGTTTTGCATTGTTATATATGCCAAAATCTGGCACCCTTTTAGACACTTAGCTTCAGCTGCCATCTCTTTCACTTTGCAGCCAATTTTGTGACCCTTTCATATACCAAAATGATGATTTCCCCTACCCTTTAGTATACTGCGAGCCTCAAAAGGCACCCCTTTGGAGTGGAGCCTCCCCTTGTAGCTGTACCCCCTCGTTGACCCCATTTCAAAGGCTCAGTGTGATGACTTCATTTTTAATTGAATATACAAAAGGACATGGTCATTTCATACCTTTAAGCTTTGCTGGTTTGTTTCATTGATTGCTACGTTTGACAGTACTTGTGCAGCCTTGATGCTCACCACCTTATGTGGGTGCTTCAAAAGAGCCACAAGTTTAGTTAATCCTCCACACTCACGGATAGCATTCTGTAGATTCAACCACATACGTTATGATTGAGCAATGTGGAATCCCATGCAAAGGCATCTCATTGTTTTCGTAGTAGTGTGAAGCAAGTGACAAGGAATCTACTGTAGATGGGGCAATATTGGTAGCCTACGCATAGCCGGACTGACTAGAGCGATATGACAATTAACAAAGCTCAATACATCATTAAGAAACCTGTTCCTTTTTACTTCCTCTGAAACACAGCTGTAACTTGTTATTTTTATGCCAGAAAACTAAATCATACAAGGCCATGTTGCCACGAATAAGATGAAAACAATGAATGAATAATGACTTGTATTGAATGATGTATTGTTAATAAATCATTGCTGGTAAGTGTACAGTGTGTGACTTACTATGTATGTGGAAAGAAGAATTTGACATTGTCTTTTTTTTAATTTTAGAGCAAAATTAGGTCCACCTCAACCTACAATCAAGCCTGTCCCATGTAGCTTAAGAAATGACCTGTGGTAGGGGTGGGGGAGGGGGCTAATAAGTGGACGGGTTCTTGTAACAGGGACTTTAGGTTAAACAACCAAAACATTGACATTCCACACATCCCAGGCAGCTATGGGAATTCTTTTATTCTTCCTCCAATGTATTTTGACACCATCAAGTCAAACCACATACGTCAAAACTTGTGTTTACCAAGATATGCACAGCAGGGAGAAAAATTGTGGCATAGAAAGATAACACAGCACTTAAACATTTGGAATGTGGACACTTTTCTTGCTTTAGATCTCTAATTTTAATGCATCCAGGCTAAAGGTGGAGAGAGATAGAAAGGGTGGGCTGTACCATTAAATAACTGTAGAATACCCCACCACTCCAAAACACTTCTTGAAACATTGGCTATGTGGCTACAAAGAACTCTCTACAAAACAATGGCTACACAGCCAAGCAGTTTCCTCTGCAAAGCAGTGGCCATGTGGTTACGCAGTTACACCTGAAACCATGTAGCCATGTTGGCGTGAAGCCATGTAGCCATTGGTCTTCTCTTGGTGAGGAATGTGTGCCATGTAGAACATAGGAAAGCATATCCAGCTGTACGTCTATTTGTGTGTGCGTTTTCTTTTTTTTTTTTTTTTCAAATTGACCATGCTTTACCTGCAAACCTATTAGAGTAACTGCATAATACTCGGCCACTTGGAAGCTTTCTCGCGCTTCTCTCTTTTTTCACGTTAAAAAAAGTGGCCGAGTATTCTGCAGTTACTCAAATAAGTTTGCAAGTAGGGCATGGTCAATTGATCTGCTTTCCAGCCTCACTTAGGCGACCCAGTTCATCCGCTTACTATTTCGTGGCTTATAAGTATCTTTTCACCTGGTTTGTTGTAAACGCAGAACAGTTCAAAAGAGCTACAAGGAGCTTCTCTAGCATATGGTCCTCCACTTTTTCCAACATTCTCAGCAGAGAGGATATCGTTCCTTTTGCAAACTCGCCATGACCGTTTTCCTTCAAAATTTTCGCAAGATCCAACTCCACTGCAGAGGAAGTCAGGGACTTTACCTCGTGAACCGTCGACGAAGGATTAAAAATACCGGTACAACTGCCTTTCTTTCTGTTTCTTTTGTAATTTCTCAGATAATACACGCTAATTGTCACTGCAAAGGCCGCAATCGCGGAGCAAAACGCAAATGCGATTATCCGTGCGCCCCTTCCGCCGTCCTCCATGTTTGGTTCACTGTATATGATACGTCATGTAACGTCAACGGAAGTTAACGTGATTTTCAGTTCTTTGTGACCGCGCCTGCCAAAGGAAGGAGCGGAGTCCAAGACAAACATGGAACCCGTGTTAGCAGAGTTTGATCATGAAAGTTTTGAAGATGATGAGAATTTTGGTGAAACGAAGCTCCCATCTTCTGGTTATGAATATCTCAGGAGAGTTCAGTGAGTATAATTTTACAACAAAATATCAAGCGTTCATTGTTGTTTGTCATGCGAAGCATCTCGGTTATAAGTAGTCTAAAGCGGCCTTCACACGTCAAACTAATGTTAGCCAACTCGTGTTGGGAAACTCAAATTGGTGTATGTGAATAACACAACAACATGTTGGCAAACTGTTGGCGAGAATAGAGACAAGTTCTATTTGTCGCCAACAGTTTGCCAACATGTTGTTGTGTCGTATACCTGCCAACTTTCCCTAAGTCAAATGCGTGGGATTTTCGTATCCATAATACCCGAATTTTCGAAAACTTTCCGACGACGTCTGAACGTTACCGAAGATTTTTCGACGACTTCCGAACATTACCGACGATCCCCAAAGATGTTCCGATGATTTCCGAAGGTTGCTGAATGTCGCGGTGCGAACCTCGAAATCTCGGCGCGATCTCGTTTGCAGTTGTTATTTAGGACTCAAACGCGACATTTAGCGCTGTTCACTAGACTATTTTGGGTGGAAATTGAATTGAATTTTTCACGTTAATGGTTGATGAACGAGTAGTCCGGAATTGTGGGTCAGGCATGAGAAATTGTCCTCAATGCGTGAGATCGATGTCTTTGATCCACAGGCGTGAGACTCACGCGTAATGCGTGAGAGTTGGCAGGTATAGTGTCATTCACACACACACCAATTTGAGTTTGCCAACATGAGTTGACCAACATTAGTTTGACATGTGAAGGCCGCTCAAGTAGGGTCTGGGCGATACTGTGTATGAGAAAATATTTGATGGTGTCTCCCCTTGACTCCCTTGCCATTCTGTGTTCGTTCATGTTTTCAGCCTGGAAGCAAGGCAATGCCCTGATGTTGTGGTAGCCGATCTGGACACCACAAGTTTCTCAAGCAGGCAAACGGTCCATGTAAATGAGGTACTGTAAAGGTAAATGAGGTAGTGAGGTACTGTCCATGTAAATGAGGTACTGAGGTAATGAACAATGTCATTGAAAAATATTAAGAGTATTACCCTAAAAATTCCATCATTTTCCAGTCATACATGTGAAGAATCCCTGCATTTTCAACCTTGACCCTTAAGAATTCCTCAATGAGAGGGGCCAGTGGGGGGAAGGAGATGGGGGCAGGGGGGGGGGGACAAAAGGAGAAGGCATGTATTTTAACACATTAGCTCATAACTAAGCTAACTGATAAGCCTGCAGAGATCTCATGTAAGCCTACATGTCTACTCCTAGTACTTTCGACATAAATCCCATTTCAAAGAAATGCCCAGGGGTGCTTACTAGTTAGCCAAAATTTCCAAAAATTCCGGTTGGAAAGTAAATGGTAAGATCATTTTTCAAAAAATTCCATCCACAAATCAATTGAAACCTCGGCGATCACCCCAAAATTGGATCCAGGTCATCTCTTCATCCAAGATGTTTAGATATATACCAGTGATCTGTGCAATACAATGTGATGAACTAGCATCCCTTCTAGGGGAAGTCATTCTGTAATATGCCTAGTTGCCGTTAGCTTATTGGAAGCAAAGTCAATAATAGTTGATGCTGGGTTGTCTGTATGGGCCACCTTGCAATGGACACCAGAATCTTGAAACTTCCAAGCCATATGTTTGCTGTTTACTAATCAACAATGACCATTAGAGAACCTTGAGTTCGTTGTCTTGATGGGTTGCCAATCAATCACCCCATGTAAGGGTTGTAGTACGAGTTTTCAATTCCAGTTTGCAGGCCTTACATTGTCACGTCAGGTACCCATCTCATTCCTGGAGCTTCCCTCTCTACTGGTAAAAAACACTAAGGAGTAAGAGCTCTGGAAACGTCACTGGTTTGAAATTCAACAGTCACATTCGTACTTAATCTCATACTCGTAGTCCGATCTAAAGGTTGCTAGTACCCAGTAATGCTCTTGTTTATTTGCATTTTCTCAGAGAACTGGCTGGTCACCAGCCCCTGCTGGATTTGCTCCGTCAATTGATTGGCAGATGCAACAAGCGGCAGATTTTGCAGATGTCAGACAGGTAGCTGTCATTAAAAAAAAGGTGTTCATGTGGCAAAATCGTAGCCAGACGTTTCAATTAATTTCTTCAACTCTGTCTTTAGGGAAACTTTAGTGATGTTATCAAGGTCACTCAACTTTAAAATAAAGCCCCTAGGCTTAAACAGAACATTATGTAGAGCTGTGTTTTTTAACAATACCTGTGGTCTGTTATATGCCACAGTAGAGCTACATTGTAAATTGGAGCCATTTGGATTTCAAGACCAATTCATCACTTATTCCATTTTTCCAATGAACTCTTCGATTTAGTTAATATTACACGACATATGAACAAATGAACATTGTGAGAATGTAATGTTTATTCGCATTAGAAACACCCCACAATAGTTTATGTCCAGACTTCCTTTACATGAGTGTTTGTACTGTCTGATTCATACCACTGGCTTCTTCAGTAAGAAAGGAGTGATGCCTTGAAACAACATCTGACTGAATCTTATGGTGTTTGATGATTCTTGTTAATTTCAGAGACTAGTCCATCATAAATCAAAATGGGGTAAAGTGGATTCCACAGCAGTTGTCTTGGTAAGGCAATACTAATAATTAATAATAAATTAATGTATTGGTTGGTTGATAAAGTCATTTTTCAGGGAATTTTCACAATGCAGTCGTTGTGTCAGCCCACAATTGACCATCGCTCACCACTAGAGTTCTCGTAGCTCAGTGGTTAGAGCATCCGACTAGTGTACGGAAAGCTGTGGATTCAAATCCCATCCTGAACTCAGAATTTTTTTCTGAGTTTCCTCTCTCCACACATCATTCTATTTTCATTTAATTTTATTTATAACTGGCAACAAAAGATACAGTGTATGCTGTGATTCAAGATCACCAAACAAAGATTAGGTAGTTGAGTGGCATGCAATCAAAATAGAAAAGTAGACTGGACTTGGCTTTTGAGAATTTCGGAACTGTTTCCAGATGTTCAAGATTGCAGGTGAGCTACAGTGGCCCCTGACCATACAAATACAGTAAACTATGATAAAATCATATAAGTGACATATTCTCAAGTGTGGGTACACATGTAGATGGGACTGCCATCAAAGTTTTGTGTATAATTTAGGCCCATGTCCGTTTTTTATACTTTTTGCTTCATTGAACTGATCAGTGTTCAATGCAATATTATGTGATCTTACTTTTTGTAAAGCATGAAATGTAATTGACTTTTCACAAGACTCATTTGAAAACTAATTTGCCCAGTGACCTTCAGTCACTGGTGTGAACTTTTTAATTTTAAAATGTTTTCAATGCTGAAACTAATTTAATTCACTAGCCCAAGAAAAATGATCCTTTGGGATGGTGCTGTTTTTGTCTTGGAGAACAAGTTGCATCCAAAATATCTTGGAGGTACAATAAATTATTGTAAAAGATTATTTATTATTTATTTATTTGTTTTTTATTTATTGTTTCGTAACAACTGATTAGATTGAATTTTTGCATGCCCATTGGTTGAGAATCATTGTCTATAGGAGTACATACAATCATGATAATATTAATTAATGACCTCACAGATCACATGACCTACTGCCTAGTGCACAGGGAAATTTGTTAAATTTAGCTGATGTTTGCATTGTTTGCTCAACTTTGCAACAGCTTGATTTTTTTTTGTCAGAATTTTTTTTAACAGATAATTTTGCTGTTAATCTTAATAAAAATAGTATGTTTGCTATTGGAGTTGTGATAAGTCAAACTTTTGGAGCAGAAATCATAATACATTTTCATCATCCTTTGGCAAGCAAGACAAATTAAGACGGAAACCGCTCAACGTTCGAGCAATGAGTGCAAAAAATATTTACTAAAAAACGACTCATAGCACAGTAACATTTTCAATGCTATTTGAAACATCTCACTCTAGTTCACTTGCCCAAGTGACCCCGCAATTAAATTCTCAAGCATTCTCGAGCAAATTAATCTCAAATCTCGTAAAAGTATGCTAAAAATGGGCGCCATTTTGTTTTGAACTGACATGAAGCGTCTTTTAAATTGAAATATGGATAACTTCAAATCCAATTTTCTCTGGCGGGGTCAGTTTGAGAGCAAAAGTAACGATAAGTTTTTCTTATCTGTTCTTGAAATGTGACAGTGCTGCAAGTATTTTTTGGTAACTTAATTTTTGCACTTACTGCTCGAACGTTGCGCGGAAATCATCGTTAAAGTCTCTCAACCTTAAAAGCAAAAACATTCACAGATCGTATGTTGTCTATAAAGGGGACTGTTCTTATTACATCGGTGAAACCACGAGGAATCTGGAGGTGCGAATTGATGAACATCCAAACCCTATGCGAGAATCCATCCCATTCTTTTAGTTGGCGAGCATTTTGTAAGGCCCATTCTTTTCACAAGTGCAGAATTATTGCAGGCCTAATGATGGAACAATGGAGCCCCAATTTGAACAAACAAGTTCAGTCTTGGGTAACGAAACTGTTCCCATCGGGAATCACTTTAAACATACCAAAGTATGCATGTAGTGGACGGTCTTGCTTACCCTGAAGATGACTTAAATAGTCGAAAACGCTCGTTTTTTTTCCTTTTTAACGTTTTTTTAGCCTTGCAAATAGTATTTTTTAAATCGCAAGTGAATATATTATGGATAGAAATCATAAGATTTGTTGACTTGAGAACTTTCGTATTTTGGTAGAGTGAACAGTTGAAAGATTCTAGAAAAAAACATTGGAATTTCACTTACCCAGATTTTCCACTGCAAGCAGAGGGCCTCATTATGAACAGTTGTTTGAAGGTTTTCTTCCAATTAAAAGAACTTTTGTGGTGTTTCTCCCAATGATTTTAATTTCCTTCAAATGGTTATTTCAAGTTTGAATACCCGGCTTAAGGCTAAATTAAAGTTTTTGCTTGCAGGCACATAGATTGTTGTAATTTCAGTTGTTTTTGTGAAAAACGTGAATGTAAATAACTAATAGTCGACCACTGAAAACATTGTACATGTGCTCTTAACAAAAAGGTAAGGAGGCTAGCTCTCTGCTACATTGCAGTAATACGATTTTTTTTTATAATTATTCAACAGAAAAGGCAGTAATAAAACTGAAGTCGATGAAAACTTGCCTGAAAGTGATTCTCCCCCAAAAAACGGCCAGGTACTTTCATATTTAACTTTATTGCACTTGGTAGAAAAGCAAATGATTGTTTTTAATTCCCCTTCAGTTTGCACCTTTTATGTTACTTTTTGGTTCAATTTGTCCCTATCTGGAGGGGCACATAATTACCTCGACTTGCGTTTCCGACGGGTGCGCGAAAGGCTGCACTGAAATGTTTTTTGTTTTTGCAACTTTCGTTTCACTTCTGTCCACTTGCGAGTCCGTTTGGCCACCCATCAGCCTGTCTAGTCACATCACCCCTACACGGTATAGAGTGAGTATTTAGTGGGAATAACCCAGCTCCTCCAAATTTAAAAGAATAAAACACTGGCTAGCAATTAAATAATGGTGAACGCTCAAGTTTATCTTTATGGAGACCAACAATTGCTTAAGTTTTGCTTGAGTTACATCATCAGTTTGATTATTTTATAGTCTTATTTAAGTATTGCAGCTATTATATACGTACACGTATAGTTGTATCTCAATTTTCTGAGCGTTTTTTATTCACTTTGTGCAGGACAATGAACAGATATGACTGTACAGTAGTTAGGTTTCCTCCTTCTTTTCTATCAATATTATTCTATAACTGCATGATGGATTTAACAATGCTTGTAATTATTCTTGCAGGAAGGAACTCTACCATTGTTAAGTGTCCTTCGGTACATAAACCAAGTAAGAATAAGCAAGTAAACGTTTTATTGCGCTCTGAGTACAGGAAATTATTTCATTGCTTTTAGATCATGTTTCCAGAGCAGGAAAACAATATTTTTGTTTGCACATGTAGTTTGTTAGTTCACTCACTGATCCTTTCGTTCGTTCGTTCGTGTTCGTTCGTTCGTTTGAAAACACCCTTTTTTCTATCCTCATTTTTTCATCCAAAATTGTCTAGCTGCCTTTTTTCATCGTTCGGTCGTTCGTTCGTTGACTCACTCACTCGCTCATTCATGTTCGTTCTTTCGTTAGTCCACTTGTTTGTTGGTTCTTTCTCTTGATCGTTCTCTCGTTTGTTCGTTTCACTCGTTCCTCAGTTTGTTGGTTCGTTTTTACCTTGATTACGGTGGACTTCCTGTAGCTAACTGGTTAGCGCAGTCAACTGGTTTCATAGTTTTCATTGGAGACTCAGATTGTTTCTTTTTCCCCTACTTATGACATGCCGAGTTTTTATTTTCTTGTCATCA
The DNA here is from genome assembly GCA_964030785.1 of Siderastrea siderea. Classification (NCBI taxonomy): domain Eukaryota; kingdom Metazoa; phylum Cnidaria; class Anthozoa; order Scleractinia; family Rhizangiidae; genus Siderastrea; species Siderastrea siderea. The sequence continues at coordinate 3,486,868 of OZ034977.1, forward strand.
TTTTTGATAGGCATGAAGCCTTCTGACCAGTTAGCATGTTGTGTACAAGGTCACTAAAGTCTGCACTGTTGCATTTGTCATACAGGCCACTTTGCTGCAAGTTTTGGAATATCATGTGGCGTGGTTGGAAGAAATAGGATTTTCACATCACCAGGTACACTTGGAAGCAGTTTCAGATGAATGTTGTATTTTTGACACACATTATATGATTAGTGTAAATTTAATATATCTGTTATGCGAGTAAATTTCAGAACACATGAACAGAGCGTGACTTCAAAGCAAATAAGTGAAGAACAGAATCACTTTCATATTTGTTGAGTCACGTGGTAGCTATAAAGTTATTTCAAGAGTACCTTTGCGATGAACAGTGAAAGACTTCAGACTAATGATAAGGAGATCACAAAACTCCTACAACGAGAGGAATGAAGAATTCTGCATTTTTTTTTATTTGGCGTAACGAGGTAGAATCTTAATGCGGGCTCCATTGTGTGGTGGGTGGGGGGGGGGGGGGTGGGGGAGGGATAGTGGATGATGGATAACTTTATTTCACCACGGTAAATTCATCAGTACAGAAAAAGTCTATCGTCTAAACCTCCTGCTTCTCGTACCCTTCAATCTCAGTGACCACCCCATTTTGTAGGCTCCTGCTTCATTGCCCTTTTCGACTCAAAAATATTCCGCACTATAGCGTACTAATTTTCTCTGTTTCTCCTTGCCAGCGTAACAAGCATTTCCGTAGGGGTTTCCACAGGTTTGAAGCATTTTTCGCTTTTTGAACGCGCGAAAATTGGGTACAGCGCACCACTGCGATCGCCCCAATTTTCGCACCGCCAAAAAGCGAAAAATGCCTCGAACGGGCAGAAAAATTTACAGAAACGCTTGCTACGCAGGCTATGTTTTTCCTGTTTCCTGCCCCCCCCCTCCCCCCACTTTCCCTCCTTCTGAACACTTCCCGCGCCCTTTTCTCCCGGGTTTCGGTCACCCAGTCTCTCCCCAGGTTCCCTCCTGGTTAGTTCATTGGTTTTTCGATGGAATTTTCGATGGAGGAGGATCAGGGGTTGAAGGCTTGATCTTGGTATCATGTCGTGTTGTCTCCTTAGACAAGCAGTGAGTGCTGGTACAATAAAAAATAAAACAGCATCAGGGTCTAAACTGTATGAGCTTGATAGGGCGGTCTTAAAAGTTCCTACAGTCTTTTGGTCAGTGTTGTGGAACAAGAGAATTCCAATCTCTCCCTTTCCTTGCTAAGAAGCCATATTTGTTGCTACTTGCTTTCGCTCCAAGGGAGATGAACGTCTTCGAATGGTGTTGCATTGTTTGTCTTCTTTATCGTTGTCTTTAAGAGACCTCTCTTAAGCTTGCGGAGACTTAAACTTGTTCCAGATGTAATATACAGGAGGTTCGATTGTCTTAAAGCTTATAATAAGGTAGTTCCAACTTCTCTTTTAAATTACAAGACTCTCAAGGAAACCACTTTATGATACCCAACCATTATGTCGCTAATACAACTTGAGATTGTAAATGGTGTGAACCCAGGAGTCATATCATAATTCGGTAAATTGTGATCGTCTGGGTGAGTGTAGTCTTGAGAAGGACTGTTTGAGGTGACATTGACTGACGTTTCTACAAACTGAGCGGAAGTCATCATTAGAGTCAAGTGACTTCCGCTCAGGTTGTCGAAACGTCAGTCGATGTCCTTCTCAGGACTACACTCACCCGGACGATCACAATTTACCGAATTATGACAGCTTGAGATTGTCGGTGCTTGTCACCGATGTTGTAAATGTCATGTTATTTTTGTATCCACAGGGGCGTTGGTTTTATGCTCTTCTTGTTTGTCTTGAGAAGCCTCTTCTACCCGAGACTACGTCATTACTTCGCACACTGGCGAGGCTATGTGCCACACTGAGAGCAACACTGGTATGTTTTTGCCAGTTTCTGTTTTTGAAAGAACTTCCAGATTTTTGTGATTACTTGAAACTATCCCTTTTACGTTTGCTAAACGTAAAACTATTTGGTCCCAAAATGCCATTCCGAAATTCCAGGGTTAAAGCGCGGTTTTATCATCCAGCCAGGCCCTCTAAACTTAAAAGTCTTAGATCATTCATTTTTTCCGTGCCTGGCCAGCGTAGGTAGCATGCTTTTCCGAACGTGCCACGAGTTGTTGGACCATTTTGATTCCGAGTGACTGGTTAGAGCAGAGATGAACTTTGCTTGTAAAAGTCAGGGAGAAACTTAAATTTTTCATTAATAGTGATAAGACGTTTTCCTTTTTTTGCGGGTGTTCAGGCGATTGGAACCACCCTTAGGTGAGTTGTTTGAGTCCACTTCTCTGCTGTCGTGTTTTCTTAGAATCCTAGCTTTAGAAATGTCGCCTCCATCGTCTGTCTTCAATCAAAAATACCGTCAGGAAAACCTAATCAATTCCGTGGGGGGGGGGGGGGAGGGAGGGGGTTACCCCGCGATGGACCAGCATCCCATGCAGGAGGGAACAGTAATATGATGAAGACTAGCAGTAAGATGTCGAAACGGTGCGATCTACAACTCACGTGACGAATTCAATTCAATTCCATTTTATTTAAACACGGTAAAATCATCAGGCATACAAAATAACAAAACATAAAATATCCTAGACATGCTAAAAAGACTTACAACTAACCTAAACATTATAACGCTAACTAAACCTGATTTCCATGAATGCCGTGTCTCAAATTTAAAAGTGAAGATTAAGTAATCGCTTAGATTAACTAAGCGATTTTGTCCCCCTAAGATAATAGGGCAGGCTGTTCCAGAGAGTGGCGCCGCTTTAACTAAAGCTGTTTTTCAAATAATTTGTTCGAGGAAAAGGGACAACTAGTTTGCTTACAGAGTCCCTTCGGGAATAGGGCATTCCATCACGTTTAACAAATTTAGACGATAAATACTCGGGAACCAAACCATTCAAAGACTTTTGTACCATCAAGGCTTTCTGGATTAGACGTACATGAATCTTTCTATCCGAGTTGATGTATTAAGGAATTGACATCACCAACATAACTCGAGAAGGTTATCACGCGAGCGGCACGGTTCTGAAGCTTTTGTAGCCTGTCTGATAAAGTTTTGCCATAATTACCCCAGACAAGATTGCAATAGTCAAAATGAGGTTGTCTTAGAGCATTGCATATATACTGAAGTGTAGGTGGTGGAAGAAAAGGAGACAAGCGATATACACTTTGTTATTATTGTATTCACTACGATTAACAATAACCACCAGCATTTGTGGACGACGAGGCTTGTGGATGGACGGAAAACTTATTCATGTACAGCTGTTTTACAAAAAAAAAACTTTACATCTAATAGCATTTTTCGAGTTAAAAGCTTTAGTTTAAGTAATAATTATTAAAAACCAAATAAAAACGCATGGACCGAGTGACCGACCCTATTTTGACCAGCGTATATGTAATTAACAGTATTTTTCAGTTTCTTTTTAGCGTTATTTGAAAAAGTAGCATTATATTGTTTCCACAGATTGTCTTTTGCGTATACTGTATTTCTACTAATAACAATAACAATAAATTAAAACAGCGCCTTTTCTCAAAAATTCAAAGGCGCTAATTACCTCTACAATACGAAAAAAATACGAAAGAGATAAAAAATACAGTTCTAGTAACAATAAATAAAAAATCCAAAAGCACGTTTAAAAACGTCTGTTTTAAATTTACGTTTAAAAATGTCGATAGAATTGGCATTCTTGATTTCTCAACGTTTCGCTTATTCGCTTTATTATTCATAAACTATCCCAATCTTTCGTTATAATCAGCAAATTCTTCAAGCGGTTAGGTTAAAGTGCATTCAAATATATCTAGTTTTTACCTGCCTTTTTACTGATCACTTTCTTTTGTGCTACCTAACAGCGTACCATGCGAATACGCCAATTTAAAATTAAACAAAGTGCAATAATTAATGAAGTTCGTCTCTTTTGTCGTACCATATGATTTCACCATTTTCCTTGTGTCAAGGATTGCGTAATCCGATTCTGTCAATTTTCTTGACCTGGGTCCTTTTTTGTTTCATCAATATATATAGACGCTTGTGTTTCAATTTGCCGGACGTTTTCGCCTTTCATGCAGCATGGCATAGAAATCCAAAGGTTTAAGAATGTCCTCGTACAGCAACGCCAATTCCTCATCACTCAGTTGCTTGGCAGCCTCAGTCAATCGAATATCGTTCTCTAACTTGGCGCGATCAATGGTGAGACACGGTGGCGCGCTCTGAATGCGTATACGGGGCTGTTCAACCTTCAGCGTTTGGCCAGCAGGATCGCTAGCTCGGCGTCTCAGGTTGTAGTGTTTTGTTGGCTGTGATTCTACCATTGTAGAAGATCTCGGCTTTCGTTCTTCCTTTCTGCTTTCTGCGGCCTCCGGCTCGGTAGCGATAAATATTCTCAGCTCTCTTGTCTGCTCTATCGCTTTAAAAACAGAAGACAAGTTGGGAAAATTTTCGATGTCAATTTCCATGCTCATGTCTTCTACTCTTTCTAAGATAAGTTAAACTTGTGAGCGTGGTCGCAGGGTAAACCTTTCCTTGTTCTCAACCGTTAGAACGTGCAACTAAGCAAGTTAACTACAAATGAAACTTTCAGTGTGTACAGGTTGCGCGCAGGCGTAATATCTTACATAACTAAAATTTGTTACATAATTGACTTCTTCTGACCCTTTTTGCTTTTTGTAAACGGAGGGGTGTATGCGCGAAATTATCTTTACGGACAAACGCGTTATTACTTGAGAAAATTTGAAGTCTAAGGTAAGTTGTACTTTTATTACGATCGGATTATACGGATTGAGAAGGCACGTTCGAAGACTAACTAGCGTTCTTCGTCCTCTTCGTCTCGGGAGGTTTTGATCGCGCAATTCAATAACGGCGAATATATTTTTCGTTCCTCACGGCTATGCCCGCTCAAACTGCCTTTTACCGATGTCATCTCCGAAGGCTAGAATGGCCCTTGGTAAAGTTCCTCTTTAATATAATTTTGCAAAACAATAGAGGAGTTCGGTTTTAATTCTGGGAACATTTGAAAATGATTTTCCCTCTTGTTTGAGAGCGGCTTTGGTGACTTTTAATCGCATAACAACAAAGTGCGTTATCTTTCGCGACGGTACCTTGAAATCTAGGAAAATTGGATGATTGTCCTAAAATAACAGGCATCAGGAAAATCAGCCTTCGCTAAACTGGGCCTCGTGTTTCGTTAACAATGAGGACTATTCCATGTTTTGCCCTTGCATGTACCAAAGAAAAATTTTAAATTGGGTTAAATGTATTTAACTAATTTAACGACTTGGAGCAAGCTAGCTCTGTAGTTGGCGTGGCGTTAGCGTTTTGTCTGGTGTGCCGTTTGGTGTGCTAGCAGCTCTTTAGCTTGTGGCGTTTACAGTTTTTGCGTTACTGTCTTCTGGGGCTTGGTCGTAGGCATGCTCGCACGATTTGTGCGTGCACCTTCTCACGTACTCGTAGTTTTACTTTGCTCAGCGTTTGCGGCGTTGCAGTTTTATCCCTTTTTTCAGTGCTTTTCTCCCTCTCCCTCCTCTCCCCATAGCTTTACTCGGTAGAATTTTTTCCGCTGGACTTCTAGTGTCAGTGTGACGGGTGTTGGGGCTGGGGCTGGGGCTGGATTTGGCGGACGGGGCTCGTGGCTGGGTTGCGGGTAGGGCTGGCTTATGGGGTGTTCTACCTGGTTTTGGGTTGGCGATACCAGCCCCCAGGCCCCTGGTCACCCAACCTCCATTTGTGATATAGGCGTTAATTCAATAATTATAGGCGGAAAAAAGGAAGACAAAAGATTAAATTGAAAAAACGCGCTCAGGACTGTTTCCCCTGAAAAAATCCCACTCTCTCCTCAGTCACTTTTCTAATGGATCGCCCCTTAAACTGATTCACAAGAGGAGGTGGCGTCTCGGAAAAGTATGCGGGAGAAACAAAACAAACACAGTAAAATTCTACTAAAACTGTCAGTATAGCTTGAAGATTTGAAACGGAAACAGGGCTACAGTGAAAGTCCCGCTAAACACATAACGTGAATTGCCTGTTGTTGAATTAAAGATCCTTTTTATTTTATTAATGAGTGACACCTATTGCCTAGCGTAACACTGATAACTTAGGCCGTGTTCTGTTGGGATCAACCGTTTTTGGTTGGTTTGGTTGGTTGAGTTTTTTCGTGTTCTATTGGGAGAAAACCGTTTTCGGTTGGTTTGGTTGATCAACTTTTTCAACCGGCCCAAAGCTTGGTTGAAACGGTTGAAAACGATGGGTAGCGCCCGCTGACTTGTTAGCAAGCATCAGTTTTCATGCTTTGCATGCGTAAACTGCTCAAGTGTGCTTGTCATCATGGTGGAACAAGCAAGCACAAAGCAACGATGACGCTCTTTTTAAACGACGATTTTCAGAACCTTGATATGAGAGAGGTTTCTCACTTGATACAGTCACAAACATGTTGCTAAACAGTCACAAACATGTTGCTAAATACTCTGATTCATCGGCCGATTCACAATGTGGCAGAACCAATTCTTGTAACAGTTCTTGTCGATTCTTGAGAGACAACCAAAGCAACAAGTCGCCATCTTGCCAACCTTGGCATAAGAAGTTGAGGAAGTCTGGATGTGGCTATGTCCAGTCTCAACCTCATGTCAACCAAAAACGCTTGAAAGTGTTCTATTCGGGAACCTTAACTGTTTCAACCAAATACGGTTTTGGTTGAAATGGTTGATCCCAATAGAACACGACCTTAATGTTACCTTTATCGAATGACTGAAATGTCTCTTGTAATACTAATACCTTAAACGAATTACACAAATTGCCTCTCGTACACGTTTCATGCCTTTCATTGAGTGATACCAATTGCCTATTGTAACACTAATACCTTTAATAAGTGATATCAATTGCTTTTTGAAACTCTAATACTTATAATAAGTGTTTCAATTGCCTCTTGTAACACTAATAACTTTAATGAATGATACCAATTGCCTCTTGAAATACTAATACCTTTAATAAGTGATACCAATTGCCTGTTGTAACACTAGTATCTTTAATGAGTGATACCAATTGTCTATTGTGACGCTAATACCTTTAATGAGTGATACCAATTGCCTCTTGAAACGCTAATGGCTCTAATGAGGGACACCAATTGCCCATTGTAACGCTAATACCTTTAATAAGTGATACCAATTGCCTCCTGAAACACTATTAAATAACTTTAAGTGTTACCAGTTGCCTATTGTAACACTAATACCTTTTAATGAGTGACTCAAATCGCCCCTTTTAACAGAAATACCTTTAATGAATGACGCAAATTGCCCGTTGTAACACTTATGCCTTAATTTTAATAGTGATACAAATTGCCTCTTGAAACACTAATTCCTTTAATGAATTACGCAAATTGCCTCTTTCAACATGTCTTAGCAATAGAATAATGACGAATTAAAAAAAAAACGAAAACAAGACAACTTTTTAAAGACATGTTTCGGCATAACCTATGCCATCTTCAGTTTAAGGGGGCAATATAAGTGAATTCTGAGGAAACGAGATGAGATTTAAAAAGGAAATAAACGAGGGAAGGAATTTTTCTACACACCTCCAGACAGTCCACCTAATGCAAGAGCACTTAGGGTTGCTTTTGGACTGTTTTGGTGTTTGCCCTTCTCTTTCTTTACATTTACTTTAAAAATCGCAAAAAGTTCTCTGAGATTTATCGGAACTCGCACTGTGTTCCTATGATAGCATTTTTGGATTGAATGAAATCTCATGGAGATAATTAAGAAAAAGGGCTAAATCGTTGGCATCTACGTATATTGCACCCTTAATGAGAATGATCACAATAGCGCTCTATATGTAGGTCAAAACTACAAGACAAAAATAGTAAGATTGATCTTGAGCTTAGGATGTGATCTTCCTCTTTCTCTTTAACGCAATTTGCCTGTTGTAACACTAATACTTTTCATGAGTGATACCAATAGCCCTTTTCACAGTTGACCTCTCTTATTTGCATTACAATGTATTTGAACGAGGGTGTGAGGCAATTTCGGGCAGAAACTGCGAAATTTCCTGAAATTGCCTCACATCTACGTTCAAATACACTGCGATGCAAATGAAGAAAGAGCGAAACGGGCTCTCACCTCTTGTAACACCAATATCTTTAATAAGTGATACCAATTGCCTGTTGTAACACTATTATCTTTAATAAGTGATACCAATTGCCTGTTGTAACACTATTATCTTTAATAAGTGATACCAATTGCCTGTTGTAACACTATTATCTTTAATAAGTGATACCAATTGCCTGTTGTAACACTATTATCTTTAATAAGTGATACCAATTGCCTGTTGTAACACTATTATCTTTAATAAGTGATACCAATTGCCTGTTGTAACACTAATATCTTTAACAATTGATACCAATTGCCTGTTGTAACACTAATATCTTTAACAAGTGATACGAATTGCCTGTTGTAACACTATTATCTTTAATAAGTCATACCAATTGCCTCTTGAAACTCTAATGCCTTTAATGATTGATATCAGTTGCCTGTTGTAACACTATTACCTTTAATGAATGACGCAAATTGCTTCTTTTAACGGTAATACCTTTAATGAATGAATGACGTAAATTGCTTGTTGCAACACTAGCACCTTTAACACAAATTGCCAGTATATTAACACTAATACCGACGCAAAAATACCTTTAATTAATTGAGCGGAAATCCCGGCCTATTAAATAGAAAAGCTTTTTAAGGAAGAGGTTAATGATTAAGTGTAATAGTCTTACACATCCGCGGTGAAGAAAGACGGGGCATACTAGCGGTCCTAGCGCTCTAACTACGTTCCGTTGCACGTGCATAAAGCCTGAACGATCAACTTTGAATGTTATGTAAAAAAATTTCATTTCTTATGTAATATCTGATAACGTTCCGCATTCTCGACACTTTTATCCTCGACAATAAATTGAAATTGTAAGGAGAAATTGCTTTGTGATACAAGCAGTCCCAGCGCTCTAACTGCGTTCCGTTGCATGTGCATAAAGCCTGAACGATCAACGTTGAATGTTATGTAAAAAATTTCATTTCTTATGTAATATCTGATAACGTTCCGTATTCTCGACACGTTTATCCTCGACAATAAATTGAAATTGTAAGGAGAAATTGCCTTGTGATCACAAGCAGTCCCAGCGCTCTAACTACGTTCCGTTGCACGTGCATAAAGCCTGAACGATCAACGTTGAATATTATGTAAAAATATTTCATTTCTTGTGTAATATCTGTTAACGTTCCGTATTCTCGACACTTTTATCCTCGACAATAAATTGAAATTGTAAGGAGAAATTGCTTTGTGATCACAAGCGGTCCCAGCGCTCTAACTGCGTTCCGTTGCACGTGCATAAAGCCTAAACAATCAACGTTGAATGTTATGTAAAAAAAATTTCATTTCTTATGTAATATCTGATAACGTTCCGTATTCTCGACACTTTTATCCTCGACAATAAATTGAAATTGTAAGGAGAAATTGCTTTGTGATCATTCTTTGGATTTAGGGTCTCGTCTCCGTATAATAAAGCACACTCTTACAAAACGTTCATTCCGGTTGCACAGTTGCCAGGAAAGGTGTCCCGCTAGAGTACGAAGACATTCAAGAAAAATCCTTGAAAAAGTGCAGGCTATGAGTCTGGAATTTGATATCGGAAATTTTCCCAACTTGTTCTCCGTTTTTGAAGCGATAGAACGAAAAGGAGAACAATTCGGCAAGTCTGAGGGAACGAAAAACCAAAAGGGAAAAAGAGAACCAAGATCCTCCACAACGGTTGACGCAAAACCAACAAAACGCCACAGCGTGCTACGTCGAGCCAGTGATTCCACCAGCCACACGCTGCAGGTAGAACAGCCTCGCGAACGCATCCGGAGCGCGCCCCCGTGCCCATTGATCGATCGCGCCAAGTTAGAGAACGATAGTCGATTGACTGAGGCCGCCAAGCAACTGAGTGATGAGGAACTGGCGTTGTTATACGAGGACATTCTTAAACCTTTGGATTTCTATTCCCTGCTGCGTGAAAGATGGGAGAAAATGTAAGAAAATGAACACTGGAGTAGAGCATCCTCCTTGAACAAAAGAACGAGAATTAATCACACATACCAAAACGTTGACGGTTAAAAGTACGACGAACCTTAATGGTATACGAATTAACATCATTTAGGGCGTTTAAAATAATTTTGATAAGTACCTGTCTCTGATGCTGGGAAAAAGATGGAAAATTCGTGCTGTTAAATAAATTGTTAGTTACGCTTTTAGCCAGGCTCGATAAACAGCGGGTGGCTGTTATGTAGTTGGAATCTTTAGTGGGAGCTCTGTAGCTCGCTGCTCGTAAACCTAATACATCTTTATTTCAGACCTCTGACCAAAATGTAAATGATCTTGGCCGAACCAAAAGGGCCAAACTGTGTAGAAATTTGAAATTTTGCAATACAGCGTTACCTGTTCAACGAGACGTTTGCATGGGTAAGAAAAGGGGTCGGCCACTGAATCAGGAATTTTTTATTTTATTTTTCTGGAACAAAATTGGGTCAGTGGGGTGATCGGAAACGAAATCTTTAACTGGATTGCTTATTAGGATCACCTTAAAAAAACTCTAGTTGGTTTTGTTCCCGTGCAATTTGTTCTTCAGCTTTATCAAGAGAAAATAAGGGGACAGAGAGGGATTCTGAGGGCGTTGGCTGGGATATGTCAATTCCACAAAAGTTATTTATAGACTGGCTTTTGAACGGAAGCCTGTTTCCCGAAACGTCCGCATCAATACCATTTCCCTTGTTTTTCGAAGTCGTTTTCATCGACAAAACGTAAGACCACTTGGTCCGCCATTACAAGCAAAATTTTGAATGGTACTTCAAACAACAGATCGAGGTTGCCTTAGCCTGCGAGCAGGCTCTCTATTCGGGGGGCAACGCAACGTGAATTATTTTCTTACGTGAATTATTTTCTTCGAGAGCGCCGAAGGCGCGAGTTTCGGCGAGCGAAGCGAGCCGCTGGGCGAGCGAAGCGAGCCCGCGGTGAAAATTGAGAGCCTGCACGTATCCCATTGAATTTTGAATCCGGCGCGTTCGTCCACGAACGCAGCACTCTGATTGGTCAAAAATGACACGCTCAATTAATATGAGTAATTAATATGCATATGGCTCAATTAATATGCATAAGTTCCTAATTTTTCGGGCGCAAGAATTACACACACGGCTCGACAAAGAAGACAATTTTACGAAATAAATACCAATGTTTTCGCACATCGTCGCCAATACTTGTCCGCGACTTCCATCGCGATTTGAAACTTCAAATAGATTTTCCGTGGACATTCGACCCGATTTTCCAGTTCCATATTTCACCAAAAAACTACAACTGCAGATACGGCAATGTCCACTTGCTTTGTTGACAACTTTTTTCGGAGTTAAAACGCGTTCTTCCGATCCTTCCATGAAGAGCCACAAAGATCTAGACGAAATCCCGGGAAAACTTCCACTTGCATCTTTCTGTCATGTTTGTTTATATTTTTCTCGTTCCCTATTGGCTAGTTATTTGACACCGGAAGCGTGGCGAGTTGTCAACAAGTTGTCACATTTCGAGGGGCCGGAATTGAAATTCAATGACTCACGTGCAGGCTCTCGTTTTTCACCGCGGGCTCGCTTCGCTCGCCTTCACTTCGTTCGCCGAAACTCGCGCCTTCGGCGCTCTCAAAGAAAATAATTCACGTTGCCCCCCCGAATAGAGAGCCTGCTCGCAGGCTAAGGTTGCCTTTATGTGGACGTCCTGAATTCAGACTTCCGTTGCAAATGGCCGTCTAAAAATAACTTTTCCGAACTTGACATATCCCAAAGCCTGGTCTGGCAGTGTCCCTCTCTGTCCCCTTATTTTCTCTTGGCTTTATATAGTAATGTTTAACGATTGATCTTGTTACGTAACAAGCTCAGATACCATAAGCTGCGTTTTTTTTACTTGTGCGTTCAATGCAGGAGGGAGTAACGCAGTAATAAATCTATTTTGTCAAATTGTTGCTGGTATATCTCTGTAGCTAGCACATGATTAAAGCTAACTTCATCCTGTCGGACGTCCTGATCAGTTCCATACTATTGTAGCTTCTGCCGTACAGCTGTAAGCAAATTTTTGTTCTCTTCTTGTTGTGTATACGCAGATCATGTGAGGTTGGTCCAGTAAGGCAAAAACTGAACGCAATTTAAAATAGGAAAACGAATAAATTCATCCAAACAAAAACGCGCGCTTGGCCTGGACAGTAGACGTCTCTAATGTGGGGGCGCGCTCGTGTTCGCTGGATAATTTCCACACGCCTGCTACGCAGTCTACAAGTAACTAATCCAAATCTTAAAGCATGACAACTTTGCACTGGTACAATGCAAGCGGCTCTCTAGAATGTGAGGTGGCAACAGTGTAAACTAGGAACAGCACTTGTTTTCATACGAAAAAGCAGTTACTACTGGTATGTTTTCTTCGGGAAGGTCGAGCTTGAAGTGCAACGCGGGAACACGCGCGAAAACGTTCCCGCGCTTACGTTTCTCGCTACTCGTTCGACTTTCCTTGGGAACAAAGTTGTATCTTTCTGTCACTTGCAAGGTGATGGGCTTCTGGAATGTGCCATTTCGTCCATTTTTTTACCGCCACGTTTTCGTTAGTCTCGTGCTCAAGAGAAGACTGGCAGGTTTTTGACGTTTGTCTGTACCTAAGTTTTTGTCGTATGTTCACGTTTTTGTACCCTTATATTAAAACTAAACCACTTGCTTTTAGCGGTGCGACTGGTGGAGAGCAGACAAAAATCCAAGCAAAAATTCAAGGCATGAGTCTTCCAAAATTAAGAACAATCTTTGAGGACATTGAAAGAGATGGGGAAGTCAAAACGTTGTCTGCCTCAAAGCCTGACGCAACAAAAATTTACAAAGAAAAAGGAAAACCAGAGTACTTCACTTTTAAAGGAAGGCAAAGGGCATTCACCGCCATATTGCCTAAGACAGTAACAAGTACTAAGGAAAAAGGAAAGCCGAGAACTTCCTCAGTGATGGAGTCACAGGCAAAAAAACGCCACATCCTGGGACGTCGAGTCAGTGATCCTGCTGGTCACAAAGTGAAGGTATCACAACCTTGTGTACGTACTCGGAGTGCGCCACCGTGTCTCACCATCGATCGCGCCAAGTTGGAGAACGATAGTCGATTGACTGAGGCCGCTAAGCAACTGAGTGATGAGGAACTGGCGTTGATATACGAGGACATTCTTAAGCCTTTGGATTTCTATGCCGTGCTGCACTCATTGTAAAAAAAAGTCCGGCTTGTGAGTTTGGTACTGTCACCAGTTCAAAATTTGCGGCATTGACTTATAGTTGTTCGTGTTATAAAGTAATAGTGTTGACTTTATTGTAAATTCTTATTGCTTTTAATTGTTGGCCCTATCATATGATTTTGCGATTTGTATAATTCTACCAGGGAAATGAAAAGGCGAAATATATTTAAAAGTATTTTTGAATTAGGCCCAGTTCGAACGTCAAACTTTTCATGTGTCGAACCAAGTTAACGACATTAGGGATATGAAAAGGTTCGAGTTTTTTTTTTTTTAACATGATTATGTTCTGTATGCAAGATATGTTTTTCATTTAAGCGTTTGTGAGGCATGGCTGAAACTTAGGTAGATAGCTTAAAAAAAGATTTTTTACATTTTCCATTTAATTTTACTTTTCTGTATAGCATTCTAAATTCCTACTACATTGTAACTTACTTGTTAACTTTGCCGGAAGTAACGGCCATTGAAGGAATCCTACAATTTTTTCTCTTTGTGTCTTGACTTCAAAAACCTCGTTTGTCGAAGAGAAGAGCAAAAAATCTTATTTGAATCATGTCCTAGGAGTTAACGGTGATTTTATGTACGTGTTGCGTAAACTCGCAAATTTCATCTTGACGTCGGCGCAACCGTTTTTAAATGACGTAATACTTGTTCGTCTTTGAGTTTTGTATAATACAATCCGAACTTAAAATGAATGCCAGGACTTCCATCGATATCACATTAGGCTCACATCTTAAGTGTTCATATCTTTATTCATCGCCACACATAACACATCAGAATAGTAATAATTGTTGACAAAAATTAAACATGTAACGGAGAAAAGGCAAGAAAATTGTAGTATAATGCACACGTGGTACACTAATCGGGAACACTATCAACTTGTGTAATGCTTCGTTCATGTTATGTTTACGTTTATTACATTCCTTAACTCTTTCCCGTCAAGAGTTGTATTTTCCCGACGTTGAAGTCGGGAACCATTGAGCCACTTGTGACGTCATCATTTTTGACGTCACCAGATTGTTTTGATAAGCAGCTAACACAGCAAGGAGAGATCCATCCATACGTGTGTCCATTTTGAATATGGACCAAATTCTGGCAGAGCTATACCACAAAAAAACGTGTCCAATTTTGGGTGCAAAGTTGGTGGTAAAATAGGCCAAGTCACCTAGTTGATCAATCGGAAACAATAAACTTTGCATGGACCACCGTAACAAAATAAAAGTACCGGATCCTGTAGTAAAGGATCTAACCAGCAAAAAATAAAGAACCAAATACGATAAAAAAACAAGGCTGATTCAACGGTGTAGGGAAACTGTATAGATATTTGACCAATATTTCAAAAGGCACAGCCTTTCTTCTTCGGGGTCTTACAGAGAATGACTCTATGGGCAAGAACGTTACAATTTAAACTAAGGGTATAAAATATGATACTAGAATAACAACATACAACAGCTTATATTACAACGTTTAAAAACTGGCGTAAAAACTAAAAACGTTAAGATTTGAAATTTATATTTAAAAAAGCTAATATTACAACGTCAACTGAAACTGGCGAAAAAACTAAAAACGTTACGTTATAAAATTTGAAAGATATATAACATAAGCAGGATACGTGATGCTATAATAGAGCAGTTTTCAATTGAGTGTCGAAAGTAATTCGTGTTTTGCTTTGGTTTTGCTTTACTTCGCTCTGTGATTGGTTAAAAAATCTCGCGCCACTTTCTCGACCAATCAGGAGTAAAACTCAAACCAATCAGTCGCGACTTGCTCGCGCTCGCACGCGTTTTCCCGCGCTTGACGCCGGTTTACATGTACTTGCTTCGAGTTCTGATTGGTTCATTGGGTAATTTGTGTTTGTTGTGATTGGCTGGGGTAATTACTTTGGTTTTGGTTTTACGACACTCATTTGAAAAGCGCTCTAACATAAGCTTAAGTGATAGGGATAACGTACCGCGTTAAACTCTAAATACGAAAGTGGAAAATGCCAAATTTGTTTGGTATTTTCCACTTTCTTATTTCGAATTGTAACGTATTTAGAGTTTAACGCGGTAGATTTCTTATGTAAGTCTCTTATGGGCTCTGTTAGTAATTACTGCAATTTTATAATTATACTCCTCCTGGATGAGACGCCATTTCATCACAGGGTACCCAGCGTGAATAGACTAGGAGTATTACTACTCCCTCCTGGATGGGACGCCAGTTCATCACAGGGTTACCCGTGCATTTTGATAGGTTTCCCTGACGGTGCTTCGGCACTCATTTACACACCAGGCCCCAGCTGTTCAAAAGTTGGATAGCGCTGTCCACTGGATAAATCACTATCCACTGGATAAGTGTTAGGGAAACCAAATGCGTTATCCACCGGATAGAGATTTATCCGGTGGATAGCGCTATCCACTGGATAAATCACTATCCAGTGGACAAGTATTAGGGAAACCGATTGCGTTATCCACTGGATAGAGATTTATCCGGTGGTTAGCGCTATTCAACTTTTGAACAACTGGGGCCTGGGTGGAGAGAGAGGCAGTATGAAGTCGTTTCTTTTCAAAGGAGATAACATGGCGGCAGAGAAGAGGCCTCTACCGCTGGCCTTTAGATCGATTTTACTACGCGCGCAAGCCTCCTCTGTGAGGAAGGAAAGAAAGCCAAAACGCATCAAAGTGTGCGTTTAATTCTCACCCAAAAAAAAACTCCGGAAAGAAAGGCGAAAATATAGAGGGAGTGCGAAAAGCGTCAAAGTGTGTTTTGGGATTGAAGGCGAAAAATCCTCAAACAAAAACACACGGGTACAGACGGGACCTCCTTCGAAAACCAGCCTTTTGTCGTAACAGTTAAGGTACTTTATTTTTCAGGAATCTCCTTATCATGATTTAGTTTCTCCGCTGAATTTAATCATCACACTTGTGTCAAGGTTGGTACGAAACATAATTAATAATACTATCCTTTTGTAGGCGTAAATAATCCTTTCTTATAAAACAAGATATAAATTGTACATTGCTTGGGTACTATTCAAGGAAACATCCGCAAACTTTCCCTGACCCTCAACCGGAGTGGCAAAAGCAAAAGCCACCAAACTTTTTGATGTTTTTCTGAAACTTTCAAATCGCGACGTAATTTCTACGCGATGTATCTCAAAAGAGACCGTACTATATACCCTTTAAGCTTCATTATCATAACTGTAATCCTTTATACTTGATGGGGGGGGGGGAGGGGGGGGGGGCAGAAGACCGAAAACGCGTGTTCTGAATGAATAGGGTTAATGTGGTATTTGTTCTTGATCAGTTGACTTGTTTCCAGATTACAAGCAAAATATCAAACAAAACAAAGCACTAACACACCTTGTCATTTTTCTCAGGTATTTTGGACAAAGTGACTTAGCTGATCCCGGATAAAGCTTGGCAACTCATGGCGCAAAACAGTCAATTTTGTACACGAAAAGCCTTCTAGAGAGAGACCGACAGATGGGGATTTTGGTCCAGTTCCCGCGGGTGGGGAGGCATACGCTAATCAATTGCAGCTAAAATTCCGCTCCCAGGGGTAACACACAGCTTTAAGCTACGATTTACATGTAAAAGCGTTCATCCGGCTGGAAAATAAAGATCACTGGCCCGAATATATATAAAAAAAAACATTCCTTAGAAGTCACGGAATAGTTTGATTTCACACAAAGTTTTCGCTCGAAGGTGTATTCAAAATAACAGATATTACAAAAAAAGAGCATTTTGTGACTTGATGGCGTTTCAAAGTGTCAGAGTAACGTCGATAAAAAGTGGGAAAAAAGCAGGACATACCTTTCCTCCTTCCATGTTGGTGGTCCATGAAGGATGCGGGGTAACCAAGTCGGATGTTGGGATACCAGGCTTTTCTCGGTCATTATTAAATGTCTCCACCCTGGGCAGCTTTTGACGATCAAAATCCTGACCGAATCCCCACCCTTTGTCCCCCCCTCCTCCTCCCCGCAGGATTTACATTGATAGGTGCATAATGTAGAACAAAGCTGTCATGCTATTTTGTTATTCTTGTGCTCTTATTTCGAGAACAAAACAGAAGTTCAACATATGATATAATCCAAGTTCAAGCCTATAGCCGATACTGTATTTTAATCTTTCCTGAATTCAAAACTACCGTACGGCATTGTTTTTCTCCTGTGCGAGAACAAAGCCGAAACTACTGCAACAGATACGTTTTGCAGGGATACTTTTTCCACTCAAAACAATCTCACTCATTTTTTTCTGCTGTACTGATAGTTATATTACGTCAGCGCGTCATTGTAATAACCGCCTTTAATAACATATTAATTGGCGCGATGTCAGAAGGTAATTGGTGTTTACTGCGATGAAGCTCAACACCTAGTTTTGTAAAACTAGTTTTTCCACCTCGCACAATGAGCGAAACCCTTCCTTTTTGCAAGGTATTTTTACTACTAAACTGCACATCCTGCGCAAGACATCCCCTCTGCCGCCAAGCAGTGTTGTTTGTTTTCTTCCACAAACGTTGAGCTTCGCAGCGGTACAACATTGAATAGGGGAGGGGGAATCAAAGAATTTTTCTCAAAGCTCTCGAAGTCATGGTAAGAAAAATAGGCGTGTCAAGCTTGTCTCAACTACTTTTGCCGCTCACTTTAGCCTTAAGTACTAGTTCGTAATAAGCGAGGTTCGTGGTAACGTTACTCTACTGTATTTGTTGTTTTTTGTTTTGCATTCTACAAACTATGCCTAACGACTCTTTGTTTCTTTGCAAACTGTCATGCGTTCTCAAACAAAAACAAAAGAAATTTGAACGCTTGTCAGCTCTTGCCCCTATCTCACCCGGGAGCCCGCGCGCGTTTTAGGTCACCAGAAAGTAAACGGTTCCTTGGTGCTGTCCAAAGGAATGCAGTGTCTGGAAACGTCAGATTACTCTTGCCCACCCTTTCTCTTAGTTTCGAACCGGACTAAACTGAAAACAATTCATCCAAAGACTTCTTTTCAAAATGAGTTTGTGTTAATGACACTACTCCTTCTGGCAACAGTGCCAATCAGATACGTTAGAATAAATACAAGAAATGAATGTTATCTTTGGCATGTAGTTTCAAAGCAAATTATATTCGAAAAATATTGGAAAAGATCTCAAAGATAAAAGAAATACGAAATGATGAATAATTATGTTGCGACAGTTATACACTGTTCAAATTCATTCTGCTGCGTGGATTTTCTGCTTATGACTGCTTGTGGTTCTCTTAAAGCTCATCATTCCTCTCAGTAATTTCAGTGAACCTGTCTTGCTCTCCTGTTTACCGACATTTTCACTTCTGATCTTATCAATTCTGTCAACTTCTTTATTACTTCCTCGTTTGTTCACTTCTTTACTTCTTCTGTCTTTGTTTATTTCTTTATTACTTCCCCTTTTGTTTACTTGTTTACTGCTTTTTCTTCTCCTCGAGCCTCGTCTCGCCCAGTCTGCAGATCTAAGTTGCTCACTTGCAATTTCATTTCTGCTCTCGTTTCCCTCCAGTTCACTTCCGCTGATACCCGTTTTCTTTCCAAATAGACTTCGTCTGCGTTTACTTCCTTGGCTTCCACTTCCTCTTCGTTCACTTCCGGCATCCAAAGAATCCCGCTTTACAAACTTTTCCTTCAGGGTTTGCAGTGCGTTTTTATGCGAGCTTTTCCGGTGTAAGCTGCTCTGGCTTTCTTTGGGAATTTCAGGGAGGGGATCTGTGGGTGGAATGTCTTCTGGGGGTGGCAGATGAGTTGAAACTTCAGGCTGGCTCGAAACGGGAAATCTCAAAACGGGCTCACTGCTTGTCAGTGTCCTTTGGAAGTCTAGAACCGGACAGGCGCATGCGCCTTGACATCCATTTTTGCAGTACGTGGTTACCGGCTCCTCTTGTATTGTTTTAGCGCTTGTAGGATCATTTACTACTTCCTGGGAACAGTACAAATAACAAGAAAAAGCTCTGTTTAAAATCACATTCACTCTTACTTGAAAAGACACGCTAGTAGGCTTAGAAGGCAATCTTGGAGCCCACTTAGGAAAAACAGTTAATAAGAAAGCCCAGATTATCACGTTTCTAACGTTTGTCGAGGTCTTCACGCAACCATGAGGCGCGCGCACGCCTTTCGCGAAGTTGACAGCAGGGAAGTTTTTTACCTTTTATTATTTTTTGACGAATTAATTTAAAACTTAAGGAGAAAACTTGTCGTACAAGTGACTTTACTCCCTCTCCGGTGAAGTGACAATTTCGTTAAATTCCCCGACAAAAAGTAAATCATTAAATGTAAAGAAGGTCATCGAAAAGAGAAGAAAACCTGAAAAGAATTCAGGCTTGTATGGGATTCGAACCCTTGACCTCTGCGACACCGGTATCGTAGGCGTCAAGGGTTCGAGCCCCGTACAAACCTGAGTTTTTTCAGGTTTTCTTTTCGCAACTGCAAAAGTTGCGTCTACAGCTGCGATGATCTTCTTTATATTTAATTCTTCATTCCGCAGTTCGGATATATGATACCAATATCCTCTCTTGATGATGCTCATTATTTCAAAAAGGAAATCGTTTTTGCCCTAGCTTGCAACATTATTCCGTTTGCGCGCGCAGGTACGCAGCATTTGTGGCAAAAAGCAAAGTAGTGTTCCGGGAAAAACAAACAAACAACAACGGCAGCAACAACAATTCTAAAGCGTTTTTTGCTTCTCGAGAGCAATTTCTTTCTTCTAAAAAATCTGCTTTTGTGCACAGACGGGGCAACATCTTCTTGTATATGTATCATACTCTGCAGCAGTTTTTCTCCTTTACGGAGCTATTAAAATCAAAATCATTCCCGAGGCCGCAGAATTACCAAATTTAGTTTTAGCTTATTGCGAACTCGTCTGTTTATAATCAACATTTCTTTTAGTTAAACAAAGTTGTTCTAGTCATCTAAAGCGGTTTTAAGGTTTGAATCTGCAAGATATCTCAAGTTCAAAGAAACTGAGCTGATAAGCAACGCTTTTCTGTAGTGTTGAGATCTTGAACGAAGTAAACAGATTACGAAATTGCAAATTTGTAGTTTATTGGTTGGAAACTTTACCGTTGTTTTCTTACCTCGATTTCAGCCTTTTCGCTTGGTGGTTCCACGTAAGGACCAATCACCAAATTTGTTTCTTCCTTCAGTTTTGCGCGCTTTCGCCGCGACCATATGCTCAGCACTGTGAGTGTAAATAAGAAAATTATTACACATGCCACGGCTGCTGGCAGCCATGGTTCTTTTCCGTCCAATAAAATGGACAAGAACATCTTGGTGGTCACATTTTGATTTCTGCACAAATCGCGCTTCGAATGTAAAAAGCTACGTCACAACCGTAATTATGACGTCATTAAATAGAAACGCACATATATCAGTCACAAGAGAAGCCTGGGAAGAAATGAGCCCACGTTGTTTAAAAAAACAGATAAGGAATCAGTTTGAGGTACTTCACGTAAATTACAGTTCATCATCTTCATCAAGATTTTGCATCGTGACTAAAAAATCACATTTCCCGATAAATTAAACTCCATTGTCACTTCACGGACAATAATAATGGAAAATCACGGCTCACGGCTACATAGCAAATTACGTTTCACCGGGAAAACAGCCATTTCACGTTTAATGCGAAAAATAAATCACAACTCACTTCTCGGGAAAATGCCCAATACCCATTCTCAATACTCGTAATTTCAATTCCCAAAGGAATGTCATTCTTCCATTCTGAGTAACCTGTATTTCATCCGTTGTGTTGTTGGGGTCAGGAATACAGCGGTCACTGCCCACCAATGAGTCAAAGGCCTTCCGGTCTCGGGATGACGCGAATTTTTTCAGAATAGCATCTATAACTACCTTGAAACTTTCGCTGCCATTACGGGTCGTCACACAACGACTCTCCTCACTTGGAAGAAGCGATACGTGATAACGACTACGCAGGAGAATAATTAATAGAATAGCTCCCCCTCATTAATAATATTAAAACACAGCCCTGAGATATGGTAAATGTTTTACGCTAGGCTTTAACACGACTCTTCCGGCTGAGAGGGATAGTTCGATCTGAGCACGAGAGGAGTGACACTATATTCATCACTAGATTTCTTTTGCACTGGCGAAGAGAAGTCGAAACAAAGCCAAATCAACCAGAACCCCAAGTGCGCAATCATAAAACTGTATCATGAGAATCAGCTGGGAAAGGCGCCACTCTAAAGTGCAGATCTCAGAAATTGTTAGAACAAAAAAGAGACAGACAGACAGACGGGCAGACAGGCAGACAGACAGACAGGCAGACGGGCAAACGGACAGATGGGCAGGCAGACGGGCAGACAGACAGACAGACAGGCAGACAGACAGACGGACGGACGGAAGGAAGGAAGGGAGCTACAAGGGAAGGAGGAAGGAAGGAAACGAAAAGAAAAGAAAACAACCAAACAAAAAATTTTAGTTACTTTATATTCCGCAATACATTAAGTACAAAGAACCACACGTTACTTCAAAGTGGCAAGTTTTAACTGTACACTTAAAAAACTTTCACAATATAATAATCTAGTTTTCTGTAGCACAAGTCTCCTGCAACAACGGGATACGGATACAACGTTCCACATTTGGAAACCTCTGGCACTTTTTTGTGCGTGCCTTCGAAGAATATTCGGAGATAGCCGGAAGCCACAAGAACATATCCGTGTCTCCGCAATGGGTTCTGGAGATTCTGAAAAGATCTCTGGATTCTTAAACCTTAAGCCCTAACAGTGACGAAAATTAAATTTTGTCTTTACAATATCACTACCTGTTCAAACATTCAAGTGATAAGAATAAAGAAAATGATCACTAAGGATGAGATGTCTTGGTATTTAGACAAATTCTCCTTACTAGTTTCCACAGGAGGTGTATGGAGAACAGTAAGGAGAATATGCATTTTTATATCAGGGTTAAAAGGTTAAGGGGGTTATACTGGGAATGTTTGTCAGAACTGACTTTCATTGTCATTTTGAATTTACTTAGCACACCACCATTGCTTTGGAAAGCCATTTTGATTCGTGGTTATTATAAGAGAAACTTGATGCCCCACATTTTAGTATTTTAGTTTTCACACTACTGCGTGACATTCGTGCGTAAAATCTGGCCTAATAAAGAGATCAGTGGAATTTGAGCACTCTTGTTAAGAGAAAACCGCGCACAAGTTCTCACGGAACGAATTCAAGACAGTTCATGGATAACTCCATTTCATGTATCAGTTTCTTGGTTTGACTCCCTTGTGTTCCTGATCTCCTTTCACTTGTGGCACTAAACCATTGTTAATTTTTGTTGGTCATGAGGCTAGAAGGTGATGAGATCAACAAGATTGCCTTTGGGCTGCGTCATGTGTTCCGGAAAGAACGACACCAGGGTATCAAACAGCTGCAATAAGGAACAAAGGAGCTAGTTAAGTCTGTCACACACAAGAATGGCCGTTACTTGTCTACCTCGTTGGGAGTTTTACGATTTGGGGTCAAAAATGTGCTGAAATTCAAACAAAGATCAGCACTGAATTTCTCCTCATCATATCAGTGCATTGTAACCCAAACAGGTCACTAAAATTAAGGAAATGATCACAAAAGACGAATCGTCTTGATCATTAAACAAGTTCTCCCAAATAGCACTCAATGAAATATATGGAGAACAGTAAGGAGAATTTGTATAATGATCCCAGAAATAAAGGGTTAACGTAAGCGAAATGCTCCTATAACACCAAGAAGAACAAACCATAATCAGTTTTTTTTTTGCGATTTTTCCAAGAAAACAGAGAAAAACTTCCAAAACATTGCCCAGTTTTCTCAAGGTGTAATAAATTTCCATCCCAGCCATCTGCGACCACACACACTTCCGCGAGCTGAAATTTTAACATTTTTTTTTTCGTTATATTTGCAGTAACGTATTCATTTATTTGAGTGGGCTGTCTATACACTATCTGAACGTAAAGCTGGACGCACGTCCATTACAAAAGGATTTCAGTTTTTACCCCGTACCTGAGTTCGTCCCGCGAATCCATCACTGGGCGGCGAAAGCGATTCTGAAGATCAACAAGAGCGGACCGTTTGTCATTCATTTTTACCACATTAGTAGTTTTTTATTGTGAATAATGTAAAGGAACTGAATTTGTTTTACCTTACAACACACCCCGTTACTTTACGTTGTGATATATCGCGTTGCGTAAAAGGGGTAAGGTTTCTTAGTCACCGTCTCGTTATCTAACTTTCTTTACACTGTTATTTTCTGCTATTTCGTTGCGTTACTTTAAGTTCCGTTACTTTACGTTGTTTACGCTGTTACTTTGTGATATTCCGTTGCGTTACTTTAAGTTCCGTTACTTTACGTTACGTTGCGTTGCGCTAGAAAAGACAAGATTTACCTGAATCAGTGTTCATTTGTTCTTCTTTTGGGTCTTGACGTGAAAAGAGACTGGATGCAAGAAGACGAAACTGGAACGTAAAATACCGATTTAGTCACTATGGTAATCAACGCTAACTGATATGTAGGTATAGCTCCGGTGGAGGAATGTCAGACTACAAAGCGGGACGTTACGGGATTAAATCCCGGCCGGCCCACCAACCGGGATCTTAAAATAACTGTTAACCCTTTCAGTCCCAACATCGACATGCATGTTCTCCTTAATATTCTCCATATGTTTCTTTTGGTTCTTGTTGAGGGAATCTGCATTGCCTGTGCCCACCGGGGGTTAGGGCAAGAAGACGTAATGAGGCTGCTGTTGGTTCCTGGACAATCTAAGCAGAAATTATAATCGGAGCAATAACAAAGTGAATAATTTTTGATACCTCTTGGCTTTCGTCTGGGTCATCGTGGGCAACTGTCTCTGAAAGCTCGTTCTGTTGGTGAAAAAAAGGGAACTCGTCATTTTTGTTTTTTTTTTTCGCTTAAGTCACTTCGCAAATCGTTTCGTTTAAGACATTTCGACGTAGTCATTTTTACTAAAAGTTATTTCTCCTACAAGTCGTTTCGTTATAGGCGTTTCGCGATAGTCATCAAAGTGACAAATCAGGGGCACCCAACTGTTTGTTTCGGGGAATATCTGTTCGGAAGGCCTAAAATCGCCTGAGATATTCGGATTCAGTTGCAGTGAAAACTAGAGATTTCTTTGGCGATACATCACCTCGGACTTTCGTAACAAGAGGACTCATTAGTTCCTATTGTTTTCATGGGGACAAATATGTCGTATAGAGTACAAAATAAGGTCAGCTAGCATTTTCGGAGAGCCATCAGCCGCTCGCAAATTCGGCGGATAGGATTCTGTTTCCTAAGATTTTCTGTGGCCTAAATTGTCAGCTAAGAACGCCGAACAGATCAATCTTTATTAGCTTACACAAATATGCCTTTAAAAAGCTCTGAAACAAGCTAAGAAAGCTGAAAATGATATTTCAAGTATTTTGCTAAAAATTTCTCGTTGGGTGCCCCTGACAAATTGCTTCGTTTCAACTCGTTTCACTACAGTCACTTCAAGTCGTTTCGCTACAGTCGTCTCCATAGAGTCATTTCGCTACAATTCGTTTTAGTCCAAGTCGTTTCGCTACAGTCTTTTCAGTACAGCCGTTTGAGTAGAGTCTGTCTTATCCAAGGAACTAACACAAGAAGATACAAAGGCCAGTCGTGAGCTACCGACCCTCGGCAGCCAGATTGGAAGTCCAACGCAAGCAAGTGAGGCACACGGAAACAAAATAACATGGCGGGAAGGGAATGAAAGGGAAGGGTGATAGTTGAGCATGATAATCCGGACCTGGAAGGTTGATCAGAAAATAGTAAAGTTCAACTGAATCTCTTAGCACCATACCGAAGCGGTATCACGATAGTGATCATAATGAAAATGGGGATGAGGATTCTCATATGCACAGGATGCTGGGGCAGGACAAAATTTAACTGCAAGGGCGGGATTTAAAAAGCCTGTTCTATACCCTCATCAAGATTACCTGTAAATAACGAAGAGCTTCAAACGGGTCACGCAATGCCATTTCACAGAATCTAAACAACATATGGATAAGAAAAACTTGTTTTACTATAGAGGTCAGAGTGCTCTGTTAAAAGTTTAATAAAAGCTCATGGCAATCAACAGAAAACAGTGATACAACAGACAACGAATTGTACCTCTGTTTACGGATCAAATATCTACATCTCCGTAGTAAGTGTTCTCTTGAAGGTCTTGATAACTGTAATGTAAAGTCAAACGGAAACAGACGCTGTTGAGGTGGAACGAGGACCGCACAGTACTGGTGAAATTAAAGCCAGTTTCCAAAAAGCTACTTAACCGGAGATTTTAAGGGCATTTTCAAATTAACTGTGTAAACTGATAAGATCTAGCGCGTGAGAAGTCCCCTGGGCAGCTCCTTGGTAGAAATCACCGGTAGTTCGCATACAGCATTCAAACATAAATTAATCGAGAACGTTCCAAATTTCTCCCGAAAGAAAGTGTTCTGTAAGCGAACGCTGAAACCTTGGAAAGAGAAAACGACAACCTTAAAATCTTTCACAGACAAAGGCTGTGAGGTAATAACATTTACACATACACTTAGTGAGCAACACTCGACGAGTTCCATTTAGAAATATATCTATGTATTTTAAAATTCTAAATTCCTGTCCGACCCGGAATACGAGGGTGCCAGGTTTGCTAGTCAGAATTCTTTTGAAGTGTTCTTGATTGATTGATTGATTGATTGATTGATTGAATGGAATGAATGACTGACTGATTGACTGAGACTGACTGACTGAATGACTGACTGACTGACTGACTGACTGACTGACTGACTGACTGACTGACTGACTGACTGACTGACTGACTGACTGACTGACTGACTGACTGACTGACTGATTGACTGATTGATTGATTGATTGATTGATTGATTGATTGATTGATTGATTGATTGATTGATTGATTGATTGATTGATTGATTGATTGATTGAATACGGGTTGTTTCACAGAGTAGTAAACGAGTACCTTTAGTGACCAGAAGTCGTCCAGTCTCATCTTCGGTATGCTGGCTTTTCCAGGGTTGCCACCGAACAGATAATGTAGTTTATGAATGTGATCATAGACCAGCTGATGAGCAAAGCGCGGGCATGGCTCCACATTCTGCATCTTAGTCCAGTACTGTTGACCCATGTTCTCATTCTTGTAAACACAGGACCTAAAACCATGGATTAAACAGCCAAGATTAAACAATCTGAACCCTCTCACTCCCAGATCACAGTCAGTTATGGAGACACTAAGGTGATTCTAACTTCTGAGTCTGTGGATGAAATCAAATGAAACCTCTTCAGCAGTACTTTCACATGGTAGTATTCATATTTGAGTATTTTACAAAATGAAATGAGGGATTTGTCTTGAATTTTGATTTTAGGCACTCTTGTGCAGTAAAAGGGTTACTATGCTAACAAACGAGTTGATATGAGGTAAATTGGCCACTGTAAAGAGATTCAAAAGCTACCTGGTTTGAATCTGAGTGATGCAACAAAGTGCATCACTCTGGCACAATATTCAGATCGATTTGCTCTGACAAAGGACTAGCCACTTTCAAAAGGAGTTTGAAAACCTTAATTAATTAATTAATTAATTATTATTATGTTTAGTTCTAGCTTTTGAATAATTATTGTAAATTAGTACAGATTATAGCATAATGTATCATTGTAAATTAGTATCAGTATTAGTTTCTTTTTACCTGCATAACTGTAAGAGCACTGAGACTCTGCTAAGTGCTCCTAAAGCTGATACGAGATGCGGTACGTTTTCAAACATGAATATTGGCAAAATCATTCAACACTGCTCGATATATTAGACTTACTTTTCACCTGAATTCAAAAGCATTTGAAAGAAACTGAGAATCGTGATACTGTAGTTTACAGACGTTGAGAAGATCGTTTTGTCCGTATTAGGAAAAAATGGTGCAGTTTTTCTTTGGGAGTTTATGGACCAAGCCAGAACCTATAGGTTCTGACCTATAGGGCAAGGAAGAACGAGACAAATGATTCCCAACACAGACCGAACAAAGTTTTTATTATTATAACAATTTAACCAATTTCTCGACAGTACACTGGCAAATGTGAGCTTTCAAGACAATTTTAAGATCAAGCAAATTTCTTTTGGCTTGTCAGTTGAACACCCTACTAGAAAACACGGGCCGAAACATCTGTGAGGCGTTTATTCGAGTAAAAATGGTTTAAAATTTTTTTGTGTTAGTAGGGAAAATTTGAGGGCCACTTTATTTTGGCCTGGGCCACTAAGAACTAAGAATTCAGGGATGCTGGCCCGAGTGGGGACCAAGCACTGAAGTTAATTTTTAGCCCTGCATAATATGTATAGTTATAGTTATTATTATTATTATCATTATTTTGTTCTCTGTTATTTTTCTTTTGTTCTAGTTTCCACCCACCACAAATAGCCCAAGCTAATTTGCGGGTGGAACCACAAATTTGTAATGTAACCAGCTGTTGTTGTAATAAAATTGTAATAAATACAATGTCAAGGTCACACTTTAAGAAACGTCGCATTTTGAACCTCTCTACAGTGACAAATTAACCCTTTAAGCCCTGATATGAAATTGCATATTCTCCTTACCATTCTCCATACATTTCTCATGGAACTACCAAGGAGAAATTATCTAAATATCAAGACATCTTATCTTTGGTGATCACTTCCTTTATTCTCACTCCCCTTCCGGCACAGCCCCATAGCTTCTACAAAAACTTATCCCTTAGCAAACAACCTAGACGTTCTATTCAGTTGATTTTTGCCCGTTGCCAAGACCTGAATTTCTCTAGGCCCTGGCTGCACAAAAAAGGACTCTAAACATAAATCATAATTCTGAGAAACATATCTTTTATTTTTGCCTTATCAAAGCGACCACCTCAGGAATTCAACTAGAGTTTACTGATAGACTGCATGAAACAACAAAGGATGGTCGCTTACCAGGGCTTTTAATATAAAGCTTTATAGGATATGTTAGTGGTTCTAATGGTGTTGTAGTAATAATATTAATAAATAGTTCATAATTGGCTATCACAGAAGAGGTTTGCAAATGTACAGTGGTCAGGTCACGCTTCCAAACAGAATTTCTTTTTCAGATGAGTGATGACTTATGAGAACTTAAAGAGAAAGGAAAAGACAAGTCAGTAATTGGTCAACAGAAGAAATCCCTGTCAGTGACAATTCAAATGGGGTTTCACAATGGTGGTCGTAATAGGGCTGGTTGCATACGAGGATCGTCGCAAGGAGAGCATCAACTGGATTTTTTTGTTTTGAAGAGTTTCAACCATTACCAAGCAAAACATGGGCACTACCTACCAAGTTTTACGGTCCAGATCATACACCCAAAATGAATTCCTCACTGTTTCCTCACGTTTTTCTTTATCCTTGCTCAGGCCCTACAAAAACAAATATGAAAAGTTTATTCGTAGACGCACACATATGGGCAATGGTTTAGCTTGGTGAGGAATGTCCCTGAAGTGGGAGGTCTGTGGTTTGACTACTGGTCACACCTCTGGCTAGTTTAGTTTGGTGGAGCACATCCCTAAAGTGGGAGGACTGTGGTTTGACTGCTGGTCACACTATTTATTTTGCTAAGTAGGGCATCAATCCTACTAGGGGATGTCTGTGGCTTGACTACTAGCCACACTAGTAGCTTATTTAGCTTCGTAGGGCTTCAGTCCTACAAGGGGATGTCTGTGGTTTGACTTACACTACTGGCCAGACTAACACTGAGGAAGTGTGGAAAATACTTACAGATAACACATGAATTTCATTAAGTTCTGGATCAATTGTTGCCCTCTGAGTAAAACCTGCAGCAGGGACTGAGAAAATCCAAATGAAAAATAAATAAATTTAATAAAAATAAATGAAGAAATTAGTAAAGCTGCATGTGGGCATGTCAGTGGTGTCTCTAATCTCAAGCAGAGGCTCTAAATATTATACAGAGCACAATAAAGGTTAAAAAAAATCACATCCAAACAAGAGGTTTAAATGACTGCATACCTTGATTATTTCCATCTAACATTAAGGCTATTTCCTGTGTGTCCACGTTGTATGTGATAAAGTCACTGGTAAACATAAACAATATAGTTAGGTAAATGTACCACTGTAACATGGATAACGTAATTTTCAAAATAATATTAAACCTGTACCTTAAAAACTCTCTTCCTCTTTGTCCAGCAAAGATATAGAGAAGCCTTTTACCCTGAAAAAAAAAAGAGTAAAACATAAAGATCAAAAATATAACTGCAATGTTAACATGGGAAGTACAGTTGTTCAGATTTGAGTCAGAACTCACTTGGTGAAACAACATGGAGTGCCCTATTCTTGATCGGAGCTCAGGACAATCATCTCTGAAAAACACAAGGACTGTTTTTGTAAAAAACAGCACACACATTTGGTAAATGTTTTGACAACAGAATTATAAGAAATAAATATCTCAACTCAAAAGCTTAAGCTCAAGCCAAGTACAGCAAAAAATGAGACCTGAACTGACAAGACTTTCTTGTTTCAGTTAACTGCAATCATAATTATGTTGGTTTATCAAGTCTTGCCTGCTCTTGATAGGTTTGTGCAGACGCCATTAATGAGGGATCATTTAGAAACAAAATGCTTCAACTTTTATCCAGGCCATCATACTGTATGTTTACTTAACTCTTTAGCAGGAGAGTGGTCTATGGCTTTGAACAGGTGGGCAGATTAAAAGGCAATGGAAATATAATAAACCCAGAAAACAGATGGGAAGGTGTGTTCACAGAGCCAATAATTACGTCTGAAATGCACATGTAAACTAAACCTACTTAAGTTTAGTCCAAGTATTTGTTGGGCAGTGATAAGAGTACAATCCACTGAAGACAGGTTCCTGTGCCCTCTCATCTCCACCAACACTACAATCAAACAAACAAAACACAGTCAGAATTCTGTTAGAATTACACAGAATAATATCCCCCTTATTTTATCAATAAAGGTTTTTGATTAAAAAAAAAAGAAATATTCCCCTTATTTTGAAATTGATCATTATTATGTTTTCTGATTGTTAACTGAAAAAAATCTTGTGACTTTGTGAAATAAGTTGGTAAACCAGGCTATGTTTACATTATCAATCTCTTTGAATAGTGACATGTGTTGCTGCAAGCAACTACCTCATTACAAATAATTATTATGTACATTATATAGACAACTCAACTGAACAAATTTTGTGAGGGTAAAATTTTGCGTCACTTAATTTCCACAATTCTGGAGAACTTGCTTCTGCAACTGCAACTTTTTGCTAACTCAAAAGTTAGCAACTTTCTGGTACATGTACTTTTACTTGGTACATCAAATTCTACATGAAATAAAGTACTTGCACTCACACTAGTTGACCTCACCTTGTCAGTACACGACCACCAAACACATAAATTGTACTTTTCTGAACATCCATACACATCTGCAAAATAAATGTTAGCTGTTAAATAGCCTGATTCTATTCATGTTTTTTACAAGGATAGCTCCTCATTTGTGTTGGGCACCTATAATTAGCATTTCACAACACGGGTTCCTAACTTCTGAGCACGTTTCATATGTAACAGCCTTGATCCTCTTAGTTTTTTACCAACAGATGTTTGTCAAAAATGTTCAAATATAAACAATTATTACTACAGAGCTAGCAGTAATTACCTGATGGTCAAAGATAAGCGGTGGCCCTCCTTCAGTTGAGGTGTCTTCACTGATAAGTGTCCATTGGTTTGAGGTTATATCATACACATAAAAATCATTCTACAGAGAATGAAAACCAAAAAGAGTAAATGTCACACTTAAAAGCTATTAATTAATAAAATCATTCTTCAAGTGGGAATCAAAGTAAGAGAGTAATACATCTCCCTTGATCCTCTGTTTTAAGTATTTTTTTAAATTATTTATAACAAAGTGAGGACTTTAACACAGTCAGTAAAGTGAGGTTTATAACAATTTCTATGCTGTCAAGTGGTCAACAGTGTCGCAGTCTGGTGCATGTTAAGGCAAGTCCTTGTGTCCATGTTGCACTCCCCATTGTCCACTGTTAATTCAGTGTGAGGAGTGCCTGCTGGACCGGCATAGAGGCTCACAACTGGGTTGTGGGGCATTGCTAGTAATGGTAGTGGTACTCTGTCTATGGGCTGGCTGGCCACCAGTGTAGGCCCCTAGCCACCTTCCATACAGAAAGGCAGTTGTTAACCAAGTGACATCATGCATTCCTCTACATTACACAGTTGAGGCATCAGTGTAAATACGTGCAAGTACTTTTAACTCGGAAAGCCACCATTCTTGGCAGCGCGGTTCTGAACTTATTGCGGTGTTGAAATTAATTTGTTTCTTCTTATTTCTTACTTTCTTATTACAGCTGCTGTAACTTAAGAATAAATAATGAAGCTGTTTGGGGAGTCACTAAATCTGCCATTACTCAGCTGTATGGAGCCATACGGCTGTATCGCTGTACCTGTAAGGTAATTCTGTAAAGAACAAGTACCTTAAGAGGTGTTGAATTTCTCATTTCAGAATCTAGGTATCTTCCCAAGGTATATATCAACTTCCTTTTGCCATCCAGGCACATCTTGTGACAGGACCTTGCACATGGCCCTCCATCTTGCTCAGTATCACGAGACAGACAGGTCCATTGAGCAGTCTCAGCACTGAATGCCCAGAAATCAGATAGATCCATCATTCCATCCCAGCCACCAATGAGGTATATTATTTGGGCTTCCATGTCAATTGACATCTGATGCCCTCCCCTCATGCCTGGGTGTGAACAACTTGTGCTGTCCTCATCTAAAAAAAAGTCAGAACAGTGCTGACTAAAAATGGGTTAATACCAATACCAAAGTAATACAACTGAATTCCATTTTTTTGAAACCCTCCTGATTTTTCAACCGTGGCATGTTTCCCTCGGATTTGCTTCAGTCAGACACTTTAATTTTACCCCGGATTTTTCGAACCCTTGATTTTTTGAGACTCCCCATATTTCAAACCAATTCATGCTTCCTATGGAAGAAATTTTTAAGAAATTTATCGTCGATTTCTTGAACCTGCAGGAAAGTAGTAATCAGTAGCTTACACTTGAGTGGTCACACTTCAGGATTTTATTCTCACACTCAAAAGGTAGCACTACCTTCTATTACACAGTAAACAGTGCCTTTCATTTGAATAGTCACTCATTAGGCCTGGCTTTCTGGCTTTCATTACAGTACCTTTGCGTCTTGAGTAAACTCCTAAAGTGTGACCATTCAAATGAAAGCTAAAGAACTGTGCAAGAGTGCCATGGTAATCCTGTTTACTTTCCTGGTTGTTATAAAACAATACCTCGCAAATCAAGTGTGATTTCAAGCCACCTTTGATTTTTCGAAATCCCAATTTTCCAAACCAATTTCCATTTCCCTATAGGAGGTTCAAAAGATCGGGATTCCACTGTAGATATGCACTATTTCACTTTTTACTTAAATGTATGTGAAACTTGATATGCACGTGTATGCATTCTCAGAAACTAAACTATGACACTTAACTTGTAAACAAGTACCTGCTGATCAGCATCTTACTTTGAACAAGAGTTGATTACACAGCAGCTTACTCAAACTTGTAGTCTCGATCAAAGATTTAATTCAAAATCTCCATACAAGTATTAAAAAAATGTATGAGAACTTACCAGCTGACCAGTGTCTTATTTTGAACATGAGGGATCATGTCCACTCAGACATGCAGTCTAATGTTCACTGCCTTATTTTAATTAAAATTCTGCCAAAGAGTACAGATATTACATGTATTAGTACATGCCAAACCAGTGGATAGTGTTGTTTGCATGCTCTGATTAGCTACTCAAGCTCGGGATAGTATTTGCTATTCACCTCCCAGCATCATTCATTGGATTTTGTGCACAAGTTTTTCCTCATTTCTCAGAAGAAAAGAACTTTTTGGTGCCGGCTATCCACTGATTTGGTATATACTAAAACAGTTATTCACCTCAGTGTCGGTGAAGAGTGGTAGATAAAATTATTTCCCTTGGTGTCTCGCAGCTCAGCAAATATCCACCACTATTCACCTCCACTTTGGTGAATAATGTTGTTAAATATATGAGAATTTACTGAGTGACTGATTGGCGTCTCACCACAAACAAGACATATTAACATATGAGAATTTACTGAGTGACTGATTGGTGTCTCACCACAAACAAGACATATTAACATATGAGAATTTACTGAGTGACTGATTGGTGTCTCACCACAAACAAGACATATTAACATATGAGAATTTACTGAGTGACTGATTGGTGTCTCACCACAAACAAGACATATTAACATATGAGAATTTACTGAGTGACTGATTGGTGTCTCACCACATACATGTATGAGAATTTACTGAGTGACTGATTGGTGTCTCACCACAAACGAGACATATTAACATACATGTATGAGAATTTACTGAGTGACTGATTGGTGTCTCACCACAAACAAGACATATTAACATATGAGAATTTACTGAGTGACTGCCTGGAGTCTCACTACGAACAAGAGGGATAATAGCTCAGTCTATTTGTGACCCTATTTCGGAAAACCAGGGTTAACGAAATTAGCATTGAACCGTTTTTGCATCTCAATGCATTTTCAAACATTGAGAATGCAATGGAGATCATTTTCAATGCGTTTTAAAATGTCGGCAATGTTCCTCAACGAAACCGAAATACTTTGAAAACCATTTCCAAATCGTTGCAAAACATTTGCAATGCGTTGTCAAACATTGACAACGCATTTCCACGGAACAGCCAAGGTTGCATTGAGAAGCATTCATACTCTCTGCCTTTTAATGTTCTGTTTAAAGCTTAAGACAAAATACAAATTAAAAAATGTTGTTGTTATTGTTATCTGGGAAAACACGAAACTGTTCAGGTTTACCAGAAGTGGAAGTAATTAAAATTATCGAACTTCAGATATCTATTCTATTTTTATAGAGAAATGCGCAAGTTGAGGTCGCCAACAATTTACTCTTATCATGGATCTTGTGTCAAGTTCAAGCTGAAGAATTGAATGCGACATATACCAGAAACTCTAAACTCGCTTACTTTATCACGCTCAGGTCACGAACATACACGTAGTCTTGCGGTCTTGTTATCGCTCCGCTCTGTTATTGCTTCCACATGTGTAAACTGCTATTAAAATTTCTGCGCAATTTTCACATAAATTGGTCGCGTACTTAGTGAGAATGAACTCACCAAACTTCGCTTGTGTGCTTAAAATTGAATTCGAGAAAAAGCGATTTTTAGATTTCTGGGGATTAGGGCTTGTTTACACAATGGCATTTCCGATTCACAAAACTTTGATCCAATCACATGCAACCCGCTAAGTAGACATTTCATCGATTGTCAGCAGAACATGTGCTGCAGAAAACTCGCTGATCATCGATCTACTTTTGCGCTTAAACTGAGAAATTTTAATTTTCTGTGTAACTGACCTCGATGGAGGAAGTTTTAAATAGTGGACCGAGTTGCTGTAGCAGAGACACAAAAGGGAAACAAGGGGGAGAAAGAATGTCCTCAGAAAACGAAGTTAGTATTTTGATGCGCGTATTGAAGTTAATTTGTTCAAGTTCGAGCTGTGGAAATGCCTTCAAGTCGTTTCTTTATTTGAAGCTACAAATGGCAATAGACATTTTCAGGATGAATAAAACAGACAACTTAAGAATTTTCCCTCTATTTACTCTGTACACATACGCAAAGTTACCATATTGATCCACATTGTTCTACCACAATAAACAGACAGTTGTCGTTACAATCATGCGGCCGCTTCGTTCATCTGTTATAAATTGAAAAAAAGCATTACCGCTATCTGAGGCTCTGCAGTCAAATCCGTGTTCTTTTTGGAACTGTTCTTTGGAATTTTTCTGAACTAGCCCCTTCTTTTACCATTTATTCTGGGCAAATTGATCGTTGAAGGAACCTTTGTCTCGCATCGTCCGGTTCGATTGAAATTTGATCGATGATTTACGTTAGGTTTCATTTTCTTTTTTCCTGAATGATTTCTGGTAGATTTTGTTTTGATATAATAAATTTAACACTTGAGTATCAAAACAGTTTTAAAAAACACCGACTTGAAAGACGCTAACTTGGTGGAGAGTACTGCAATTTCACAAGTTTGCAAAAAGAGTACAAACATTGCCTGCAACATTTCAGACATTTGACATCTTGCAATGTTTGACTTCACCTGTCATCAATCTTATACTTTCTTATACTTTTTGCGTTTATATCTCTTGAACTAAACAAGATTTTAACCTAAAACTTTTACTATTTGATAGCTCTTTTTCCCTCTAGTACATATGATTTTTTGTCAGAATCGAGAAATATTCCATTTTTTTTCTTCCGTATATCCTATTAAAGATGGTGTGTTAATTTCACCTCGCAACGATTTGAAACCGTACAGGTAGCATTATTTTTTTAGACATTTTACAGTCACTTTTCTTTGAAGGTGCGAATAATATTAAAAAATAGTAATAACAAATTGCACTTCAATGCAGAGCGAAATACAGGGTGCTATCATGTCAGAAAACAACACAAAATGTCGACCGACCTCAATTTCGCATGGATACTTGATGTTATCAAGTTTCAATTGTATCCCCGCCTTGGCTACAGAGGTCATGTCCACGGAGTCAAACCGTCAAAAGTATGTAACTTTCACCGCCACTGGCTACAGCATGCTAAAGTCGGTTCACTATACAGTTCAGTCTTCCACTGTTTTGAAGCTCTTATAACCAGGAATTCAATACTCATGTACGTTCATTTGTAGTGAAATGACTTTGTGACGAAACAACCCGGCGGTTAACGTTCAACTGGAATCTCGTTCAAGCTTACAATGTAGTCACCATAGTTTTGCTGTACAAACATATTACCATTTTCCATGCTATAGGATAAAAAAGGCACAACTTTCAAAGTAAAATTATATACACGACGATCTATGTATTACGATAAATTTGATACCAGTTGCGTTGGGCCACTACATACAAAGTAAACACGACTGTTGTTTAAAATTAATAATCGTACACAGGGCTTGAAATAATTTCCCGGCTGGCGCCGGTCAAGTTGTCCGGTCAAACCTATTTTTGCTCGGACACCACCCATTTTTGGCCGGACAAATCTCCATTACGCCATATCTCTACAAAATTCCCCCCCTCCCCCTGCAGCATGATGTTTACATATCAAACAAGTACATTTTCTAAGCCTTTATTGTACATGGAGCCTCGAACTCATTGCAGGAAAAGTGGAATGCATGGTACAGCCACAACGTTCGGCAAAATCAATATTACATTTGTGCATGCATCTATCGCTTCAGTTCTATGTCTTCTATACCGTTAAATTTTGATACCTACTAAAGCTATGAAGTTGATGAAATTGAAGCCTGCGATCTAGTTGATCCTCATAATAATACAAGCTAACTGATGTGAATATACAACAAGAAACTCTTACAAGTAGAATCCATATCCACTGATTTGCTGCAAAGTAAGCTTAGAATGAATAAGCTTGAATCTTGAAATGTTTCAGTACTATATCTTATTAAAAGGGGTCGGGGAAATGATACCAACAGGCAACTCTCTTTTTTCATTTGGAATACTTGAATGGCAACCTAATTTTGCTACTCGTTGTCAATTTCAAGTCTATACTGCCTGAGGAAAACATTGCCTTGCGAAGTAATGCCCGTGAATCCAATAATCACCAAAAAGCTTGGTAACCAAGTATTTATCAGGGGCGTGCCGGAAGTGATGAATGATTTGTTCCGTTTCAGCGTTTTTAGAGACGATATGAATCACAACTTTTATGGATGACTATTTGGCCATTTGGAATTACTGGAATTACATCAACGTTGTGCAATTAAGGAAATGAAAGCACTTTGTTGTGGTTTTAAGTGAAACAAAAACATATCAACGCCAAAAATATATACAATGTTCGGGAGCCTACTGATCCACTCCTGTGTCATTTATTAAATCTATTGCTCTGTCTTCTAATTCGTCCTCATTATCTGAATCGGAATCTTCTTCAGTTGAAGAACAATCAATCAAGACCATTCCCCTTTTCGCAAACTCTCGGGCCTTGTACGATTTCCTCTTGCTTTGGTTCGGAGGGCGAGTGGCGCTCGTTACCCACAAGTGAATGGCTGGTGTAGTGTCGTAACCTTGAAAAGGGGGACCTTCCATTTTGACTCTTATCAGGTGGCTAAGGGTGTTCTCGCTGAGTGTTGCCCGAGAATCTGAGAGGCATTGTTATGCTTCTCACGTCACGTTTACAAAATCCAAGCGGACTATATATTATAAGAATATAGTAATTCATACTGCTACACACGCTACTCCGGAAGACCCGCTAATTTGCGGTGACGGCTTGATGAACGACAAAGCGAAGATTTGCAACCACCGGAAATTTTACAACCACTATTATGAATCATTTTTTAAAAGTTCTTGGTCTGGTAGTATCTCTGTCTTTTCCCCTTTTTATTCACAAACGCCAATAATGTTGAACCTATAAAAATTTAAAACCTGAAGATCCGCATTGAATTTTTCTTTACAAGCGTAAACGACCGGACAAATTGTCCGGCCATCCAAGGATTTGACCGGACAAAACCTATTTTTGACCGGACATTGTCCGTTGACCGGCCGTTATTTCAAGCCCTGGTACACCGTTGCGTTGACCTTAAAAACGTTGATCTTAAAATTATTTTACTCAAGCATTATGTAATGTTGTCAGTGCATTGAGAAACATTACAAAAGCATTCCTCAACATTTTGGAACATTCGTTGCGTTTCAAGAATTCATGTAGAAACGTTCAAATGCGTTGAGGATCATTATCAAATTGTTGCAATGCATTCACAACGCGTTGAAAATTCATTGAAACGCATTTCAGTGCAATTTTCGTTTAGCCTGGTTTTCCCAGATAGGGTCACATTTAGTTTAGTATTCTTCCCTACTGATCTTATTCCTGATTTTTAATTCAAATTGTGTGGTTCCAGAAAATATCCATACCCCCACCACGGAGGGAATTGGAAATTCCGGAGGGGTGGGGGGTGAAAAGCCCAGGAAAATCCAGAGGAGAGGGGGGGTGAATGGATAAATTACTTTCCAGAGGGTCAACTTCGATTCATTCCGATATAAGCTGCAGATAAAGTTCGAAAATTACTACTTACCGAATTAGTAGATCTTTATTGTGGAATTGAATTAGTTTAACTGCTAAGTAAACACTTTGGTTGAACGTAAAACAGGTATTCTTTCTCCCAAAGGCGCTTTGGAAGCGATATTGGGGCGGAAACGAAATAAACATCGTCGTTGCGTAGAAGTAGCGGCCATTACTAGTTACCAGTCTTCGAGAAAACAGCAACGCGTACCAGGAGTGGTTTTATTTACTTATCGAGACGACGATCCTTCGACAAGATGTCCGCATTGTCTAAACAACCTAAATTTTACGCTTGCCTTCACGATTGACATTAATTATAAGAGTTGTTTATGCACAATCAGTCCGTCCTTTTTAACTTCCCTATGTGGCAACTGGCAAGCGAAGCGCGATCTCATTGACTCGTAGAAGTCGTGTTTTGCTAAGCTCAGCAACGAGAATATTTATTGCGAAGTACAAGTGTCGCCAAATACGTTTACGGGCTTTCTTGCTACTCTTGCACCTTCAAGTAGCGGGCTCTTAACTGAGGGCTGGTATGCAGTGTAACGTCTTTAGAGAACTCAATATTCGTTATTCTTTCTATTTTGATCATTTCCCCTTAAGTTTGTTTGTACGTTTTCTTTGTTTATGATCGTGTTCATGTTGAAGTAACGTTTATCAGCAACACTGCGACTTTTCAAGCGAATTCTTCAATCAAAACGAACGTTTTACATGCTTTTGTCAAGGTAATTTTACAGATACCTAGTATATCTGTTTGACGTAGAGAAGAACAGTTGGTATTGGTAAGATAATATGTTACGAGTAAGTTATGACTATGTACGTTATTATTTTAAACGCTAATCAATAGTACAAACGTGTCCTACGATAATCGGAACGGCTCAGCTTCATTTAAATTTGGATCAACTGCTTCATTTTTAACACTTTCCCTTCTTGAACGAAATTTTCCAGAGGGTTTGGGGGGTTGTTTGACAAACTGTGGAAAATCCGGAGGGATGGGGGGTTTATAGCTTACTTCAAAGAACGGAAAATCCGGGAAGGAGGGGGGGTCCTAAGTGAAATTCCCTCCGTGGTGGGGGTATGGATATTTTCTGGAACCACACATTTTTCAAAGAGAGATAGGAAAAACGTTGTCAGAAGTACTCATTTTTTAGCTCATTAGTGAGTTTTAGACTTACTTTGAGCTAGAGGAATAATAGCAGTCCACCTGGGTTTGTAGTCTTGCTGACTGATATAATGATTAAAAATAGCATCTGCAGAAAAAGAAAATAGAACACTATTGTATTAGGCTCAAACGACACAAAAAGGTTACCAGAACATTAATGAGGAGCCATACATATATTGACAAACAAAGAGCTAATAAGGTATGTGGATTCACAGGAGACTGCAACATTTTTACTAGTGCTTGCTCACCCATTGAAGCTTGTTCTATGATTCTTTCACATCCATCAAAGTCATTATTTATAACCTAAAAGAATGACAAAAATAATTATTGTGAATACACAAAAGAGTAGATGTGCATGCAAAAAAATATTATCAACAAATGTATAGGAACATCATAGTGAAAATTCACTTCTTAAAGCTATCCTGTCAGTTTGCAGATCTATACTCTACTCACAAGTACACAAAATGCTGAAAGACTGAAGAATTCCTTTCTGTTGCAAATGGAACATTAACTTGTTAAAAATCTCAACTCCCTAAAGGCCAGCAAGCCTTGGTTCCTACCAGTTTCTCGTGA
Organism: Siderastrea siderea; assembly: GCA_964030785.1. Taxonomy (NCBI): domain Eukaryota; kingdom Metazoa; phylum Cnidaria; class Anthozoa; order Scleractinia; family Rhizangiidae; genus Siderastrea; species Siderastrea siderea. The sequence continues at coordinate 3,527,083 of OZ034977.1, forward strand.
AGTTCTGTCAGCAAAGGATGTTCAAGAGTGATTTTTGTTCTTTTCTGCAGCGACTCAAAAGCTTCTGTGTAGTTGTGTTGTCTAAAATGTTTTAAGCAAAGTCGTATTGCCTCCCTTTCTCTATACTGCAAAAACAATTTAAAATGATGTTCTTAGAAAGTAATTAGCTACTGGCAAGTATTAAACAACAAATACAATTTAATGCGTGAACAGTATATACCTGTATATTAAAATAAAACTTCTGGGGTTTCGGCAAAATAACATTTTTAAAATTTAGTATTATAGAGGCAGACATCTGAGCTAATCAGGAGGCTACGCAAGGAGAACCATAATAATATAATGACAATGACAATGACACTGACACTGCTGACAATGACACGTGATGATGATGATGATGATGATGATGATGATGATGACGACGACGACGATGACGACGATGATGATGATCACAACAATAACAGGACGTGGAGGTGGGGTGTGTGTTGCAAAAGAAGAATTCCTTTCTATAATATCCGGATAACTTCAACATTTTAGGGGTAGCATTCTGCATGCTCCAATTAAAGCAGCTCTACAAGTTCTATCCACTTTACGATAAAAATACAGCATACAGATGCGTACATGTATTATACTAACCTTGGTGTAATTCCGTACTTACAGTATTAAACCAGGAGAGACTTGGTTGAACAACCTCTGGCTCATCCACTCCTTGCAGCTCAACAAACCAGATACTAAAGTTGAAACTGGGCCCATGTGACATGATGGGGACTAAACACAAATCACAAAATCACCAGAATATAACTCAGGGTCTTATACCACAAAACTCCACTGTGGTTTAACTTTATTTTCTAAGAGAAACTTCACATTTTCGCATAAAGGATGTATGTTCATTTCCACATCTGGCATATTACACTTTTACAGACTCTCTGTCGACTACAATGCAATGCGCGCGTTTGTTTATGTTTTGATTCCTTTGGAGAGAGAACATTGTGATAAAATGGCTAGATTTGAGCCCTTTAGCAGCCAAGAAAGGAAATGAAGGTGTTCACGTCGTTAGGTGTATACGTTTTGTCAATAGTTGGAGCTAAATTTTATGGTTTATAAGTCTTGCAGATGACTGTAATAAAATACGATTCATCATTGACTGTCATTACACGTCACGCAGTCAGAGAAATATTTTCAAATTGACATAGTGCATTTGGTTTTTAGTGTATCAGGTCATGAGTTCTCTCATTCATTTATGTTCAACTGCACTTATACCTTAATAAACCCCTCTTTAAAATTTCGAAAGGCGTGTAGAGTAAAAGCAATTGACATTACTTTATTTTATCACTAACGGTTGGAAAACCGCGATTTGTCACCCGCAGGGTGTGTTGAATACTCAGTCACGTCCGATCTACAGAAACATTTATTACTGTAGTCAGTTTGATATTCACTCACATTCAGTTCCACATAACCATAAGAATTCTGTTATTTTTTCCCTATGAACTCACTGGATCGTCCATAGTCACATTATTCCGATATGAGGTATAAATAAAAACTTTCCGCGTGGTCTCGTTTGTCGGTTGAGAGCTGTGCGAAACATTGAGTGTTGGAATGACGCTTTTGTGACCCGAAGAATAAAACATTTTTTAAATCAACACTGCTCCAATAGTTCCCTGATAAATTTCATAGCTCCATAAGAAAATCTCTATCCATTCTACGGAAGGATGACTTGGATGAAGGCAGATTTCCACAGCCTTCAAATGCCCACGCAAAACTTTGGGGTTTCATGGTCCACGAAACCTCAGTTTAGGCGTGCGTTGCATTGTGGTCGACAGAGAGTCTTTAAAGTGTGAAACCCTGAGTTTAGTTGATACAGTCATGTAATGCAATCCTAACTTTTGATTCTGAGCTCCAAAATGTTCGAGTGTAACCACCCAAATTTGAACTACTAACAAGTCTGGTTTACTTTTTAAATAAAATAATTATTAATAATTATTTTGAATTATTGATCCCATAGAGCTTTCTATACACAACTCTGTCAATACTCACCTATTTTAATAAAGTTGCAAGGAAACATTTTTCCATCCAGCTCATGTTTCACATTAAATGTCTCTTTAACGTGATCATTTCTAAGACCACTGCAAGATACAACAGCTCATATGAGTCAAATTGATACAGTAAGATGGTGCGAAACAAAATAAACTTTATGGAATTAAAACAAGTTACTGCACTTGACCAATGGATTGAAGTTTACAGCAAAGACAGCAAAGACATCCTTAATGAGCTCACGATTGCACCCCTCAACCTGTTTTGTTAAAATGTTAGGTAGCGTTTGGCAACATTACCAACCAGGGTCAAGTCCAGCTCTGGTGTGTGGGGTCCCTGTGGCCTATAAGTGGATATTCAAGAATATACATGGGGATACAGGGATATTCAAAGGTATACCGGGAAAACAATTAGGGAGACTATATGGTACACAGCATGGATTAACTGCCCCTTTTACATGCACCAAAGTTACCAAATGAAAGTAAATAATTTACCTCTGTAACAGCTCAGTCATGTGCTCATCATTTAATCCACCGTAAATCTTGAATTTTCTCAGATTGCAGACATGAGTCTTCTCATACTTTCCAAATGTTACAGCCATTACAATCGCTGGCTTTTCAAGTTTCAGTATGAGAAACTAGACAAAATGACAAATTAAATAGTAATTTTAAGGGCCGTAGACATCTTCACAAGTTCCCCGCTTAACGTCCACCGGACGTTTAGGGGGGAGGGGGTTAGGGAGAGTCAAGATTGGGACGTTAGAGTGGAGAACCCAGAACAAAACCAAAATAACATGTTAAAAGAAACACATTTTACTCATGTTGATAACAGAACGTGAAGAGAAAAACGTACTGCAGTAGAAAATGAGAACAAACTCTATGCTGCTGTGATTTACGTAGTTTGTCACTTACAAATATGGTGCAGAAGTAATACGCATTCGCTAGATTTTACAAAACCAACAGATGTGCTCTGTCTGGATATGAAAGCAACAATGGTTAATTTAAAAAGTTCCAACCGAATTTTAAACCTTCCCAATCACTAAAGCCTTTCACTGTCTTTTCGATGCGGAATTCATTCCAGTTACAATACAACTGCATCTTCTTGACACGGTATAAATTTCGTCGCAGTTTTTGGCTCTAGAAAAACATGGGAGTGCAAAATTCCATGTGGACGTTAAGGAGGACGGGGGGAGGGGGTCTGACCTAAACGTCCAGTGGACGTTAAGTGGGGAACTTATGAATATGTTGACGGTCCCTTATTATCTTAGACTGTGATTTAATAGTGTTTACACTGTACCCATCAAGTACCTTGCACCTGTTGATTGAGTGAGAGGGCCAGAAAGGGAGCGGATGTATTCAATCTCAACCATAGCTATAGCAAGATCAACACACGATTTATAAGCAGCAGAAAATTCCAACAAGTTCTTTCCATCGCTGAAGTAAGCTTACTTCACTGCAGCTGCCCCTCGTCCATATTTATCAATTGGTTTACTTTACTTAAATTTACTACCAAAGCCTCGTATTAGTGGGAAGGAGCTAACTCCTTATTAGCACGTTTCTTAACTGCTTAACTGCGATCATGTCGTACCTGAGGTGGAGAATTGCTGTCTGAAGACCATCGCGATGACTGGTCATTGGGCTTGTCCACGAGTATGTTCCTACATAAAATTTAAATATTTCCAATATTACCTACTGTCACTTCTGCTAAACCATATCGAATGAAAGAAGAAAGCAGTGAAGAGCTCTTACGTAGGTAGATAACTGGAAGAGTAGCTTGAACACCTATGAATTGTGTACGTTAACACTCGAGGTGCAAGGCTCCCTGAAGCCGCCATTTTGGCGCACTTCAACGATTGCGCAGGTACTTTCGACGCTCGCATAGAATCACGGGATATATGAACCATCTGTCTTTCTGGTCAGCGAATTCCTTATTAAAGATGGCGGCCGTCAGAGGTCGAAACTTTTGGGAATTATGGAGTCGCGGATTTCAACCTTTAGTCATTAACGTAAGGATTTTGTTTCAGTTTCATAACTTTTTTAGTGTGTTAAGCAGTTGAAGAATTCTCGCAAGTTTAACCATCGTACAATTGAAATTCTGATGATTTTGATTGTGTTTATAGCATGTGCAATTGAGCTACACTAGCTCACAGATTGCTAGTCGGTAGTTAAGCTTTAACTCATTACCGGCCGCGTGTTTTTTGATCGATTCGCTAAATTAGCAGTTGGTAATAAACAACCCCATGTGCAGTATGAAACGACAATTTATAGGCTCGAAAACACAACACTCACTTGATCTAGAATAGTTAGAATTTCCAACTTTCGAATAAAATACACCAGTTGTCAATTAAGAATTAGCCAAAAATACAATCTTGAAGTCAAAATTTTGAAAATTTACGCAAGAGATTCACATGTTGTCTCGCGCGTGAAATCAAACCACAACAGAGGATTTGTGTGTGTTTAGGTCAGAGTACTATTTTTGGAAATTTCATGAACGAAGATTCGCAGAAGAGGAGACAGTAAGCTTTTCTAAATAACACATTTATTAATACACGCCTTTATTCGTTTCTGAAAACCAAACGCATTCAATTCTTTCTTCGAGGGAAGCTACGCGCAAGCGATTTCGCTCGATGTGCAAGTTATTTTGAAGAGCATTTACTGATGCGAACTGTGCACGTTTTTCAAAACTTTTACGAAAACTTTAAGAAATACAAAGAATCCTTCAATTAAGAAGTTATTTCGGTAAAAATTTACAATCAAATGTGTAATTTACTCTACCGTAGACTCGTAGAAGTGCTTGAGCATTTCCCAGAAAGTCCGCAGTTCGAAAAATCTCTTGCGATGCAAGATTGTCCTTCGCTTTGACAAAACAGCTGTTCGTCCTCGAAAGATGTTTTCTTCGCTCTAAAAGCTCTAAATTCCATCGCTTAACTTGTCGAGTGTTCCTTAGAGCTTCTTCTTTCGATTTTTAAGTTTCAAAAGGTAATCCTTCCTTCCGAGAGCGAGATATTGCCATCTTGAAAATTCACGCGTGAAGAGCACGGCAGCCATTTTGAGTGAAATGTGATCTTCTTGGAGAGTGACAAAAAGTCTTCCCTTCTAGGACCCCCTCAAGCCTTCAAATATATGCGCAGTTGGTGGATTCTGATTGGTTGAACATTCCCAAAGACAATAGGACAAAAGGGGACCAAAAAAGCCTTTCTAGGGGAGGCTGGGGCCAAAAGCGAACACGCGCAAAATCAAGGCCGGCTCAGGCCGGCACGGACGTTAATGAGTTAATAAGGTTGCATTCTGTTAATATTTTGTTACCCTTTGACTTACATTTCTCTTTAGCTTTTACTTACTGACTCAAACAGTAAACTAGGATACATTTCATGTAATCCCCACACCAGACATGCAATCATAGGCAGACATGCAATCATAGGCAGCAACAGAGGCTTTGTTGAGTCCAAGCCATGCTGATAATGTACCGGTCAAAGTGAAGCTTCAACATGCCCCCCCCCCCCCCCCCAGCATATCCGGTTATTTAACTGTGCATCGTGCCCAGGGAGGGGGGAATTTGAACGTTGCCTTGGAAGGGTGGGGAGTTTGAGTCAGATTTATCTCTTGTTCTAGTGTTACATGCCCGTGAGTTTTTTCAGTTTTTTGCAGGGTTTGACGGATTTCCAAGATAGAATTTCGCTTTGTTAGTGAAAAGGGCTTTAAAAAGAAGGTTGAAGTGTCATTATGGCATATCTCTCTCTAAAGAGAGTGACCACTGTTTGATCAAAGGCAAAATTTGTCTTTGAGGAGAGGTATTTCAGTGCTAATTGGTGGGGCATTTGAACGGCTCTTTTGCCCTGAGGAGAGCGAATTTGAACAAGCCAATCTTCAAAAGTTCAAATGCCCAGGGGGTTGCCCGGGGGGGGGGGGATGCTGAAGCTTCAATTTGACTGGTACATAATTGCTTAAGCTTGTTTCGATCGACACTCAACCTATGTGCTGAACCTAATATAGACCTTTTCGCATGGTTGAGTTTCATGCAGGACTTGCTATGCTATGACGCTTAATGATCTAATCACAACCGCTGTATTATTATATAATCATATAAAGTTGTGCATTAGGTTCAGCACACGAGAGGAACACCGTATGAATCAGCTGTCACTTCAGTGTTGCATTATGTGGCAGACCCTACCAAATTTAATGTTTGCTGTACCAAAAATGATAACATCTGCAGTACCAAACTGATTCAGACGCTTCTATCTCGCCAGACTTAATTCATATATTACTGGTAGGTCCAGTCCATGTGTGAAGCGACATCTGAAACAGGCTTTGGGTTACTACTAATTTCCATCTGTGCAGTAAAGAACAACAAAATTGATTCAGTTATTACTGCAGCACTGGTAAATCTGTGACAAATTTTGTTTATCTTTCCTCAGAAAATATACTTAGACAACTTTGTGGTGTTTCCAACAAGAAATTACACACGTCTAACAGGTATGGAAAATTTTTTGTTATTGAAAGTTGCCATTAATGAGACAATCTCTCAATGAATCATTTTTTTTCCTCCATCAGAAATAGCTAGGCCAATCTTTAATTATTCCTAGAAAGGAAAGTGTCATGTATTCCATGTGTGGAAACTCTTTCTCTGAAACAGTTTTACTTACAGTTTACTGTGAAGTGTTAAAATGTTATGAAAAGATTTAGGAAGTTCTAATGGCTCATTTCATTCCCTTGGTAACACACTGCAATACAGTCATATTGTTTTGTGCTGGTGCATCAAAAGCACAGGGTCTTTAAGCAAAAGGTCTGGAGCAAGTGTGATCCTTACATGCCTTTGCACTCCACACAGCACATATTATTGCTTTTTTCTGTTTGCAAGCTTTTCTGGAGAGTCTTCTTTGGTAAACACTTGCTCACTCACTCACGGCATATCCTCTGCTTAGTGTCGTGATACGAGACATCAAAAACTTCAAGCTGGAGGTTGTGCATGCAGATCACCATTTCATCTGCAATTATGGAGCTTGCATCCTCAAGCAGCAGTACATGTATACTAAAATATTTGTATTTTCATTATCGCCATCGTCATTGTCATCATCATCATCATCATCCTCATTGTCATCATGATCTTGATAATGGTTATCGTCATCGTGTTCATCATCATCTTTGTGATCATCGTCATCATCTTATTCATCATTTTAAATATCACCAGTACATCGCTAAAGTGAATACGTCATCCTATGGCCTTCATTCTTTAAGTTACTTAGTGCCCAAATGTTGGAATGCACTGGTACACGTAGTTCATGCTCTCTTTAATTTTCAGGTGACTGATCTTCGCCATGTTTCCTTGGATGACCCACTGTCCTACATGTAGTGTCTTATTCTTTGGACCTATATTGTAATTTGTGTTTCAACTGATTGCTTTATAGGTGCCTGTCAGTCTGTTACAAGAAATCTACCACAAGTTCCCAAAATTATTGGCTCTTCTTTCTCAAGACATGCAATGCAACAAACACGATCAGTGCACAGTTATAGACTCTTGCCTGCTCCCATACTGTGTCAACAGCCAAGTTTAACAACACAGTCATCATGCATATTCACCTCTCTAAGAATGAGCCTTTGTCCTAATCGGCAACTGCAGAGCTCTTTAGGTGCAAGGTTTCTCCCTACCTTAAACCAGTACAGACGGGGGAAAGCAAAAACCAAGAATGATGCCCCTGAGAAATACATACCAAAAGAAAAGAGAATTCTCCTGGGTCCACAGAGAAAAGGGGTGTGTCTTAAAGTCTTTACACGGAAACCAAAGAAACCTAACTCTGGAAATCGGAAGTGTGCCCTGTTAAAGCTTAGCAATGGCAAAGTTATAACTGCATATATTCCGCGAGAGGGAGCTGTTTTGCAAGAGCATGGTGTAGTGCTGTTTGAAGGAGGTAGAGTACAAGACTGCCCTGGGATAAAGTACAAAATTATCAGACGCAAATATGACATGAATTAGTCAGACTGTAGGATACTTGTAGTCCTGCTAGTTTATGGAAAAGTGGAAACTTGTTTTCTGGTCTGTATAGTTTTTTTTGTCTCTTTCCAATTTTATAAACTATGATGGTCTCTGGCCTCAAAGTACTTATGCATGTATTGTTTTAAATGGTAACAGCTGAACTGTTTGGGCTGATATGCTGTAACTAGACAAGTGTGCCAGTCAGAGCATGCACTTGGACATCTGCAGAGTTGGTCTATTAAAATAATGATTATTATTTTAACCTGCTGTATTCAGACTCTTTCATCAGACAGCTGTTCAGTCAAAATATAAAAACTGAAAAACACGGTGCAATCGCAAAAGTGGTTCTTGGATTAACTGTTTTTTAGACTACGAGCAGTCTTTCTTTCCGCTCAGGAATACTCGAGCGAGCGCGAAAATCGCTTGCCGCGTGGAAATGTGACGCGCGCGTGATGAGCCCTCGCTTGCGTGATCTTTTTGTTCGACTATCCCTGAGGGAAAGAGAGAGTGCTCGTAGTCTAACTGTTTTTAACTTCAAATTTTAAATCTCGTTTTTTGTCGCTTACTTTAAAATTTATTATTCCCCCCGTTTCCTCCTTTTCTAAACATTCTTAACATCTTGAAAATATCTGAAATGTTTATGAAGCCTAGCATCACAAAACTGTGATGGCATTTGTGGATTTCGACAAAACTTCTGAGATAAAGGGAAAATTCTGAAACTAAAAAAAAAAACCGCGCAGAAATGCACTCTTCTTTGAGTTGCGCCTGAACGGTCGTGAATATGTAGGCGGTTTAGTGATGCACACCCCTAAAGAGACCGTTTTCGTAGGAGCATCTTTCAAGTGTCTCCCTTATCTGTAACTTACGTCCTTAACTGCGCTCAACGGTATAACAAAATACGTCACAATACGTTTCCCGGTACTTCCTTTTATATTACAATAATTTTTTGAGCTTTTATTAGAACCCATCTACAAGTATGAAATTTATTTTCTGCAAAAAGGTAGCGTCACTGGCAGTGGAGTTCAAGAGAGCATTAATAAGAGCATCCTTCAGTTTATAACAAGAGAACACGGACGACGTTTTGCCTGTACCTTTATGTTTCTATTTAAACGGCTTTTTCCTAACGACCGCAAAATTCCACATGCGTCTTTCGCGCTGCTCAGTGGTTCTTTCGATTGGTTCGTTTTGCGGTTCACTTCCTCGTGCCGTCATTTGATGGAGTAACGTAGGCACTTGGATTCCTAGGCCACAAATTCACTTAACTGAAGAAGTGTTGTTAAGTCGATTTGATTTATTCACGAAAAAAAATTCTGAGTACTCCTAACGGAAGTCGAAACCATGTCACATGAAAAAACGGAAATCGAAGACTCAAAATCTTTTTAAAATCACAAATCAACTTGTAAACTCTTCTTTATTTCATTTTATGAAAGTCACCGTTCCATTTATCATATGGAAATTGACCGTTCCAGTGCAAATAAAAGCCCGTCGGTAGCTGGCTGACGTAGTTTTTGCTTTTCCGCTGAAATACGCGTCCATAGCGCTAAGGGAGGAAACAATTAGGCTGAAATATCGTGCTTTCCATTCTCACGCTTTTTCTCGGCTTCACCGATCTTTCTCGCGTCTTCGTCACACAAATGCTGCCTTGGCTCCGGCACGCAAACAATACCGCGAGCTACACCGGCGCAGGAAAGCCATGGGCTTACTGTCTTCCGTGAGGTTAGTTAAGTGTTCTCAGTTTTGGTACTTGGATTAGGCATGACGTTTTGCAAACACTAACCTCTCCGAAATAAGAGGGAAATTTGTCGATAATATGGTACATGGGCGAGCAATTGATTTTTCGATATCAGTTTTGTATGAGTGAAAACCTTCTACAGAGTAGGGTATTTCGGCCCGTTGTTTATGTAAGCCGCCCATCTACTTTAGGGAAATAAAAAACAGGTTCTTTTTTGGCTGTGTCAATTGAAATTTTCGATAACACAAGAGCTAGGTTTGACGTATTTAAGAACGCCCAGTTCCTTGAAGAACAGGTGAAGTGAAGTATTTAAAGTAAAACAGGAAATCGCTTCAAATTTGTCCTTCATAATTAAATATTTTGTTTTAATTGAGCTCAATCGGCGTGAGAGGAAAAAATGGGGTCAAATGACGTCATAATGCACATTTTCCATGCACTGCCGACTTTTCAGTACTTTCCACTCAGTTTACGCCGGCTAAAATGAAAACACGAGAGTCGCGAGCATATCTCATCGGCTGACATAAATAAATTGGTCCAAATGGTCAGCATCCCGCCACAGATTGTTACCGCAGACCGTCTGTAGCTGAAATAAACGACGCCTATACAAGGATCTTTGTCTCAACCCACCGACCATTACTTGAACGTACATGTACCCAAATGTTTTAGCGTCGTTCACTATGGCGTAAATCCTGTTTTAGAAGACTGGTATCACAGATCTTCAGTTGAATAAATAGGTTAACTTAGCACTGTTCTTTTTGCACTGCTAAGCTAACCTATATTCGACACGTTATAAAATGATATTTTTAATGTTTATTTTGTCGACAGTAAGAACTACTATAGGAGGTCCTGAAACAATATAGATCTTAATTATATCTTTAGCGTGCGACTGTTTTAGGTGAATCCCAGCTGGTCTGTTAATCACTATAACAACTGAGCTTTCAGCAGTCAGATTCTATTGCAAGTTTTTTGTTCTAATAACGGGCTAGGTATCAGTATAGTTGTATCGACGATTTGTGTCAGGGAAAATTGGTCATCTTCATTTGGCAAAAGAAGGAGCTCTTCGGTATGAAGGGTGCATACGCCCGCGCCCTAGCCTATGACGTAACTAATAGAGGGTAAAAATGGAGATTATAGGGTAGCGTTCTCAGGAGTCCTGTATTTTAAATTCATTTCCGTTGCCGGAGGTCGTGATCTTTATCATCATAATTATCGATTTTTCCTTTGCAGACGCACAAACACAAACCACAACGTCATTGCAGCAAAAATAGCACAAAACTAAACAAATAAATGAACAAAATATGACTTCGCCTATTTTTCCTGTTCTCTTCGCCGTACTACCATTTAGGGAGTAGTTAGACCCTTGAGCTGACAATTTGTTGTGAAAAATTAAGGGAAAAATCTTGATCGACCTGGTTCGTAACGAACTGAACACGGGGTTCGATATAAGACTTATATTAGCTAACTTTCAGGGTGTTTAGACAAAAGATATTGGATTTTCAGACTGAATGGAATCCTGATAAGCCGCTAAATTTAGATATAAAACTACATTCTAAAGACAACGTACCGATGAAAATTGCAATACTTTTGGTTGTTAACGTTAGATATTTGATTCTAGTTCTCAGCAGTACAGTGTCTGCTGGATATATATCTCAGTTTCAATTTCACAGCCTGAGAGCAATACCTTTTTATTACTTTTTCATTTCTCTTGCCTATCTGTTTGACAGTGTATTGGTGTTGTAAAGACTGAGAAACCAGGGGCAACTCACAACGAGAAAGTTTAGGGGAAATATTAGAAATGCCATTTTTTGATTTCTCGTGTCAGTGTTCCAGGGCCTTTTAAAGAAATAATTTTGAAAGCTAATACAGGATGATCCGTTCGGTTACTCATCTTTACCTGAAAATTTAAGCTGCAAAAAATTTCAGGGAACGGAATTTTATCCCCCGAATTTCCGAGCTGTTGTTGGCCTCAGTCCGAAATGCTAGCTGACCTTATTTCGCACTCCAAACGACATATTTGCCCCTTCGAAAACAATAAAAATTAATCGGTTCCCATGTTATCAAAGTTTGAGGTGAAATTAACTCTAGGTTTTCATCCCAATTAAACCCGAATATCTTAGGCGATTTAGTCCTTCCGAACAGATATTGACCGAAGTGAACCGTTGGGTGCCCCTGAGAAAGTTTATAAACTGTCTGTATAAATACACTCCGTCTGATACAAACTCGTGTTTTGTCACTATTGCCGATTAAGGACAAGAAAAGGACAAAACCATTAAAACTGAATTTATTATTTTTATCAAACAAACGAGGTCATGAAACGCTTAAATTCAGTCTTTCTTAACAAATGTGTGACGTCCAATGTTATCATAATTAATGAGCTGCTATATGTGCCCTCAAGGTCAATATCACTCACTCAAGTACATATATGGGAGTAACGAAAAATCCGTGGTGATAGAAACAGAAACAATATTTACGAAGTCAGCTAAGCGGAAAAGAAACGAAGAAACTGTCATGTCTTCATTGCCGCGGAACGAAAGTATATAAAGAGTACGAAACTCTTCATTTTCACAACGACTGGAGTACAATCCAGCTAAACATTGATAGAGTCCTCGAAGGGAACGTTGCGTTTTTACAAGAAAGACCAGCTACATAAATTCGACAAACAGCTTACGTAAACTTCGAACACTGACTAGTTAACGATGGCATGTGTTAGAAAGCGACGTATGATAATCGAGGAGCAAGAAAATCGTCCAAGTGCAACAGAAGTAATAGCGACTTTTGCCGAGTCCCAGCTTACCAACCCAGGCGAAGGAAAAGTTCTTTATGATCAAGGCGTTAAAAACAACTGGAGTTGGAGATCCATGTGTTATGCTAGCCAGAACTTCAGAGCTTACCACACTATAAAGCTTTATAACGCTCGAGTAAACTTGACCAAAAAGGCCATTGAAAAAGCGGTGGAAGAAAGCTATGTTCCTCTACGATTCTTTAAGAACGTTAAGACCGTAGCAAGCCTTGGATGTGGAGCTGGCGCGGATCTTTGCGGATTCAAAACATTTTTGGCCGAATCATTTCCGTACAGCTCCAGAGGAACACAATCGCCACAATTCATTGGTTATGACATGGAGCTTGGCTGGATGAACTACTTGTTGAACTTGGGCTTCGACTTTGATAACCAAGAAATTAATAAGTCATTTCTCAAAGACATGAAGAAAGTGGATGTGATTTTGATGTCATATTGCGCCAAGGAACTTTGCCGAGAGTTTCCACTTGGTGAGGATGGAGACTGCACTCTTTGGAAAGCAATATCAGAGAAAGCGAAATTTGTTTTAACTATTGATCACGAGAAAAGTCTGGAGAATGACAGTCCCTCCGAGAAAGACGATTTTGAACATTTTACTTTAAAAGACACACTGGAAAACAAAGCTGTTGTTTATTGTAAATTTACAGCTTTCGATTAAGCTTAGTCTCATGGGAAAAATCCCAGTTTAAGATTAAGAAGTGACGAGTGTATTTAAACAAGTGGTTTGGTGTCATGATTGTCACAAGACTTGTATAAGTCATAAGGTTTAAAGTTCTTAACGCAAAATTAAATAAAGGATATAAAATTATCGATCAAAATGATGTGTAAAGCCAAGAAGATTTTTTATTAGCAGCCTCTGCTAGAAACTTCAGGGTTTTTGAGTCTCGATCAGCCTCGGAATTAATAGAAAAAATTTCGCACTCGGATTAATTTGAAAGCGTTTCCCGTTCGGATTAATTTTGGTGGAAAAGAGTCTTGCTCGGAGTTTTAAACCTCTAAGCCCCGTATTTGATATTCTGCGTCCCTAAAACAAAAGATAGATTCGTGCAACATTATATCCAAGGGTACAGCAAAGGCACAAAATGACATTGAAACAAAAAATGGTATATCGAGGTTTCGAGATTAAAAATAATAAGTTAAGCACAATGACTCTTTGTTGGATACCCTAGATTAGGTTTTACTTTCCATTATCTTACAACCGGCCACGAATATTTCTAAAATAAGCTAATCATGAGTTGATGCGCCAGACCGAAAAAGCAACCCTTTTAAACTCTGACAATTAAAAAGTCAAAACGGTATCAAGGCGATAACAACAGCTACAATATGCAAAATTGTATTGTCACTTTAAGAAGGCAATATTTATATTTCAGAGATAAGAAAAAAAATTGTCATTCCTGCTATTATAACCGTGAGAGTTAAAATAAATTAAAATCAATTGACCACCTTTTCCTTTGGCATGCAAAACGGTTTCACCGGTAAATAACCACTGTTTAGTAAAGTAAAGAGACTTAATGATCAGATCAGTTGAAGTGATTTCAAGCGGTAAAACATTGAAATACTGCCATTCAGTATACCATGAGAGTATTTAACATAACAAAAGTTAGCACACGATCGACCTCTTCCCTTATAGTGCAAAACGGTTTTGTAAATACAGCGGAACTCCATTAATCTGGCCAGCAACAAGCTACAAAATGCTTTAAGGGTTATCGAATTAAAGGGGATTTCATAGCATAAGAAAATGTCCGTATGATCTTTTGTTCGGGCCAAAAGTTACCCTGAACTTGGCCGTTAAAAGCGGGGTGTCACGGTGTTTGCCTCTTGGTTCATGGCGTCATATTGTACGGGCCCCTTGATCTGATCAAGGTTTTTTTTCCCGTTATAATGACGAGTTTTCACAGGAAGTTTTCCTTTTCTACGCCCAACTTCCCTAAACTCAACAGGAACATCATCTATTTTTAGCAGGATTCCGAGAAATTGAAAATATACGTCAAGGCCTGCGTGAATTAACGCGCACATGCAGCTTTTGTTGCGAAAACAAAATCTGTCTGAAAAAACAAAACAAAACATGATTTGTTTCACCGAGGTAATGCACCGATCAATTCAAAACTTCAACACCCCCCCCCGGGCATACCCCGGGCATTTGACTGTGGATCGTGCCCGGGGAGGGGGGAATTTGAACGTTGCGTTGGAAGGGTGGGGAATTTGAACCGGATTGTCTCTTGTTCTGACATAATACACTCGTGAGTTTTTTTCGGGTTTTGCAGGGTTTAACGGATTTACAACATAGAATTTCGCCTTTGTTAGTGAATAACTCTTTCAAAAGGGTCTTAAAAGTAGTTTGAAGGTGTCATTACGGCATATCTCTCTCTGAAAAGCGTGTTAAGTGTTTCATTGAAGACGAAATTTGTCTTTGAGGAGAAGTATTTCAGTAATAATTGGTGGGGCATTTGAACGGCTTTTTTGCCCCGAGGGGAGGGAATTTGAACAAGCCAATCTTCAAAAGTTCAAATGCCCGGGGGGTTGCCCGGGGGGGGATGTTGAACTTTCGAATTGATCGGCGCATAAAGTTTGCTACCGTAACAAATGTAATGGAGACGCAGTCCTGCATGGGTGGTTAGCGCGTTGAGCTTTCGAACGGACTTTCCGGGATCGGAGTTTCTGGGTTCGGGATCAGAGTTGTAAACTCGACGCCAGAGAAAGGCGGCAAAAATAGGGACCTTCAGCGTACGCAGTATTGAGAGTCCTCCTGCTGTCTACAAGTTTGATGAACAAATTTCCACTTTAAGTGGGCGTAATAGTGTAGCCTGCGCCTGCCTCGATCGTTGTGCTATTCATCTGATTTATGTTTAATTCCTTGGGAGTTTTTTGTTATGACACTGAGGTAACACTGAAGGCTTTGCATATGGCTTGAATCTTTTATTAGTATGCCCCTGTACCTCAGTCGACATAAATTTACAACAACCTGAAAAAAAATCTTTTTCCTCTTTGTCAAGTGACAAAAGCTGCACAGCTTTTTTTTTTCAGTAGAATAGGATATTCCTATCTTCATAAAAATTGCGGTTTGGTAAACAAATGCATTGAGCTTGGAATTTTTTTCCCAGCTGCGGTCAAATGTACAGTGTGCGTCAAAAGCCTTCATTGTTCCATGAAGGATTTGATGGTATAAGTACAATCGGGTCATCTGAGCTAGCAGTCGATCGGATCAGCAAAACCCAAGATAAAAAGTAGCAAAATTAGGAAAGCCAACGAAAGATATGTAATCTGGTTCCATGTAAGAATAAAAAAGAAAGAAAGGAAGCAAGGAAAAGAGTTCACATTAGTAAGGCAAGCAAGAATAGCTTTAGAAATCCTCCTCATAGTCGTCCGGGTCTTGAACGTCTGCCGAAAAAGACACTTTCCTGTTGTGTGCGGCCATCTTTCCTGGAGAAGCCATGGCACCTGGGGTCTGCATGGTATTAACTTGTGGAACATAACTCATGAGCTGTGATTGGCCGTATGCTTGAGACCACATTGCTTGAGTCGAGTACTGCACCCCTAGTAAAAAGAACAGCAAAAAGGCATTTAACGGACTGTAACATGATTGTCCGTGTGAGGTGAATTATCCTTCCTGCAAAACCTGGTAAAAAAGCTTAGTACGCCGGCTATGCCTGGTTGAATCAAGTTTCTCAGGATGCTAGGTCTGGTTTCTCAGGCTTTCACCCGGCCCAACATTTTTGTTTTCCGTTGACTAAGGGACAATGTGGACATAATGGAGCTACTTGAGTGAAAGTAGACCTTATGATTGACAATTCGACAATCTGGATCGGTTGAAGTCATCTTCAGATTCAAGGGAAATTTTGTTTTCAGCAGAGCCTTATCGGATCGATTAGTTTTGTCGTACTGCTGTGGAGATTGTCGTCTCACACACCACAAAAAAGGCGACGAGGATCGATCTAAACATACAGAAAACAACCAAACGGTGCCAAATTTTTAATGAAATAGAAAGCCCAGATAATCTGAGCAGAGAGTGAAACAAAATAGCCACTCTGCAATTTCTTGGCAATTCTACAACTCGCAGGAACAATGTTAACTCTGTATCTACTAACGCACCAAATATAAAACCCAGATACCATTTGCTAGTTTTACCTGGAGCGTTCAATCGCATCTGCATGTTCGATGGTCTCTGTCCCATATGCATTGCTGACGGTCTCTGAGCCATATGCATTGCGGATTGCCTATTTGCCATATGCATTGCCGATTGCCTATTCCCCATATGCATCGTCGACGTTCTCTGCCCCATTTGCATTGTGGACATCCTCTGTCCCATATGCACTGTGGACATTCCCTGTCCCATAGGCATTGTCGACTGTCCAGGGTCGGGAAAGTTCATCATGGCGACATCTAACAACAAAGTCAGTGAGAAATCACATATATACCTCAATTATATAGACAGTGTTTGGCTATTAGCAAGCGCGCGTAGAGAAGTCAAGTGAATTAATGAAAAATTTCTTGGTTAAACAGAAAACGTCCTGCAGTGAGTTGAAAACTTTGCGTTTGTCTTAGACCAACTCATGGCAACGGCAGCGCCGCTCCCTTCTTTGATTGTGAGCTCATGTACGACTAATGTACGTGAAATGATTGTTCCTTTTTACCCTTTCATTCCCAAAGCACTCAAAATAAAAAAAAAAAGCTTTTTGATAGAAGTGAAGCACAGTGACATAATATAATGCGGAAGAAATTGGGAAGAAATGGTCACACTTAAGGATTTCTTCTACGCAGACTCACAGACTCACAGACTCAGCTATTCAAAATGCTTGAGAACAATTTTGCCAACTGTGCAGGCTGGAGAGAAGAAGCTGGAGGTCGGGGGGGTAGGGTTATTTAGACTTGCCTTCCTCTCCAAAGATTTCATCGAGATCCAATGTCCATTTGTTCCTCCTCTTGCACAAGCACCAAATAAAGACAATGAGAACCAGCAAGCCAACACCGATACTAGTGGCAGTGATAATCAGGGTCTTGAGAGTGAATTCCAGTCCGAGGAATCTGAGCAATTTGACGTGCTTTTGAGGCTTTCGTGCTTTAAATGGGAGCAAGAATGGATTGGGTCGGCCCAGCTCTCCGTCGTAACACTCCCGATCTCTTTTACAGCTTGGATGTTTCAGGAGTGAGCCGTCCGAGATCCTCTTGTGACACCAGACGCAGCCAAAGATCTCGTTGCAGTCGAGTTTAGACTTATACTTGCCACAGTTTGCTTTGACGCATTGTCCCAGATCATCAGGATGTTCAGGAATAGGTTTGCGGTTGGCCACGGGAGGGGAAGGCTGGCCACATACGGGAATGTCACTAAAACGAACGAAACGAACACATTTTGCAGAAAAGTGACTGATTTATAGCTAGAGTGGGTTTTCATTTCGTGTTTAAAGTAGTTTGCGTCTGCTTTGGTCCTGCTTAACCACGTACCAGTCTTTCTACACTTTCCTTACCAATTAGAAAAGCCACTGGTAACAGGGTTGGCATTGCCTCTCTCTACCCGGCCCCAAAATACATGGGGAAACTTACAATTTTCAACATCTGCTATCTTTTTTATGTAGACAAGACACTTTGCTTCCCACCCATGGCCTGGTTGTTTAGCCTCGTTCCCAAGTTCTCTCCTCTTCCCATCCTTTCTTGTTGCAGGGCGCAGGAAGAAGACAGACCCTGGGAACGAGGCTGTGCTAGGCTTAGATAAAATGGTGACTAAAGTTTCTGTTTGTCTTGTTCAGAGAAAGGCAAAGTGCAGGTCAGAAATAATTTACAGGCAATTGTAAATAAACTGGATTCAAATTTGGTGCCAATCGTGGGTAAGCTCAATCCTGTTTTAAACAAATGGAGGAATAAATGGGAAACCTACTGGGAAAGTCCTACCAGCCTGTCCCCAGACAACAAAACAATGAACCTCCAGGCTAAGCACCACGAATGTAGATAGTTAAGCATTCTGAAGCTCACTTGCTTCACCTACCGTGCACCAGTGAGATTGGCATTGCAGATGTTGTATTCCAAGCGAGATTTGCAAGGACACTCACAAGCCTCGTTTTCATCCGAAGTACAGGTACCAAGGCATGGACACGAGGTTGGATGGGTGAAACAGGTTGTACTTCGCACTCGCACAACAAACACGTTAGTTTTCTCAATTCTGGCGATGGTGTAACTGTTACATCCACCGTGATTGCTGCTGGCTTTGCCTTCGTAGATTGGAGTGTTTATTTCAATCTGGAGAGAAAACAATCAAATCCAGTGTTTTAAAGGGACAGTATCCCACCAAAATAAAGAAATTGCGCTCACACATATTTCTGTGTTATATTGCGAAATGTCACCAAATATACAACTAAGTTGGATAAATATTCTACATAACATTCAAAGCAGAACAAGTAATTTAAAGATAAAGTGCAGGAGTATAAGGATGGAAGTGGATTGCGGTTGATTAAATTTGATTTCTTGACAGTGTGTCCAGGAATCGAAAATGCCAACCTGATGACTCTGATGGGACTTGCAGTTTTTAATCCGTTATTTTGTCTCTCAAGCCTATATCTCCTTAATGTTGTCACTTTTTCACTATCCAGTTTATAGCAATATATATTTCACAATTACGCGAGTTTACATAACTTACAAAGGAAAAAGAAAAGGCGAAGTAGACGAAGATCAGGAAAAAAAAGAACTGCTTCGGAGAGGAACACGGCTAAAATTACTTTAAACTGTATTTTGTCTCTCAAGCTTATGTTTCTTTACTGTTATCACTTTTGGTGATTTTTTCTTCCTATACAATATAATAAAGCAAGCCTACAGCAAACTCCTGACCATACAAAAAAGCGATATATCACATCCATCCTTTCTGTCTTTTTGTTTGAACTCTGTGCTAGTTAGAAGTGTTTTATTAATTTCTTGGCACTGAGGGTATTTCTCAATAAGTGATTGTGAGAGATATCGAGCCTGAAATACGCAACAATGAGAATGAGAAACTTGTCTGAGGTCTTTTTGTTGGAGTTATGAGGGTAAGGCTTTTAAAATTCCTTTCATTCTTAAGAGTGCTTAATCTCAAACAGGGAAAGAATTCTCAAAAATTGTTCGTAAATTTTTGTAAACGCACAACACCACAGAAAAATACTGCGCAGATTTTAATGAATGGTCACAGTTTACGATTTTATCCACATATTCAGCAATATAAAAAAGGATAGTTTTAAAACTGGTTTTTTGATCATTGGCCGGTCAAACTTTTCCCACAAACTCAAACGGTGAAGGCATAATCTGCACCGCCAGAGAAAATACTTTTTAGTAGTTTTCATTTGAATTGCCTCAGTTTAGGGTATCATCCACAAACTCAGAAGTTGGAACCACTTTAACAGAATTAAGGTTTCCTTTTTTTCTTAAAGAGTGAAGGCTTTGTCATACCTCGTAATATCGCTGTAGCTTGTAGAGGTTAAAGTTCTTGCACGCCCGTCTTTTCATGAAACCATTCTTGATCAAGTCTTGCGCAATAGTAGAAACCATCTCGGTAATGTGTCTGCCCACAGCCTTAGAAAGGACAAAATGAGATGCATTAGATGGAGTATAAGATGAAATGACCTGTGACAAGAAGAGATAAGATCTAGACAAGACGAGACGAGATGAGATGAGATGAGATGAAATGAGATGAGGTGAGATAAGAGGAGAGGAGAGGAGAGGAGAGGAGAGGAGAGGAGAGGAGAGGAGAGGAGAGGAGAGGAGAGGAGAGGAGAGGAGAGGAGAGGAGAGGAGAGGAGAGGAGAGGAGAGGAGAGGAGATGAGATGAGATGAGACGAGGAGAGATGAGATGAGATAGGAGATAAGCTAAGCTAAGCTACGGTAAAGAATACGTATTTTGATCAGTGGTGTCACCCAATAATTAATGCTCGTGTGCTCACTGCCCAGTTTTCATGCAGGAAACGAAACACAAGGCAATTCCTGGGTATTATGCTTAAATATGAACCCATACATACCTTGGATGAATCATTGTAGACATTTTCAAAGTTCGGATGGTAAACAATGTAACCACTCGTGTCCATCAGAAAACATTGCAACTTTCCGTTCTTAATGCATTTTGGTCCCATCGTCTTAAGCACTGAAGCACCGAAACTTGAAATGGTCAGATCTCCGCCCATAACAGCATACACTTTATGACCATTGTTGATGGCTGCTGGCAGTGTCACAGTGTGACTGATTGACACAATAAATCCAGCGCCCAGCGGGTCGAAGTAGGGATGTGTTACTGCAGTCATTCCTTCATTGGCAACAGCGGTAAGGAACCTAACAGAAAAGGAAGATCGAGGGTATTAAATCACCGGAGAACTGCAAATGAAGCCAACTACTGTATCTTACAGTTTCATAGCTGTTGAATCTTTCAAAGCTTTCCCTGCCTTTTTTTTTCATGTCGTGTGAGGTGAATCACAAGTATGCACAAAATTGTGTATGAAGTAAGTTCGTATTTATGAACTGTGGAAGAAAGAATTAATGAGAACGACATACAGATGATCTCTTCCTCTTCTATTCTTTCTCCAGTTCACTGAGTCATTGTGTCTAATGAGGCAATAAACATACTGTGGGACCCCTCCGTGCGAACAACTCGTCTCTTTCATTTGTTCCATACATCGCTAATACGGCTAGATTGTCATGGCCCGTTCGTGGCCGGACTAACCACTTTTATTATTAGAAATGGGGGTTGCACTTCCTTTAACTACAACTAGAGAAGGCAGAATGGCCGAGTGGGTTGGGCGCCTGACTTGAAGTCCGGAGGCCCCGGGTTCAAGTCCCGCTCTGAGCACTAGCTGAAGTTGTTCTCGGAAGACGCGAATTAAACTCCTCGGCCACGCTTGTAAATAGCCAACTGGTCTGCCTCCCGCCAGTTGGGGTTCTTACCCTGTTATGTTTATTTGGATTATTTATTTCATTGTCCCTGGAAAAAACCCCTCAAGGAGAGTGGTCAATTAAGGAATTATAATCAGTTCTAATTATAACTAACGGAATTATTCCATTTTCGCTTTTTATTTCAATTTTGAAATCCAGTGAGTACTAAATCACAATAGCTAGCCCAACTTTGCGTCAGAAAACCACAAAGTGAAGGATTCGGGTAGTGTAGTCAAGCTATGCTATCTTGTGAATTCCCTATTGTCTCTAAGTGTGAAGAGAATCATGGTTTGTTTCCAGCTTACCACGGCCGAGTCACATGATCAAAATTTGTTGGTAAAGGTGCGCCAGGAAAAATACGAAGAATACCATCGTAAGTTCCAACAAAACGACGTACAAATTTTGTAGTGTATTCTTTAAATTTTGCGGATCCCGAATTCCACACGATTCTGTCCAAATTCGACGTTAATAGTGCTATTGATGGTATATTCTTGTGCAGTCCTTTGCCTTTGTACATCTGGAAATTATGACTTTCGTCGTATAGTTGTTTCAAATAGCGTCGAATAGCACTTGGTCTTTCTTCTTCTTCAAAGTAGCCAGCTGGGTCGACGAATGCCTTAGCGTTGAGTTTAAGCACTGACCGATCTAAAGAAATAACAAATAGGCAAGGTCACCTCTGTGTTCGCTGACAACTGACTCACAAATTAGTGTCAAAGATATCATATTGTAACATTCCGGTTACAGCTACGTTATAAACAACTCCCTTTTCCCTTGCTTATAAGCCAGCCCACAGAACCAAGTTATAGGCCCATAAGATTGGTAAGAAATCATGATTCAAGTTATTTACCCTCCTAGACATCAACAAGCAATTACGAATTCTCCTAAGAGGCAGTTTTTAACATAAAGTTACACTTAGCCGACTAAAATAAAGGTTAACTACCACAATATTTTGTGCTTGTCAACCCAAAAACTTTTACAAAGTTGTAAAAACCCAGGGTTCATAACCAGGACTTTACAGAAGCTGAATAAAAGACGGTGACTTTTTGTTATCGATCTCTCGACCTTTATGTCTTTTCGTTTGTTCGTTTTTTTAATTTTATGCTGCCTTTCATTTATATCAAAAATTTTAGTTATTGTATTTAATTCTTGCAATTAAAAAGAAAATTTGACGCTAGCTATATTTCGGTGGCATAGGTTCACTGTCATCGAAGTTTTTTTAGACGTCGTCTTCGTTGACAAAAAGCAGTAAAATGTTTAATTGCGTCATATTCTACATGTCAAGCATCAATATTTTTCAATTTCCTCGGTTTTGTGATAATTTCTAATTTTTGGTAACATCCAAGATGGCTGCCATCTTGGGTGACTTCTCAAGCCTCCGGTAGTGCCCCAACCCATAATATGTACCTCATCTTATAGAGCACGGCCACAGGCTTTCTACTAAAGGTGATATCTTTTCGAAATATTGTAACATGACGAAAACCCAAAGGGGGGGGGGGGTCCATCAACCCCCCTTGCACCACAGTGGGGTGTGACTTTGCTTGTACGTCCGAGGGTTAAGTAGTAAACGATAGCATTCTATAACTGTTGAGTGTGACTAAGTAACAGCTGGTGAGTAGTACTTCAGTCTTAGTGGTGCGGTTTGTTTTGTTTTATAAGGTGGATGAAAACGTTTGCCTTAGTCTATACGTTTCAACCTGCGCACGAAGTTTCAACATTCAAGTGAAAGCCACTCAACAATATAAATTACTTTGGTTCTTTTCGTTCCCTTTTATGGTTTTCATGGTGGCTGCTTTGGGACTGTAAGAATTAGCAACACTGTATCTGTTGTTACCTGAGTAAGACAGAGTGTCGGTGTGGTAACAGGTTTTCGCCTCAGATATCACGTCAATTCGATGATACGCGAGCGGATGCGATCCAGCAGCTGAAACTGCATAGTGGGACAAAATATAGGAAAATGGTTTAATGCCAGGAATATCAGATTATTCTTTTTATTGGGACGATTACGTGGGGGGGGGGGGGGGGGGAGTCGATATATCCGATAAGCTGAAAAGATGCCTCAAAGTTTTACCATTCAGCGAAATTGGCTCACGATTTGCTCAATCCTCAAAAAATTGATCCAAAGTCCAAAAGTTGCTAAACATTACCAAGCGTAATCGAGAAGACCGGCAAGACCTCCAAATAAAAAGACTAAAGGCAATTTGTACACCGTTAGTCGCAGTCTGAAGTATTATACTTGCAAATAATATTAATTTTGACACTAATCCTGTGAAATTTACTATTTTCCTTTAGCACTCTTGATAAACTCGCAGCTACCAATTTGACCAATTTCCTGATTCTTATCATTCTCTACTGATATTGGAAATCATGGTCAAACACTGTGCCCTCTATTTCACAAAAGAAACGATCTCTGCATCATAACTCACGTATAAGAGCAGAAGAAAATTTATCGTCAGCATCCATATCTTTGATGGCAATACAGGCGATGTATTCCTTAACTTCTCGTTCAGCATCAGTGTTTGGAACATTAAGAGGCTTGCAGGAATATCTGTAGTTTACTCGTTCAACTTTAACACCGTCTCCTTCCCCGCCTCCTCTGGACACAGAAAGCTTTCGATTTTGGATAACCTTGCTGAAAACAGAAATCGCATATGTGTTCTGTACTTAAATGGTTTAACCATTGCACAGTCTAAAAGTCGGTATCAGTTGAAGAGACGCGATCACACTTATTCAAAATAGAGCCACAAAAACTATCTTACCACTTGAGCTATGAACCATAATGATTGAAAACGGAAACTGGTCATTTCTATTTTGCAACCTCCGACACGAGGTGGATATAATCGCGCAATAGCCAAGGAGGCCCAAACGACGGAAGCTTAACCCGGTTTCTGTAGCATGAAGCAACTGAGAGTATTGCTACTCCCCCCTGGATGGTGGAGTTAAGTTTTTTGTCTAAAGAAACAACACGATGGCAGGGACTGGGCCTCGAGTCACCGACCATCAGATCTGAAGTCCAATGCGCTAACTATTACACCAGCGCGCCCCGGCCCACAAAGATATCAACTGCAAAGGTCATCATCATTTCTCACTTTGTCCGTTGTTCGAAAATATAATTATTTCATATATTCATTCTCGTTTGGAAAAAAGCTAACTGTTAAAAAATTTCTACATTGGATACGTTCGTAGCAGGTTTCTAAACTTTGACCTTTTTCAAAATCAACTTTCTTAGGTTTTTACAGATAAAGTAGAGTTACTTACGTTGATATGTCTTGTCCCCCTGCCAAAGCTGTCTTCTGAACGTTATTAAATAACTCTAGGAACTCCTCTCCCGGTTCAAGCTCCAGAATACTCACAGCATAAGAATCCTCAGTAACTGACTCGGGTGTGGGCAGTTTAGGATGACTCATTGTAATTCCGGTTTTAGAGTGAAACATAAAAGCGTAGGACTTGAGACTGCCACGTCTGAAATACTGTACATCAGACACCAGGTCAGTCATTAAAATATCTATTCCCACTACACCTTGGAATTTGCCGTGACCTTTAACAAAGACTGCGTTTGCCGCTGTTATCATGTAACCTGCAAAATACAATAAGTGAAGGTGATTTGCTGAATGTGACGACCCAAGATAACCTAAGATAAAATGTTCAGGCAAGCCCTTCTTAACTTCGTGAGTTTAGTTACAATTCCCCAATAGATAAAGTGACAAAAACGAAACTTAAAACTCATTTTGTCCTTCAAACAGCTCCAAAAAACTAAAATTCATAAACGTCTACAAGAGAATACAAGAGGAAATGTCGTTAAATTACAAATACTAGTAGCTAAGACGAATTTTTGCTAAACGCCAACGAACGTTTACGCCGAATCATGTTGACAGAAGAAACCCTTCGTAAAACTTTTCAACGAGTTCTGCGAAACTCGACTCTGGTGTTGACTTCCGCTCAGGTCGTCGAAACGTCTGTCAATGTCATCACAAACAGTTCTTCCCAGGACTACACTCACCCGGTCGATCATACTGTACCGTCTTCTTATTTTTTCTTTTGTAGCGAAATGTTGCCTTTTACAACTGAATTATGTCAAAATTTGCCGAAGTTCGTTTTGCATGTGGGGGAATGGACCGGTTACAATCTTAAAGCGGTTTTGCTTACTACGGTCTAGAAATATTACTTTTCCGGATCTCCCATTGCTAGTTCAACGTCCAGCCATCGTCTCTCTGTCAGCTCATAAAACTGCCTCGTCCCCAGGGCGTCGCTTTAGCGCGGGCAAACAGGGAGCGCGGGGCGTCGTGGGAAGGCTAGAGTGCACCTATCCCACAATGCCACGCGCACCATTTTGTAATAAGGAAGAAGGCCTGGGGTGAGGCAGCTCATAAAATATATATTTTGTTTTGTTCTGCTTCTCGCGTAGTCCAAGTAAATTCAATCGTGCAATCTAATTGGTTGAAGAAAAGAGAGCGGCTAATATTTCTACTTATTATTCAACAGTTTGTCACTATGCCCATACACTGTATATGGCCAAGAAGCTCTCAGTTAGGTAGTTTTTTAATATTTAGATTTAAAGGGATTATCTGTTCTTGCTCTGAAAGAGACCTTCATACCTAGTCCCCATGCATCCAAGTAAGGTGGAGAAAATACAACGTTGGCGCCCTGGGCCGGGGTGACTTCCATCAGATAGTCGAAGTAAGGTTTGAGCTTAGAGTGGGAATCAGTCTTTCCTTGGACTGACATTGATATTCCGTTCTGTGGAATAATTAAATTGCTCAATAATATTTGTTTGTTTTTTCTTTACAATAATATGAATTGTATTTTAGATATTCTAATGTTACCATAATATTTTAACTGACGTTGTTGTAATGTCTATCGCAATCTGTCTGCCTAACAGTCTGTCTATCTTTTGTTCACTCATGTCTGTCTGTCTATCTGTCTATCTGTCTATCTGTCTATCTGTCTGTCTGTCTGTCTGCCGGTTTGCCTGCCTTTTCAACTCACGCCAACCAACAATTTTTACTGTCCCCAGTCTGCCTTGCTGTCTATCTGTTTGTCTGTATCAATCTGTGTCTGTTTCTGTCTGTCTATCTGCCCCTCTGCCTGTCTGTCTGCATATCTTTTTGTTTGTTTGTTTGTCTGCATGCATATCTACCTGTCTTTTTTGTTGAACATTCTGTCTGTCTGTCGTTTCATTCGTTCTCTCTGTTTCCCCGCCTGTCTGTTTTTATGCCCTTGTATGTTTCTGTCTGTCTGTCGGTCTGTCGGTCTGTCTATCTGTCTGTCTGTCTGTCTGTCTGTCTGTCTGTCTGTCCGTCTGACTGATTGACTGCTGTATTTCTTATTTCTTTCCACTGATTTGTCCTTACCGTAGCTTTAGTCAGCTTATCAAGGAATACATTATTTCTTCCACCAGTCCCAAAACTCATTGTCAGTAGTTTCAAAGTGGCGTCCTTGTATTCGTTTCTGAACTTCTGGAACTCTTCATTTATTGCACCCACGACTATTTCTTCAATGGCCGTTGTCTTGGGACCTTCGTTCGTGAGCACCAGTATCATCGAGGGTCTGAATACTATCGGTTCCAATGAAGTGTTGAACGTGTTTTTGAGAATCTCCAAAGCCTTTTGAAAGGCCTTAACGAATCTAGTGCCACCTGATTATGCAAAATAGGTTAGATAGGGAAAAATCTTTTTGGATGCCTTGTTCTTTACCCAGCTGAAACTTGTTCCAACCGAGATCATATAGAAGTAGGAATAGTTTACACAAGAGCTGTCCCCACTGCTAATAATTCTGTAACCTGCAAAGGCTTTTCCTGTGTACCTGTGTACGGCAGAACCTTGGTACGTGATTTGTGTCTGACAAATCGTAATGTTTGATTAATTCCTTCATGATCAATCAGTACACAAACGATTCTATTTTTCTAGAAAGAATAAATCATTGTTATTGGAGTTAGAAACTTATAGATACTCTGGAAAAATTATGTAAGAGCATCGCTAAGCAAATGGTTGTTTCTGACTGACATAAACTTTATGTTGTTATGTTGTTTTTCTGACCTTTTGGTAGAGCGTTGTCTATGAATGACTTCAGATGTTTGACATTAAACGTTCCAGCGAAAGCCATTTGTGTGTTATAACATTCATCCGTGTTCTTGTCTCCAGACAAATATGTTGAAGCGTTAAATAGGATGACAGATACCTAAAAGTATTCAAAAGATGTTGTAAAAAGAAAATTCAAAGATGTTTTATTTTCAAAGAAGAACGATCAATTATGAACCAACTGAACGAATTGAAGGAGCGAAAAAAAAAAAAAAAGAAAATGCAGGAAAGACATACAAGACAAAGGATTGAACAAAACAAGAGACGGAGATGCGCCAGCAGCAGCAGCGGCAACAATAACAACAACAACAACAACAAAATCAGCCCCCCCCCCCCCCAAAAAAAAAAAGAAAAAGAAACACTTCAAAACAGCAAACAAGTGAGAGGAATTAGGGAACGTCAGGGCTGGCATATTTATCAGAGTGTCGAGCGCACAATATATATGTTAAGACTATTTGGCAAAGGAAAGAAGGAAGGGGGGAAAGTATGGAAGGATGGATGAATGAATGAGATTGAATAATAATGAAAGGAATGAATGAGGGATGAATTACTGAATGAATGTAATTAACTAGAAGCTTATTACGTGACAAGTTCCTGAATTAAATTGTTGAATTAATAAATTTTCTCACCTTGTCCAGCGGGTTTAGAGTATTCAATACAACCTTTGCGGAGTCCTTGGCAGCATCTAAGGCGTTATTGAAACCCATTGAAGTACTGCAGTCCAGGAGAATTATGATGTTCTTAGGTGATGGCGTTGCCGTGGTAACATACCATGGTCTCAGTCTGTTGTCATAACTATGACAATTGGAGACAACAGAACTGGGATATCCGGTAAGGATTCCTTCTCTTGATCCAAAGTACTGCCATCTTACCTTCATTGAGGGCTAACCAAAATAGAAATGTTTAAGGGCGTAACTTGTGCAAAAATATTCGAACACAGACTGTGCCAGTTATTTAAGGCGATCTCGAGATGTTTTGGCCATTGAACGACGTTGTACTGGAAGTGCGCATGAGCAAACACACGCTGGCCCAGTCTGTACATATCTAACGCAAAAACCAAGAGCCTTGACCTTTGAATCAGTTCAAAGGTTCACGAGCGCGAAATTCTAAGAAAACTATGCATGATAAGTTGTCCCGAAAAACCGAACTTCCCGCCGACAAACCTGTGGATGGTAGTCCTTCATTTTGAACACAGCTCAACGTAAAAAGGTTAAGTTTTTGGTTCAAGTGATCATGAAGCTTTTGACACTTGTCGGTGTTTTCCTTCGTAAAATTATGGCGGGAACTGGGCATGCGTCGTAAGTTTCACCATTCCAAAACTTTATCCGAAACTAAGAGCAAAGGGAGGAATGGGTTTGATGTGAGACGAAGATTGTCTTGAACAGACACAAGAACTCTTATTAAACTAAGTCCAAAATAACGAAAGTTATAAGGTGATCGAGAATCTAGAAACATCTGAAGCTTTCAAAGCAAGGAGTAAAACTAAAAATAAAAGGGCTTGACAAGAAACCCTCACGTATTTCATTTCTTAGAAAGTCTCAACATTAGAGAAATGATAAACGTCGTAGACTAGTATGTACAGAATGTGTCACCAACATGCAAACGAAACAATACCAAAAACTGGGTAACAAAACAAACTCATAATAAAGCAAGCCACTGTGTTCTTGCCATTCCGATTGCTAAGACAACAGCAACTCGCTCCTCACAGTCTAATAATACTGAGGTAGCTCTCCTGCTTACTGGAAACCGTTCTACGACCCTACTACTCTTAAACTTACATTTTCCATGTTGTTGTCAAACGCTGTTTTTACTTTTTTAAAATTAGGCTGTGGTGTCCGTATATGGTTTGGAGCTTTCATCTGACAAAGTACTTCAAACGTGATTTTGTCTTTGAAGCGCGGATCGTAAGTAAGCTTGTATTTCTTGGGTATTTTACAGCATTGATGGTATTCTGTTGAAAGTTAAAACTATTATTGATAATTCAAATTTAATATTAAGTGTAATCCTCCGTGCTCTTTATTAGACATTCATCTTGAGCAACAGCCACAATCGTCAATCGGTCGTGACTTGTATTACAAAGAAACTGGAATTGGCAATGGCATATCCACAGAGTGGAATATGTGGAAGATGGTTTTTGTGGAGGGAGAAAATCTTGAGAGCTCGGAGAGAAAAACCGCATTAGCAAGCATGAAAACCAACAAGAAACTAAGACCATAAATGTTATCAACCCCGGGAATTGAACCCAAGCCATTCTCGAACCCCAGAACTCTTCTCTTTTGCGCAGGACAGAGGGAGAAAAGTGGGAATGAACCGGAGCTGGCAGAGCTAGATGATGCAATGGGCATGTACCTTTCGTTACATAAACTAGTTACCAGGGTCTTCGCACCTGAGTTCTCTGCGCGCCGGCCCTGTTCCTACCCAAAAGAAGCTTGTTCCCAACTCAGTTTGGAAAGAAAATAAATCCAGCCGTCTAAATTAAAGCGCAAAGCAAAATCTTAGCTATCTAACGACGAGCTTAAAAATAGCTTTTTTTTGAATTGGGAGCTGACCACCCAGCTCACGACCGGCTCTCAAACTTGGCATGATAGCTCGATCATTTGACAACTGAGGCTGCATATAACTGGCATCGGATTGGTGGTCGTGTTAACGGTTTTCTGCTGTACCTCTACCTCCCTTCCCATTTAATTCCCTTCTTCTCCCAGCTGTACGTTCCTACCTTCAGTGGCTTTCTTTCCAGAGTTGAGTGTCTCGGATACTGCATTAGCGATGTCTTGTACTGCTGCTATCTTGTCATTCAGCCGTTTAGACAATGTTGAGGCAAGTTTTATTATGACTTTGCGATCTTGCACATATCCTCCCTCGCTCACCCTATAACCGCTGCCTCCTTTTTCATGTATATGCGTCTGTCAAAAACAATATCACAAACCTTAATAGATGAAGGTATTATGAGAGTGAAGTGTGCGTCTGATGGCCCATTAAAAAGGGTGCTTGGATCCGGTTTCTACAGCATGAAATAACAAAATGTGGCGGATGTGTAAGGTAGGTAAACGTTATTAACATCACTCCAATCATTTTTCAAACAACATATCTAGTGTGATGTTGAACGTTCTAACATTGTTGAACAAAAAAATGCTGAACAACAATACTGGAAGGTTTAGCCACGGCTTAAAGAAGACCGCTTGACGCGTGAATAGCGCATGCACACTTTAGCGACATTTTAAAAGCAAGCTATGTCTACGCAATGTCGCTTGCATTTTTCGCGTGTGTTAGTTTTCCGTTTTGGGAAAATATGAGTTTGCTTTGATTTTGTTAGCCGCAATCACATTTTTGAGGAGTGTTTTTCGTCAGTTTGTGAACAGTTCCGTTACCTTTTACCGCAACGACCCACTACCGAATAGTGAGGACCTGAAATGTAAAATTTTGGGTGAGGTGGGAGTGAATCAGTACCGTAATCTCGCCCCCTGAGCAGAAATTTTATTGTACAAGTGGAGGGGAGGGGGATCTCTTAGGCCCTCCCTTAGATTCATCACTGCTAGGAGCATTAAATAGTATCAGAAACACCTAGATTGGATTGCTAGACGTCCATCGCAGAACTACAGGCCCTCAATTGTATCTCCCAACACATTGTTACCACGTTTGATTTCACTTAATTTCGATTCGCTGGTACCCATCGAAATAACCCATCGAAACGGCAGCAGAGACCACTAATCGCTCGATCGACCTTGCGATGGAATGTTCGATGCGCTCACACGCAGTGACCACGTTTCTTGTTCCCTTAAAAATAGTAAGGTATAAATATAAATGATGGTTTCTCAGTTGAAGTTAAAAAGTTGTCAATGGCACCGTTAATCATCCAAACAGACTGAAACATTTTCCTGTGCCGTTTGTTTCAGAAGTGACTCCGCTTATCGGACCAGCACATAGTATAGTGCAATTACTAACAAAACAATCCATGTCTGCTTTTGTGCATGATTGGTTAGCTAGATCATCGAATAATCTCCACAAAGTGGCGGGTTTGCCTTCATTTGCGCGTCCAATGAGTAAAGAACTTTAAGTTTAACTAGAACTGAGCTCTCCTATAAGAGATAAGGTATCAGACAGCCGGAAAATGAGTTAGAAAGTTTGCACTGCTCTCTCTCCTCCAATCCTTACCATTAAATCGTACAAACCTAGTTCAAGCCAAACTGTTCCGCTATAAAAGGCTCTTACCTCAAAATGTGAAGTCCCAATTGCAGTATTACCGAGTTCGTTAGTCAAATAGGTACCAAATTTCCCAACAAGGTCCGAGGATTTGTCTTTGCGAACACCGTGATGATTATTGTTAGGATTGCCTTGTAAAGATGGTGTTACTAAAAGGCACAAGATAACCACCCTTAACCTTGCCGCCATTTTGAAAATTTAGAGTTATAGAGTTTTAAGACATACTTTTGCTTTTTCCTTTTTTGCGAACGAGAGACACAATTTCGTCACAGATAGGCGAGCATTCTAATTAGATAACAAGCTGACTCAGCTTTGCGCGTGGTTAATATCATTCTTGATCGAATCAGTTATCCCAAAATTCGTAGCCCTGATTGATTCTAAGCACGCCTTACATGAAACCGTACGTGATTACAGCGCGTGCTACTAGCAAGCAGGCTTATAATCAGCTCTAACTCGACTCATCGCGCCTCCACTGAAAGGTGTGTATTGGCGCGCTTTCCATTCGACCACAAATTCCAGAGTTTTCGAAACGAGAAAAAATGTTATGGAAATTTCCCGGGAGAGTTTTTTGAAAATTTCAGAAACTGTCGAATTTTTTAATGGGAAGCGCTCTTAGACTCAGGTGAAAAATCTTACCTTAACATCGTTCAATGGACTGTTCATTTTTCGGCATGCGCCTGCAACGGGTATTCTAACGAATGAACGAAATATTACTGTAACATTCCGAGGTTCCAGAAGACAGGATCCAATTTACAATTATAGTTAACGACTTGAATGACCGAAAGTTTTTGTGAATTTATTTTTTGGTCCCTCATATTACTGCTGTGTGTAAATCTGCATTTTTCCACCCGCACAACATATCCAAGATTAGGAAGTTTCTTACGACTGAAACTACTAAAGCTCTGTTACATGCTTTTGTAACTTCAAAGATTGATTATTGCAACTCATTGCTATGTGCTGCTCCAAAATGTTTCTGACTACATAGGCTCCAGCTAGTGTTAAATTGTGCCGCAAGAATAGTATACCAGTCCAAAAAGTACGATCACATAACGCCTCTTCTCATGGAACTGTATTGGCTTCCTATCGAACAGCGGATAAACTTTAACTTTAAGATATAATACTTCTGATTACATTTAAAGCGCTACACAACCAAGCTCCCACTTATCTAACTGACTTGCTTACTTATTAATATCAACCTCCAAGATTACTTCGTTCATCCGCAAAAAACTTGCTTTGGAATCCTACCTATAATCTTAAATCTTATGGTGGGCGTTCTTTTGCTGTTGCTGCGGCATCGCTGTGGAATGCCCTACCCCAATCTGTTACAGATTCAGCATCAGTTGACATTTTTAAACGCAGACTCAAAAAACACCTTTTTAGCGGAGCCAGCGTGCTAGCGCGTCAGCGGAGCTCCATTGCTAAGGAAATTTGGTAACCTATCAAGCCAAAAAATTTTAGTAGTGACGTAATAGTCACGTGACCGTCCGTCCGTACGTCCGTACATCGTCCGTACATCCGTACGTCCGTCCGTCCGCACCAGAGGGCTACCAATACACTTCATACACTGGATAATATATAGATTTAGCCAAGCCTCAAAGCGGAGCCCTCCCTTTTTGCTTGTTGTTTGTTTTTGCTTTTTTTTTTGCTGGCAGTTATTAATTTGTGAAAATACTCTCATTCAAGTTGTTAAATTAAAAAAGAACAAAAAAAAACATACCTATCCTCGCTGAGGGATGTCGGCGTCTAAAGCAGGATATTAGTCCACTAGGCCATGAGCGTTTACTGTCATCCTTTAAGTTAAATTTAATACTTATTTCTATCTTCGTGACAAGCTGCCTATCAGCATGAAAATGCTGGTTTTTTTCCTGTGTTCGGAACGCCGTAAAAACCATGGTTGTGGATAGAAAAAACCAAAAAGCACTAGCTCTGCTATATTTGGTGTTGAAACCGCTGCGAAAGGCTGCGAACTCAAGCGATGTGCCGACCGAGTTCGAACAGAACCGACGAGGCAAATTTGACTTTGAAAAAAAATAGTGAACGTTTTTTCCCCTTCCACCAAAAAGACAACTGAGTATTCTTTTGAACTTTATTTTTCCATTAACAAATTTGTTTTTGACCTTTGTTGTCTTTGCTTGTTTTGCTACAACGCGGGTCAACATGCGATTTCGCGCCAAGAACACAAGGGATTCAGCACAGGGTTATATCCAGTGTATGAAGTGTATTGGTATCCCTGTGGTGCGGACGGACGGACGTACGGATGTACGGACGGTCACGTGACTATTACGTCACTACCAAAATTTCTTGGCTTGATAGGTTACCAAATTTCCTTAGCAATGGAGCTCCGCTGACGCGCTAGCGCGCTGGCTCCGCTATAACCCTGTGCTGAATCCCGTGTGTTCTTGGCGCGAAATCGCAAATTGACCCGCGTTGTAGCAAAACAAGCAAGGACAACAAAAGTCAAAAACAAATTTGTTAATGGAAAAAAAGTTCAAAAGAACACTCAGTTGTCTTTTTGGTGGAATGGGAAAAGTTCAATTTAGGCGAAAGAAATTAGGCGATAAAGTTCAGGCAAAAAGTTCAAATTTGCCTCGTCGGTTCACAGGCGGCCCAAGCTCAAAATGAGAATACGATCGCGTATCGAGTTGCGAAATATGACCTTGGCTATAAGACTTTGTATGGGAAATTCACTTTGGTTCTCAAAATGCTAAAAATAAACTTCACTTACCTCAACATGAGGTTGACTTTGTGTCTTGTTTGTAATTTGGGCGTAATTCGTAGCCTTTTTAGGCCGTTTTAGGCGAGTTTTTGGTTCGGTGTTGTTTGGGCCAGACGACAGACAGAGACAGACAATCTGTTATTGGCGCGTGACCGGTGGTTTGAATTGACCAATGAGAGTGCAGAATGCGTGCAGCCTGCAACGGCCGTGTCCACGCCAAAAGCCCAGCGCACGGGAAGATCGCCGATAGCTGAATGTTTTTCGAATTTTGTCAGACCAGAATTGCCGTTCGATCACCGTGAAGGCTGAATGGGATGCACAAATTACGTGGCTTTATGAATATGGTGTTTTTATGGCGATTCTCTGCGTTGTGTTGTGATACGAGAGCGATTTGTTGGACTCGGTCGTCTCCAGTCACCTGCCTTCCTTCGTTTTAAGGAGTCTCGCAACAGTTTTTTTGGCCTTGGAGTGTATCTTTTGAAGTCAAAATTTCGCATAGAAGGACAACTTCGATTTCCCTGATACTACACCACCTTTTCAACATATGATCAAAGTTTATTTTCTCGCTGGTTTCCTAGCAACAACTGTCACCATAGCAACGGTAATGGACAACCTCTTATTTTAAATAATGCCGAATATCTCGAAAACTAGTCAGATACTTTATGACGAAACTTGAACTATTTGAACTACTCAACCTGCACAACTTGTATGCGAAATAAGGGAAAAATCTGTAAGAGCGTTTTCATGTAAATCATGATTCATTTTTTACGGGCTGATTTTGGTCATTCCTGCAATTTTCTCTAATATTTCAAGAAAGATAAAACTTAAGAGCAAATGTTACCAACGGTCAAACATTTGGTGGCAACAGGTCAAAAATCAATTCCGCTCATATTCTTATGTTAGGTAGACCTTAAGGCCCAGTAATACGGGCAACATTCTCGTGCAACTTGTCGCGCAACAATGTTGCGTTGCAAGTTGAGATTGTTTGTTGCGCGTATTACCACCTTCTCGCGCAACACATTTTTGTGTTGCAGAAAGTAAAAGCGACATCTACTTTCTGCAACATGAAAATTTGTTGCGCGAGAAGGTGGTAAAACGCGCAATAAACAATCTCAACTTGCAACAGCAACATTGTTGCACGACAAGTTGCACGAAAATGTTGCCCGTATTACTGGGCCTTTAATGTGAAACAAATCACTGCATAGTTCGTTTGGCTGAATATCGATTTGTTTTCAAGAAAATCGATATTAACGGAATTCTCTCAAAATGCCGCTTTTGAAGCTCAAACTTTAAGGCAAATCTCGAAGCTTCGCGTGACAAAATGAAGCACTCCAGAGCAATAAAAATTAACCAAACTTGTAGAACGATGTTTAAATATACGTCAAAAGCAATTTCAGCAATTTCTGCTCATTTATTTACGAGCTCTAATTAAATTTATCCGACATTCTTTTGACTAGATAAAAAGTATATCAAGTTTAACCCCTAAAAAAAGTATGTGGTACCTAATATTATTCGTCAAGAATCTGGATTTCAAGAGGAGAAGGGATGTTCTTTTGCCTCCTAAAAGGATTCTTTGGGGAAATTTATTGACGCGATGTTATAGAATTTTAAAGTTGGACAAAATGCGTCGATTCAAGCGATCAGAAAAGTCAGCCTAATTAACTCAGTGTACACATACACAAACAACTTCACGTTTACCGCAGGTTTTGATCAGCAAACAACCGATTTTAACACAAAATCCTCTAACCTTCATGTTGCTGTATCACAGATGAGAGCTGTGGTCCTTGTTTATGATAAAATTCAAGCAAACTGCAAGGAAACTCGACAGGATATCACAACTTGCCATGCCGTTTCACCAAACATCCGCCGTTTTTGATGTGAGGATTCTCTTTTCCTATTTTCGTTTGAAAGCAGGCTCAAGGTGTTGTACATAAGATGTGTTTCCTTTGAAACTAGCTCTGAACTGAACAGCGAAACAAAAAGTCGTTAATACAAAAACATCTGTTGCGTGCTTTGGGTGATGCCGCTAATTAATTTAGAACGAGTTTTAGTGAAATCGACTACTGCATGCATGTACCGCGGTAACGAAATTTTGGGTGCATCGAGTGACTTTGGGGAATAAGGTTTAATTTTTTTCAAATAAGCTAATTCTGTCTTCCTACGTTTACTGCTTTAATGACTAAGCGAAGATTCTCAATAGATTGGGTTCGATGAGTACTTTGAAATCTGTGTAACTGAAAAAAGCGCACCTTGGTTGCGTGACATACCCTAGACTGAGTTTTTACCTGATGGGCAGGGCAAAGGGGGTTTTAAAAATATGTTCTCTGTTGGTTTTCCAAGAAGTCGCACAGTTAATGAACGCTATATTATATACTATGGCTAGATTAAAATACAAAGTCAGGCATAAAAATTTCCTGTTCGGTCTTAAAATTCTTTTCTCGTTTTGTTGGGGTGAGGGTGGGGTGGGGCTTGAGCTATAGGTTTCGGGGAAAGAAGTTTTAGAGAACACTGAATCGACTGATTGTATCGATTCCTGGCATTCAAAGACTTTCAAATAAGGCAGTGGTGATACGTTAAACCTCCTTTTCATTTTTACCTGGTTCTTGTTCGTATTTACGTGCTAGTGTACATTAAACGCACAAACACTTATTTACGGAGAATAGACATTAATAAAAAAATCAAAACTCGTACTGGTTCTCAGGGAATAAATTTAATTATCTGCAAGATTGTTAAGAGCTTTGTCCTGTGGCAGAAAATACAACCCACTACGGGCTTTACTTGGATGACTTTTTATGAGTCTTGGGTTTTCCACTTTCGATGCTCAACAGGCACCGACGAAAAACGACTCTACTCGACTGACACTGTAGTACGTGCAGTCTTTTTTTAAAGCTTCCAACAGTGAAGAAAACTACAAAACGGTTAACTGGGGGGTTCAACGTTCTATTCAACACCGATCAACGCTGCTGAATTTTAAAAACAAGTTTGGCCTTCCAGCTTAATGATGTTGCACAATTTAGCCGACTGTTTTTTTTGTTCTCAGGTATGCCACCCTGTGCAATGATGTTCTGTAATATTGATTCAACTTTTGCTATGTTCTCAGGTGTGATCAAAAGTATTGAATTCGTTTGCCCACCTTGTTCAACAAAGTTGTTTTCAAGATTGTTGAATAATGTTGAAGGAGTTTGGCCGAGTCATAAAGTTTGCAAACGCCAAAAACGCAAAGAGCGTGAGCCAACAAAATGAGGGCGCAGCTGGGGTTGAAGGCTAAGAGAAGGGGGAAGTTTGAACCCTTAATCCCCCAACATAAAAAGGTTTCCCCTTAAGTAGGTTTCCACCTCCCCCGCCCCCCCCCCCCCCCCCACCCATCGCCTGCATCCTCGCGAAAGTGGGTCGGTCGGTCGGTTGATCGGTTAAGCAAAAGGGAAAGATAATTCCAAGATGATAATTCCAAGCGAGCCGCAGCGACCCGCTATCACTCTTAAAGGTGTTCGAAGACGATCGACCTTGATATGAGGGTGACTTAGATGTCCAAGTCACCTCAAGATGCCTTTAAAGAATATTAAAACGCACGAGGAAAGGACGCAGGCGCGGACTAAGTATTTCTACTCGGGGCCTTTTGGGTCTGTGAAATCAAGTTTTCGGAAAATCGAGAACCTGCAAATTCCTTTCCGATCCGCTTTTATAATTACTGAACAAAGCTTTATCACATGCAGGTGGCTGGCTTGAATGTTTTGTGATGTGGTAAAGCAAAAGGTTTCACTTCTGCATAATTGATACATTAAAGGTGGGTTAGGTGAGTTCTGAAACAACAGATGGAAAAGCTCCGCTTTATTTGAAAATCCTTTAATGCCAAGAATCGTTTACTTATACTATTACTTTTACCCGGGCACTTACAATCAGTCGATTTAGTATTCTCTTGAACGTCTTTTCAAACACCTTTAGCCCAAACCCCGCCCCACCCTAAACAAAAAGAAAGAAAACATTCTCAGACTGAAAACGAGGAGATTTTCATGTCCAACTTTGTATTTTAATCAGCCATAGTTCATCACCTGTGCTACCTCTTGGAAAACCAACAGAGAATATATTTTTAAATCCCTTCGCCCTGCCCACCAGGAAAAAGCTCTAGGGTTAATGTCATGCAACCAACGGACGTTTTTTTCAGTTTCACGCATTTTTAAGTGCTCATCTGAAACCAATCTACTGAGCATCTTCTCGCTCAGTCCTTAAATTAATAAACGTAGGATGACAAGAATAGCTTATTTGAAAAAACAATTTAACCTTATTCCCCAAAGTCACTCGATGCACCCAAAATTTCGTTACCGCGGTACATCCGTGCAGTTGTCGATTTCACTAAAATTAATTAGCGGCATCACCCAAAGCACGTAACAGATGTTTTGGTATTAACGACTTCTTGTTTCGCTGTTCAGTTCAGAGCTAGTTTCAAAGGAAAGGCATCTTTTGTACAACACCTTAAGCCTGTTTTCTAACGAAAATAGGAAAAGAGAATCCTCACATCAAAAACGGCGGATGTTTGGTGAAACGGCATGGCAAGTTGTGATATCCTGTCAAGTTTCCTTCCAGTTTGCTTGAATTTTATCATGAACAATGACCACAGCTCTCATCTGTGATACAGCAACATGAAGGTTAGAGGATTTTGTGTTAAAATCGGTTGTTTGCTGATCAAAACCTGCGGTAAACGTGAAGTTGTTTGTGTATGTGTACACTAAGTTAATTAGGCTGACTTTTCTGATCGCTTGAATCGACGCATTTTGTCCAACTTTAAAATTCTATAACATCGCGTCAATAAATTTCCCCAAAGAATCCTTTTAGGAGGTAAAAGAACATCCCTTCTCCTCTTGAAATCCAGATTCTTGACGAATAATATTCGGTACCACATACTTTTTTTAGGGGTTAAACTTGATATACTTTTTATCTAGTCAAAAGTATGTCGGATAAATTTAATTAGAGCTCGTAAATAAATGAGCAGAAATTGCTGAAATTGCTTTTGACATATATTTAAACATCGTTCTACAAGTCTGATTAATTTTTATTGCTCTGGAGTGCTTCATTTTGTCACGCGAAGCTTCGAGATTTGCCTTCAATTTTGAGCTTCCAAAGCGGTCTTTTGAGCGAATTCCGTTAATATCGATTTTCTTGAAAACAAATCGATATTCAGCCAAACGAACTATGCAGTGATTTGTTTCACATTAAGGTCTACCTAACATAAGAATATGAGCGGAATTGATTTTTGAGCTGTTGCCACAATATTTTGAAAATGTTTTATTTTTGGCAACATTTGCTCTTAACACTTTCTCTTTTCACTTGAAGGATCTTTTATGATATCAAAACATTCTTAATGTACATTGAACTTTCTAGGTGGCTGCGATTTTAAGATATTTATATTTAAAAACTGCTAAAATGCAGCACAAATCAGCCAAAAAGTTCGTAATTTGCATAAATAGAAATATTTCTAAATTGCCCTTACAGATTTTTCTCTTAAATTGATTGCCGTTAGAATAATAATTCTTTTTGATGTTCCAGTGAGTTTTAGGCTGAATAAACATTTCTGGTATTAGATAAGAGGGCTGAATATCGGTCAAGTTTCAGTCGTTATTAACTTTCAACGAGCAACAGTTTTATTTTGTCTTCCCTGGTCTATTTCACCGTTATTTCACGTGCAATTAATATTTATACACGCTGTGCTTGTGTCCTCTCGTGCACTTATAATTCCTTCTCATAATTAAAAAAATATAAATTCGTCTTCTGCTTCTTCTTCTTCTTCTTCTTCTTCTTCTTCTTCGGCCCCAGTGTAATTAAATCCGTAATTAAAAATGCTAAAACGTCAGTCAGTATTTAAAGAGTAATGGAAAAGAGTCTCCAGGAAGAAGTCCAGAAGACGAAAATTTTTTATTATTACGAGAAGGAATTATAAATGCACGAGAGGACACAAGCGCAGCGTGTATAAATATTCATTGCACGTAAATAACCGTGAAATAGACCAGGAAAAGCAAAACAAAACTGTTGCTCGTTGAAAGTTAATAACGACTGAAACTTGACCGAGCTTCAGCCTTCTTATCTAATAACAGAAATGTTTATTCAGCCTAAAACTCACTGGAACATCAAAAAGAATTATTATTCTAACGCAATCAGTTTAAGAGAGAAAACTGTAAGGGCAATTTAGAAATATTTCTATTTATGCAAATTACGAACTTTTTGGCTGATTTGTGCTGCATTTTAGCAGTTTTTAAATATAAATATCTTAAAACCGCAGCCACCTAGAAAGCTCAATGTACATTAAGAATGTTTTGATATCATAAAAGATCCTTCAACTGAAAAGGGAAAGTGTTAAGTTTTATCTTCCTTGAAATATTGGAGAAAATTGCAGGAATGACCAAAATCAGCCCGTAAAACATGAATCATGATTTACATGAAAACGCTCTTACAGATTTTTCCCTAATTTCGCATACAAGTTGTATAGGTTGAGTAGTTCAAACAGTTCAAGTTTCGTCATAAAGTGTCTGACTAGTTTTCGAGATATTCGACATTATTTAAAATGAGAGGTTGTCCATTACCGTTGCTATGGTGACAGCTGTTGCTAGGAAACCAGAGAGAAAATAAACTTTGATCATATGTTGAAAAGGTGGTGTAGTATCAAGGAAATCGAAGTTTACCTTCTATGCGA
Organism: Siderastrea siderea; assembly: GCA_964030785.1. Taxonomy (NCBI): domain Eukaryota; kingdom Metazoa; phylum Cnidaria; class Anthozoa; order Scleractinia; family Rhizangiidae; genus Siderastrea; species Siderastrea siderea. Next base: position 3,568,156 of record OZ034977.1, read on the forward strand.
AATTTTGACTTCAAAAGATACACTCCAAGGCCAAAAAAACTGTTGCGAGCCTCCTTAAGTGGAGAAACAACACCGCGAACAACCGAACCAAAAACTCGCCTAAAACGGCCACGAATTGCGCCCAAATTACAAACAAGACACAACGACAACCCCATGTTAAGGTAAGTGAATTTTATTTCCACATTATGACTTTATTTTAGCATTTTCAGAATCAAAATGAATTTCCCATACAAAGTCTTATAGCGAAGGTCATATTTCGAAACTCGATCGTATTCTCATTTTGAGCTTGGGCTGCCTGTGGTCGGTTCTGTTGAAACTCGGTCGGCACACCGCTTGAGTTCGAAGCTTTTCGCAGCGGTTTCGACGCCAAATATAGCAGAGCTAGTGTTTTTTGTTTTTTTTCTGTCCACAACCATGGTTTTTACGATGTTTCGAACACATGTTGCCAGGAAAAACACTAGCATTTTCATGCTGATAGGCAGCTTGTAACGAAAAAAGAAATAAGTACTAAAATTCTAAAATAACGTTACGTCCATGGCCTAGTGGACTAATCACCGGCATAACACGCCGACGAGCCGGGTTCGACACTCAGCGGGTGCAGGAAATTTTTTTCTTTTTTCCTTTGTTTTTTTTTTTTTAATTTAACGACTTGAATGAGAGTATTTTCACAAATTAATAACTGCCAGCAAATACAAAAAACAAAAACAAAAAAGACAAAACAAAAAGGGGGGCTCCGCTTTTAGGCTTGGCTAAATCTATATATTATTAATGCTTACCACGGAAGCTGATTTTGTCGTTTTTCTTTTTTAAAATAAGGATAGTTTCTTTCTTTTTACGCTGATGTAGACAGTTTTTGATAGTTTTTACTATTTAGCAAATTTTTAAACATCTGTAAAGCGCTGTTGAGCCGCCGGGAAACAGCGCTAGATAAGTGTTTTATTATTATTATTTATTATTATTATTATTATTATTATTATTATTATTATTGTTATTATTATTATTATTATTATTATTAACTGAATCTCAACATTGGTTCACATTGTGCTGCTACGGAATCTTATTTCTAGAAAGGCATTTGACCTGAAACAGCCACACATAAGTTGGTAGATAAGTGCCTCAAATGAAAACAACCGTACTAAGTCGAAATGCCAACTATTGAATGACCTAAATTAACCCTTATAAAAAACCGAGGAGCAGGCCTTGCCTTATTGTATTTGATTCCATTTGATACACTTTTTTCGCGCTTTTAACATACGATTGAACGCTGAAAGAGAGCCGGTATCAAGTATAATTTTGATCCTGTTTATTTCTTGTCAAGGTAAAATTACACTCTGACTTATAGCTAAAGGTGTACAACACTCAACCTGTGATATCTAAAGTAATAGTACTCAGATACTTCCATATAACAAAAAGATTTTGTGATAGGTCAATACGCAACACATGTCTTATATAGGTAAGTAAAGTCGCACACGAGCCAGGGATCGGAGGCCCACACGACCGGAGTTTATCCCGGTTTCTGTAGCATGAAGGAACTGTGAGTATTGCTACTCCCCCCTGGATGGGATGCTAGTCCATGGCAGGATTACCCCCAGCAGTATGTCGCCGGTACCCATTTTATACACCTGGGTGGAGAGAGACATGTGGGGTAAAGTTTCTGTCTAAGGAAACAACACGATGGCAGGGACTGGGCCTCAAACCACGCGCTAACCACTACACCACCGCGCCCCCACGTCCTATTTAGAGTTTAATGTATATACAGTTCCAATCTGATAAATAAGTGGAAATCTTTATCTGGAATTAATGTAGAAGAAAGCAAGCACCTACTGAAAGCAAGTGGTAAATGTCAAAAGCTATAAATTAAGATAATAATAAACTACATAAATAATCTCGGGTATTGCCCTGTAAAATACTCATTAAGAACAATGCATGTAAACCTGCGTGAGGAGAAATACAGTCGAACCTCTACAACGGCCACCCAGGGAACAAAGTTTACTGGCCGCTGTAGTGAGATGGCCATTATGGGGAGGTAGGAATGTAATGTGGCTCCACTCGAGTTTTTTTTAATAAGAACGTTTAGTTCGTTCAACAGTCGTGATAAGAGAATATTATTCAAATTGCTTGTGTCAAACCGTACAAAAATCAGTGTAAATCAATGACATTACAGCTCGAAAGAAGTTTGAAAGGTCTTAAGAGAAAATGTCAACAAAATGAAGCAAATAAGTGAAGTAACGCGAGTGTTTGTGCCATCGCTTCTTCCCTAAGTGTAAACAGGCTGTGTCGACTATGTGGATTGTCCATTTTGGGCGCCTTCCTCTTTCTTTGTGGATAAAAGCAGAAGTATAATACAAACAACTCGTTTAGTGTTAACAAAATTTGCACTGTATTCAAACTGTTCACAAGAAGACGAATAAAAAAATTGTGAAAAAGTAGCGCCTTTCACGGGTAATAATTATTCCGCAGTTGTTTGTTTTGCAGCCGTCATGGAGAGGTTATTTTGGGAGTTGGGGACCCGTTTTGCTGGCCGTGGCCGTCGTAGGGAGGTTAAAATAAAAGCAAATGTATGGATCTTCAGCCAGGATGAAAGAAGCGGCCGTTGCAGAGAGGTGGCCGTTAGTAAAGGTTTGACTGTACATCATTTACAATGTTTCGATACATTTTCCTATTTTACCTTTAAAAAGATTAACACCAAGTGTCTTGCTATTATCAAGTATCAATTTATCTCACCTAGTTTCACTTAGACTGCGAGTAATCTCTAATTTTGGCGATGGCGATTGTGGGGCGGGCAAAATACACACGCGCGCGTGCTAAATTTCGAGGAGACGCGACGCGAAGCTCCCTTTGCGTCGCGTCTCCTCGAAATTTCGCGCGCGCGTGTGTATTTTGCCCGCCCCACAATCACAATCGCCAAAATTAGAGACTACTCGCAGTCTAACTTTCACTGTACTCTTCGAATTTCTACTCTTGGTTACAAGTACCATTCATCCATATATATTTCAAACATTCAAGTCCGTGGCGTTCATTATCTTTGATTAGACTTTGAATGCTAAACTTCACTTTAGACGTGTGAGTCGAGTAAATACATGATTCACTGGTGATTTTCACTGCCGAAGTCCCAAAGCGGAACAAAAGTTTTTCCATAGAGTGTATCGAATTGAGACCCAAAATGTACACATTTTATTTCTCCTAAGTAGGTCGAGAAATCAAGAAAGTTCATTTTAGAAATTTGACAAAGCGTTGGAAATTCAAAAATTGCCTCAATCGCCAACTCAGTTTGGATTCGAAAAAATAGAATTTGCTCCCCAAAATTACCGTCCAGTAAAGTGTTTCTTTTCGACGTTTCGGTCCCGCGTTTTCAGGACTGGCTTTGCTAATTCCTTAGAAAACCGAAAACGGCCTTATCGAGTTTGTTTCGAAAATTAATGCAGTGAATATTAATTTGTATGTTTACAGTAGGTGCACTAGAGAAGGGCAGTTCGGTTTCTGATCATGTCATTCCACTCCGGAAATTCTAATGTGATAAGAAGTCAATGTAAGTGCTTGCTTCGTTTCCCGTTTCCACGTCAATCCCTACCACTTTTATTTCTGTGTTGAAGTACAGCTGTAGCTTTATCTCACGTTCTGTACCCTTCGACGTGTCTGGGCTTCTAAGCAGGATGTAGCCGGGAAGCTGCCTGACTCCGGCATCTGTGGTGTAACGCACGTCTGGATTGGTTGAAGTAAAAAAATTAAAGCGGACTCTTGTTTGTCTGGGACTTATAGGATGGTAAGTAGAAGAAGTTTTGCACTGTCCTATTTTTACTATTTCGTCTTCTCGTGCCAAAACAGAAAATACATCTTTGCACTTTGGTTTGTCGTCGATCATTACCAGCTTTTCCATCTTGTGGAACCCAGGTTCATAGTCTTGGTAGCATCCTGTACCATACGTCTCGGCAAGGCATCGCTCTACCACAATATATGGTCTCCTTCCAAACATCACTGCACCTTTCACCACTGCAGTTTGGGCATCTTGGGGTATAAGAATGCTGTACCTTCTTTTAAACTCTTCTTTTATTCTGGCCTGGAGAAGGGGAGACTCTGAGAAACCTCCAACCAGGAACAAAAGCTTGACACCTCCTAATTGACTTTTCTGGAGGAGCCCCTTCAGGTGGTTGATGATGGAGGTAATGGCTGGCTCAAATAAACTTTTGACTATCTCTGAACCCAAACAGAGGTAGTCCTTTGAGATTTTGAGTTCATCCACATTGTATCGTCGCCTGATGATTCTGTTGTCATCGTCTCCGTTCTCATGCCTCAAGAGATTAATGAAGTTAGCTGGAAGTCGGATCCTCGTCAACTCTCCTTCCATCACACGGTCTGCACGCTTTTTGACTTCAAAATCGTTCATCAGCTCCAGCCAGTCGGAGGGGTGGGTACGACGGAATTCATCCATGAATTCCTCTCCAAAGACCTCGTCAAGTAGATCCTGAAATTGTTTGTCGACTTTAGTGCCTCCAAAGTCGCCACCAGTGGCATGGTAAATTTCTTTGATGTTATCATCTTCGTCAATTTCATGAGCTGTGACATCCATCGTTCCACCTGAAACAGTGTGAAACATGAAATTTAAACTGCTAACGCGGCTTTTGAGATAGCATACTTTCGACAGCATTCTATGTAGTAGTACATAATTGATAACCCAAAGCTTATACGAAGAAGGAGACACAATATGGCACTAGTTCCTTAAAAATTGTTGTGATCACATGCACAGTTTTTTTCAGATTTTCATTAAATAGTTATACGTTTTCCTACTGCCGGATTGTACTGTAACTGTGGCTGAAGATAGACGAATTGACTATCACTTTGGGTTCCTACCGATTACAATGAAATTCTGGTTCTTACCTCCGTTATCAATCACCAGGTACTGGGTTTTTGCAGGAACTAAGGAATTCTTGACAGTTTCTTCGCCTTTTTCCTCCACAAACTCTCTTAGTTTGCGCTGTCGACAGTACACTGCTGCTGCCTCTGGTTCTAAGGCGATTATCAGTTGGCTAGAATCACTAGGTTTTGCAAGACCAGCCTGAAAAGCATCGTTAATGATTAAGATATCATATCTACAGGCCACTGGTACATTTTGTTATCATTGCCAAGTAATTTTGGGATTTGGGAGAAAATATCAAGGGCTTGCAACCACTTTTGAAAAATAAAATAATAATTTAAAATAAAACTAGTTTTTTGATATCAATGTTAAATACGGCAAAAAAGCACTGCTGATTCAACGGCACGGAAACTATTTATTTATCTTACATAACCAATATAACGTAAGATAAAGCAGCTTACATTATAACGTTGTTAAAACGCAAGAAAACAAAAACCGTCCGATTTGAAATTTGAAAATATACAACAAAAGTATGCTACGTGATACTTTAATAACATTTGACAAATATGTATGGCCCTGAAGAAGAAAGGCCGTCCCTTTTAAAATATTGGTTACTTAAAATATATATAGTTTCCCTGCTGTTGGATCAGCATTACTTTTTTATCGTATTTAGTTGTTATTTTTTGCTGATTGGATCCTTTACTACGGGATCCGGTACTTTTATCTTGTTACGGTGGTCCATATGCAAAGTTACTCGTTATCAATGTTTACCCTATTCAGAGGGGGCTTTTACCGGGCGGGGCTGGGGTGGAATATCTCTGAGAAAATTAAAGCTATGACAAGAAGCGTAAAGAACAGATAGTACGTCAAAAGACGTTTCCTAAGAGGTCCGCAACATCAGCTGATGATCTGATATAACGTCAGAAAAACGTCATGTTTTCAAACGGTAGCCATCTTGGTTTCTTGATTTTTTAAAACCTTCAAACAGCGCCAAAATTGATCAAGAAGTGATAAAAATCAATACATTAACATGAAAATGATCTTAATATGCAAAATTTTCTTCCAAAAAGTTATAATTTTCCACGAACAGGGAGGAAAATTCAAAATTCTGAAAAAGCGCTTGTCAATAAGTGGTTGCCATGGTAATGTCAAATTTGCTGGACAAGGACTTGATATACCAAATTGTTCCCAAATAAAATAGCCCAATTTCGATAAAGTAAAATTCAACATAAAACAATAAGCATCACTCCGAGGCTTAGGGAAATAATATAAGGATTTATATGGGTTTATTCCCCTAAGCCTTAAAATGATGCCTATTGTTTAAGACTGAATTTTAATATATCGAAGTTGGGCTATTTAGAAAAACTCATCAAGTTTGGTGGCTTTGCTTACTAAAAAAGTTATAAATACTCAAAGTCTGTGAGGGCAGAATCTCCCCCCCCCCCCCCCCCACCGGTCCGAATAGGGTTACGAAATATACAGCCCACGCCTAGAAAACAACCACTAGCATTCACAGTTCAAAGAGAAGTTATGGGCAATTAACTTTTGTAACAATTTCAATTAACAATTTTCTCACGACTGCAAATGTTTTTGTAACAGTCAAAAGAAGTCCACATCAGAAGTTTACTCTCCCCAAACTGCGGATAGGACATATCCAAGTAATCAAAATTTACCTGATAAGCCGCCTCTCTCATGAACTGCTTAGCTGACTGTTTCCATATTGCTGGAACCGTGACAACCCAACGTACCTCCTCAGCTGTGTATTCTACTCCACTTTGCTCGTGTATTCGTTCCAAGGCTCGGTCTTTGAGATACTCCAAAGCTTTGGAGAAAATATCAAGGGCTCGCAACCGTTTTCCGTTTCGGGCCTCTAGAAGAGTATTCCTATTCAGCGTTTCCTACAAGTTTAAAGCAGACGAAATGTAGATTCTAGAAAATGCTTTTGTCTACGGGGTACTTCAAATGTAAGGGAAGAACCAGATTGAAGAACGGTCCTAAAGGGTTTCCAGCCAGAAAAGGACAACAAGATTCTTTAGAAGTTTAATTAAAAGAGTTAATGGTGCAACTGAAAACCAAATTTAAACGCGTGATAAGTGAACTTGCCACTTAGAAATCATATCAAAGGACACCAGATGACCAATTACAGAGGAAAGCGGATTCGACACGAGGAGCGCACGAACCCTAAAAGAAAGGGTGTAAAACATCAATACATGTATTGATGAATACATAAACAAAGCAATGTTACATGGCAAAGAAATGCTGCTTAAATCCATACACCTATATTCTAGCAATTTTCAGTTCAAAAATAAATATGAACACATGTGTGATTTTCAATTTTAAATCTTAATCTTATTAAAACATAATATCGTTTATTTTAGTTTATTACAATGTAATATTAATTTTTCTTAGGTAGGTAGTTAGTACACACGACCCCTCAAGCATGTATTTGCTTTAAAACAGATCGTGGTTAAATAAAGGTTTATTATTATTATTATTATTATTACGTACGCCTGTCTTATTTATTGACAACTTCACGAGCTCGACAAGAGGATAGACCTTAGGTGTTCACTTTGCTGGCTTCAATATGGTGTGTGTTTAAATACAGATTTGCTAAGAAATAGAACAAAAAAATCGTCAAGATCAAAATGTCAGGTGAACCCTTACCTCGGAACCATGAAGCATCATTTTGAAACGATCAAAGAAATAAAATGATTTGTCGTTGGCATCCTCCAACTCAGCATATTTCTCTGCTGCTTCGAACCCAAACTTCACAAATCTCTTACGTGGGTTCAGAAGGATACAGGTCGGTGTTTTAAGAGTAGAATAACCTTGTGCGCTCCCCCAGGATCTGTTCATGAAGATGTCTTCACTCCCATCTCTGTGGTTAAAGGAAAACGCAAACCCGCTGAACGATGTTCCAAAATCAATGGCGACTACGACATCATATTTGTCTTCTTCGGTTACATTTCGTTCGAAAGGATAATAACGGGCTGACAGTCGTAAACGACTTATGATTTCATCTTCATCACACCAATTGGCCATCAGTTTGAGAGCTTTACTTGGTCTTGCAGTGTTTGAATAAGAGAGACAAATGAGCTGAATGACTACACAAAATATGTGAAAATGAACCGGAAGTTCACGAAGTCACGAAAATCATTTAATGATAGCTGATTAAGGGAAATTTCCCTTTTTACGTTTCCCAGAATTTCGGCCTTAAAAGGAAATGCTTCACCTTATATGATACTCAATCAACATACACCTACGCAATGCTTTTAGCTAGAAAACTGGGTATTGTTATGCAAAAATCTTGGCTCAATTTTCCTAAATAGAATAGGATGAAAGGGACTGAAAAAAGTAGTTTTACATTAACTAGTGACATCAATGCAGGCAAAATTACTACATCACAATTTCTACATCGCTTTCCAGTATGTGAAAGGGATGCCATATTAATGCAGGCGTTAAGTTTGTTTCCTTTGCAAAAGCCTTTTATGGAAGTGCCTGATATAATTGAAAAGTCGCTTACGTCATTGCTTTTCCTAGAAAACGGCACAACCCGATTTTACAGTTAAATTTTGCTTAACGTGAAGACGCAAGACTAGAAAAAATGCTCCACAAGTCTGCCCACAACTAAGTCCACAACTGTAATCAATTAATGGGTTCAGTTTCAGCCTATTTTACGCGTAAAGCAGCTTCATCGCGGATAGAATCTGACCCCTTTATAGCGTCTACGTTGACTGAAGGGATGGCAGAAGGTGGCCAAGCAAGAGATGCTTCAAAGCAGCAAATCAACGAGCCGTGGATTTCTAAAGATGAGTTCAGGAGATACTCGACAGCTCTAAGGGAAACCCAAGAGTTTCTTAACCGGAGCGGAATAATGTTTGATCGCCAAAGAAAGCTGGAAGCTGAACTTGAAACATGCAACGAAAGGTATCATCTTATTACGTTATAGTTGTGTTATGGCGATTTCAAAGGCAATCGTTTCCTCTTCATAGTCTGTTAAAATTAGTTGTTTTTGAAACACGGTTGATACTAGGCTCACGATTAAGGTGAAATTAGCTTGTCGGTTTTCAGTTTGGCTTTGTAGAATCACTGTTCGAAGCAAAGAATTACTGATGCATTGACAGTTTGGTTAATTAAGCGTAAAAACATTACAATATGAAGTTTTTAAACCTAAAGCTTTGTAGAAAGTTGGCAATACCATGCGAACCACTTTTAGTAACAAGCAAACACAACGTACGTTCGCACATTTTAAATCATGATGTCTTTAAGTGTTTTCTATGTTCCTCAGGTTTGGGTCTTAAGGAGAAACGCAAACGACAGATTTTAATTAGCTTTTGTCACGCTGAAGGAGCATTTCATAGCCATGCACTGAATCTCGCCGGGTATATTTTCAATTTGATAAAATTCACAGCATTCGTAAGCAACTGATAAGAAAAGCTTCGGCCTTCGTTCGGCCAAAGCATGCTTTGGGCCAGGGTCATGCAGTGTAGTGGCTCAGTTTGCCAAGAAATAATTAATGTTAGGTGAAAAGCATTTATGTGCTTTCGTGAGCCGAAATAGCAGGTCTGTGCAATCTAGTAAAATCTTGAATTAATCTGAATTGTACCCAGATCTCACACAATGCAAGCAAAAGAGAGATCTGGGTACGAGATTAGACCCCTCCAAAGATCAAACCCTAGATCGGCCTAGTAAATAAATAATGTAAGCTTGTTGTCGGATTTGCCACGATTCTACTCTTGCTATCCGAAAGTAGCGATCGCGAACGCCCGAAAGAAACGATGAACTGAAACTGAAGCGATGCAAAAGGTTGCTGAACCCGAAAGTAAAGACGTATCGTTATTTCGGCAGAACTTTACGGAAATATCAGCCTAGTCCCTAGGCATTCTCTCTTGCCCCGTAGTCCAAGCGAAGTCTGGGTGGGGTGGGTGAGAGAACGCAAAAAAAGAGGACGAAAAAAGAAAAAACCCTGATTAGATTTCTAGTTTCACTGACGCCTAATATTTGCAACAGCTGCTCACCGATGGGATAGAATCCGATCATGGAAGTGTCTACAAACGATGGTAAGTTATAACTTTTTTAGTTGGACCTTATAGTTTGCTCCTCATTGCTTTCCCTTCAGTTCGAATTTCTTTCGTATACACACTTCGTTGAAATTGCTCGGAATGTGCAAATACAGATTTTAATTTGGGTTCCTTAATGCTCATTGAACCTAAACTTTCTTTTTCTTTTTAGCATGCACGCAGAAACCTTTCTCATGAAGAATTTTCAGCTACCTGCTGAAGTTGCCGTAATTTGGACCTGGTAGTATTTTCTATGCGTTCTTGGCGAGTTTCTCTCTGTGACATTACGGCTCGCGGTCGAGGTCTGACCGAGCCGAGAACGTCTAGGGACTAGGCTGCGGAAATATCATGTGAAACTGAAAGCAATAAAAATAAGTCATAATGGAAGTTTGTGTGGGTTTGATTTGAAGGCTGCAGTAAGTAGATGTGAAACAAACAAGTTAAGTCAGACTGAGACTGCTCTCTTTTTTCTTGTTTTTGAGGTTGAGGCGATTTACTGGGGATCATGCCCGACAAAGTGAAAGCAACGTTGAAAATATTAGTAGCACCAACAGTCCTTCCACTCTGGAAAGGAACTATGAGCAGTTCTATGATCATGAAAGGATGGATGCCGTTGACGCTATAGAAAACTCACGAATAGGAACGACACGACACAAGTTGGGTGAAATGTACGACAAATATGTCGCGTGTCTTATTTTTGAGGTAAATTAACATTCAGAAATAGGCATCGGTACTAAAAGTGTTATATTAAACGACATACCTTTATCTTTTAATGGATGTGGTCTATTGCATCACGAGGGGGGGGTTCAGTATAGTGTGTTTTTACACTTACGTGCCGCACAACGGTCTGAGATGTTCACCAGCTAAGCAACCCTTTTCCGACGGAGTGAAAGCGTCTCATGTTAATCATCTGACAAAACCGGTGCCTAAGAAAGTTTGAACGAGCAAATGGAAAAGTCCTAATGCTGACATACACTTTATTACACACTCATCGTACATGAATATGATCAACTGCGATGTATATGTCAAGGACGAATGGCGTTTACCATTTCGCTTATTGAAGTAATAATAGAAATAGTTGTATTAATGTAGGGTTTGACGGCTTCTTTTAAGACCGTGCGTTTATTTTATGCCGGTCATCTGTTCTTGCCGTTTTTCTTTTATTCCAAGGAATCCTACGCGGCAGCCCAGGCACTAAGAAATAGTTTTCTTCAAGCCATCTCTTTGATTGTGACGTCAGCGCCGGCAGTAGGAGCCCAATATAATAAAGCAATTAAGAAAAAGGTAATAAAAATTTAAATATTAAATAGTTCTTTCATCCAGCCTACAGTCGTTCCGTTTCCACTATCAAAATTAGCGTCGTTACTTCTTCACTGGCTCCAACTGCAAAGACCAGTATACCCAGAGCTAGGAGCTAGGCTGATTTGTTTTGAAATAATTAGAAAGTTTGCTTTTAGTTTTCAGTTATTGATGTTCAATTGTGTAAATACAGTTTAAATAATTAACGGTAAAATTATACTTTTCTTGCAGAGTACCGAGTTTCATTTTGCTATCAAACGTAGTGCTCAAAAACTGAGTTCTCTCGGCCAAATAAGCGAAAACAGCTTGAAGATGATCATGAAAGAGACCACAGAAAACTGTGATACTGAAGCCTTGGTACAGGTAATGAAACAGTTAAACTCCATCTATAATAGTGTTAGAAACTGGACACATTTTCTAAACATTTCTCGTAAGGTTTTATGTTATGTTATGTTTATGACCAAGAGATTGTGACATGCATAATCTAATCCATGTGATTGTTGAAGAAGTACTCATTCGAAACAGTCAGATCTGTACTAAGCGGTCACCCTCTATATTAAGGCGTAGTTTAAACGTCGAACTTCGCATGTGCCGAACCTAATACAAATGAGCAAAATAGGGCTAGCTACAAAAGTCCAGACTTTTTTCGGGATTTTTAGAGCTTCACGGGATTTTTAGAAAACTATAGGATTTTTAGAGATTTGGAGGGATTTTTAGAGTTTTTGGTGAATATTTTCAAGGTTCTTTGTTTTTTATCACCAAAAAAGCTTGAAACTTGGAAATGTTTCGTCACAAGCGATCGTGAAGCCTTTGTTTGCAATTATTGATGCTCCCTCACAGTATCGGTCAGTGGTTTTACCCATAATCCAGCATTCCTTGCTCTCAGTGAGTTCAAAATGGCGGGCGTTGATTTGAAAACCTAGCCAAAGCCATAGAATTTTCACCACAGGTCACCAGTTTTTTTTTAATATTATAGGATTTTTAGAGATTTCTAGGAGTTTTTATGGGATTTTTAGAGGTGAAACCGGAGATTTTTAGAAAATTTTTGGAGAAATTCCGGAAAGATTTTCAGGCCATTTTTCGGGATTTTTGTAGCTAGGCCTAGAGCAAAAACAATAGCTTTTGCTCATTTGCATTAGGTTCGGGACATGTGAAGTTCGTCGTTTAAACCAGGCCAAAGCGGTGAATTTTCAAAGTCCCGAAAAGTGCTCCTTTGATTCACTTGCAACGTGGCCTCTGCGTTCACCTGCACCAAGCGGTCGCGGTCACCCTTTACAACTGAAGTAGTAAAAAGAGTATATGATAAATGTCTATACATGTATCATATACTCACTACATGTACGTAACGGAAACCACGCGAATGATTCGGGAAACATGGGTAACAACGCCGTAAAATATTTTCCCAAATCAAAAATGCAGATATAAAAACGCGTAATGGTCAGTTCGTGTAGTAGAGGGACCTTACCCAACAAAAATGCTAAGAAACATATCGAAACATATTACCTCTGAAAAATGCGTGGTTAGCCCCCAGTTTTTTTTGGATGCCAATGGCCATTGCTAAGATTTGCTTTTCCCGCATCAAAGCTGCACAAAAAATACCTTTGTATTTAGGAGGCACCGCGCTTAAAAAAAAGAAAACAATCAAAATCAAAATCAAATCAAATTTTAACGTCTAGTGTAGGGAGTAGTAACCTAATCTCCCGAGCCAGGGGCTCATGTGTAAACACTTGACGTCCAGGTCGAATTGAAATTTGGAAATGTTGGTTTTTTTAAAAAGAGTTTCTCGTCCCATCAAATCAGTGATGGGCAGAGCGTATGCGCCCTTGCAAAAGGAGCTCTTGACCTGTATCATAAGGTCAATCTGAATTAAGCGGGTAAGGGTGACTGTTAATAACACCTGCGTTTGACTGAATAAGCTGTTAGTAATTTAACAGGATACGCATTTATACACCTGGGTAGAGAGCAAAGTGACGTAAAGTTTGTTGTTTAAGGAAACAACACAAAAATGCAGAGACCAAGCCTTAATCCTCGAACCACCGATCCTCGGATCTTTCGATCGAACGACTGCGGCGCTAACCACTTCATTACCGCACCTCGACATATTAGGTGGCACAATATATTCCAGCCTGTCAATTCAAAAGATTACCATGTAATTACGCATTTTGACAATTTCTTTTAGTCTGACCACTGCCGTTTTGTGATTTCACCCTACTAATCACATGGAATTGATATTAATATAATTTACTAATAGGGGGCAGCAATATTTGTACACAAATTGGTCTAAACGTGTCTTAGGTCTATCTTAACGTTAATTTCAGTTTTTAAGTCGCCTGACATTTTGTATTCCGTTCTTTATTAAAACAGAGGACGTTGGACGCTCTTCGTAAACATCACGAAGATGGTGAATTTCGAGAATATTCCCACGAGTTTTTTCTTAACTCGCAATTAAGGAAATACACGGAGAAGTGCTGTAAATATGCTTGGAAACTTGTTTGCCAGACTCCACCCTACAAACTAGAGGGAAATTTGTCCTTAAAGGCGAATACTATCTTCAATGCAGCTGTTCACCAGCCCTGCAGGGATTTTACGAATTCTGCACGTACTTCGGAGTACCTCACTTGGGTTATTTGGCCAGGCTTATTTGGCGGATCGTCAGGAAGAGTAATTCGAAAAACTGAAGTGTTGTTATAATCTATCAGATGTTTGATGTTTATTAAACTCGGCATAAACTAGTTGGTTATTATTCCTACAGACTAATTAGGTCTGCTCCCCACAACACCTCCCAGCCAAACTTCACTGGTGTCGCTGGTGGTGGTCTGCTGGGGTTCGTCTGCGCATGAATAATTTAGTCCCCAAGTTTTCTGGGGGCATACTGATTAGTACTACGTGACCGGATTAAAATTGGTAAATGGTAAACAAAGAATGCTTATAAGAATAAAGACCTTCAAGAAACGCGGTTCGGAGATCCTGAAAATGACTAGAAACCGATCATTCATGACTTTTAGTGGGCATGAATAACACCGTAAGGTAAGCAATCTACTATCCTTGTCGAACTTCATAAGAGCTTTTGATTTAGAGACGAGCAATAGCGATGTTTACGTTCACTGTTTACAAACATTTGTTATTCAAATGTGCCAGTCATTAAAACAAAAGAACTCTTTGTTTTGGCAACCAATAGGCTTCTGGTTAATTGGCACATTAACATCAATAAACGAGAAACATCGCTATATTACTGTAAGTTTTTTTAATTAGTTTCATTTGTTGTCAGACATGTAAATTCAGAAAGGTGTTTGTTGGAAAAGAACAATGGGCAAAACAATAGCAGGAGTAACAGCAATTGTTGAACGTATTGATTAGCTTAATTTTTGTAAGCCTTTATAACACTTCCCAAAGGTTTTGGCAGTCTCCGAACGGGAAGAGTACGAGGAGACAATAATTGCGTACATATTCGTGAATTTATAAGCGAAATGTTTTGGTTACTTTCCGTATTTTTTGTGACAAAAGGTAGAACTAATTGTTTCCCTATTCAAACCAATGAAATGCCAATTAATGAGGTATTTTAAAAGAATCGAACTGAAATTGGCCTTTAAAATGAAAATGAAAGCCTGAATCAGTTCATAGACTTAAGCCAGATTTTAGTTTCAATATGACAATAAACCTCTGGCTCAGCAAGGCTTATTTATGAACGGAGCTTGTTACGTTTAGTTTACAGTGAGATTACTATAGCCAGAAATTCTGTATTATTCCCTAGGCGACCTGGCCACGGTAGTCGCAGTTTACATCTTTATGATCTTTGGTGTAATGAGGTAGATAATTAACTCTAAGCCTGACTACTAAGACCGATTTTTAAAACAATCAAACCCTTACATCATAAGCCCTTTTCAGTTTGTGTCATTGCATTGTGCAGTGGGTTAGTAGTGGTGTGCAGTGTCCCCGAAAATTACAGTTTCACATGTCGTCGAATGACAATAAAGAAATCATGAAAAAGGCATGTAACACAGCAAAATCGGTTTTTCGTTTAATTCACCATCCACAAAGGTACCTTAGTAACGACCTCAGATCCGTAGTTAGGTTCTCCTTCCTTAGAGCGGAGCCGGCGCGCGTAGCCCACCAGCGGAGCACCATTGCCAAGCAAAATAAATTAATTTGGTAACCTATCAAGCCAAGAAATTTTGGTAGTGACGTTATAGTTATGTGACTGTCTGTCCGTACGTCCGCACCACATGGTCACCAATATGAGGTGGCACACACCTGAGATAACCCTGTGCTGTATCCCACATTTTTGGCGCGAAATCGCTTGGTGAGCCTCGTTTTAGCAGAGACAATAAAAGTCAAAACAATTTTATTAATGGAAAGAAAAAGTTCGAAAGAATACTCAGTTGTCTTTTTAGTGGAAGGTGAAAAGATCAAGTTACGAATTTACCTTCGAGGACTTCATCTTTGTTGTCAGGTGCGAACTCGGTCGGCACATCGCTTGAGTTCGCAGCATTTCGCAGCGGTCCCAACGCCAAATATAGCAGAGCTAGTGGCGATCTAGTTTTTTCTGTCGATAGTTTTTTTCTGCTCACCCCCATAGCTCAGACTAAGTGTTCTTAATCTGAAGGTGCCATTTTCGTCTTCAGACCGGCGCTCAGCACCCTATAATAACTTCAAGACTGCAAAAGACTGTCAAGACTGCAAAACCCTTTATTGATTCACCAGGGCTCGAGACTAACGGTTGCCAACTAGTCACAGACTAGTAAAAATTCCGTTTTGGCTAGTAGGTTTTGCGCTTTCACTAGCCATTTTGGCTAGTGAAAATTTCAAAGCACTAAAGCACCGGATGGAAACCAAACTGACTATTACTTCTGATAATGGGATCCCAAAAGCAAATTGAGTGAACGGAAACTGAAACTTATCCCGTAAAAGGATATCATAAGTTCGTATGATACTTGTTTTGTCCTCTCAAAGTTTCTCCCTACTAATTCTCAGTTGGCAACGTTTCTCTGTCATTATCACGTTCCAACGAAATTAGCCGTCTTCAGAACGTCTCACCTTACGTTTCCTTGAAAGGTCCGTTAGTGCGTTCATATGAAATTGGTCTAGTTTCATACGTTCACACAATTCTTTAGCCTTATCTTACTGATCGACTTTTTTCCATTCATTACTACGTTCGTACAATATTAATCTATCTTCCCATGCAGCGTTCCTCTCTAGGTAACGTTGTTCGTATGATCTTAGTCTTGTCTTCACAACGTTTCTCCGTGCGTACGTCCGTCGACCAATTAATCTTGCGTTCTTAAGGTTTCTCCGTACGCCGTTAGCACGTTCGCACGATACTGGTCTTGTCTTCTCAAGGTTTTCAGTGTCTTAGTGCTTTCGTACGATAGTCTAGGCACTTCTTGGCGTTTTTCTGTACGTTAGTATTTCATACGGTATTAGTCTTGTCTTCTCTACGTTTATCCGTACGTTAGTGCGATATTAATTGTATCCCCTACATTTTCCAGTAATTTATTGTCCCACCGTAATAGTTTTGTCCGTTTGGCGTTCTTTCGGAACTAGTTTTGTCTGACAACGTTTCTCCGTAAGTTAGTAGTTCTGTATATCATTAGCCTCAGTGTCTCCTCAACTTGCCTCTGTACTTGGGACGTTGGCAGTGTTTCTCCCTAATTTAGTGCATTTGTAACTAACGTGTTCGAGACGACTTCTCAACGCTTCTACGTACCTAAGTAAGCTCGAACAAAAAACGTCTGGCTAGTGAAAATTTATTATGGCTAGTGAAATCAAACCTCTCACTAGCCACTAGGCTACTAAGCTGAAAAGTTAGTCTCGAGCCCTGATTCACTCAATCTTTTACCCTTAAGAGCGTGCACGGAAGGTCTGAAGCACAGGAGAATACGTGGCCGAGTGGCACGGTGCTCCCGGGTTCAGGTCCTCCTCTCCCTTCAGCTCAGTACCTTCGGTTCACTTTCCAAAGTTATTTTTTTTCGGGGGGGGGGGGGGGCACAATGTTAACCACTGAGTTTAGTAATAAGTGTATTTTATAGAAGGTGGAAGGGTAGGCCGCGCAAGTGATCTTAGACATTCTTCGCTTCGAACAGCGACAGAATCAACTAAAGTGGCAGAACGCAGCCTGTGCAACAGTAAGTTGAATTGCAACATTGAAGGATAGTCAAGCCAACGAAAAAACTTTAAAATAGTTAAAAGCAAGCGAGAAATGTTTGAACAGTTTTCTCTGAACCGTCTTGCACTGTCTTCGCTTGACTACGAGAAGAACAGATTGCTCTCTAGCGTAGTCAAGGGAGAAGAGAAACACGCGAGGCGAAATGGACAGGGAACCCACCTACCCATAAAAAGGACTTCGCCATTGTATACAGCCGTATGACCAAAGGTAAACGTAACGTAGGTAAATGTATTGCGTCAAATAATGAAGGCCATGTGGAATCGCCGAAAATCTTTTCTGTAAAGCAAAATGGATGATTTTGGCATGCGTTTCGCTTCTTTCTCGACTATCCTGGAGATAAAAGTGTGACAGTTCGTACTCTTTTCTCCGTGGTTCACTGCTTGAAATTCTTCCCTTCTAGAACGCTATAAATATCTTCTAAACTGAGCTTGACGCACTCCAGAAAACCTCGCACATCTGTGTCAGGAGGATAGCTGGTAACATTACAGCCTAGCCAATCATCTTGGATCCCGTACCCCACTCCGAACCCGTCCCGCACGACGGGACCGAACCCGCCAAGCATCAAGGCAGGGGAGGAGAGAGTGCTGGTGGAGAGGTTGATGTGATTAATGCCTTTGTACGCGGGGTCTTGGAAGATATCCGGGACTTTACCCGTGGACTCGGCCAAGAGGCGAAGTGCGAAGAGATGGCGATCAAAGCCTTGGCCTGTGGTAAAGATTGAAGACAAATAATTTGTTTGAATAGACTTCTCTTTATAGATTTCAAGGTAATTTTAGTGGAACAGCAACTGACAAGTTTAATACAACCATAGACAGAAGACATTAAATAGCTTTTATTTGAACCATCACATTAAAGAGTATCGCCAACAAACTCAAAGTTAGAACGACGTTGTACAGCAAAATATACAAAACGTGAGTACCACGTGAACGTACTGCTCACTGGAGTTTCATTTGAATGGTTAAATCATAGGATTTCATCCGCAGACTCAAACTTTAGAACAACGTTTGGCGCATTATGTAGTATAGGATTGAAATAACTACTGAGTGAGAAGCAGTACTGTTCTTTTGTGTGGTACCGTACAGTATACAAAATATACAGTTTTGACGTTTGAGTCAGTGTAGGTATTCAAGTGAAAGCAAACAAGAAACACAAGGTGGTGATATTGCTAGACTAACCCATAGCAGCTTCTTTAGTAAGTTTTGAATGCCAGTCCGCGGCTCGGCGAATTCTGTCTGTCATTTCCTCCACACCTGCAAGGTGTGACTTCTGGAAGGCTTCCGCGCATGCTACAGTGGCGTTGCTTGCTGGCCTGATAGTCTCTGTGCGCCCGTGTTTAAACGCTGCTGTACTGCAGGACTCGTAAGTGGGGACAAACTTACCACTGTGACGAAATATAGCAATCTACCGAAACAGATCAAGACTAAATGTTAATAAAGGAATTTCAATGAATAACGTTACTAAGTCGTACTGTTCGCCTTATCAAGAAAATCCCAGATGATCAGGGGTGTCATTGTTCTTGACCCTCCCAGAGATACTCATTATTAGATAGAAGTATCAACAACTGCCGGCGAAGATAAAAATAAAGACGCCGGAATAGGGCCACCAGTTCGATTTGTGAGCTTCTTCGGGTTTATGTTGATCTGAACATCAATCTCGCTCCCCACACAAAACTACAAAAGACCCTGCAAATGAGGTTGATCTGAACACACACATCATCGACGTCACAGACAGTCGTAATGTAGCAGATTTATGTGTTCTTAAATTGGAATGATCACCGATCATTGGGGCCACAGATTTTTCGGTATTTTCTACGGTTACGTATTACCCTCAGTAAGTAAAGTTGCTTATCATATGTTATCTTATTGGACACTCCGGACACGTCATGAAAATTTTTGTATTTATCCCCTGCTATCCAAGTCAATCGGAGACATCTGAGATCTGTCTGGGTCTTGGTGTTTTCATAAGATTGGAACGTCTTTGTCGCGAAAGAACAAAGTTAAATTCTCCCTGTCTGTGATTTCATCGATTTATGAAAACCGGGCTCTATAATTACAAGTCCTAACCATTTAAATAAGACCAGGTATAGGAAGTCAAATATTTTCGCACCTGGAATGCGAGTTGCATGATAGCATCCGGACTTAGCTTCTTGTTTTTGATGTAATTCTTGCCGTATGTATGAACTTGAAGCTCAGCGATGTCTAATGCTTTCACGGTATTGTCAAACTTCTCTTTGGCTGCATAAATTCCTCTCTCTATCTCCGAGGTCAGGGTTAAATCAAGTTTTCTCACGGTGATGTCCGCGCTCAGGTCTTTAGCACTAGCTGCAGTACAACAGGGACGTGTGGTTGTGTCTTTGTAAACCTACAGTGAGGGGATTAACACGCTAGTCACATCAACCACATAACAGTCATGCCGATTTTTTTGTAATTTTCTTAGCTTTTCTTTTCAAACTTTAGACTAACCATAAAAAGCGACAGGGAACTTCGAATAGTCAGTAGGAAACAATATTTCAGAAAAACAAGTACCATACCACTCTTTAAAACTGGTTATGCACAGATTCAGTTTGTGGAAAACGTTTACCTCGTTGAAGAAACGTAACACAGCAACTCCGTCCCCCCAGGCATGTTCAAAATTCACCGCTGCTTTTCCGTCTTTACACACGACGAGATGAAATGACTTATCAAACCACCTGTTTGAAAGAAAAAAAGAAAGAACAGCAATATAAACCTAAAAACGAAACAAAAAAAAAATAATAAGGTGTTTAACGCAACAATTCCACAAAGTTGTAGAAAGTTATAGTTGAAATGTTTTGGCAAGACGAGTGTCTCTGCACTCTAAGAGACAGTATTTCTAATTATTCTATCGAGACACACGTAAACTGAGCTCATTTCCAGCAGAGACTTAACGGTGTTATTTTAGAGTCACGGATCAAAAACAGCTTTTAACCAACTCGATGAACTGATGAACTTGATGAACTGCATGCGTTCATATCAAAGGTCACCATTTATTCACGTGAACGTGTATGGATGGATGGATGGAAAGCTTTGTTTATTCACGGTTATATATAAGCAAAATGGCCATACTGTCTGATCCTTTTGCGTGTGGCAAATCGTATTATCAGCTGGAAACCTTGCCTACTTTTGGGATCTTTTCCAGAAGGAGATACATGTCAATGAATGGGTGGCCCTAGCAGCAACAAAAAGGAGCCAACAGGGGTGGGGAGAGGGAGCTGCCAGGCAATATTGATTTCAATCTGAATGTTGCTAATTTCAGGGTCACTGTCATCTGTTCTAAGGATTACTTTAAAAAGCTAAAAGACATATTGCAATCAGAGTAAACCGAAAATTACATTTTCGTTTAAAATTACTCTACCAGTCGTCTGAAACTAAAAATCAGCGTGTTTGCCTGCGGATCGCTGTTGAAATGGATTGTCACTTAAAACATTAGGCTAAATAAATGTTCCGAAGTTTTCCATTGTTTCTTAAAAAAATTGCTGGAAACTGACTGTGGTCTGTTCTCTTTTTGAGAAAATCATGCGAAAATCATGTTCTTTCTCTTGACGTTTGTTCTTCCTCTTGTGAAAAGTGAAAATCCCCATAAAAATTAGCCCCTTTAATATGCTTGTTTCAGTATCAAGGACTTTTCTCACCTGTTTGTCCCGTCACCATGTAGAAATGTCCGTGTAACATCTGCTACACTTTCCACGCCATGATCATCCAGACACAGCACAAATATAGCACTGTCAATCAAATGGAGCACTTCCTCGTTACCAGGCACCTCTTCCAGAGCACGCCGCAAGTTTGCCCACGTGTCACGGTTTTCTGTCGTCAGAGCCGCGACCGGAAACTTAGGGGGAGGGGAAGGGTCTTCAACAATGTGCTTCAGATTTTGATAAATTGTGGCTGTTGGAACTATGTGACCTAAAATAAGTCAGGTTAAGGCGAGGTCAGAACACGGGGCAAAAACGAGAAACGTTTCCAATGCACGGAAAACCCATTAAAAGAAACACTTGCTACACAGGCTGCTAACCCATGCGTGGCATTTTTATGTTGCTCCAGGCATTATTCTTGGTTGCACCTAACCATTAGGACAGTTTCAATAAGCCTGTTGGCAGCACCAGTAACTGTCAACCAAAAGTGAGTTCAGTGGCAAGTTAAATTTGTTGAATTGTAAAAAAGACTTATTTCAAGCTTAGTTAAGCACGGCTGTCAAACGTTTTGGTGTGTTAACCAGTCATGTCACATCTCACACCAAATTATTATTAGGCCATGTTTTTGCATGGCCTAAAAAATGGAGAATAGAAATTGCATGTCATTAAAATGACATAAATCAGACTAAGAAAAAATTTACATAACCCCAACTCTTACAGGGTGTTGGGTCAGATGGGCTGATTGTACCTTTGCTGACTTTAGAATAATGTTCATAACTTACAGTCATTTTTAATGCTCAAAGATTGGTACCAAACTTTGTGACTTTTCCTACAATTTCTTGCAACAATTTAGTATGACATGTCATTGTTCTTGGAATTTGATGTTTCCATAGCAACCACATTTTGACAAGCATGTTTTTCCAAATTTAATTTTTTTACTTTTTTTTCTTTTAATAGAAAAAAAAAATCAACTTTTTTGGCTTCAGGTACACCCAGGCTAAATTGAAATCAATTTTTTGGCAAGTGAGTTCTCAAAGGAGGATGGAAAACCAGGAGACCTGGGGAAAAGGCCACAGATCATTTAATCGTGACAAATCTTACCATCAGTAGTGATTGTATCAAACGCATAAAAGTTTCCATTCCTCATCACTAGCATGTGTCGTCCATTCTCAAATGTGGCCAGCCTGTCTTTTTTAAGTTGAGGTATCCGAGTTGAGCAGAACAGCCTTGCATATTGACTCATGTCTAAGGGGAAAGCTTTCACTAGAAAGGCCCCATACCATGACAATTTCCTGGGGACAAACCTGAAAACATTATGAACGTTAAAAAAAATAATAAATAAAAATAAATCACTTTATTTAAATGTGAAAGCATATAACCACTGTAGCGCTAACTGGGGACACTGCAAACCTGTGAAAGAAACAAATCAGCTGAACACAAACATGTCTGAAAATCCCAACTGGTTTAAGGCTAACCAGTTGGGATTATACATAGCATGGCCAAGAAGAATGAACATGGGACTACCATGAGACAAATCCAAATGGTCAGAAAGGAGAAAAGGGACTTCAACCCAGGACATGCAGATTACAATTCCAGTACCCAAACAATTAAGACATGCTGCCTTCCCGAAACGTCTGAGCCTAAAACTAAGTAAATGTATTTTTTAAGCATTCACATCCCGGCAAATAAGATTGGTCAGTAACATACTGTTACTGGTGAAAGCAGTAGTTATACCTTTTGATGAAATCCTTAAGTGTGACCATTCCAAGGAGCTACTGAACAGTATTTTCTGTTGCCCTTTATTATTCTGAGTCTGTGGATGAAATGCTAGTCAAAAAGAGTAAATTTAGCTTGACCATCCAAATGAAAGGTCTAAATAATATAGATAGTTTGGGTTTTTTTTTTTTCACATTCTAGAGGGTTTTGTTTTTTCTCAAAATAGATGTGGCAATTACTGACAATGAATTAGTCTTAGAGGTAACATATTTAGAGCAGAACGCTATAATTAGACCTGGACACTGAGTATGATTTGCCCGATAGGGGCCTGGTACGAGTCGTTCGTACCACGTTGTTCGTGTTATATGTTCTCGTCATTCCTAAGTGAGAATGCTTGTTTATATTAAATGTATTTCTCAATGAAATGGATGAATTCCTATCTATGACGAGAACACGTCCAACCAAGCAGTGAATCGGCGAAGGAAACACCGACGACAAGCGGATTTCTTCGCCATACGCCACACGGAACACAACCATCGATCGCGACCGCCATCTTTGTTTTCACACAGAAACGAAACCTCCCTTCACCGTAGCGACAGACTATCACAAAAAACAAGGTCAGACCACAACGAATGGCGAAGAAATACAAGTGCCCGTTCCCGGAATGCACCTTCGAAACGGAAGAAGTGACAGACGCGCTCGCGGCCGTTTTGCTCTCGGTCCACTCGGCAGGCACACACACCGCTCCTGGAGTCGCCGCTGCTGCACCAAGCGCCGCCCCAAACACCGCCCCGAACACCAAACTCGAAAGAGTACGGCGCCCAACAATCTCTGCCGCAGGGTCAAGCGAGGATTGGTCGTATTTCCTCACCCGTTGGGACGACTATGTCGCGGCAACCAACGTCACAGGCAAAGATAAAGTAATCCAACTCCTCGAATGCTGCGATGAACAGCTTCGCAAAGACCTCACACGAAACGCAGGCGGCTCCCTCACCAACAAAACTGCCGATGCAGTGATGGAGGCCATTAAAAAACTTGCCGTGAGGGAGGAGAACACAATGGTTGCCCGGGTTCAACTGCACAACATGCGCCAGGACCGGGACGAGACGATCCGAAGTTTTGGTGCCCGCCTTCGCGGCCAAGCCGGCGTCTGCAAATTTTTAGTCACCTGCCCTGGTTGCGCAATTGAAGTTAATTACACAGAGAACGTTTTGCGCGACGTTTTAACTCGCGGCCTGGCCGACAATGAAATACAACTGGATCTGCTAGGAGAAAGGAATCAGGACATGACCCTTGAAGAGGTCTTTCAATTCATTGAGGCCAAAGAGGCTGGAAAACGATCTGCTGGCCGCCTGTCGCAAAGCCAAGGTGTAGATGCCGCAAGCAGCCAATACCGTCGTGCCAAACAGGATGACATCAAACGGCGTAAAACAGGAGACAACAACGACCCGTGCTATTACTGCAACAAGCGCGGCCATGGCAGGAGCGCCCCGACCAGGATAAGAAGAAATGACTGCCCTGCTTATGGCACAATCTGCGAACAGTGTGGGCGACCGAACCATTTTGCAAGCGTGTGTCAGGGCAAGAACAGGTCCACCAGACCCCAACAGCCTACCCCACCCAGTGCCAATACTACAGAAGGTGCAATCTTCGACTCACTCTGCACCACGACAAGCCTCAGCAACAATCCTGGCAGAGATGTAATCAAACTTGACCACCACCTATACTGCCACCTCACTGATTGTTGGGTCCGACAGCCATCAAAGTCCCAACCATTCATCACGCTAACAGCAACTGCCCACCCCGAGGACTACACAGCACTGGGATACAACCCTCCCACATCGCGGCTGACACCAGTACGACTATCTGCTATGGCTGACACAGGCTGCCAGAGCTGCTTAGCTAGCATACAAGTTATCCGTCGCCTTGGCCTGAGTGAGAGAGATCTGATCCCAGTCACCATGCAAATGCACGCCGTGAACAACAATGGTATCAAGATCATGGGTGCTGTCCTCCTCAGGTTCTCGGGCAGGTCTCCATCCGGTGCAACCCTCGAAAGTCGACAACTCGTGTATGTGACAAGTGACTCGGACAAACTCTTCCTGAGCCGGGAAACCTGCACGGCACTGGGCATGATCACTAAGAACTTTCCCACCGTGGGCGAGACTATCCACGCATGTAGCACGACCGAGCCAGACGCAGCATGCGATGTGTCAGAAACACCCCCCTCAGACAGCGCAAAGGCACCTGAGAGCGCATCCAGCTCACCGTGCACCTGCCCACGTCGCAAAACACCACCACCCAAGCCCACCGAACTTCCATTTCCAGCGGTGGAAAGCAGCCGGCTGAAACTGCAACAGTGGCTTTTAGATTATTACCGATCCAGCACCTTCAACACCTGCGAGCACCAACCACTCCCGCTGATGGAGACCGTCCCTATGAGGCTAATGGTTGACCCTGGCGCGGAACCGGTTGCACATCACACTCCCATACCAGTACCACTTCACTGGCAAGAAGATGTCAAGGCAGGACTTGACCAGGACGTATCACTGGGCGTGCTCGAGCAAGTCCCGGTAGGAGAGCCTGTCACATGGTGCCACCGCATGGTTGTGTGTGCAAAGAAGGACGGCAAGCCTCGACGCACAGTCGACTTCCAGGCGCTTAACCTCCACGCCACACGTGAGACACACCACACACAGAGCCCATTCCACCAAGCACGCTCTATACCCAGTAACACAAAAAAGACCGTTTTTGACTGCTGGAATGGCTACCACAGCGTCCCCCTCCATGCGGAAGATCGCCACCTCACCACCTTCATAACCCCATGGGGCCGATACCGCTACAAAACAGCACCCCAGGGTTACATCGCCTCCGGTGATGGCTACTCGAGACGCTTCGACGAGATTGTCTCCCACATCCGCAACAAAACTAAGTGCATCGACGACACCCTCCTTTGGGCAGATGACCTCCAAAAGAGCTTCTTCCAGGCGGTCGATTGGCTTGACCTCTGCGGTCACAATGGAATCATACTTAACCCAGACAAGTTTGTGTTCGGAGCCGACACTGTAGAGTTCGCTGGATTTGAGATCACTCCAAGCAACGTGCGGCCCTGCAAAAAGTACCTCAATGCCATCAGCAACTTCCCAACACCAGCCAACATAACTGATGTCCGCTCGTGGTTTGGACTCATCAACCAGGTCTCCTATGCCTTTGCTGCTAATGAACGCATGCTGCCATTCCGCCAGTTACTCCAGCCAGGAACTCCCTTCAAGTGGACTGATGAGCTCAACCAGCTCTTTGAGGAATCTAAGTCGGTGATCATCAGCGAAATTGAGGAAGGCGTGCGCATCTTTGACAAATCAAAACCGACCTGCCTGGCCACCGACTGGTCCAAAAGCGGTATCGGCTTCTGGCTATTCCAGAAACACTGCCAGTGTCCATCCACTGAACCCTTCTGCTGCAACACAGGCTGGAAAATCGCACTAGTCGGCAGCCGCTTCACACATGCCGCTGAATCCCGTTATGCCCCAGTGGAGGGAGAAGCTCTCGCCGTCGCAGATACCCTTGACAAAGCTCGATTCTTTGTCCTGGGCTGCAGCAACCTAATCATCGCTGTAGACCACAAGCCCCTACTTAAGGTGTTTGGAGACCGGTCCCTTGAGGAGATCACTAATGCCAGGTTACGCAACCTCAAGGAAAAGACGTTACGTTACCGGTTCCGAATGGTACACATCCCTGGTGTGCGACACAAAGCCGCTGATGCCATTTCCCGTCACCCAACAGGAACCACCACGCCGGACATGCTGATCCTGCCAGACGACATAGCAGCAGCTACAGCTGCCCCAGCTGTTCTACCCCAATTAGCTTCCTCAGCACTGAGCACAATGGCCGTTACCTGGGACAGGGTCAAACTAGCTACTACAAGTAATGGGGACATGACTCAACTACTCGACATCATAGAGAGTGGATTCCCCCAGTTCCGCCATGAGCTACTGCCTGCCCTTCAGGAGTACTATCAGTTCCGCGAACACCTATACACAGTCGATGGCGTAATCCTCTACAAGAATCGCATCGTCATACCACCATCCCTCAGACAGCATGTTTTAACCGTCTTACACTCAGCACACCAAGGCGTGACCTCCATGACTGCACGTGCCGACAGCACTGTATTCTGGCCTGGCATCACTCGAGCCATCCGTGCCCTACGGGAAACCTGCAACCATTGTAACCGCATGGCACCATCCCAACCAAGTGCACCGCCCTCACCAACTATTCCCCCAGCTCACCCCTTCCAATGCATCTGTGCAGACTTCTTCCACCACAAGGGGGTCAACTACCTCGTCGTGGTAGATCGCTACTCCAACTGGCCCATTGTCGAACGAGCGCGAGAGGGATCTAAAGGCCTGATTGACTGCCTGCGGCGCACATTTGCCACATTTGGCATCCCCGATGAATGTGCAACAGACGGTGGGCCGGAATTCACCGCAGCAGCCACATGCCAATTCCTGAAGGAGTGGGGTGTCCACCACCGTCTATCATCAGTGGCGTTTCCCCACTCAAACTGCAGAGCAGAGATTGGTGTAAAGACAGTTAAACGGATCATCACAGACAACACTACCCCAAACGGCAGCCTTGACACTGACTCCCTGCAGCGTGCCATCCTTCAATATCGGAACACACCAGACCCTAATACGCAGCTCTCCCCCGCACAGTGTGTATTTGGCAGGCCTATCAAGGACTTTATACCTATCCTGCCAGGCCGCTATCAACCACACCCTACGTGGAGTGACACCCTAGCCATGAGAGAGGAAGCTCTGCGAAACTGCCACATGAAAGCTGCAGAGAGATGGACGGAGCACACCAAGAGACTCCCACCCCTGGCAGTTGGCAACCACGTACGCATCCAGAACCAAACAGGCCCATACCCCACTAAGTGGGACAAGACAGGCATAGTGATCGAGGTCCGCCAGTTCGACCAGTATGTCGTACGTGTTGATGGCTCCGGCAGGATGACCACCCGAAACCGGAAGTTTCTCAAAAAGTACATCCCTGTGCAAACTAGGCCCCCTCGACACACCATCAACGATGACCTACGACACCTCAACCTGCTGACCCCCAAACCAGGCAAGCCGCCCAGCCCCAATCCACCACTAGCAGAGCTGCCACCTCCACCACCATCTGGCAAGCCACTGAGTTGTCCCGATCTTACCAGCCCAAGCCAAGAGGGGTGTGCACCTCCGCCACCACCTACGCACACGACACCGCCCCACCCTACTGCAACTCCATCGGTACTGGCCAGCCCAGGTCCACCACCCAGTTGTCAATCACCATCCCTTACCCCCGTGGATGCACCAGTGCCAGCGACCTCGGGCACACCTCAAGCACAGCCGAAGAAACCGGCACTAGCCTTGCGGCGGCTACAAGATTACAATGCAAAAGGACTTCTCGAACAATGAAACCGCCACATGACTCATATGCATGACATTTTTCTCCTAGTTTTGTTTTGTTCTTTCAAATTAACAATGATTATTCTCTGATATCAGTCTTCACTGCCCCTCCAACACAAGCATGAGGAACACTAAAGACTTGGGGGGAGATAGAGCAGAACGCTATAATTAGACCTGGACACTGAGTATGATTTGCCCGATAGGGGCCTGGTACGAGTCGTTCGTACCACGTTGTTCGTGTTATATGTTCTCGTCATTCCTAAGTGAGAATGCTCGTTTATATTAAATGTATTTCTCAATGAAATGGATGAATTCCTATCTAATATTGTTTAAATCAATAACACCTACCTAATAATATTCTTAAACCACTCTGTGTCACTCCTTTCTGGTTTTAAATGATAAACATCTGGTTCAAGCAAAGTTTCATCCAGTGATAGTTTAAACCTCATTGCAGACTGAATTATGTTAGTGGCTCGCACCACCTGGAAACAAAGGTGTCAATGATTACACTGTAGCAAGGCACAAATGCTGCTTTTTGACATAGGTAAAGAACGTCTGCATGCAGTCTCAAAATCACTGTTGTAAATGTACAGTACAAATGCACGTGAGTTATTAAAGGTACCTGGTCATTATTTTCTGGTATTGGATCATCTTTAAACATCATGAATGGATTGTGGTTCAGCACTATGGAGTCCCTGTATGTTAAATACATGTCATACCAGGGACCTGACAGAAGAAAGTAAAACAGGTGTCAAAAGCATTGTTAAGAAGTACAGAATGTGTCAACTACAACAGTTACTGTAAGACTGGGTAATCTCTCCAACAACTGTTTGTATCAGGTTGTGAAAATTAAAGATTTTATCGTATATTTTTACTCTAAATTATTAAAAGGTAAAGTTTTGAATATAAATGTGACATGTAAATGTGAATGTTAAATGTGATTTGTGTGATGCAAATTATGTTCATTTGGCTACAAGTGCCATCACCTCCATCAGCGCATTGATGAATACAAACATTTCACCATCGGGTGAGCACATTATTTAAGACCAAATGATCTCCAACAGCAATTTTCCGATCTCATGCAAAACAGGTATAATCAACCACTCAAGCTGTGCACTATAATCAAACTTATTAATAAAAATGTTTTATGTCCCACACCTCTGCATGCCTTACAGTTGATAAGAAACTGTACCTGCTATGTAACTAGTATGCTTGTTTCTCTTGTTTTTCTCTAAAAGTTCAGCATTTAGAACTGTTGAGGAAAAGATAATAAAGTTGAAGTCAGGGGCCCCTGATACTTTACCAACATGGGTGACTATTCTGCTAATTACTCCTCACCTGGAATGGGAAATTAGCCAGGAAAGCCTTTAAATAATGTATGTTTCATGTACATGTACATTTCATACAGGCTGAAATGGAAGGGGGAGGGAGAGAGGGAGCATGGTTCTTATTCTGTCAGTTTGTGCCTTAAACATCTTCCTACAATACAGGGGATTAGACACATTGACACAAGTTGTACAAAATGTCTAACGGTTGGTTATTACAGGACTCACCTGGGCCATCACGTTTCTGAAACTTTTCAACCAAGCGTTTAGTCTCTTCATATTGCTCAGGGGTTAAAAGCGGCTTCTGTGCATCAAGGTACCTGCGGCATGTGTCTTCTAGTTTTGGAATTGGCAGCCGTGGAAGACTGTCTTGAAAATGATAAGTGTGGACTTTGGTCTTGGGATCAATATACCTGTCTTCCTCTACACTTGAACTGAGAAAAACAACAATGAATGAATGAATGAATGAATGAATGAATGAATGAATGAGTGAGTGAGTGAGTGAGTGAGTGAGTGAGTGAATGGATGGATGGATGGATGGATCATGACGACTTCGCTCCGGTCAAAGTGTGTAATTATGCGAACCCCACTCAAGTGGGGTTCATGCATATGTATGAGCACTGTTTCCAAGTAACGCATGACGCTGTTTTCATGTCACGTCCAATCGGGAGTCTCAAAATGGGACTGGGGACGAGGTTGATCTGACATGTTGGCTGACAGCAAAAACCGGTTTTATACTCAGCTGAACAAAAAGGAAAGAATTGAATTTCAAAGAGCTGTAATTAGTTTTTGACGAATTTCCGCCCAATCATCCGCTTGAAATTTAAATACGACCGCAAAGTTGTGAACACATGTGGTGCAGTGCAAAGTTTATCTGCTAGTGGCGTTTGATTCGTCGCGTTGTAGTGGATTCAAACAGTCGAAGTTATGCTTCAAAACAAGTAACTATGCCCCTTCTTTTTCTCTTTCTTTCCCTTTAAAGCAAGACATTCTGTACATATAATTTTTATTTACATGCCAAAATGTGCTATTTCCCTCAAAATTCGCGTATTCCTGCGATGTTCTTGGTCTTGGTCTTACCTCAAGCATATAATTTGACCTTGTTGTTTATGAAGTAAGCTTACATTGTAAGGTTTAGAATTTAGTGCGCTTGAATTCCAAAGTGTTTTAAAGCAAGCTTGCATGTTCAGAAAAGACGTAGAAATTTCAGTTGTTGGTTCTAAAAACAAGCACGTAAGCCGTGTTAATTTTCGATGAAACTTCACGAGCAAGAGTTGAAGGTAATCAAAGCTTTTAGGTTAGCATCGGTTCAGTCTTGGATTGATGCTGCTCTAAATTGGAGATCCAAAGGTCGTTTGTGGGGAACAAGATACCTTCAGCATGAATACATGTAAAGTAACAATTAATCCTTTTACACATGATTATAAATAAACTACATGTAAGAAGTGTAAGTATTTTAGAATAACTTAT
This sequence comes from Siderastrea siderea, assembly GCA_964030785.1. Taxonomy (NCBI): domain Eukaryota; kingdom Metazoa; phylum Cnidaria; class Anthozoa; order Scleractinia; family Rhizangiidae; genus Siderastrea; species Siderastrea siderea. Next base: position 3,599,137 of record OZ034977.1, read on the forward strand.
TGTCAAAGTTTTTTTTTAAGATTTGAAAAACCAGCCTTCAGTGTTTATCAATTGCATCCTTTTTAATTCTCGTATGACCGAATGACTCCCATGAGTGAATGATTCTCATGTGACCGAGTGACTCCAATAAGTGAACAATTCTAATATGACCGAGTGACTCCCATAAGTGAACAATTCTCATATGACCGAGTGACTCCCATAAGTAAACAATTCTCATATGACCAAGTGACTCCCATAAGTGGACAATTCTCATATGACCGACTGACTCCCATAATTTTTTATTCTCAAAGGACTGACCACCTCCCACAAGTGAACATCTCTGACACAACACAGAAAGTTTTCAATTCTGCCATATTTATTTACATGTTTATAGACATAAAATCCAGTTACAGGGTTATTTTTACTAACTAATTACAAATTGTATAATTACAGAATGAATTACTTCGTGAGTAGTGACGTTTTCAAATTAAAAATATGCAACCAGTCTGGCCAGTTGCAACTCATGCAAACAACATATCTATTTTCTTATCTACCTGAATGATTTACCATCGTGTCAGCTTGCCAGTGAAATTATTCTTAATGCTAATGACACTGTGATTTATTACTCATCGACTGATCTGTTTGACCTTGAAAGCAAGTTAAATTCTGATTTGGCTACAATTTCCAATTGGTTTTCGAGTAATCTGCTGACCCTTAATATTTCTAAATGCAATTTCGTTATTTTTGGTAACTCACGGAAGCTTAAACTGGTTAATGAGGTTTCTCTTAAAGTTAATTCCACTGTTATTGATAGGTCTGACTCATTTAAGTACTTGGGAGTGGTTATAAACCAAACTATGTCTTGGTCCGAGCACATTGATACTGTCAGTACAAAGATCAATCAAAGGATTGGAATGATAAAGAGAATACGACATCTTTTGCCTTTACATGCTAAGCTAACAGTATGCAATTGCTTAATCATCCCACTGTTTGACTATGGAGACACAGTGTGGGGTGACAAAAATCACGACACGCTTATGGGTCAGCTGCAAGTTCTTCAAAACAAGGCAGCCAGGTTCCTGCTTAATTTATCACCAAGAAGCTCTTCAACCGAGGCACTAGATCGTCTGGACCTAAAGACCCTCTCAAAGAGATGACACTTCCATCGCTGTGTTATGATGCAAAAATATCTGTTGGGGGAAATTGGTTTTAAATTTGACATCAGACGCAATAGTACTTTTCATTCTTAACAAACTCGCAGAAGCAATGATTTACACCTTCCTCGCATGCGTACCAGTTGGGGCAAGCAAACTTTCATTTATCAAGCCTCTAAGGACTGGAACGACCAAGACAATGACATTTAAAACAGCAAATCATTGTCTTCCTTTAAGGCAAAGCTTAAAACTTTGTAAATTATGCCCTATCTAATTGTTAAAGTATTTTAAAATTAGTTTTATATCGTAATATCAATTTTTATCTCTTTTCTTAGTTTTTAATCTTTTATTTTTATTATAATTTGCAGGGTCCCACTGAAAACCGCCAAGGCGAGTGGGCTCCCTGGTTAAATAATAATAATAATAATAATAATATTATTATTATTATTATTATTATTATTATTATTATAACATAATGATGCAATAAGAACTACAGAGTTGGAAGGTGACATGAACCAATTCATTAAGTACAGGAAAACAAAACCAGAGCATTCAACTGAAAACTGCACTAACTACTTTGTTTCTACTTATTATACTTATTATCAAAATTACTACTGGAGAAAAAATCAATTTGAGCTACAAGTCATAAAAACTAATTACTTATAATTTTACAGTGGGAAAGTGCCTTGCACTTTTCCCGGTAATCCGGGCACAAAGGAAATGGAGCTTCGGAATACAAAAACGAAAACTTAAGAGTAAAATTTTCTCTTGCTCAATAAACGGTAAGTAATGTAACAAACTTAAAATGACAGTTGGCCACATCAGCACATAATGGTTTTACATCCCAACCCTTCCCCATAAGACTATCTAACAGACTATACCCACTCCCCAAAGAGAAAGGAATTTTGAATTTGTTCTTCTCTGAGAGGCCAAATATTGCCATGTCATGAAAGGGCTCAAAAGTGCCAAGACTGATGGGCTGTGCAGGTCGAGTGGCATTAAGAGAAATGCCACTCGACACAGCTTGGCGCATCCGAGCCCCCAAGGCATGGCAATGGAACTCTCTCAGATACTGGACATTTTCAAAATTCCTTTCTTGAGACAAACAAACACTAGTTTGACCACGGAATACATAGCTACAGACTTCACTGGACACACTTGACAAACAAAACTCAGAACTGTTACAGGGACGAAGAAACGAACAGTCAACAGTAACTTGAAAATTGCGCAAAAACAGAAACAACCTTCCCACCCTCACAAAAACACCGGACACCAGACACAAAAACACTGCCCCCGAGACTAGACTTAAAAATACGACTAATTAGTAAAAGGAAAACTACACGAATCTACAAAACAAACTGAGCCAACTTTGAGAACAGAACCATTATTTAAAACAAAAACAGAAAAATCAAAGTTCACGTCAGTGCAGGTGTCTTCATTGACAGGCTTCTTGTCCTCAGGCTTGTCTGTCTTGTCTCGGTGGGATGTCAGGGGATTGGTGGAAGGCTCTTCTATTCTTTCTCTTGTAGCTGCAGGGAGGCTTCTCTTCCTCTGGCTTTGTTGTGATCAGCTCCCCTGGACTTAGTGACACCTTAACATTGTTTGGCAGCAGGACAGTGATCAGGTCCCTGACAGGGTCCACCTCCAGCACTAGAGCTTCATGGTCCCCCATCCATAGCTTGTCATCACAGATGACCTTGGTGATTTGTGGATTCTAAAAATAATAATTTTCATAAAACAGATTAGCTTGAAATCACTGTGATAAATGCAACTGTAACATATGGCGAAAAAAGGAAAACCATACAAAAATAAAATCCTATGCAAAGCCGCAGAAGGACTGGAACCTACTTCTAAGAAACACTGGACACAGCAAATTACCATGCCCCAACAACTTTTACGTAAAACAACTTAAGAAAAGGTCAAGTTAGATGGAATATGATGATAGGATTTCCTGTATTGATCCACAGTCTTCTGTTTTTGAACGTTAGTCAAAAGATCTTAAACTTCATACACGTGCATGTTGGCTCGGTTTACATTCGCGTAATCAGCTGGCTTTCAATTTCAATAGATCGTCGACCGGACGTGTAGCCTCTAGTCGATTGAAAGAGGATGTAAACTGCCATAAATAAAAGTCAAAAGGTAAACAAAGTGTTCAATCTTACCTTTCTTGAAAAGTTTGTCGCGATCTGCTTTCTTCGGGCACTAGGGACGACCGAAACTTCTCTGATCTCCTGTGGATCGTCTATACGGCGATTCCATTCTTCGCCCCAGCTGTCAAACGTGACTGTGACCGCTTCACTTTCCTTGCTTACAACAGTGGAAGCGCACCAAACGCCATCTTCATCAAGGGCTTCAGCCTTACTGTTTTTCAAAAGCTTCTCCATCGTTCAAGTTAACTCGTTCGCGTCAAAACAGGTTTTGTGCGATCGGAAAACTGGACGCTTGTTTTGAAAGGTTCGCGTTCGGTTGCTAAGATACCAGGTTGTTCCTAGTCTAAAGCGGTAATTTGCAAACGGCATTGCGCATGTGTGAATCGATTATTGCATGTATAATGAATTACACACTTTGACCGTGTTGAAGTCCTAAGGATGGATGGATGGATGGATGAATGAATGAATGAATGAAGAATGAAATAGTAGACAATCTCTACTCAAAACAATACTCATATAGGAGCCACTCTGGAAAATGTTGTCCAGGTTTGTATATCATAATGCAAGAGTAGTGATTCTTTTATATATGGTTTCTCAAGTTTCAGTCTTAGTTCTTTATTACCTGGTTTCAGTACAAGCCCCAATAAATCTATCAGATTTTTTGTGATTTCAGAATGTTTGAATAGAAGTAGATAAATTTCCGTATTTTCAACCTTATCGTTTTATAAAGTGGTGGGGTGTGGGTGCACTGTGTATTTATTTACCGATTTTTTTTTTCTGTTCTTATAACTTTTGTGTCACTGTTTTAGTGCTGAAATCGTAGTGTTGAAGATAACGTCAAATAAGGTCTATTAAAAGCTCAAGAGCTCAAAAACTCTAAATCTAAATTAAGTTCTTATGCTTACCTGTAACATTTGCTTTGACAAAATCTTCCAGTCAATGTACATGGCGAAAGGAAACCAAAAGATCCCTTAAAATATAAATAACTTTATCAAACGAAATTGGGATGAAAACACATTCATTGAAACCTGCAGTGCTGAATACTCAAACCTAACTCAAACGATACTACAGGACAGTCAAAGTTTGAAACGTATGTGAACAAACAAATACAAACCTTTACATTGTTTCTGGCTACCCTTCCACTTGATAACACGGCTCTAGAAATACTCATAATTAAACTTTCATTCAAACTTTCATGGAAAACTAAGAAAAGAATTAATTAGGCACAAATTACTACGCGTTTTACAAAACTATAGTTTGACCGGCATATTGTTTTGGACGGTTTGGACCAAAGTCCAAGATGTGCAAGCATGTCGTACAGCGGAATTCTCTAGAACGAAGAAGTCCTTCATATTCAGTACACTATAGTGTATGCAAGAATATGGTGGCCTGAAACAGCTTGAAATGTTCCTGCCCGGCCTGTGTTTTTCTTAAATTTTCTTAAATTTCTAAATACGCTAAACAAGACATACCTCAGCGAAATGATAGAACGTTTTAAATTGCAAAGGCCCAATATCGTTTAAAAATGCCTGGATTATCCCGGGAAGTACTCCCCTAATATTTGTGTGAGGGTGTGTGGCCCCGCTTTTTGAAACCCCTACCCTATTTAATACATTTCAGACCTGACTCAAACTTCGATACCCTATTTCAGACCCGTCAAGGATCTGCTTCGGTTTGCGTAGGGCTTCAAATTTCCTATAGTAATAAAAAAGAGCTTCTTCCCAGAGCTTCTTCCCAATTCCCTATTTGAGACCAAAACGGTCAAAATAGTCAAAATCTATACCATATTTCAGACTAAAACGGCTGGAAAAGCAATTTCGGGGCCACACATACCTGGCTAGCTTATAGAAGGGAGTACCCCCCGGAAATTATCAAGGTACGTACGGTGATTACCTAGAGCCCATGGTGTTTTCGAAACGGAATCTTTAAAGTGAACTGATAGAATGTTATTTTTGAAAGTGCCTGTTGTTGTGGTGCTATTGGGGAAGGTGGGGTGAGAAAAACTAGTTTTCTGAGTAAGGCATTTATTTATGTAGTTTATTTTTCCACTGCTGGAAATTCTGAACGTTCCTTCCTCCGTGGTTTTTCCCTCTCACCCACTCTGTAGATCTCCCTCCCCACAAAATATCTGAAATTGCCGTATCGATCTTAAGACCCTTTTGCTTGGCTCTCTTGTAGAATGAAGTGTAACGATAATTTTTGGAAAAAAAGTGAAATGTTCATTCCCTGTCCGTTTATTTTACGGTAATCCTTTCCTCTGCAACGCTAACAGTGTGTGTTACGTGCGAGCATCGTTTGCGCTAGCGTTGCGTGTGTAACGGCTGGCTAAAAATGTTGAGTCCAAATGACTCCAGGAAAGAAAAGGTACCCACTTGAGTCTGCGCGTGGATCTACTCAATACACTTCAAGGTTATAAACGTTTTCAACTTTCAAAGGGAAGGTCGCGCAAAACGCTCGCACACACCCTTACTATCCACGCGCGAACCTCGTACGCACCTCCCGACATCCGATGCCCGCTACGCAGGCTACAAAATACCATAAAATATTTCTGTTTCGAATGCTTTATTTTGAATCCCCTTGTTGAAGATTTACTGAGCCGGTGCCCCAAAAAACACCCCAAAATTACCATTTGTTTAATAACAACCTTTATTTTATTTTAATGACACCAAACAATTAAAACAACAACAGTTAGTACATCTGGAATTGCAAATCGAGAGATGGACCACTCTATCAATCAATACCTCTTATTAGTTAAAATTAATATTTCACACTGTTAATTCCAATTTTATCTACATACACTAAAAAAACTGACAGAAAATTGAAATCTTTAATTTAAATTTGAGATACAAGAAAATTTTAAAGAAAAAATTCAATATTTCACCTAAATTGGAAATCAAGTTAAAAGTAAATAACCTTAAATGAATTATACCAATAAATTATTAATATAATTTGATTTATTTTCAATTGAAATGGAAAAAATGCCATTTCTGTCATTCCCTGATGCTTTCTCACAATTGATTTTTTGTCACTAAAAATAAACGTTATTTTGTATTATCATGATCATCATCATCATCATCATCGTCATTTTTTCAGCCTGTTCGGACTGGAAACGTTTTCTGATTCACATTAGTTAACACTTCCCCTCCGAAAATGAGCCTTAAGTCACGTAACGGGGCTCTAACTTTTGAGACTGAGCATGAGATCTTAAAGTGTACAATGAAATAAAAGCTGTTAAGCAATACTTTCTTGTGGTCCTGTTTGTTATGTTGTGCAAGGTCGGATCTAATTTTTAGTCCACTGATAAAATCCTAAAGTGTGACCGTATGCGTTCAAACGAAAGCTTCTAAGGAGTACCTTCAAAGATGTTTATTCTACTGTAGGTGGTTTTGAGTCTGCGGATGAAATCGCGAATGATCATTCGGAAAGCTACTGAGCAGTACTTCACTTTGCTGCTGTTTATTATGCTGTAAAATGATGTGAAAGAAATCCTTTAAGTGTGACCTTTCAAATGAAAACAACTGAAGAAAGAATTATTAAAGCCATAAAGTGGTTTTAAGTTTTGAGACTGCATCCTGGCTCCAGAGGTTGCATAAAAACGAAGATGTAGGGGCCGCAGCGTAATTATAAAAATTCTCCTCACTGGAATTCATACGTTTTATTGAGTACTAGTTAGGAGATCTTTTTTAAACATCAAGAAAATTCATCTTTGGTGATCATTTCCATGATTCTCGTGACCTGTTTGTCCATCAATGCATTGATATGATAAGGAGACATTTGATGCTGATCGGTTTTTGGCTCAGCCAAGCGTGCACGTGGCCATTCAAATGAACACTATTAAAAAAGTACTCTCACTTAGCTTGGCGTTGTCTATTCTCGGTGATTTTAAAGGCATGATCTCAAAAGATTCATCGTTTTCTTTTTTTTTTATGTTGGCACTCTTCGGAGGAAATGTGTTAAAATAGTTCATGGGCTTTTTGGCAAAAAACATACAACTTCTCGTGGAAAGATTTGTCAAAGCGGACCGTAAGGTCCTTGTCGATAAATAGCCAATGATTCTTCTCCATAATTTGTTACTTTTATCATTCTAATACAAACAAAAGTGTTGGCATGGAAAATTAGATTTTCTGTTCCCCATATAAACCAAATTCCACTAGTAATATAAAGTTGGATCGTTCAGATTAATATGTGAATCTGGTTTTGGGTCGTTCGTCTCATACCTAAGGATTACCATTATTTTGTAACAACAACTGATCTATAGCAATTTCCAATAGGGATTTAATGGCTATATACTTTGCGAATTTTCTGAATTTGAACAATGGCAAATCTAAAAAAAAACCTGTATTAAAATTTGCGATTTTGCAAACGTTTGCTAAGTTAGGCTAAGGTAAGTTTTCTTTTAGTTGTTATATTTTGCCTGCAGCAAGCATGAAATCAAAGCAATCCTGCTTGTCTACATCGGAAAGCGGTTTACAACAAAAGAAACAATGAAATTTTTGTGAGCATAACTCCATCATAAGGAAGCCCTAGAAAGGAACTGCATGGCGTTTAACTTAGTCTCGATCAAGTAACCAGGCGATCCCTTCCCGCTAACTTAATTGTTTAGAGGGAATCTATGACGTCACCGAATCACCTATGGTGGAAGCCTATACGCAACTTGTCTATTGGCCGTTACATGTAGCTCACGCTGACATGAGATCGTGGAATTTTGGTTGAATGTGTTTGCTGAGAGATAGCACAAATTAAACACTGGATATACTAACCTAAGCTCCCTATTTAGAACCTGACTAAAACGTCAAGTGTTTATTGGGCATTCCCACAAGTGTAAAAAGCAATGAATACTTTTAATACTGGCATCAGATACTCCGCTGCAGGTGCATTCGTAATATCCCTTCTTTTTTGACTCCAGCTTGTACTCTTTTGCGTGATCAGTAGAACATGTTATCCCCATGACTCGCTTATCCGATGGCTCTGTGTAAGATACTGAAGCGGTGGCCCCGCTTGATACTTTAGTTCCTTTTATCATCCTGTGTTCGCACGAGTTAAAGTTTCCTGCTGCCTCACTGTCAAGTTTGTTACTCAACGTCGCGTTGATCGTCGCCATAGAGTCTTCTAAGAGTTTGTAACCGGACAGAAGAGCTTTTTGGGAGGAATTCTGCGCACCATTAACTGCTTGAAGGGTTTTCATCTCAATGTTCATTCGAGCGTAACCTCGCTCCAGACTCCCCGCTCTGCTGCTGACATTTTCGCTGGATTTTCTCAATTCTTGAACACGTGACTGGAGCTGTGTTACATTCGCTGTTAACCTGTCGCGAATCAGCCTCACCAGGATCTCATTTTCTCGCAACTCACTCACTGTCGATTTAAACTCAATGAAATTATTTTTCAGAGCGTTTACAGATTTATTTAACAGTTTGATCTCAGCGCTCAGCTTCTTCTCAGACGAGCAATTCACAAAGGCCGCCGTGCTTGCAGTTTCATTGATTAACCTTCCTTGCACAGAAACCTGTTTTTGCAGAAATTTGACCTGATTTTCATGCCTTTCGACAAATATGTCTACGGCACTGTCTCTTGCTTCCATTTTGGCTTTCATCGCTAACATGTTCCTTTCCAGAACTTGAATTCTTCTTAATAAACTCTGCACTGAAACACCGCTCGTTTCAGCGTTTGAGGAACGAAGTTTTTCCTCTTCTGTGCATCCACATTTGGGACCTAATGTCCCAAAAATGGTAAGAATTACAAGAACTAACGCTGCTACAGAAACAGCGAGAATAACCAGAATAATAACCACCATAAACTTACTGAGATAAGTCCACTCTTTCTTGGGTAAAGTATCAGATGATGAGGACGAAGCTCGGCTTGAACGATCCGAGACCGATTCATTAATTTGCTTCGTGCGGAGCGGCAGAGATGGTGAAGGCATCGCCTGTTCATAAATATAGTTCGTTTTCCTCCTCGGGCCTACGGCTGGTACTGTTTTAATACTGGCATATTCATGGTGGTCACATAAACTCTCTCCGCTGCTATCAGCGCCGAGGTCAAAAGCACCGTTGATGTGAACTTCGCTCCTAGATGGAGTGGACAATATCGACGAATTACTTGAGGCGCAGCTTCGTAAACTGCCTGAAATCACACATGGAGGACCTGTTAAATAGTTCATCCTTTGTGCGCTCATAGACGACATCGTTGCGTGCTCAAATCGGTACTGTACAGTACTGCGTAACAACCAATGTACAAAACCTTTGACTTCTTTCCGTATCGACGTCTGCTCAATTACTGACGTTCATATGTCTCTGGAGGTTTTTAACCATCCGCATAAGTAAAAGCCATTAGTACGTGCTCTTTTCACATAGCAGGTCACACTTTGATGTAAAACGATTCTAAGTGATCCCACGGATTTGCGTGCTCAAAATAACATTGCCAAAGCGTCGTGTGTGATGTGTGACATGATACTGTGGAAATGTGCGTCACAAACCGTCCAAAGTACGACAGGAGTCACGTGTAGGGGGGCAGTCTTCTAAAACGATAACAGGTTCTTATTCCGCTCTAAAAGGTACAGCCCAAGTGTTTCAACTAGGGATTTATTTTTTGTTGTTGCACTGAAAATAAGAAATTTCAACCTGAAAACGTGTTTATTGCTTTTGTATTTATCGCGAATTAACCCCTATTAAAAGAGTTACTGAATTTGGAAAATATTTTGACTTAGACGGAAACTTGTCAATCAATGTCAATCAAAATCCTGCCAGGTGAAGTGTCGTTAAGAACTAAGCGGACGGTAAGACTACCAGCTTTGTAAGATCTGAAGTACAACGCTAGATTGTTAGAACGTGTTAGAGGACTGTAGCTGGCATGCTTTCAAGACAAAGAAGATTTACGATTTGCATTACTTCACGTCTTATCTTTCTATTAACAGCTAATACCAAGGCTCCTTTCTGACTTTTTATACTGATAACTCCACAATACTGATACCTCTTAGGTACATTCATTTTACAGCATCTTTCATCTATCAAAAATGTTCAGTATAGTCTCTGCATACTGACCCCTCAATAAATTTGCACACTTAATGCTGCCTTTTCTTATTGATATCAGTACTGTTCAAAGTCTTTAAACCACCCCTCCGGCCCCTCCCCTACCTTTTTCCAAATTACAGTTGACTACTTCTACTCCTACTCAGCTTGAAAGCTTTCTAAAACTACAGTAGTAGATAGGAGGTAATAAGCGGGGAAGAGACGGGGGTGGGGGGGGGGGGGGGTAAAGACACTTGTGTTGACAGAACGTGGAGGCAAACACTTGCGGAAACACTGCTAAGGACTACTATCCTTGAAGTTCATAGTTTTCCACTCAAGTATATCAGAAAAGTATACCAAAAATATGCGCCTTCTTGTAATCTCATTGGGAGCTCGTGTCCAGTACAGGAATTGCTTGCCGTGACTTTTTAAAGGTCTCTGGACACAAAGCTGGCATAACATCAGCAAACGTTCCTATCACTTTTCAGTTTACAGCTTTGGATTTTTTTTATTCTGTGAGAGAATGTGGATCAAAATCCTAATACTCTAATTTCCAGCATTCCTGACAACTAAACATCTTTAAATTTCTGATCTATTGATCGTGAACAGTAAACTAAAATTTAAAACAACGAGTCTTTGTTAGCCCTTTCCAAGACTACAGTTTGTGCAACAAACAAATGATAGGAAATGCGGTGTTGCAAGAAAAACAATAGTAATTGGAAACGGAAGTTAAAACTGACAGACAGAAAACCTATACTATTTTTTGTAGGGTCATTTGTTTTTTTTTTTCTGTTCGCAGGTTTACTTTCGCGCGTGCGGACAAGTACTCATTGGTGTTTTGTGCTTTTTCTATTCGTACATTTCATGAATTTCCCCCCTCTCAGCCACAAACTTTGAGCCTTGAAAGAAAACAGTTTGCGTGAGGGCAGTACGCGATTCAGCGCAGTGTGGCCTCACAATAAAGTATCTAAAGTGTACTGCGGCAAATCCGAATATCAAAACAGTCACGACAACACTTCTCATAGATCGACCTGAGTTTTAAAATAAACTGATTGCACTTTCAGTACGCAAATAACATTGATATAAAGAATCGCGTTTTCCGTTATCAAAAAAAATATTTTGTATGCCCAGGCTGGGAACAGACTATTTAGACTTCAGTCCAAGAGTTCACGAACCTCAGTTCTGATTTAGTGCAACAAGTGCTCAACACTTAAGTCATGTTTTTCATTCATATTTTTTAATGTTTTCTCAAAAAATATAAATACAATATCCTTCTGAACCGAAAGGAAAGGGAAAGAAAATTATTATTTTCTTTTTGGGTGTCGATCCTTGAGTCAGCAGGCCTTAACCCTTTAAACCCTGATATGAAAATTCGTATTCTCCTTACCGCTCTCTATACATTTGTATGGAACTAGTGAGGAGAATTTGTCTCAATGTCAAGACAGCTCATTCTTGGTGACTGTTTCCTTTATTCTCATCACTTGAATGTTTGAGCAAGCAGTGATCATGTAAGGAGAAATTTCATTTTCGTCACTGTCAGGGCTTTAAGGGTTAAGTACCCCTGCGGGGTTCAATCTTTTGAGTTTGTGGATGAAATCCTAAGATGTGACTATTCAAATGAAAGCTTTTCAGCCCGGTACATTCCTGTGGTTCTGTATGTCTTTGCAATATTAATATTAAATCGTGTCGAGGAGTTGAACTGAATACACGCTTTGAGAGTAAAAGGTTTGATGAAAAGTAAAGGTCTCGTGCTTTGCAGGCAGGAGTCCTGTTTGCAGGTAATAAATTCAAACGAGGACTGCCAGACACGGACGTCTGTAATTCTATCGAAGGATAGGAATTTATTGATGTAACGTTTTGAAGTTCACATTTAAACGAGGCCAATTCTTTGTACCTATAGCAGGCTCCTATATCGTGGTACATTGTTTGTTTCTGAAAAGAGTTTGGCCTCTTCCCCCTTCCCTCTTCTTCACACGCGTGAGTCCTTTGGAGAAATCATAAGCGTAGCTGTTCAAGTCGGAGCCTTTTTACAAAACAGTGGTATGCATTTGAGGCGCTGTTTGTTTGATTAACCTGAACTCAGGCTGTCGGCTTATAATTGCTTCTTAAGAATTTTCGTTACTCATGCATATTTTTTTTTACATTTTTCTTTAGCCTTCAAGGGCTTTTAAGCGGCATGTGACGTGGCTCAAGAACCGTTAACTCTCTTTCTTTAATCTCACATAAACATTTTGACTAAATCACATTCGGGAACATTGTCCAAGTCACCTCGTCGAAGAAGAATTTTTTTAAGCAGATTCTGTGATTAAAAAAAACTCTCGACTGCCTAGTGAGTGCATGCTATTACACTGATGAATTCTAAGTACTACCTTCTGAGGCTACAGCGTAAATAGCTCGAAACTGAGCGGCAATTATGTCGCAACGTCAATTATGTCGCAATAGTTTCCATTTTGACGGTCTGGCCGATATACTGCATCTTTACACCCAAGGAAGGGGTTAAAATCCAATTGTTCCCTTCCGTTTCTTCGGGTGAAACTTGACAATAGGGACCCTGAGAAAAGAAACAAAGAACCACAAACAAGTGAATGAAATAAAACGGAACAACATCCCACCGAGCAAGTCTAAATGCAGTCCGCTCTGGCTGGTACGCAAGGAGAGAACCTGTTTGTCCTGCATTCCGGCAGGCTAGTCACATCATATCAGCCGGCACGCTTGCCGGAAAACTGTACTCATAAAAGCGCAAAAGTCGATTTGGCGAATAAACCATTTAATCGATAACCACTAACGGATGCGATACGTGCGCAGCGATAAAGGTATAAACATCCTTCAAGAGAGGTTCCGTGACCCAAATATTAAGACAAAACAAAAGGTCATTTTACAAACAATTGCCAAAAGATCCCAGAGCGACAAGGCATGACTTTATTTACTGTATCACATTCGGGTAATGTATCCAGACCTACAACAGTTATATCCTGCAGTGTACGATTTTTATCAAACAGAGGAATTAAAACACTTTTAGTTTTGCATAAAAATGCTAAAAAGAAGAAAGGAAAGACATGATTGACACTTTTGAAATCTGCTACGTGCAGGGGCAACAAAATAATTTACGTCATAGCTAGCAAAGTGACTATTGAGGTTTAATATTAGTCTAATAGCGTTCTATCATAAATGCTGCAATCTGATTGGCTATCTTACTCGCTATCTATTCCGTGATAGATAGTGAGTAGCGAAAAGGTGAGTGGCAGGCGCAGTCTTATACTTCAAAACAACAATGCAATTAAGTAAAACTTTTCACTTTCGTGGTATATTAATCGAGATTTATACTAAAACAATTAGATTATTCGCTCTCGATTTCTATGCGTGATAGTTGATTCGGCCTTCGGTCTCATCAACTATCACGCGATAGAAATCTCGAGCTCATAATCTAATTGTTAAATATAAGTACTTGGGGTGGGGCTTCAAGGGCAATAATGGCTGAGATGAAATGCAGTGACGATTTTACTAAACCATCCTTTCAGAAAATTTTTTTTCAACTACAAGCAGGCTCTCCTCCTCAGAAAAAGCTGATCGTAAACGGAATGAATGCACTGCGTTTTGAAAGTACTCTAACTTCGTATCACAGATCAGGAATTTTTTTCTTCACTCTGATCTGGGAGAGTATGTCCATCAGAATCCTAATACTTTAATTTCCAGCAATCCTGACGACTTAACAACTTTAAATTTCTAGATCGCATGATCGTGAACAATGAACTGGAGTTTAAAACAAGCGAGTGTTTTGTTAGCCTCTTTCATCATCAAGAGACAACTGAGTTTGTTGAAACGGAAGGAAAGGTTGCGTGACAAAAAAAACAATAATAAATAACAAACGGAAATAGAAACTGACGGACGGAAAACTTACTAATAATTAGTAATTTAGTTTTCTCTACGTTTATCTGTTTTTTTTTTCGTTCGCACGTTTATTTTCGCCCGTTCCGCCAACGCAGATAATTGCAAACGGAAATTGAAACACGGAAAGCTGAAGAGCCTCATTGGTTTTTGATGGATTTTTTTATTCGCGCATTCCATGAATTTCCCCCGCTCTGCCACGATCTACTAGCCTTGAAAGAAAACAGTTTGCGTGAGTGCAGTATACGATTTGGCGCAGTGCGTCCTTACATACCAGTGCCTAAAGTGTGTTCAGCAAGAGAGTCAGCATATCCCTTCTCATCATACTGACCTGATCGCAGTTCGAGCATCTTTAAAACTAAACTGATTGTATTTTTTTACTCAAATAACTGTGATATAAAGAATCCCATTATCTGTTAGTAAAAGGTTACTTTTTATATGCACCAAAAAAACAAAAAAAACAAAACAAAACAAAAAAGAACTGATCAGTTGGTCTAAGTTTCAAGTTACACTCATTTTTTTTATATATATAAGAACCATTTTTGTAAGAACGTTGAGGCTGAGATTTGCCCCCAAATTTAAGAAAATATATGGGCTAAAATAAGAACATCCTCAGGCTCAGCCAAAATGTACGCGTTCTTATATAAAAGAAGTGTATCCCGAACCTTTCTGGTTTAATAATCCTTAAGTAATTTTTTTATTTTCTTTCTTGGCTACCATTGCTGTAATATTTGTGTATGTGGCGATGTGTGGCAAAGCTAAATAAAGAAATAAAAAAAATAAAGAAATTTGAACTGAGGGGCGGTGCACGCGTGCACGTTTCACTCAAAACTTAACTTTGGCCATGTTTTTTTTGTTGAAAAGAATGTTAACGTCTTAATGCTCAGAAAGAAAAAAAAATTAAAGAGCCTTAAGGACCAAAAAAAAAAGATACAAAAAAGAAAAAATACAGGTTTTCCTTTCCTTGTCAAACGCTAAGTGGAGTCAGGGTTTGAAGTGGTTCAAAGGTTTGAGTTTGTGGATGAAATGAAGGCTTTTCAGCTACCTACAAGCAGAGGTTTCTTATTCGCCCGCCGGAACATAGGGCGAGTGCAAGAAACCTCTGCTTGCAGGGTACTTTTCAGCCCGCACGTCCCTGAGAAAGACAGGTTTAATTAAATTTAAAAGGCTGGAATGTGCTTTTCAGGCAATAAATTCAAACAATAAATGAATTGACACGGAAATTTAATATTGCACATATGTAACTCTGTCAAAGGATGGGAAATTATTGAAGTAGCGTTTCGACCTTAATCGAGGTAATTTTTTTGTGCCAAAGCAATCAACGCAAGTTCCTATATTGCAGTATATATTGTGTCTGGAATGAGATGGAGTCTCTTCTCTCACCTATATGAAGCATCGCCTCCGTATACCCATGGCTGGAGGCTCTTACTTGATTCCTTTGCATAGCCTATGCCGAACTGGCCAGCTCACTTAGTGAGTTATTCGTGCTAATAACTTGTGTGCAAAGCCACCATTTGCGAGCCGCAATGCGAGCGAAGCGAGTTGGCGAGAAGAATGGGGTCCGTGGTGGATACTTAGGTTCTGTTTGTTTGTTCAACAACTTCAACTTACGGCTTATAGTTGCTTCTTAACAGTTATCGTTATCTATGCAGTTTTTACACATTACAGAGCTTTGGTTTTCGAGGGCGATTGAGCGGCACGTGGCTCAATAACATGAGCTAGCTGTTTCTTTAATCTCCTTAACACATGACAATGGCAATGTCCAATTCAGATCGTTGAAGTACGTCGAAGAAGAATTGAGATTCCGTGACTGTTTGAGAAACCCCTGACCGCCTAGTGAATGCATCCTATAATTTATGAACCACCTTCTATAAGTACCTTCTTCTGGTTTCAGACATATTTATTGAGAGAGGCCATTTTTGCGCTTAAATAAGCTTCAGTAGCTCGAGAGATCGAGAGATCTTTATTGCAACCGCAATAAATAACGTCGCAATTTTTCTATTTTGACAGTCCGGTCCCTACTACATCTTCCGAACCAAGCATAACTATAGGTTGGCGTCTAATTAAACGTTTAATTTAAATTAAGTCAAGGTGAAACTTGACAGTGGGAGCCAAAAAAAAGAGAGAGAGAGAGAGACTGAGAGAGAGAGAGAGAGAGAGAGAGAGAGAGAGAGAGAGAGAGAGAGAGAGAGACAAAGAACCACAAACAAGTGAATAGACTAAATTGGAACTTCAACCCACACGGGAAGTCTAAGCACAATACTGTCAATACTAGCCGATACGCATTCCAGGCTAGTTACATCAGCTGGCACGCTTGCCGGAAACTGTACCAAAAGTGCAATGGCGAATTTGGTGAATAAAGGATATCGTTGATAATAGTTGATAACCTCCAAAGGATGCGACCGGCTTGTGTGGAGATAAATGTATATAAACATCCTTGAAATGGACACCGACACGGGGATTTTTTCGTTTTGGGGTGAAAATGTGCTGAAATTTAAATTAAATGCTTTTTTACGTACACAGAATACTCCTAGCAATTCAAGAGAAGGAATTCAATTGATTTTCACAAAGGAAGAACAAACCATAGTCAGTTACAAGCGATTTTTCCACAAAACAAAGAAAAAACTTGGAAACATCAACCTGACTGTTTTCAAGTTAATTATAACCATTCCCATTCTAGCGATCCGCAGCCAAATACACTTTAAAAACTATAGTCTCAGAGAGCTGGTAGAGTAAGTTTCTAGTTAGTAGTTTTAAACGAAACTCAACCAGTATTTTTTGGTATCCGCTGATAAGAATATGTGTTTTAGCTTTTCAAAGTTATCCTAAATATTGCTGACAGTGTACCTTTACGAGAGGTTTCGCACTACAAGAGGTTAATACCTTATAGTGAATTTTATTCGACACGACTTGTACTTTGTGTGTGCATGAATATCGGGTATCTGCATAATAACCTGCCTAATTACAATATATGCTAACTAAGCTTATGCCTATGAGTATACAAAACACTGTTGCACAATACGTGCTGATTAAACTCAAAAGAAGCAATTCATTGCTGCATAATACTATATATTCTAATGCGATATGTTATAGAGGTTTTTTAAAATACGTACAGTATCACCTCCGAGTAATGTTTCCAGACCTAAAATAACTATGTCTTGCAGTGCATATGTGTTTTTCATCAAACAGAGGAAATACGCGCAGCTTTTAACGCATAAAAATGCAAAGAGAAGCAGAGTAAGATATGATTGACACTGTTGAAATCTGCTACGTGCAAGTGACTATCGAGGCCAGGTACGGAGAAGCATTTAGAATATTTGAGGTGGGTGTAAATGACATTAAGGATCACAGCCGAGATTAAATGGATTTTACCGAACCGTCTTCTCAGAAAATCTTTCTTTTTTCTAACTTTCAAGCAGTTCTCCTCTTCAGAAAAGAAGCTGATGCATGACAGGACGGAGAAAGCGCGAACTGTAGTACCTCCTGTTGTCCCTTACAAATTCTTAGAAAACTTTTCTAAGAATTTGTGAGGGGTTTTTCAAGCGTATCTAATGAGCTTACCGCACGGCGTCATAATCTGCTGCTTCACGATCGAAATGTCACTGCATCAAATGTAAACCAGAACCGTGGAGACGTAAGGACAGACTTATACATGTCATCAAGTCATAATAAAACGTGACTTGATTTTCCCATAGAGGAGTGTTACGCATCATTCAGAAGTCATCACCAGACAATTTTGGAAATTCGAACCAAAAACTCGAAATAGGAAATTCGAACAGGAAATAGGAAATAGGAAATAGGAAATAGGAAATAGGAAATAGGAAATAGGAAATAGGAAATACGAAACAGGAAATAGGAAATAGGAAATAGGAAATAGGAAATAGGAAATAGGAAATAGGAAATAGGAAATAGCAAATAGCAAATAGGAAACAGGAAACAGGAAATAGGAAATTCGAATAGGAAATTCGAACCAAAGACTCATTTATAAAATTTATCTGCGGCGAGGTGAGACCGCTCAAGGTGTAAGCAATCAAAAAATAAAAATAAAAATAAAAAAAACGCGACGAAAAGCAAAATAATGACGCTTGTTCTGTTCGTTGGATGCGACCAGTATTTGGCTGTTGACTTTTGTACATTATTATTTGCCACCGGATGCCAGTAACGAAAAGGATCAATGAAGTGTTTTCTTGCAGTTTCTGGTTTCATTTTCTTGAGAAACGATGCGATGTCACAAATGGTTGTTAAACGCTGATTTCAGTGGTTATTTCCCTTCCAATACCGTCAGTGCACTCGTTTCCGAAGCCTAAAAGCGATGTGATTAGATTGACGTTATACTTGAAATCTGGGAATCGACATATTGTTTTCGTTTTGTATCAAACAATGGGATAAATTCAAACTAGATTACAGTGAACAAGATTGGAAAATTCTTCCCTGATGTCCTTTACAAAAGTCTCGCGTAGTGGACTCTGTTAAGTTGAATCTGTATGTAAGCCGCGCAAAATCATTACCGGTATAATTGTAGCTGCTAGCTCAGTAGTCTTGTCGGCATGGGAAAATATTAGAGGGCTACAAGAACTGAACAAAGCCATATGTCCGGTATATGAGAGACGACCCCACGTGTTCGATCTGTAATTCTCTGAATTTAACAGCGTTTAAATTTATCTCAGATATGGCTTGGTTACATTTAAGATTTCGTCAACTCATTACAGCTATAAATCATTGCTAATCACAAACGCGAAATTACATGAATTACATGCCAGGTTTTTCTCGCCACTATTTTGGATCGGCTTCGATCAGCAGCAGCGTTTCCAGACATTTTTTGGCAGTACGCACAAAGTCAGATTATTACTTAGGGACGGACCATTAGAAAAGTTATTGAGGTGGGGGGCGGGGGGCGGATTTTCGAGCTGCACGAATTTTTTTGTTAACATTTCCCTTGTGGGAATATATTTTTTTCCGTATGCAGGAACTTTTTTCTGGGCTACTCGTTGTGTATGAATTTTTTCACTCAATTTTCCGTTGCATGAATTATTTTGTACTTTGCTCGCCCCCCCTCCTCCCCCCCCCATAACTTTTCTAATGGTCCTTCCCGTAGCCGAAGGGAGACAAACATATTTACAGATTATGATTACAGTCAGAAAAAACATTTATTATTTCAATCGTATTGTCGTTCTCGCATAATAACATAGGCTACAGCTAATTTCGTTTTCCAGCAGTGTTTGTATCTCCTGTTATACAATTGCACGCACTTATATCAGTTTTACTTGAAAGTACAAGACGAAGAGAGAATATAATACGTCCGGGCGCACTCCTCCGTACTATGAAGTGTGTTGAAGAAAATGCCAATATTGAAATTGCACAACATTACCTTATCTACTTATACTTGAGTTCTAATTTCCTCTTCTATATTATAAGCCGTCAAATAGAAAAATATCATATTAAAGGCGAGAAATTCTGGTACGCATTTGCGTATTTCGCGTAAAGGCAGGAACGCCCCCGATCAGTGATCAGTGCTCAATAAAAGCACTATTAATAATGTCTATAATTTCGGCGGAATTTGTGTGGACCGAACAAACGCAAAACAGCATTGTATGACAAGTTGGATACCAAATTTATTTATTAAAATTAATTTTAGCTAATCCACATTAATTTGTTTACAATGTATCTATCAACTTTATTGGTCTCAAAATTTACAATAATAACCAATAATAATATGTCTGGTTGCAGTAAGATGTTAAGGAAAGAATCAGAAGAAATCAGTAGTGTTTGAAATCGGCTTTGCTTTTTCGGTCTATTAAACAAGTCAGACGATGGAAGAGGCACCTCTTCTGTTAGAAGGACTGTCCACTAAGTTGACAGTATTTTTGCCAGTTACTAACTCTGATTTATGGAAAGATATTTGAAATTTCAGTTATTGCGATGTCCATTTTGCCAGTCCATAATTTAGTTAATACAGGCTAATCCCTCTGAGTACATTACGAGTTTTCTCAGCTCTCACAGGAGTAACGTTTAAGCAAAAATATGGAAGAGTTGAAACTCAGTAGAAGAATATTTGTTTTTTGTGACGGTAGCAACCATCCCTGCTCTTAAGATGACTCATCTTTCGCTAGCATAGATTGCCAGTAGTCTCTAATTTTGGCGATGGCGATTGTGGGGCGGGCGAAATACACACAAGCGCGCGCGCGCGAAAGTTCGAGCCGACGCGACGCGAAGGGAGCACCGAAAATTAGATCTCATTTTCGGCGCTCCCTTCGCGTCAAGTCGCTTCGAAATTTCGCGCGCGCGCGTGTGTGTATTTCGCCCACCCCACAATCGCCATCACCAAAATTAGAGACTATTCGCAGTCTATCATTAGCAGGGCTGCCAAGATGTCACATCTTTTGCCAGTTTGTGTTTGCTGTTGTCACAAGAAATATGTAGCAGTTGATAAAAAGCAAAAAAAAAAGCAACAACGACGACAAACAAACAAACAAACATATGATAATAATGACCCGTCTGTGAATAAGAAACGAAAGCTATGGTTACAAAGCCTTTGTGCTCAGATAATTTCTTGAAACAATTTGTCAGCCTACTCGGCCACAGTAAATAGAGTTAAGGACGAGAGCGGCCTGCATAACTAAGTCTCGAACTGGCAAAATGAACATAGAAATATTTAAAAAGTTCAAAGCAGCGACCTTTAGTTGGAAAGCAGCTTTTAGCGAAATACGTGATCAACCTGAGCCATAAACAGTCTTCTCACTTCTCATAGCAATGAAGTTTGAGAAAAAAACAAAACAAAAACAAAAAAAAAAAAGGAAGAGTTGAAACCCTGGTTGAAACTCAATCAGCGGAAGACTATTTGTTTCTTTGTGACGGTGGCAAACATTCCTGCTTTTAAGATGACACATCTGTTATTAGCGGGGCTGCCAAGATGACACATCTTTTGCCAGTTTTTGTTTGCTGCTGTCACGAGAAATAAATGTCGCTACCCCAATTCAGTTGGTAAAAACAAAACAAAAAACACACACACAAGAAAAACAGAACAACAACAACTATGACCCGGCCGAGAAGAGAGCGAGAAGGCTATGGCTGTGAAAACCCTATGTATCAGGAAACTGTCTTCAAACAATTTGGCAGCCTACTAAGACAGTTAAGTGGACTTTACTTGAGAACGTATACTGCAATGACAGCCAAATTTTGTTTCGCCCTTGAACGTTGTTTTCTCCACGCTTGGTACTGGTCACATATATTTGGTACGAGTTCTCATTGGCTCATTTGATTGTCTGCATCTTGTAATTGGTTTGGTTTTAGTATATGATACCTGATTGTTTTGAAATTTGTCCTACCTTAACGCCATGCCAGAGCTAGCTAGTGAAAAACTGTGTCAAAGTAAATAAAAGAAGTTGAAACCCGGTGGGTTCACTTGGGAACCCACCCAGTATGGTGTGTTCAATGACCCTAATCCGCCCAGCAAGTTTCGAGAAAATGTTTGGATAAAAGCCAAGAAATATTTGGTTTGCAACTTGCCAAAAACCGACAGGGGGGGGGGGGGAGGTTTTTCCTCACGGCTGCTCGTCTTCATCGTGCGCTTTTCAGTTTGTCAGTACAGCAGTGATAAGAGTTCGCTGAGTCTTGGGAGATGTTTCCCGCTTGCTCAATATCAGGATCGGAAAGAACTACATTTGAAGGCTTATGTTACGAATGTACATGCATCAAAGAGGGTTCATCACGTGCAGTATATGTTGAAATTCAGTTATAGACTACGAGCAGTCTCTCTTTTCGCTCAGGGATAGTCTCACTACACTAGCGGCTCGACACGCGGGTCACGTTTCAACCCCGCAGGCGATTTCGCGGTCGATCGCTCGCTTGCTCGTTTTCCTCGACTGTCCCTGTCAGAGCGGAAAGAGAGACTTCACGTAGTCTAATTCAGTTTAAAAATGATTTGTGGAAGCGAAACATTTTTCATAAAATCTAAGAATGCGGTTCAAACTTGCAACTGAAGAAGGTGACAAGAATCACAGACGCATTTACTGAGTCTTTTAAAACTCACGCGAGAATATTTATACAGACATACGCTGAGCAAGCACAAATCGAGTTTTGCCCGTACCAGTTGATGGGTTTCTGTAGGTATTTAGAACTTTCGGAGAAACTAGAAATAGCAGACATTGCAAATTAAGTAAATAAAATAAGATACTGAAAACTGAACTTTTCGAAATAGTGAGAAAATTATATCAGTTGGAAGGGAATGAACACAGCTTGTGACCATCATTCCTGTAGAGATTGTACAATGATACATTTTGGGGCGCACAGTTACAAACTCGTTGTATAGCGGGCCATCGTAGTCAAAAGTAGGTATACATATCTCTTAGACATCTCATATTTTCGGGATATCATTTTGAGATAAACGTTTTGCAAAACGTTTTGCAAAATCTATTTGCATTCTCACCTATAGCGGGCCATCGTAGTCAAAAGTAGATATACAGATATCTCTTAGATATCTCATATTTTCGGGATATCATTTTGAGATAAACGTTTTGCAAAACGTTTTGCAAAATCCATTTGCATTCACACCTTTCTATTCGTTTTGTAATCCGATTTTCTTTTTGGTTTTTTCTTTTGTGATAATCCTTGTTTTCGACACCTAATTGACTTTTGCGCACAGAGATATCTTGACACCTATCTTAATTAAACGCCACTCTGACTTTAAATCACCTCGTCCCTTCAACAGCTGGTTCATAAAAAAATTGCCAGGCAGACATCTGCTTGCGCTGATCCTGCTGATCAGTCAAGAGTGCAGTTCTACTCGTGACCTGTGCTTTGCCCGCTAAACATGTTGGGTATCATTTTATGCAGTTTAGTCAAATTTTCGGCCATGGAGAGTAGAGCGAGAAAGATGTGGGTCGTAAGCGGGAATGACCGACACGTGCTAGAGATGGGCAAGACCCACGACCCGACCCAGTTTAGAAAACCAGCGTTATTTGTCATAAACTCAACATCTGATTGGCTGTTCTTTGCGTTTAGTCCTGTACCATATAACCTGGCACGAAATATTTTCCGGACAAGGTTCACTCATTTAGACATTAAACTCGTACGTATACTCAGTGTATGTTACGGCAAGGCCTTGGATCAATGGGGTTTTTAAAATCTTCAGTTGTGGACGGTCCAAAATCTATCCATCAACCGAGAAAGCATGGTCATTTTTTTATTGCTACAGGGGAATTCCAGAACCTCTAAATTCTAAATTCACAGTCTCTCTTTCCGCTCAGGGATCAGGGTTTGCTGTCTTCAAGGGTGTCGTCGAGATTTGCGGGTCCTGGATGAGTACGCCTTATAGACACCTACCATAAAATAAAGGAAATTAATTTATCTTACGAGGAAGGCTTCAAAAGTGTGCCATTCTAACAGGGTCACTTGAGTTCAACAAGAAGAAGAAAATATACTCTGCCTCTCGATAAGCCACCGAGAGCGAGCGCATCTCGGAATTTTTTTGTACTGGACATCAAAAGAATTGTTTTCTGATTTTTCATTTACAACGCAACTAAGGGCAAACGCAAGCAGAGGAATCCATAACAAGAAGCAAAATGTTTTGTTTCTTATAATTCCGCTGGTGTTGCTGAGTGTTTGATGAAGTCTTACTGGTTGGCCGTCGTGCTTGCGAATAAATCAAAACCTTCAAATGCTAAAAAAAAAATCGACACGGTTTCTGCAGAGCGTTTCTTTACACTAATAATAGGAGCGGAAAAACACTGCTTACCTGAGAATCTACAGTTTCGTGTCCCTCTTCATCCCGTTGTTCAACGCGGGCCTGTTACACAAAGTAAAAAGCGTCCGGAAATAAATTTAAACCCACCAATATTTCGCCAGGCCAAAGCGATATCCTGTACTGGATTGAAACAAAAAAAACCTCTGCTGAATTTTGATGCCTTTTAAGTACGCAAGAGAATTAAATGACAACATCAAAGAACAGCAGTAATTCGTATTTATTAATTTGTTTCCCCCCCCCCCCAACAAAAATAGATTAATAATACCCCCAAATTTTCTTATTCAAGAAAATCCCGATATTGTGCATTTCAACACTAAAAAAAGTCCCTCGCATCTCCCTATGATTTGTAATCAGAAGTACCCCACTCCCAACGTTTCAATAAATAAATTAATGTGCCACTTGCATTCACATGAAACGGAAGTTTTGGAAGAGGGGAACACAAAACACTTCATTTTCCGGGCCGTTTTTCTGAACTAGACGGCCCTTCATAAGTTTTCCCATGTTGATGTTACACCAAAGGATTGTTGTTAGCGTTGTAACTAAAGCTGCCTTTATGTGGTATAGTAGTGTTATGCATACTCACCCGGGAGGACGATCCAGCATTACGGTTTTGACGTCCGTTCTCAGGTCTAAACTCCCGTAAAATTTCCCTATGTTCTCTTAAAATCTGCAGGAGTTGTACATGCCTTTCGGACTGTTCCTCAGCTTGTCTTCTGAAAAAAAATTCCAGTGCTGTCATAGCAGTGGAAAACACAGGAATGGTAATGTTTCTGCATGCCCCAATGCTCGCAACAGCCGTAGAGTTAGGGATAGACGTATGCATTGCTTCAGGTACAGATACGGAAGCAGAGCCAGTTACAGAGCCAGGTACAGAGCCAGGTACAGAGCCAGGTACAGAGCTAGGTGCAGAGCTAGGTGCAGAGCCAGTTACACAGCTAGGAGCAGAGCCAGATACAGAGCTAGGTACAGAGCCAGGTACAGAGTTAGGTACAGAGCCAGGTACAGAGCCAGGTACAAAGCCAGGTACAGAGCCAGGTGCAGAGACAGTTACAGAGCCAGGTACAGAGCTAGGTACAGAGCCAGGTACAGAGCTAGGTACAGAGCCAGGTACAGAGCTAGGTACAGAGCCAGGTACAGGGCTAGGTACAGAACCAGGCACAGAGCCAGGCACAGAGCCAGGCACAGAGCCAGGTACAGAGCCAGGTACAGAGCCAGGTACAGAGCAAGGTACAGAGCTAGGTGCAGAGCCAGGTGCAGAGCCAGGGGCAAACCCAGGTGAAGTTGAAGGTGCGACTGAAACATGGTAGGGATGATGCCATGGAATGGTGGTCGTTTTGATTTAGTGGGGCAGTTTGGTGTTGCATTGTAGAATGCCATGAAATGGTGACTGGAAACGGAACAGCTGTACCATTATTCCACTCACCGTTGAACGTTGATTGAGGATGCGGTTGTGGCTGGAGGTGTGTCTGCGGTTGAGGTTGTAGATGTGGCTGGGGGTGTGTCTGTGGTTGTGGTTGTGTATGTGGCTGGGGGTGTGTCTGTGGTTGTGGCTGTGTATGTGGCTGGGGGTGTGTCTGTGGTTGTGACTGTGTATGTGGCTGAAGATGTGTCTGTGGTTGGGGATGTGTATGTGGCTGGAAGTGTGTCTGTGGTTGTGGCTGTGTATGTGGCTGGAGGTGTGTCTGTGATTGTGACTGTGTGTGTGGCTGGGGGTGTGTCTGTGGTTGTGGCTGTGTAGGTGGCTGAAGGTCTGTCTGTGGTTGGGGCTGTGTATGTGGCTGGAAGTGTGTCTGTGGCTGTGTATGTGGCTGGAGGTGTGTCTGTGATTGTGACTGTGTGTGTGGCTGGAAGTGTGTCTGTGGTTGGGGCTGTGTATGTGGCTGGAGGTGTGTTTGTGGTTGTGGCTGTGTGTGTGGCTGGAGGTGTGTCTGTGTATGTGGCTGGGGGTGTGTCTGCGGTTGTGGAAGCAACTGTGAATGTTGCTGTGTTTGTAGATTTGAAGCATCGTCGACTTCTGGAACTACTACCAGTGATCCCCGTCCGATGGCATTTCTTAGCTCGCTGTAATTTGAGAAGGTTATTCTTCTCATCCCGTGTCCTTGAGTCCTTTTTTGAAAAGAACAAGACCTTAAATCACCTCTTAGAATTGCAAAAAACTGCCCTAAATGGTGTAGCAACTCGTCTTCGGATCGAAAAGTACTTGGGAACGGAATGGCACCTGCCGCATCTGAACCTGTGGTGTAACCGAAGCCAGAGCCAGAATCCCGCATAGTGATTAACTGGAGTTGAGACGGTACAGCTCTTGTTCCTGGTGGTAAGCAAATTACCGTTACATGGGCTTGAGGAGATCTTAATCTTGCCCTTGAGTTTCCTCTTGGAAAGTTCCGACTTAGTTCGTCGGAAAACGAGCTCCTGGCAGACTGCAATACGTCCACCAACCTCTGTCCAGCTTGCCTTATGCTAGATAGGTGGGGTTGAGACAGAGGCTGGTGTGGACTTTGTGCAGTCTGAGTCCAGTTTGGTTGCTGGTTAGAAGACGCCAAAGGAAGACTTTGGATGTTTGCAGGCGGTAGACCGCACTGAAAAGGGTTAGATGACGCACCAGGAAATCCACTGAATAATTGCGACTGCATCGGCGTAGGCAGCGGTGGAGGCAGCTGTAGATACGGATGCGTCTGCGTCTGCGGCTGCGATTGCGGCTGCGACTGCGACTGGATATGCTGCCGCGGCTGATACTGCAGCTGAAGATTCGACTGCGGATGCGACTGTGGCTGCAACTGCCACGACTGCGACTGTGACTGCCACTGGAGATGCACCTGTGACTGCGGGTGTGGTTGTGGCTGCCCATACGGGTGTGGTTGTGGTTGTGGTTATGGATGCGGTTGCGGTTGCGGTTGCGGTTGCGGTTGGGGCGGCAGTTGTGGATCATTTGATAAATTTCCATTATTAGAAAGCCAACGACTCAGATCTTGTTGGTTTCCATGCTGGTCCCTATCACGGGTGCTGTGTCGATTTTTAAACTAATATCAGTACCTGGACATAAAATGTTATCGAAATTTTAATTACATAGTTCACATCTCACAGGTGAAACGCGGTATATGAAGTAAATTCTCAATTGGTAATTAAAAATCATACCATGCGTAAAATCCGACAACGTTAATTGAAATAGCTTTATGACATAGATAGCAAATCCGCGCAATCAAATTAACCTTACGCTGCGCCTCGAGCAACTCTTACGCTTCTCTCGTGCTCTCCAAACTTTCCGCGTGCATCCATAACTCGATGTACACACGCTAAAGCATGAACCAACCGTTAAATATCGACAATTTAAATTAACAAGCAGTCCAGGTCAATTCTAGCGAGTCAGGTCAAGTCAAAATCTTAGTAAACAAAATCTTAGCTGCTACGACAGGTAGTTCAGGTACTAAAAAACTGTTAACCCTATTCAGGCTGGGCTTTTTGGGTCTGGTAGGACCAGGCATATTAAAGATCTGACAACGGAACTTTGTGGGCAGATTTCCTTTGAGGTCAGCAACATAAGCTGGTGACGTCACAATTATGTCAGTTTCTGAAACGGCGGCCATCTTGTATCCGCCATCTTGGATTTCTCGATTTTTCCAGGTCCCTTGAAAATTGCCAAAATTTGCCAAAAATTAACTTAATCCAATAAAAGAACACGAAAGTAGTGGAAAAATGTAAGACTTACTTCAAAAAAGCTATAATTTTCCAATAAAAAGTGATAATTTACAAATTAACAAAAATGGTCTGTCAAAAAAGTGTTTGCCATGGTAACTTGAAACTTGATGGACAAGCAGTTGATACGTTAAATTATTGCAAGTGCAAACCGACCTTTATCTCAAAACCGACTTTAATTCAACAACAGTTTTTATAGTTTATAATTAGTAGAGGTTGAAGAAATGTATAAAATTTAGCCGAAGGGCAAGCGTGATACATAGTGTCCTGGACAAACAATTCAGAATGGTTAAACGGTTTAAGCTTTTAATTATTTTCCTCGGTTCCATAAACAAATGGCAACTTGACAGAAAAGGAAATCCACCAGGGGAATCTCTTGACATACAGTAGTGTATACCTTTAGACCAGACAAAAAGGGCAACAAACACACGCGACCATTTAGGTTCTTCCGCCAAAAACTAGCCTTATTTTAGTGAATATCCACAGTCCTTCACTTTACTTCTCTGCAGAATTTGTTTGGGGCATGTAATGAGCTTCTTTTTTTGTCTTTGTGGGAGAACTAGCAATAGATCGCCCTTGGACTAATCTCTACACGTGTCGTCTAGTCTGTTTAGCGAGCAAAGATCTCGGCTCAATATATGGAGCACTTGCTACGATACGTTAAAGAACTTCTATGTGACTGAGGGGAGCATATTTTCCGTTCACATTTACCTTTTTAAACCAACAGTTTCATGATCATATTCTTTTTAAGATAAAATAACTTGATCTATGCAAAATAAGTATAAACATTGCACAGTCAGGGCTAATTTTTGGGCGCTAAAACGTAACAGCCGGGAATATTTTCCCGCCTTTTTCCTGTCTCATTGTCCACATTGAGGAATTTTCCAAATTTTCAATCTTTTAAATTTCCTTCGCAATTTTGTTGCTGATTTTTATGGAATTTACGTATAACATTTAAAAGCAACAATCATGTAAACTAATCCTTAAATGTTCTGCACAGGGTACTATGAGATCACTTACGTTCGCTGCGATTAGGTAATCTTGGCGATCATATGGAAACCTTACTACAGGTATGGAAATGTCTCTGTTCTACTCTTTAGCACACTACCGCGCACGATCGCAGAACCCCTTCACCGATGACTGTTTCCCACAATCGTGCGAATATAATGTATGCCAATGTTTCCGCACGATCGTCAAGATTACTGAACTGTAATGATCATTGACGCTCATGGACATCAGGCTTGAATCGCAACATCGATGAAAGATACAGCTGAAGATACTACAATAGATTACTGAGTTAATCAGAGAACAAGTAGATCTAGACTCGCAATCATAGATATTTGTGCCGTAGATGCATCAATGTACAACATACTGCAACATTTGTCGAGTAGAAAAAACGATCGTATCTTGTCCAACAAGCGCACTTCTTTTACATTGATATAAAATAAGAAAGAATTAATTCTTACCCAACCACTCCAGTGCGTTGCAAGGACAGCAGTGCAAACAAGAGATACAGATACATCGCACGTAGACACCAGAAATTACTAGAGCGAATTTCGACACAGCTACTAAAGCAATGCGTTAGGAATGCTGTAACTGGGCGACTCTTCCCTTTGTTATACTTTAGGCGATGCCAACCCGGGATGCCGCCATGTGTGAAAAAACTGAGTGGTCCAAACTATTGAAATGAGCAACGGTAAAGTTGTGATAACACGTACACAGGAAGACGCAGAAATTCTTTAATCAGGTCTCTCGCTTTGCAAACAGTTTACGCCGGTAACTTTTGCTGTCCTACGAAATGCGCGCAAACGTGGGATTTTCTTGCTTTATTGGTGGTGAGATGGTCGAGCCGCCGAGACAAGCTAGAGGGTGCTAATGGGGTTAGTAGTTAACTGACAATTGGCCAAAAAAATAGTAGTCAACTGATATTTGGCCAAAAAATTAGTAGTTAACTGATAAATGAAAAGTCTACAGTTAACTGACATTTTATTAATTATATTGAATACTATTGTTGATGTTTTAAGAGCAACAAAGATTTTCTTAACAGCGAGGCTATTTCGTGACATTTACCTGTCACGCTGAATGACTTGGTAACGGTATTCACTGTTATTTGAGTCACGTCCGATGCAAAAGTGCCAGCCACGAGGGAGCGTAGCCTGCGTGGCAGGCCCGGAAAGGTGGGGGGGGGGGGGGGGGAGGGGACAAATTATTCGCGAGGGCGGAGGGAGCGAGAGGAAGGGAGAGGAAGGGAGTCATGCAGGCCTTCCAACCCCATTTTATAACTATGTTGAATGTAAATTGAGAAATACGAATTTGTGTCCAATCAGAGCGTTCGATTGGGCCCTTGATTGTCATGTAAGTAATTCTGACCAATCATGATTTTGGCGAAAGTAAAATACGGCTGAAACAATGGCCTGGTAGTAGGCGCGCCCTCTCCCTTCCTCTCGCGCTCGCGAATAATTTCAACCCTTCCTCCCCTTTCCGCGCCTGCCACGCAGGCTATAGTCATCTCGATAAAAACTTAGAATAAGTTATTCTAAGTTTTTATCGAGATGATGACAAGGGTCAGCATTTGAACGACACAGAGGTCGCGTGCCGTTTGACTGGGCAAAACACAATTCAATGGCCATTTGAACATTAGACAGATTTTATAGGAATTAAACAACAAGCGGTAAAGTTTGGACTTGGTACGTTTGACTTGAAGCTGTTCCGATTAGATAATTGATTGTCCAGCACGCGAACGTGGGTTGACCTCGTTTGACCTGATTTAGATCACATCAATAATTGATTACGGGGCAGAATGACAGACCCTCCACCCTCTGAGCCGACTAAACAACTAAACAAAAACAACTTTCTCATCTTTCTTAATAGTTCGGACTGTCTTTCACTGTCAGATTATGAGTAAGATTTCTGATTCGATTGTTTTTTTAATAATTATTTTCATGTCTGAAGTAATTTATTTATTGATTTGAGTAAAGTCCACCCCCGAGGATGATTGACGTACTGAAGTGAGGAAAAATTCGGGTTATGATGCAATAATTTTCGATGTAAGAAAAGGAAAGTTAATAGCTACAACACTACCATTAGTAGTTAACTGACAATTGGCCCAAAAATAGTAGTTAACTGACATTTGGCCGAAAGATTAGTAGTTAACTGACAATTGGGTACCGCCATTAGCACCCTCAAGTTAGCGCCCACGAAATTCGCCTCCCGCAATTGTCGAGTGCGCGCCGTGTTCTCCAGTGTCCCCACTTTGACTAGGCAGCCAAAGAGATCGATCGCGGTCAATACTAGCGCGCTCGAATTTTACTCAAAAGTGCACAATATTTGAACAATTACAAGACAAAACCTTGGGGTCGAGAGTTAATTGCCAGGTTAATGACGCGAATTAAAACCTTATTAAACGAAATGAAAGCATTAATTAGTGGCTCTTTTTGCGGGCATGTGCTGGATTCTGGACGATGGACGATGGACGATGGACGATAGACGATGGACGATATGCCCATTTTTGACAGACGATGGTCAAATTGTGTCAAAATGTCTCGTGACATATCAGCTTTTGATTTCTAACAAATTCATTTTAAAAATAAAAGGATATCCATTCCAAACGTAGAGGGCTAGATACGTTGAGTCTCGATCCGAAACGCGTATATATTTATCTGTATACCGTCAATCCGGCGGCAATTCGTTAACTTTTCTTTCTTTCATTTTTTTTATTTATGGTCACATGACATGTCACGTGAGGCAAAAAAGGGCGACGACATTTAATTTATGCAAATTTCCTCATGTTCTAAAAGATGTAAGCCTTAGATATGGGCGATCGTTCAGTAGTTCCCAAGGTTGGAAGGGACTAACATTACCATTTATAACTCTTAAAAAGAACCTTAGTCGGAATAGGAGTACCGTCGAGATAAGAGTACGAGTGTATCTAAGAATTTCCAATCAATTTATACGTTTCCAGGTCCCTTGACAAGTTGACCAGTAGAATTAGATGCTGCTGTGGTGTGTGAAAATCTTGGTTATGTGTTCAACTAGCCTCCTCCGCAGGCATCCTTTAGGATCTGTTTAGGGTCCTTTAGCGAGAAGAAAAAACCGTTTGTACCTTGTGTGGCGTGACAGTGGAAACCGGCAATTCGCACTCAATCTCGAACTCGTACTCCAATCTTGAGTCCAATTTTAATATGTTTGAACTACCTGATCACAAGCGATAAGTTCTGTCTTTTATTCTTGTACGCGAAATCCAGTGTAAGAAAATAAATGTGTGAATCTCAATTCTTTTGTTGTGCTTTTTCTGTGAAGGATTTTATTCTATATAATAGTCTCCTGGGAATAGTCTTTTCCTTTTTTATTGCGTGAAAAGTAGTTGGCAACACGTCAATACCGCCGTCATAACTTCTTGTAGACATTGCAGACATTCGTTTTATATTCGTTTTTGTCCGTGATTGCGTGACAATTTGCGTTCATGTGACGTTGCGAAGACACTCGCAAAAAATTCCCTAAAGATTGTGTGACAAATTTGACCTTCGTCTGTAAAAACTGGGCATATCGTCCATCGTCTATCGTCCATCGTCCATCGTCCATCGTCCAGAATTCAGCGTCTGGGCTTTAGTACATGCCTACAGTTAACGCTTTATCCGTCCTCCCATGTAACCGCAGCTTAGGAATTTCTTGGTTGGGGGACAGGCTGAGAAGACTGAGAAGTGACAATGACTACATAGGATGCTGCGGGTGCTGGGCAAATTTGAATAGTGATAACGAAAAACAATATGTCATTTTACTACATCAACCGGCATTCATTTCGCTTTCTCTTCTTATTTATCTTTCAATTCAAGTGAGCATCTTTATACAAATTCTCTTTACCATCTCAATACATTTTCTGAGCACTAGTTGGGAGAACTTGTTTGAACATCAACTGATAATTCAGGCGGAATATTATAATTGTCCTGTATACAAGCAACTATAGTTACTGTAAAGATGAAAAAATTATCTTCTTTTGCGTTCTCCGTATTGCTAAATAACATATTTTCTGGCTACCGGTTCAGATACCGTGTGGTACTAATTTTTGGGGGGAAATTAATTTTGCCGATTGGCGATTTTTTGTGTTTCGCGGGAAGTAATTTTTGCGATTGGAAGAGACTTGTGTTTCGTGCTTGGAATTAATTTTTGAGATTTTCTGGAAGTCGTGTTCAAATCATGATATGGAACTGATAACATTTCCGTCTCATTTGAGTACATGCAATGGGAATGTAAGACAGATTAATCAATGTCACTCTATTACACTACAGCGGATCGACAGTAACTAGGGTATCAAAAATTAAGACGTCCTCCGCATCCGGTTAAAAAGGTTTAAAACGGTAAGCTTTCGGCTACCAGTCTATAGCCTTTGACGAACACCAAAATGGAAAGCGAAAATTACAAATATAAGCAATCAATGTGCGAAAAAACTAACAAATAGTAAAAATATGCAGTAAAAATGCGTGAAAGCTGAAAGTGAATTAAAAATGATGAATAGTCATAAAAGAATGGAATATTGCCTAGGCAACGGTTTTGAGTTATTGTCGGCATCGGTGGTTTTCGCAGTATGACAGGATTCCAAAGTCTTATGGACACGATAATTGCCCTTGTCAATCACGCATGCATTTTCAAAGTCAATTAGGTGGTTGTTTGACCAAGCGTGGTTAGCAATATGAGCCTTTTGCATAGTTTTAAAGATTTCTTTTGTGTTCTTTCTTTATTACTCCTCCATCTTCAATAACTAGGGTACCACTTGATGTATTATCCACCCAGTTGTCTACTGATCTATGGCATTTTCTCCTTCAAACCAGTATTTTTGTATATAATTTCTAAACAATTGCTGTAATTTTATTTTGTGGGAACTTATTTCAGTGCGGATCTCGAAACTAACCGCGAATATCGCAAAAATTAGAACCCTCAAAATTTAGTGCCACAAGGTAGCTTGATTTATGAACAACATACGGTTTAGCTAACGCAATTCAAAAGAAAAAATATTACTACTTCTTACGGGGACAGCTTAAAAAAGAAAAAAGAAAATACCCTGAAGTACACATGTTATGTGTGTGTTATTGTTGCTACGGCCACCTTCTCCACCAAATGAGGCGTCGTTTATTTTCCAATATAATGGTAGCTTCGTAGACATCAACAAGGCTTCCATATTGAAACCTGTTTACATAATTGAGGCTGCTTTCTTTTCAGATAGTCAGCGAACTCACTAGTTAAGCATACGTCGTAGTTGCAAATGTTAACCTTGGCAGCCGTCTTAGGTGAAGAACTGCCAGCGATATTTCGTGAGCCAGGCCAGCGAGCTCCTCGTGAACACAGTCCTAACGGCTTTAAATTAAATTCCCTTTTTACGAAATGAACTATACGGTGGCGGCGCGCTATGCAGTGACCAAAAATCTCGGCAGTGACACGACAAAGCTGGAAGTAGTAGCAGCGTCAGTTGCGGCAATACTTGATCCCGGGCTGTACAGGATTTTGTACGGGGGGAGGGGGAGAGGGGGCATAAGGCTGGGCAGGTTGGGCAGGCTCGGTAGGGGAGCTGGTTCGTGGGTGGAATAGGGATGGGCGGGTTGGTTAGCAGCCGTTTAACTCCACATGAGACCAGACTGGGGCTGCACAATAGGGTGTGTGTTGACTGGTTCTCTGTTCTTTCTCTTGAAGAATATTACCGCGATCAATAGTGACAATAACAGCGGCTATGATCCCCAGAACAATACCGGCAATGGCCCCGCCATATAATCCACTTTTGTCACTGTCTTGTCACTGTGTGTGAAAGAAACTCTAAACTGGTGGACCTTTCAAATCAAAGCTTAAGCTATTAACTAGTTCCGTGTAAAGCTATTTTTGAAATCTCCTTCAAGTCTACAAAATAAACCCTTGACACCAGTTCTTGACATTAGTTTCAGTAACCATTCCCCGGTGAGTTATGAATCACTTTCTATCTGTATCTAAAACTTCTTTGATAATAAGGATTGTATGGCGGTGCACTTGGTTGCGCCTCTCCTCCCACGGTACGGTCATAACTCGACGGTGGCGCGCCAGCGCCTGGAGGAAATGGTTGCATAGCAACACCAGGCTCACGACCAGGACGCTGAGGTGGCGGGACTCTTTTCTTGTTGTAGAATTTCACCGCAACAACACTGAAAACAATAATCACGATAATAGCAGCTATGACCCCCACAACAATACCAGCGATGGCTCCGCCAGACAAACCATCTTTTTCACTGTCTCCACTGTCGTGGCCGTTGCCATTATTGTTGTTGTCTGGGATATTTCCGCTTCCTGGAGCTCTTGTACCTGAGGATCAAATCACCAGCATCTGTGTCAAACCATGCTTCCATACGATCGCTAAAATCACTCCATCAGGGATCATAGCGTTCATTTCGAAATTAACATTAAATGGATCAATTTAATCCACCGATAGCATCGTTCGCAAACTGAACATGTTGTATCGCGGGAATGTTCTCGGTCCTTTATGGTATTTTGACTCACCTTACGGGCTTAGAAAAATTCAGCACGACTCGTAAAAATAACACGCGCTACTACATAGGACCGTCTTATATTTCTCAGTATACAACAGTTTATCTGAATGACAAGAGTTCCTTTATATCCTACCTTCCTTTCCTCCATAACACTTATTAATATCTGCGCAATATTTTTTGTCAAGAGGAGCGTCGTATTTATCCCGGACGCACCAATAACATCCCACGACTCCATCACACGAATCTGAATCCAGCCTTTTGTCGCACTGCGGGTCGAAGCATTTCTGTAAATCTTTTATAGGTGGATCGTTTAATGCTTCAGAAACGATGACAGGAGCTGGTACAGGACAAATAGTGACTCTGACAAGAAAACAAAAAGACGTGTGTATCAAGAACAACTACAACTAGCAGCATCGCTAACTTACAACGGTCTTAGGCTGCGTTCAAAAATTGCCCTACAATTGTCACTGCATGTTGTTATTTCCATTTCTTGAAATCTTAAAGACATTTTAATTAAGGGTGAGCAATCATTGAGCATCGGCAATTAGAAATCAAAAATCGTGGCCGTGATCAAATAAAAAGCGTGATTTACGGTCTGTACACATCTCTACTGAGTGGTTGTCATCAGTGGCACTCAGCTTTAGTTGCTAGACATCATTTATTCGTTTTATCAATTTAGATTTTAAGTTTGTGTTTCTCGATTGCAATTGTGCTCGGAGTATCGAGGATTTCGTCATCCTGGTTTGATCCTGTTCCATACATTTTACGGTAACTGTGGTCGGGCTGAGGAATCAGTATTCGATTGTTGTCCGTAAACTTCCTTTTAACCTTTAAGAGCCAGTGTCTGTAAATATCTAAAACCCGGCGCCAGTTGTGAAATTTTCAATTTCTTCATATTTTGCCTAAATAAACCCTTTAGTGAGTTATTTTCGAAAATACAATTAAAAGTTCCTAAGGCGCTTTAGTTTTTTCAAAATCGAGGAAAGTCTGAAAATCCCCATTTTGGCTTCCCGCCGCCATCAGAAAAGGGTAAAATGGTGCATTTTCTTTTCGCTCGTACAGCTAAACGCGGTAATGTTTACTGATGTACTTTTAGCAAATCATAACACCATTCCTGCTCTTTCCAAAACTGTAGTTTATTTGGGAAAGGCTTTTAAATTTTTTACCTTTCTAGCTGTTTTATCTACCCCGCTCTAAGCGCTTCAGCGGATAAGCAAATTTTAACTAATTTCTAAACCATAGAAAGCCCACTGGTACATTGAATTTCAAGCCGAAACTACGATGGCCTTTAAGCTTATACTTCATATTATGCTGTGTGAAAATGTCTTCCGCGGCCCGACAAAAGTGTCCCGTTGAGAGACGGAAACGATAAGTCAATTTTGGCAACGCGACCAATTTGTACTGCAAACAAACGTCACTATAAATAAACCCAACATCAATCAAAAATCAGCTCAGAAAACCTTCTACAGTTCAATATCAGACATCATACACATTGTAACTTAAAATACTTTTTATTTTGATGAAAAAACATCCTACCTTTGGGTATTCGTCGTAAAATAGATGCTAAACGAAGAAGCTTTGATTCTAGCTTTCGTTATCCGACACCGAATAAATTACATCTCAACCACAGGTCGAAAACTCAATGCAATCATCTGTTCGTCACACAAGGGTCGTATTTGAGTATTCCCTCCTTGTACTGCAAAATAACATGTTTTATAGCAAGGAAATTAACTTATTATCTTGAAAAGTTAACATTCCGGGTACTTTAAGCGTTCTTTAAAAAAAAACATCTGTTTCCACTCGCTTACATTTGCGTGACAAGAATTCGCTTGCTGCTACAAGTGGCAAACTGTATCGAAAAGATAAAATGCAGTTTTCAATAGATTAAAACTGCTCATCGTAGGGAATATATTGCAGAACTTGCGTTGACTAGTTACTGGCAACGAGGAGGACTAAAAGTCCTAAAAATAAAACAGTGACAGACTAGTGAAAGCCAGTCATTTGAAATTAATTTCCAGGCAGTCTGTCCAACTGAAATACCCTTGTTCTGAGAAAACACAACAAAGTCTAACATGGTTAAACTTACCAAGGTGGTTGAAGGATGATCAACTTGACTGTTAGTATTCTGGTAAAATAATAGGAATGTGTTTCTTGCCTAGCTAGTACTAAAAGTTTTAAGACGGCCATGTCAAAGAGCCTGTCGTGAGTGGGTGGGGGTAGGGGGAAGGTAGGGCTTTCGGAGAAAAAAATATGGAGGTGTTACACTAAAGGCTACATTACTGAAATGACGTGAATAAAGAAAGTTACAATGCACATTGATATTTTTGTCTGTATTCCCGTTGTTATATTTACAATAACGTTAATCGACAATGATCCCTTAACCAGTGATATAAACAAAATTTATATTTTAAAAAATCTATTTGTATACATATACTCTGCCAGACTAATTGTTTTACTGTAACCTGAATAGAAAGTAAGAAATAATTTGTATAAAATCATTTCTCTTTCGTAAAACCCTTCCTGTTGCGGTAATATTTGTTTTTGGGCCCACGGCATGAGCTTTACAAATCAATCTTGCAGTGTTATTGTGTGGTCTTTTTAATTTACTTAACAGAGCAACTACAACAATCCACTAATTCTTGAAGAAGAGAAATGTAGGGTACATTCCTCCGTACTGGTGGGGTTGGTACTTGAAGTTCCAAGGCAACCCCACCTTTAGCTTTTATATTTCCTTGCTTTTAACTAAGGCACACAGATCGTACTGATCGACAACAATAGGGTGGGTGATATGAGGGAAGGTGTCTCTGGCTGTAGAGAAGTTAACTTGCTCTTCTACCGCGAGCACCGCATCTTGCTCCGTCACCGGCACTTCTTGCTGACAACCTTTCGCTGCCAAATGAGAGAAGAAGGATGAAATTTGCTGGGCGGATAGAATTTCCGTTACGGCAAACAGCTTCTCACCATTTGGACCGCGAGCTCGACGCATTTCTTTGGCGCAACATCGGGTTCTACTTTCTTCCCGGTGCCAGTTAAGACTTCTGCGCGTCCCTAAATCTTTCAGCCTCAGGCCCAGTCGTCTTTGTAGCCTTGGTCGTTGTCGGCTAACACATACGAGGCTGGGACTTGTAACGAAGGCACAAGGCCTGTACCTTCCTGAAGGTGAGAGGCCTACTCCTGTTTTGCAAGGTCTAAGATG
Organism: Siderastrea siderea; assembly: GCA_964030785.1. Lineage (NCBI taxonomy): Eukaryota > Metazoa > Cnidaria > Anthozoa > Scleractinia > Rhizangiidae > Siderastrea > Siderastrea siderea. The sequence goes on from OZ034977.1 coordinate 3,637,442, forward strand.
CAATACTTTTCAGGGGACAGCTAGCAGGCTTTCAGGAAAAGGTGCCATTTAATAGTAGAGTCGTTGGAACACACGTACACAACCCTCTTGTGGACACGAGAAGAAATCTGCAGTACTGGGCAAAGCAGGAGTCCTACGAACTTGAGGAACATCGGTTGTTTCTGTGCTGGATTGCCTGGGCTGCCTGACCGTGGATATCGTTTTAAAATGACCGTTTGAAAACGGAGCGAAGAACGAACTTTAGTTTACATCTGAGATAAAATAACAACTTTGGATTAAATTACTGTACCAATGGTAAAGAATAAGCAATTTAAATAGCAGAGTGCAAAAAATTGAAATGTCATTGGAGTGTCATCCAAGGCCCCTTCCCTTGTACACCCTAGGGTAAAACGTTGCTTGACTTTGAATTTATAAAGACGTTTCTGTATGAAATTTCATCTCAAAATTCGTTTTCTCGTAAATAAAACAGTTATAGAACCCTTTAATACCAACATACTACCTTTCTAAAATCATAAAATAACAAACGTAAAGCGACTGACCTGTATTTTTGTCCACCACAAAACGCTTTCCTGAAACAATGCCATACGCTCGCCATACCACGTTTAGTTCCCCATCGCCAAACTCGAAATTGTGCAATTGATTATTCCAAGGAATAATAAATTCAAAGTCAGGCAACGTTTTACCTACGTCTTACCTAAAAGCCAAGTATGACATCGGTCAAGGCACCGGGAAGAAACTAGACCCCGATGTTGTCACCAAAGCATGCGTCGAGCTCGAGGGCCCAAATGGTGAGAGGTTGTTTGCCCAGCAAATCTCATCCTTCTCTCGTTTGGCAGCGAAAGCGTGTCAGCAAGAGGTGCAGGTGACGGAGCAAGATGTGCTTGCGAGACACCGTGCTTTCCTCCCCTCATATCACCGTATTGTCGTCCATCAGTACGATCTGTGTGCCTTAGTTTAAAGCGGGAAATCAAGAGAAAATAAGGGGACAGAGAGGGACACTGTCAGTCTAGGCTTTGGGACATGTCAAGTTCGGTAAAGTTATTTTTAGATGGCCATTTGGAACGGAAGTCTGTTTTCCGGACGTCCGCATAAAGGCAACCTCGATCTGGCGTTTGAAGATCCATTCAAAATTTTGCTTGTAATGGCGGACCAAGTGGTGTTACGTTTTGTCATGAAAACGACTTCGAAAAACAAGGGAAATGGTATTTATGCGGACGTTTCGGGAAACAGACCCGTTAAAAAGCCAGGCTATAAGTAACTTTTGTGGAATTGACATATCGCAACCAACGCCCTCAGTGTCCCTCTCTGTTTCCTTATTTTCTCTTGAGGAAATATAAAAGCTAAAGGTGGAGTTGCCTTGGAACTTCAAGTACCAACCCCACCAGTATGGAGGAATGTACCCTACATTTCTCTTCTTCAAGAATTAGTAGATTGTTGTAGTTGCTCTGTGGAGTAAATTAAAAAGACCACACAATAACACTGCAAGATTGATTTGTAAAGCTCATGCCGTGGGCCCAAAAACAAATATTACAAATGTTTTACGAAAGAGAAATGATTTTATACAAATTATTTCTTAATTTCTATTCAGGTTACAGTAAAACAACTAGTCTGGCAGAGTATATGTATATGTATACAAATAGATTTTTTAAAATATAAATTTTGTTGATATCACTGGTTAAGGGATCATTGTCGATTAACGTTATTATAAAAATAACAACGGGAATACAGAGAAAAATATCAATGTGCATTGTAACTTTCTTTATTCACGTATTTCAGTAATGTAGCCTTTAGTGTAACACCTCCATATTTTTTTCTCCGAAAGCCCTACCTTCCCCTTACTCCCACCCACTCTCCCCGGCGTTCGCCCCAATCCCCAATCACGCTAAAACAAATTTTGTCACGACAGGCTCTTTGACATGGCCGTCTTAAAACTTTTAGTACTAGCTAGGCAAGAAACACATTCCTATTATTTTACCAGAATACTAACAGTCAAGTTGATCATCCTTCAACCACCTTGGTAAGTTTAACCATGTTAGACTTTGTTGTGTTTTCTCAGAACAAGGGTATTTCAGTTGGACAGACTGCCTGGAAATTAATTTCAAATGACTGGCTTTCACTAGTCTGTCACTGTTTTATTTTTAGGACTTTAAGTCCTCCTCGCTGCCAGTAACTAGTCAACGCAAGTTCTGCAATATATTCCCTACGATGAGCAGTTTTAATCTATTGAAAACTGCATTTTATCTTTTCGATACAGTTTGCCACTTTAGCAGCAAGCGAATTCTTGTCACGCAAATGTAAGCGAGTGGAAACAGATGTTTTTTTTTAAAGAACGCTTAAAGTACCCGGAATGTTAACTTTTCAAGATAATAAGTTAATTTCCTTGCTATAAAACATGTTATTTTGCAGTACAAGGAGGGAATACTCAAATACGACCCTTGTGTGACGAACAGATGATTGCATTGAGTTTTCGACCTGTGGTTGAGATGTAATTTATTCGGTGTCGGATAACGAAAGCTAGAATCAAAGCTTCTTCTTTTAGCATCTATTTTACGACGAATACCCAAAGGTAGGATGTTTTTTCATCAAAATAAAAAGTATTTTAAGTTACAATGTGTATGATGTCTGATATTGAACTGTAGAAGGTTTTCTGAGCTGATTTTTGATTGATGTTGGGTTTATTTATAGTGACGTTTGTTTGCAGTACAAATTGGTCGCGTTGCCAAAATTGACTTATCGTTTCCGTCTTTGAACGGGACACTTTTGTCGGGCCGCGGAAGAAATTTTCACACAGCATAATATGAAGTATAAGCTTAAAGACCATCGTAGTTTTGGCTTGAAACACAATGTACCAGTGGGCTTTCTATGGTTCAGAAATTAGTTAAAATTTGCTTATCCGCTGAAGCGCTTAGAGCGGGGTAGATAAAACAGCTAGAAAGATACAAAATTTAAAAGCCTTTCCCAAATAAACTACAGTTTTGGAAAGAGCAGGAATGGTGTTATGATTTGCTAAAAGTACACCGGTAAACATTACCGCGTTTAGCTGTACGAGCGAAAAGAAAATGCACCATTTTACCCTTTTTTGATGGCGGCGGGAAGCCAAAATGGGGATTTTCAGACTTTCCTCGATTTTGGAAAAACTAAAGCGCTTTAGGAACTTTTAATTGTATTTTCGAAAATAACTCACTAAAGGGTTTATTTAGGCAAAATATGAAGAAATTGAAAATTTCACAACTGGCGCCGGGTTTTCGATATTTACAGGCACTGGCTCTTAAGTCTTGATATGAAAATGCACATTCTCCTCACTGTTCTCCATACATTTCTTATGGAACTAATGAGGAGAATTTGTCTAAATATCAAGAAATCCTATCCTTGGTGATCACTTCCTTTTTCTTATCTCTTAAATGTTTGAACAAGTGCTGATGATGTAAAGAGAAAATGCATTTTTGTCAATGTTAGGGCGGGAAATTCATCTGATCGGGTTCCACTGTATTTAAAACATTAGGACGGCTCTTCACATTGAATGTATCTTACTTGCTTGGAGGAAACTCGTTTTTGCAATAATGGAAATCAAGCCTTGAGATGCAGGGACACTGACAAGTTAGATCAGCCACATTTGAGCATTCTTTGTTGGCAGAGTCACACGTCATGCAAGATTTTGATGGACAGGAGTTGTCACGCTTTTTGATACCTGAAAATACGGAAGTGTACCATAAATTGTTTCAAGAGAGGTAATTGTTGCTATTCGTTGGTTACTAGGTGTCTAATGTTCAGGCCTGGGTATTGTTGGTGTTGTGGAAACCAACGCTGGTATCGTCGTTTATTGTCTTTTGATGACAACATCCACAACACTAAGACAATAATTAATGAGTGGCTTGCCCTCAGATGGAAATCGTAGAAAGATCTTTAAAGATCTTTGAACATCTGCATGAGGTTCCCCACCCTTGCAAGGATCCTGCAAGGATTCTCGAGGACCCTGTAACAATCCTCAAGGACCCTGCAACGAGTTCTCTTGGACCCTGCAACGATTCTCGAAGACCCTGCAACGATGTTAAATAACATTAAGCTGCTATACAACGAATGCTGTTCAACGATGTTGGAACGTTTTAAAACAATCCCTTACCTAAAACCGCGTTACTTCCACCCACTCTAGAAAGCTGGTACTTTCTGCACCGCTGTCCAGTTGTCAGTGTGTTCACGCCTTGAGGTGGAATTTTCAGCTCGTAAAAGTTTTCCATGTCAATTTTTTCCAAGTTTCTACACTGCCTTTTTATCAAATGTCCTTTCTTTAAGAGGTCCTCCGATATGTCTTTTTCTTTTGCAGTGATGTGGACGTATTCCAGATTCCTCGCTGTGATGTCAGGTGACAGGAAATCTTTGTGCATGATGAGAAATCCCGCTCCATCTAACACTAAGCACTCGTAGCTGATTTCTTTGCATTTGGGATATGTATCGGTCAGGAGTCTGAAAACGGATATAAATGACCAATGAGGAAACCGCTTAGGGCGGTTTTCAGTTGAGTGTCGAAAGTAATTTGGGTTTGTTTTGATTTGCTTTTCTGCGCTCCGTGATTGGTTAAATAATCTCACGCCACTTTCAACAAATACGAGGTAAAGTGACTGGCTCGCACGCGTTTTCCCGCTCTTGGCGCTTCTCACATGCATTTGCTTCTGATTGGATCAATATGTTGTTTGCATAATGCTGCTATTGGTCAGATAAATTGTTGTTTGATACCGCTCTTGAAACCGCTCCAAGTGTGATCAAGTATACTTTACGATAAACATACTTGTGAAAATAAGACAAAGGAAAGTCGGCGCCCATAACTCCAATAACTTGATCTTTTCTACTGTGTAGATGACTTGATTCACCACGATATATTGTATGAGCAGCGGTTATTACTGCTCCTGTGCCCAGGGCGTCTATATAAGGGGTTGATAGTGCTATCAATCCTGTGTTCCTTAGAGCGGCGTGGTACCTAAAAAATGAACCATGAGGTGATGACCAAATATTTTCTTTCCACAATAAAACATCAGCTTAATAATGAAAAGAAACAAAACAAGAAGAATTAGTGCTGAAGTATTAAGTGTAATTCCTACCATGGTCTTTTGGTTGGGTCAAAAGATTTCGCAATGGAGGTTCCCGGCGTCATTCTGAAGACACCATTCGATGTGCCAAAATATCTCCACACAAGATACTTTGTATAAGCAGCCTTTTCCCGTAACCAGATGTCATCCACCTTACCGCTAGCAATCACTGTGTCCCGTATGCCTGGTCTGAACCCAGGATTGGGAGCACTTACACTTGTCATGAACGATTTGTATGCTTTCACACGAGATACAGTCTCGTCCAAGCCAAGGTAATTGTACGGGTGTGTGAAGGCGTCTGCACCAAACTTTACCACTGATGTTTCTATAACAATTGAATCAAGCAGTATAAGTAATCTTTCTACTGTGATGGGTTGGGTGAGTCCGATGCATTCTCATGTTTATTTTGATGTCATTTATCGCCGCCCCTTTCCCGGCCTTAACCCAAGAAGGCATCCCAGGAGTCCCAGTGCGAATCAGGGAATTGATTTTTATGTTGGAAATCAGATTGCACTGCTGGTTGCAACGTCAGCTCAGTTGAACAACGCGAAGCGCGCAAGGCAGTGTCTGGCAAAACGTTCTCAGAGCGCAAGGTGATCTTGGGTGTTAGCACAAGATTCAAGTTCGCCGAACCATGATCAGATGAAATGAAAACACCGTGGAACAGTTGTATTGTAGTACAAGGGTCCCACAGCCTTAGCAGCGGAGGCAGTAGTAATAACTGTCAGCAGTTTCCCTATTTAACAATCCTCCCTCCAAATTGCACCCAGAATTTGCTAATTTGAATTCGCATGGCTTAAACCAGGTTTAATTCTATCCTCTTCCTTTTAAATTGAACATCCTAGGGACGAGGTTGATTGAGCATAACAACGTAAAAATGTTTGTTCTAACGGATGGTTTTCCGGGTGGGTAATATTATATTAAAATCTAAACAAACAGATGCCTTCGACCTCCAGCATTGATCCAGAAAGAACCTATTAACCATTGAGTGGATTTCTTAAAACAATACGGCGTGTGTGCATGCTTACAGGATACAACCACGTAACAGAAGATCAAAGGTGGCCGCGTAGTTAATAATATTAATAATAATAATAATAACAATAATTGATGTTTATATAACGCAAATTAACATATAAATATGATCAAATGCGCTTTACAACTGAGATATTAAAATGAAAAAGGTAAAAAATAGAAAGTAAAAATTATAAAAATTACAATGAAAAGTACAATAAAAAAGTTAAAAATAATATCACCGATAGTCATTAAAAGCAATTCCAGAAAGCAGTTCTAAAACGATGCGTTTTCGGGCTAGATTTAAAGTTTATGTTCCGTAAATGTGCAGGAAGCTTGTTCCAAAGGGTAGGGGCAGCAGGTGTTAAAGATCTGTGTCCCCTAGAGTCTTTCGAAGTCGGGCGCTAGGTTGATTAAGCAGCAAGCCATCGTTGGATCCGAGACTGTATTTCGATACATCTTTAACACTTATCAGGTTACTTATGTATTCAGGCGCGAGGTCATGAATCGGCCTGAATATAAGAATAAGTATTTTCAATCGAATACGATATTGAACGGGTAACCAATGAGAACACACACCAAGGGAATGTGGTCAAGGATTTAGCTGATTTGAAATGGTTACGCAACCAGCCAGAAGTGCGTATCAAGAGACCAAACTTTTGGAAATATATCATAGAAAACGAGGAATATGACTTACCTTTACATGCATATCTCGAGAAGTGGACACATGGTTTATCCGGCCTCACCAAGTCCAGACGGTGATACAAGAACTTGAAATCTGTGCATGTAAGTGTCAAAGAGAAAGCAGGGAATTTGTGAAGACGAATAGCATCCTAGGCAGACGTTTTTCACCTATCCCTTTAAGCCCCAATATCAAGTGAACATGCATGTTCTACATACTGTATTCCATATATTTTGTAAGGTACTACAGCTACTTGCAAGAATTAGCTTAAACATCAAGATGTTATGTTTGGCGATCGTTTCCTTTGTCCTCATGAGCTGTATGATTAGTTTAACAGAAGAGTTATTGTAAGGAGGTATTAAATGCTTGTCACAACTAGGGCTTAAAAGGCTAAAAGAACGTCTGCTCAAGTGGCTACAAGAAGAATTTGTTATTCTTTTTAACTTTGCACAATTTTTATGGATTATTGGATTCATCGATGTCACTTAGTCATGAAGACGATATCTCGCCAGATGTTGACAATGATGACCATGATGATGATGGTGATGATAAACCCAAGCAAAAGTTTAGAAGCCAAATAAAAGGAAAACATAAAGCCATGCAGAGGGTTTGTTCATCTCAAAACGTTCTTAAAGATTAACCCCTTCCAATCATCTTATCCTTTAATTTGTCGTTATCTCTAATTCACCTGAGGGAATGGCCTGACTTGATAGCATTTCCTCCTTATCACCATCTGCCAGCACGATTCCCACAGTGAAGTTGGTCTTTTCAACTGGCCTCCAGTAATACGTCGATGGCAACTCTAACACTGTAACTCCTTCCTTGATTTTACCACCGCGAGCAAGATACCGCTTTGATGTAAACGAGGTGCTTCCAGTTCCACCACTAATAGAACAGAAATAAAGTAAAAAAACAAAACAAAACAAAACAAACAAAAAACAATAAATACAAATACAAATTAACGGAAAGAGAACTAAGAGAACTATTATGTAAAGCTTGTTTGTCCAGATCCATCGCTGATGAATAAAAATAAAGCGATTGACTGATAATTTTTGTGTGTATGTGTCTATAATCCTGGGACTTACAAAACGAAGGAATAAATTCCGCCCTCAAGAATTGGATTGAGTAATCCAGTCAATCAGTGAAATAGCGTTGGACAACTGCTTATTTGAAGTCAAGCCAACAAGCGCAAATGAAAATAGCGAGAGCATTCATTAGCCCTTACCAACTGATGAAATAAACGGGCGTCAGAGCTTCCTACAGCAGTGATTAGGCAGACTTACTGACAGTGTTCTAGTGTGCTCCTTTCAAAAGTAATCAAGCTTACCCTGCATAAAATTGTTTTTTTTTTGTTTAGTGCATGGACTGTAATGTGTGCTGTAACCCAAGAAAAGCAAAGATTATCTTTTTTCATTTTATCAGGAGTCAGTCTGCTCGTGGCATAAATTGCGCGTTCGCATGTTCTTGCCTCAAAATTCAATTGCCCTGTTGCAATATTTTTTGGTGGTTGGTATTGGCTGCAGTTGGCACTTTTGGGACCCTGGGTCATTGGTAAATCACTCTAATGAACTGAGGTATATCGTTGTCGTTATAAGATTATTCAATAAAACAAGCTCAGTACGCAATTGCAAATTGTATCTCAAACCAAACCCAAGTGGCTTACCTTTTGATGGACTGAAATACCACATTAAAACCAGGTTCTGGTTCCAAGGCAGTAATGTCCATAAAAATTGGGTCCGCATAAGCGTGAGAAGGGGCTGGGAGAAGTGGATGCATCATGGTCCTTCCAGTGCTGTCAGCCATCCAGGCGTAACTTGATTGGCCTTCTTTAAAGTAGGTAACTTCAGAAAGAATATCTGCAATGTTGATGTCCGTTCCAACAACACCGATAAACTTTCCTCCGTGATAACAAGGCAGGGTTATAGATGTTAAGAGCCCTGATAAAATAAAAAATGAATCGCTAGGACATGGGTACATGACACATGCTACCATTGGGCGTCAGACGTCGCCCTTTAGCGAATTTTAGGGCGACGGAAACACCCTGAAATAAATTTTAAATTCCTGGTGTGCCGTCAAAAATAAATTTTAAATCTCTGGTGTGTCAGTTAATGACTAGCTTGCTAGTAAGTGACTGCCCTATTTCTCTCCAACGAAATAAGTAACGGTTACTTTAAATCGAAATCAGGAAAACCCAAAAACTCTGGCATAACAGATAGATTAAACGGCCAGAAGTAGATCTAGAACCCAAATCACATTGTAAGAGAGAATACTAAACAATGCTTCCTACAACACGAAACAACCTGGAGTACTTCCACCTCCTCAGCTCTGAGTAGAATCAGTCTTAGGGGAACAGGTATGGCGCAGTGGTGAAAGCACTCGCCCCCCACCAAATGAATGTGGATCGGGTTCGATTTCCAGACTCGGCGTCATATGTGGCTTGAGTTTGTTGTTGGTTCTCGTCCTTGCTCCGAGAGGTTTTTCTCCGGGTACTCCGGTTTTCCCCTCTTCTCAAAAACCAACATTTCCAAATTCCAAATTCATTTTTCCCGATTAGAAGTGAACTTGTGCACGGCTAGAAGATTGAGACTATAGTAAAGTCTTTTGATTTTGAGTTTTTTTATTGGAGTTTTTTTATTGGTGTAAAACGGGCTCTAACAAGTCCTCTAAACGTTGTCTGCTTCGGAGGCAATGCGTAAGACTAAACAATTGATTTTCTTGTTCTCTTATTGTTCATATAGGCAGGTTAATTTATATACGAATATCCCTGCTGTTTTCCCCTTATAAAGAAATTGGATGTCATGTTAGTGTCGTGGCGCTTGTCACCTCATAGTCAACGCGCGTGCTTGGCAAAATGATTGCCAAATGCACCTGGATTTATTGTCAATTCAGAAAGGGCCCACTCTTCACACTCAATGCAAATTAAATACAGGCGGCTTTCTTACCAGTTCCAAAGGCGTCAATGTAAGGAATGGATACGATTGGTTCATTGCGAGCTTTGTGAGTTGAGAAAAAGTTGTAGTAAGTTGCCATATCGCCTCGCAAGTTATTCATGTCGGTCACATTCGTAGATTTTCCAGCCTTGGGACAAAACAAAACAGGAAGAAACGAAACGTTAGTAACTTGTTTGCTAAGATGGAACTCTGCAAGGAAATAACCGGAAATAACCTGAAAGTCGGAAGACAGTCAAGAATGTCTGTCTTTTGCCTATTTACCTGTCTTTATTTTGTGACTTCTCGGTATCGTTTTTACACCACAAACCGTGTAGGGAACTCGCGCTTCTAGGCCGACTATTCAGCTAGCTCGGGTCTTTGTAAATGACACTAAAAGTCCTATGGGAAAGTCGTTTCGAATCGATTTTTTATGCTTTTAAGAATATTGAAGTTAATATGTTGAAAGAGTTTCCATTATTAAGATCATTTTGCTTCAGTGAGAATGAGGGGTCTATTGAAACCAGTTTAAGGGTGACGATTGATGATTGGCTGCCTTGAAGTTTAATGATAGTATTGAACAAATAAATTGTAATAAGCATGATTCTAGTACATGTCCTCTGATTGAATGATTTGAGGACGATAAGAACATCAAATATATACACTATCATCTTTGTTTTAATCAAGAGTTAACGTAATTTGCGTTAGATGAGCACTAGCATTGGCCAAATCATAGATTCCTGATTTGTGGAAACTTACAGTTACATCAGATGCCCGCGTGAAACCATGCCCTGATTGGTGAGCAATGTCGCGGAGGATTGGGAAGTACTGTAACATCCCATAAGTCATTATAACCACCTCATTATTCAGCTCAGCATTCTTTGTTCGGATGGTTTGTATAATTGATTTCAGTGGTCTGTCAGTCGGTTCACCATCGGTAAGGAAAAGAATGACTTTTTTCCTTGAAGAACTGCTTTCAGCAGATGTGCCTTTGAACAGGTCGAATGCACGAGTAAGTGCCTTGTTATAAACTGTTCCTCCTGCATGAAAGAAACAAAAAAATATATTATCATCTAGGTGAGAAGTTTAATGGTTATGAAGATCCTACGGTTGGACATGTGAGTTTGTGGATACAGCCCGAAAAAATATGGCGGGTGATTTATTTCGATGCCGACGTTCCAAAGCTGGAATTTTGGTTGATGGAATCCTTAAGTGTTTGGATCTAAGTGGATCGACGGAATTCTCAGTAACATTGGAACGGTTTACTAGAATTGCAAACTGAAAGAATTTATTAGACTGTCTTAAGTTTTTTGGTTCCAAATTGTTGGAGCACTTTCGTGTGGAGGTCCTGTGGTCAGTACTGTATTGGCAACTGAAGGTATTTTCCTCGATGATAAATCTGCATAAATTCCAGGAATAGTTGCAAGGGTTACTTGCTAATATAAACATTATGTTAAGTTAACCGTCCGTACCGGTAGCTTCAATAGCGTCCACGTAATCTTTCAAGTATTTGATGTTGATTGGTGTGGCAGTCGCTAAGCGCTGGCTGTGGCAGCCTCTTCCGTCTCCTTTGTATTCAGTTGGCGTGGAGGCGACATGATTAAATTTTACCACCCCAATCTAAGACAAAGATTTAACCAAAGCATAACTGTACTCTCTAGATGTCAAATCAGCACATGGAATTACAAATCACTAACAGATTAAACTATTAAGATCTTTCTTTAACATGAAAGTAACATAAAAGTAGCTAATTCGAAACCCTTTTCTTTACAGCTGTGTAATTTACATAAATTATAAATTTTGTTATAGATTTATATTTACATTTACCCAGTAGAACTGATTATGATTTCTTATCTCTTTCGTTTCTAGTTCCTGTGAAAAGTGCGAAATTAACTTACAATTTAAAGACTTTTACAGAAAAAATTTCCAATGACAATTGACTGACGCACACATGTGAATATAAAAGTAGTTTTAACTACGTTTTTATACTGCTCATCGTCTTAGGTAATTTATTGACACTGTAAGGGGGCAATGGGTTACACGTACCTGATCTAACACGTACCCTGTATCTCTATAGTTCTTATGCAAACTAGACTTACCGGAAAAGAAATCGCAGGAAGTGAAGAATTACGTTAGCAACTAGTACATCAAGGATGTTTTAAGAGGACCTATTCTACTGGCAGAAGTTTCATCCACACTGGTGGTATTGTCAGTGCTCGAAGGTAAAGTTTTGGCGGCGAAGCCGCCATGGGGCGTAAGCCTCGACAACGAGCGACGTAAGGGATTTCAAATCGCTTTTCCACATTCCCTTCTTGACTTTGTCGCTCTTGTTGCAGCTCCACCGCTGCTTAAACTACGGGCAAACAATCCTGCCAGCTACGTAGGCTAAGCAGTCTCCGGTTAGATAGTGTAGTTGGACAGCTATGGGCGACAAATAATGGAGTCCCTTTCTTCAGGAGTCGTGTGCATCAACGTCTCCCACTCTATGCATGGATTAGTCATGCTCTCGAGGGCTGTTGTCCATATCATAGCGTTTCATTAAAAAATACTAGGTTTTCATTAGCACTTGTCTCTAGCAAGGTAAGTGAATTGCATGAACATATATACCTACCCTGTCCCTCGGGTTCATAGTGCTCAAAACAGTTTTGGCGGCCTCCTTAGCGGTTCTCATGCGAGCTCCTTTCATGGATCCACTGTGGTCAATAATAATTACAACATCTTTAGGTTCTGGTGTGGCTGTTTCCACATAAAAAGGTCTGAATCGAGGATCATAGGCCCTGCAGTCTGCCTTGTCTTCAAACGCTGGGTAGTTCCAATACATGCCTTGTTCAGAAGCGAAGTACTGCCATTTTATCACAGGATAATCTGCAGCAATTTTCTTCATTTCCTCAGCCACGGAATCGGAAACATGGGTGGGGTTGGAAGGGGCAGTCTTGGATATTTTCACGCATATGTTTGACGAGTCAATTTTTGTACGAAATCTTGAATCATATTCAAGTCCACTGGAATATTTTACACGACAGCATTCTGTTGGGGTTGTTCGGGGAGATGTGGTCCAAGATCTTTCCACCTCTCTTTTAAGTTGCTGTACAGCCTGAAACCTCTCTTTGAACTTGTTAGTTACACTTCCTGCTAATGTAGAAATCGCTGTGTTTCCATCTACCGAGCTTTCAGTGAACTGTAACATGTCAAACGCCCGCTAAAACGGAAAAGTATTACTATCACTTGCCAGCTCGGTGAGTAACTGTAACTGCTAAGGTAATGAGGCTTTTTCAAATGAATTGTGGGGTGAAAACGTCTGCCCCCTGGTACCTCGGTCTCAAGAACGCCTTCAGGACTACTTGCAAATAATCGATTGCGCGTTATCTCTTTCCAGTTAAGTTCCAGTTATTTTCTTCATAATAACTGAAACTTATTAAGTTATTCCTGAAATTAATTTTTCGGTGTTCAATTTTTGAGACTAATTTTTTATTGAGCCACACATTCGTGCAAAAAAAAACAACAACAAAAAAACAAAAAAAACAACATCAACAACAAAAACAAAAACAACACCAACAACAATGTTCAAAGACAACAAGGCTTCCTGAGAAAACCATTCTGTCCAAGATAGGCCTTTTTCCAGCTAGCCTTAATTAAGAGAGACCCGGTTTCTCATAGAAGGGCTGAGCTCGACCCTTGGTTAGCTTCAATTTTGAATTCAGTTTCCTATCTTAGGGTTGCTGTTATCATTGTTTGGCCTGTGCTAATTTGGACTTAATCTGCTTTCGAACTGCTACTTAAAATAAACAGCATAGAAACAAAAACCTGTTGGATAGCCTTTTATCCTGAGCCGTCCAAATTTTTGCTCAGCGAAAAGCGAAAAATGCTTCAAGCGTGCGAAAAAGCGCACTGAAACGCTTGTCACGCAGGCGAAGGCTCAGACCGGTTGGCGTGGCGATTTGTCAAAAATAAAACACTTCAACTGTGACAGACTCTTTGGGTTTACGTATTTTTAACTCTGTGTTCCTGTGACATGATTTGGGCCACGCGTTGCGTTAATCGTCCGGCACGTAGATTTGAACAAATTTGAAAATATGCGTATGCTCAGCAAAAATACTGGAATGTGAAATATACTGAAGACTTGTGAAACTAATGTAACAAAATTGTTTTCACTGACGAGTTTTTAATACCAAGATCTATGTTGAGTTATTGTTACAGCTAGGTTCAGATAAATTTTCTTCGCCCTGCGTAGCATTAAGCGGACGACGGCCAGGTTTACACTTACGACAATATTCAATACGACCACATTGTGCTTGGTCAGAAGTTTTTCAGCAGGGTTTTCACGCGATACGGTTTTGACAGGGACGATACAAAATAAAATTTTGCTTATGACGGCTAAATTTCCGGTCACTGGATCTTTGACGGTTAATAGACTCAGGGCATACGTTCATTGGCGCATTAAGTTGATGGTAACACGTGCCGTCACTTGTCAGTCAAGGGCAAATATTAACCTATTGAACTTGACATTTTTTTATAATCATCGTCAAAAGGTAAAATCGAATCATTGACGTTTAACAAGCGGACAGCCTCTTTCAAGTATTTGGTAAAACTACTGAAAGTTCTTGTATCGCAATTGCCCGATCATCAGTAGTTAAAATAGGTTCTCTGTAAAATAACGTGTATTTCCTCATGATTTATGACTTAGTTCAGCTATTTTCCGTTTATTACTTCATAAAAAAGCGAACATAAAAAAGCGAACACATCGTGGTCAACATTAAGCGTGTATTATGACAGGTGAAATTATTTTGAGTCGTAACTGCGCACTTCAGTTTGGAATCATCGAAGTCTTGCTCATATACGAATTAAAGATTTATTCACCTTAACTGGTATATTATCAAATGGAAAACCGAAGAATTCGATTAAAAAGATAAGAAACATTTTTATTACCAACATGTTCCCAAGGATTCCTCTCTTCTGACGCTGGGAGCGAGGTTGACAAGGTTGAATTTTTTATACAAACGACAAGTCTCAGTAAAAATTATAGGGTTTTAAAACACAAACTCAAAGCACCTCATACCCGGGTTTTCCGAAAGAAAATGCATAGTCTTAACCAAAAAACTTATTAGTATCATGGAACGTATGAGACGACAGAAAAAAAAACTGAAAACAAACAAAAATATGAGCAGACATACATAAACGACAAAAATAAAGAAAGCATCGCTGATTTCGCCGCAGTCATCGATCAATTACGGTTAAAATTCAAGAAAACCGTCGTTACCTGCAAATTCTCAGTACCAAGTCCATCAACGGAGAGTTTAGAAAGTGTCTGACTAAGTTTCCTTGCGTCAAGTTCGGCGAAACAAGTCCGAAGAAGTGTCGAAAACAAAATACAAGCCGTAACCAATTTTAACGGATTTACACTGGAAGAATCCATTGGCCCAGAAAAAAAGTCAAATTGACAAATTCACGTATCGTTCCTTTGTGCAAGTCTGATGGTTTTTCACTACTGGTGAATAACTTCCCTGTGAATGACTTCATATGAAGTCGGAAACGTGCAGTAAGAAGCATTGCCTAGAAACAAATTTAATTGGCTTTTCGCCTTGTTTCGAAAAGTAGGCTAAATGCAAAACCTTTCATATTAAAATGAGCGGTTTATTTATAAGAAAGTGTTGAACCCACAGTGGAAAAGGGGCATTTCAGGAATGCTCTGGTAAGAGAATTTCTTCTCTTTAATAAAACAAATAAGGTAGGTAAAAAAGGAAGAAATTCCCACTATTTATTGCTTTATGCTGTGATGGTTCACATTTTCATGAACCATGCTGTTTATTTGAATCATTAACTCTATTCAGACCCGGGGAGGGGCGATTGTGCCCGCACTGACTTTGGACGTTTATAACTTTTTCCATAAGCAAGCTAAACCTACCAAACCTGGTGACTTTTCCTATAATTTATCTGGGAACAATTTGGCATAGCAAGTGCTTGCCCATCAAGTTTGACGTTACCATGGCAACCACATGCTGTCAGAATTTAAGTTTTCATCTTTTCGTTAAAAATTATACCTTTTCTGAGTAAGTTTTCCTTTTTTATATCATTTTCGTGTTCATTTGTTGATTTCGGTTACTTTTTGGTCAATTTTGGCAAATTTCATAGGTTCTGGAAGAGTCAAGAAATCCAAGATGGCGGATCCAAGACGGCCGCCATTTAGAACTTGACGTAACTGTTACGTCATATGACGTCATCAGCTTATGTTGTGGACCCCAAAGGAACATTTCTGGATGTATTATCTGCCCTCCAAGTTTCGTTGTCACAGCTTTAATATTCTCGGAGTTAAGAGGTGGGGGCCAAATCAGCCCCCCCCTCCCCCCCCGGTCCCAGAAGACCCAAAAAAGCCCGGTCTGAATAGGGTTAAAAAGGCCAGAGAAAAAAATGTTTCTAATTCTTTTTTCGATTTTTCTAGCCAGAAAACTTGGTCGTTCAATCAATCAATCAATCAATCAATCAATCAATCTTTTATTTGCCACATATTTTCCAACGTATTAAATCTATTACATTACCTAGTAGCAGGAGATCTCTGCAAGCTCAGTTGAGCTTTTCTAAGGAGAGCCCCCTTATTATTATCATAAACTTTACAAACATTCATATAATATATATGCATGGTGGCCTTACAATTGTGTTAAGTAGCAAGTACAGTATTGTTATTCTCATTCCTCTATGCAGAGTCAGGATATTGCATGTTGTTGTTCAAAACGTTTTAATTTTCTTTTAAACAGCTGAAAAGACTTAATTTCCTTTAAACTGTTTGGCAAGCTGTTCCATATTATAGCACCTCTACATTTAACTGAGAATCTTCCATAATTTGTTTGTTTGAACTTTATGTGTAAATTGTTTACGGACCTTGTATAATGCATATGGATAGTATTATTCCTTGAAAAGTAATCCGAAAAAGCAGAAGGCAAATTTCCACTAAAGTAAGAAAACATGAATAATACCGACAGATAAGAGTTTGAATCAGATTGAATTTAGATAAACATTTAAGGATAAAAATTAGCGACAAGAGTTTAACACAACGTTTCGATGTCTCCATGACATCATTATCAAGTGGAGAAAATAAAATATAGATTAGTTAATATATACAAGATGAGGTGTTAAGAAAGTAAACAATAAGCAACATATTTGGCGTGTGATTGTGTGTGCATGATAAGTATGTCAAATAAATAGTTTTGCGCGGATAGAGTCCGATTGCGTGTTCAGTTTTGGTTTCTTCTTCTTAATAAACAACATTTCGTAAATTAAACAGTCCAATTTTCCGCCGCATTTCTTGAGGACGGAAAAGTTGCTATTGAGGTCGCCGATGGTTTTAATGCCGTGGTCGTTCTTTAGATGCTTGCCGATTGCTGAAGAACGGTGTTCGTCAATACGTTGGTGTAAAACCGGCATTTACACCAACGTATTGACGAACACCGTTCTTCAGCAATCGGCAAGCATCTAAAGAACGACCACGGCATTAAAACCATCGGCGACCTCAATAGCAACTTTTCCGTCCTCAAGAAATGCGGCGGAAAATTGGACTGTTTAATTTACGAAATGTTGTTTATTAAGAAGAAGAAACCAAAACTGAACACGCAGTCGGACTCTATCCGCGCAAAACTATTTATTTGACATACTTATCATGCACACACAATCACACGCCAAATATGTTGCTTATTGTTTACTTTCTTAACACCTCATCTTGTATATATTAACTAATCTATATTTTATTTTCTCCACTTGATAATGATGTCATGGAGACATCGAAACGTTGTGTTAAACTCTTGTCGCTAATTTTTATCCTTAGATAAGAGTTTAATTCAGATATAGTTAGTAATCCAAGTGATAGGAGTATTGGCCTAGTTTCCTGTAAATATTTTGAAAATGTTATAATTCTTGCAATTTTCTTCTGAGTTTTATGTATACTCTCAAGCCTGGATGAATAGGTACTTGCCCATACGACATTACAGTAAGTCAAGTAAGGGTAGACCAAAGCGTTGTAAATCGTTTGCAATGTTTTAAGCGGTAAATAATGTCTTACTCTGATCATTATCCCTGAGAGCTTCGATATTTTAGAAGTTACTTCCTTAATGTGGTGTTTCCAAGATAGATCTTGGTCAATATTCAATCCTAAGAAATTTGTGTTATTCACCTGCTCAATACTTTGATCGCCAATTTTTATATTTATATAGTCGTTCGCTTTCTCAACAAGATAAAGACGGACTTGGTACCACTTATTTGCAGATATGAATTAAGTTTGTGTGAGATAGGGAATATAGGTGTAAATTAAAATTAATTCAGCCACAAGGTACTGGCCTCCAAATTAAGCGAAACATAGAAATAACCGCTTAAAACATGGACAAAAGGTTTAGATAACACAGCAAAATAAAAAAAATTAAACACTTCAACTGTGACAGACTCTTTGGGTTTACGTATTATTAACTCTGTGCTTCTGTGACATGATTTGGGCCACGCGTTGCGTTAATCGTCCGGCACGTATTTGAAAATATGCATATGCTCAGCAAAAATACTGGAATGTGAAATATACTGGAGACTTGTGAAACTAATGTAACGAAATTGCTTTCACTGACGAGTTTTTCAAACCAACATCTACTGTATGTTGAGTTATTGTTACAGCTAGGCTCAGATGAATTTTCTTCGTCCGGCTTGCGTAGCATTAAGCAGACGACGGCCAGGTTTATCACTTACGACAATATTCAATACGACCACAAATGTGTTTGGTCAGAAGTTTTTCAGCAGAGTTTTCACGGGATACGGTTTTAATGGTGACGATACAAAATAAAATTTTGTTTGTGACGGCTAAATTTCCAGTCGCTAGATCTTTGACGGTTAACAGAGTTCATTGGGGCACTGATGGTAACACGTGCCGTCATTTGTCAGTCGAGGGTAAATATTAACCTTTTGAAGTTAACATGTTTTGAAATCATGGTCAAAAGGTAAATATTGAATAATTCAAAGGTAATTGACGGTTAAAATTAAGCTATTATTTGACGTTTAACGGACAGCCTCTTTCAAATATTTAGTAAAACTACTGACAGAAAGTTCTTGCACCGCAATTGCCCGATCATCAGTAGCTATTAAAAGGTTCTCTGTGAAATACGTGTATTTCCTCGTGATTTAAAAAAAAATTATTTCCGTCGTGATGGGAACACATCATGGCCAATATTAACCGTGTGTTATGACAGGTGAAGTTATTTTGAGTCGTAACTGCGCACTTCAGTTTGGAATCATCGAATGCCTTGCTCATATACGAAAGATTAATTCACCTTAACTGGTATAAAATCAAATGGAAAACCGAAGAATTCGATTAAGAAAAAAGAAACATTTTTATTACCAACATGCTCCCAGGGATTCTCCTCTTCTGACGCTGGGAGCGAGGTTGACAAGGTTGAATTTTTTATACAAACGATAAGTCTCAGTAAAAATCATAGGGTTTTAAAACACAAACTCAAAGCACCTCATACCCGGGTTTTCCTAAAGAAAATGCAGTCTTAACCAAAAATCTTATTAGTATCATGGAACGTATGAGACGACAGAAAAAAAAAACTGAAAACAAACAAAAATATGAGCAGAAATACAAAAACGACAAAAATAAAGAAAGCATCGCTGATTTCGCCGCAGTCAATTACGGATAAAATTTAAGAAAACCGTCGTTACCTGCAAATCCTAAGTACCAAGTCCATCAACGGAGAGTTTAGAAAGTGTCTGACTAAGTTTCCTTGCGTCAAGTTCGGCGAAACAAGTCCGAGGAAGTGTCGAAAACAAAATACAAACCGTAACCAATTTTAACGGATTTACACTGGAAGAATCCATTGGCCCAGAAACAAAAAAGTCAAATTGACAAATTCACGTATCGTTCCTTTGTGCAAGTCTGATGGTTATTCACTACTGGTGAATAACTTCCCTGTGAATGACTTCATATGAAGTCGAAAACGTGCAGTAAGAAGCATTGCCTAAAAACAAATTTTGCTTTTCGCCTTGTTTCGAAAAGTAGGCTAAGTGCAAAACCTTTCGTATTAAAATGAGCGGTTTATTTATAAGCAAGTGTTGAACCCACAGTGGAAAAGGGGCATTTCAGGAATGCTCTGGTAAGAGAATTTCTTCTCTTTAATAAAACAAATAAGGTAGGTAAAAAAGGAAGAAATTCCCTATTTTATTGCTTTATGCTGTGATGGTTCACATTTCATGAACAGTATCATGCTGTTTATTCAATTCATTAAAAAGTGGCAGACAAAAAATGTTTTTAATTCTTTTAGCGATTTCGCTAGCCCGAAAACTTAGTCGTTCGCTTCTCAACAAGATAAAGACGGACTTGGTACCACTTATTTGCAGATATGAATTAAGTTTGTGTGAGATAGGGAATATAGTGTGAAAATTAAGCTTTTAGAGCCTCATGCATATGGTTATCAACACATGATCATCGTCATGAAGTAACAGGAGCTGTGTCACAAATTTGAGCCAAATTCAGCCACTAGGCACTGGCTTCCAAATTAAGGGGTTTACCTCGGTGTAAGAACCTGACAAGATTTTCTTTGTTTGCTAGCTTTTGTTTTGCTGTACGGTATTGTTTTAAATGTCTTTGTTTCCTTTGTTTTACGTCATCCGTGAGTTTCACAGGTTCTTACACCGAGGTAAAGCCAAATTAAGCGAAACAAAGAAATAAGCACCTTTCGTCCAAACATGGACGAAAGGTTTAAATAACACAGCAAACACAAAGAAGGCACGGGTGGGTAAAATTGAAGAAGGTTAACACGAATTGTGATTGGGGTTTTTGAAAAACTGTTAGGCTGAACAGTTTTCAAAGTTCAATATCTCTGTTGTTTGTAAATTTAAAAATAACGCGCGAGATACATATTTGTTTGGCGCGAAGCTGTGATTTTGTCATTTACAAGTAAATTTTTCGCGAACGTTAAGCGGTTCCAAAGAAAGACTAGCAAGCAAGGGCGAGTCGTTGGGGAACTAAACAAACTGGGCTGGACTGCCGTGACACAGCATTATATCAGTCACGAGCTTGCACTTAAACTTCCTGTTTATTGATGCAAATGCACTTAGTTACGGTCTTACGTTTGGCCACATAGTGCTTATTATAGATACAGTCAACTGTCGTAATGCCTAGTGAATGCAAGTTATCACTCATGAACCACCTTCTATAAGTACCTTCTTCTGTTATGACCTATTTACTGAGAGACCATTTTTGAGTTAAAATAATTAAAGCCCATACTGAGTAGCTCGATAAATCAGCCATTATGTCGAAATGGCAATAACGTCGCAGTAGTTTCCAGGATAGTTTCCATTGCGACAGACCGGAGAATACTACATCTTCAGAACCAAGAAGTAACTATAGTTTCGGGTCTTAATTGAACGGTTAAATTAATTGAAAGTGAAATTTGAACCTGACAGTCAGGGAGCCAAAAACAAAAGAAACAAAAAACCACAAACAAGTGAATAGACTAAACCGGAACTTCAACCCACACGGGAAGTCTGACTACAATACTAGCCAGTGCGCATTCCAGGCTAGTCACATCAGCTAGCACGCTTGCCGGATCAGAACTACCAAAAGTGCAATTGCGAATTTGGTGAATAAAGGAGTAAACGATAACCTCCACTGAAGGATGCGACACGTGTGAGGACATAAACAGTAAAAACATTCTTCAAGAGAGGTTCCGCACTGTGGGAGGTTTTTTGTAATCCTGTATCTACGTTATCATGATGTATTGCAGTTTGTATATGATTTTATCAAACAGAGGAAATACACGCAACTTTTAACACGTAAAATAGCTAAGAGAAGCAGAGTAAGACATGGTTGACACTTGAAATCTGCTACGTGTGTTTGAAGCATTTTTCGCATTTTGGCCGCGCGTAAATTGGGGCAACTCCCTTCCCCCTACCGCTTCTTTCCATTTGTTGCACTAGCCCCAATTTTGGCGAGGCCAAAATGCGAAAATGCCTCGAACGAACAGAAAAACCTATGGGAACTCTTGCCATGCAGGCCAGGGTGTAAATGACATTAAGGATCACAGCCGAGATTAAATATGGGTGGATTTTATTGAACTGTCTTCTCAGAAAATGTTTTTATTTTTCCCAACTTACAAGCAGTTCTCCTTCTCAAAAGCTGCGCGTAACCGCAGGTGAGGGTTTTTTTGGTAAAGAAGTCACAACGGGTCCATAGGATGCTTGTGCTGTCAGAACCTATCGGACTAAAACACTACAGCTATCTATGACCATTTCATTTTTCTCCTCTTATTTCAGTCTTTCAATCTAAGTCAGCATTAGTATAAAAATTCATTTTACCGTCTCAATAACTTTGTGAGTACTAGTTGGGACAACTTGTTTGAACATCAAGATAATAGCCCTTTTCACATTAAACTTTTCTTATTTGTATTACAATGTATTTTAACGTGGATGCGAGGCAATCTCGGGCAATTTTGCAGTTTCTGCCGGAAATTGCCTCACATCCACGTTCGAATAAATTGTAATGCAAATGAGAAAAGTCAACTGTGGAAAGGGCTATTCAGGCGGAATATTATAATTATTATAATTATATTATTAGAATAATATAATTATAATTATCCTATATACAAGAAACTATACTTACTTAGTGCGTCAAGGCTGCCCCCTGTCTCTGTATCTGTTTATTTTGTGTGCTGAAATTCTGGGGGCGGCAATAAGACGGGATAAACTAATCTATAGTATTAAAACCTCGGACAAAGAGTGTAAAGTCAGCCAATATGCTGATGATACTACGCTCGTATTGGACGGCACAAAGTCCTCAATAGAAAGATCTTTCCTGCTACTTGACATATTTGCCAAATTGTCAGGCCTAAAGGTTAATAGTGAGAAAACAGAGGCACTCTGGATCGGATCCTTTAAAAACCGAACGGATAAGCTAGCAATAAAACAAAACATTAAGTGGACTTTTCGGAAGGTTAAATCCCTCGGAGTATGGTTTTCAACTAGTGTGGAAGAAGCTGCCATGCTAAATTACCAGGAAAAAAAAGAAAAAATCTCTAAAATCCTAAATTGCTGGCAGGTAAGAAGATTAACTTTGTTAGGGAAAATAACTGTCATAAAAAGTTTAGCTGCATCTCAGCTTGTCTATATCATGTCACCTTTGCCGTCCTCGCAATCACATCTAAAAGAAATTCATCAAATTTTGTATAGTTTTCTGTGGGATGGAAGAGGGGATAAAATCAAAAGGAGTGTGATGTTAAACGAATACAAAGATGGTGGTTTAAAAATGTTAGATATCCAATCCTTCAATTGCGCTTTGAAAGCTAAATGGGTACAGAAGTACCTTGATGACAGTAATCAAGCAAAATGGAAACTCTTTTTTGACTATTTTATTAAGGAACTTGACGGTAAATTACTCCTGACTGGTAACTTAAACCAGGCTGATGTAGCCGGTTTAAATATTCAAGACACTTTTACTAAAGAGGTAATCGAAATTTGGTCAAGCCTAAATTACGAAGAAAACCTAACAGACATTGGAAATACACCGATTTAGTATAACTCTCTTATAAGGATTGCAAACCAACCCATCTTTTATAGAAAATGGTCGCGTGTGGGAGTTAACCAGGCCAAAGACATTTTAGACCATAAGTCGGACTTTCTAAAGTATGAGGATTTTAAATCCCGCTATAAAGTAAAGACCACTTTTCTAACGTACTATGGTGTTGTGTCCGCCACGGCAAAATTGAAAAAGTCTTTTCAAGATCAGGTTACGATGAATTCCAACCAACCCACTTGTGGCCAAAAGTTACTATCGGCTTCAAATATTTGCAAAGAAGCTTACAAATTAATCGTTAAAAAAATCTCTTCAACACCGGCTAAAAGCCAGACAAAATGGATAACAGACTGCGGAAATTATGCAAATTCGATAAAATGGGATAAGTCGTATAATCTGCCCTTTTACTGCACTAGAGAAACTAAACTTCAAACTTTCCAATTTAAACTCCTTCACAGAAGAATTGCTACTAACAATTACCTTTATAAAGTAGGTATTTCTTTAACGGACTTCTGTACTTTCTGTGAACAAACCACAGAAACCCTGATCCACCTTTTTTGGGAATGTGAGTCTGTTCAAAAGACTACTGGTTGATACAGCATCAGGTTAAGCCACAAGATTTCTCTCTGAACCTACCCACCTGTCTGGGATTAGTTGACAATACTGAGGATATACTTTTACATCATGCACTTCTAATTGGCAGATATCACATTTACTCGTCGAAAATAAAGAAAACCCTGCCGAATTTACATATATTTTCGCAAACCTTCTTAAAGTGCCAGGAAATCGAAAAATGTTTTGCTTATAAGACGAACACTGTTAAGAAATATAACTCAAAATGGAACCGTTTCAAATGAACTGTGACTTCGATCCACCTGGTTATTAAGATAGTCCTCTATTGTATTTCAATTTTTGTTTTAACTCCACTCTTCTTTCAAAACCTTCTCATTAGGATTGCGGCCTCGCTCCTCGCTCCTCTTTTCAATTTCCTTTTTTTTTTTTTTTTTTTTTTGTTACGTCCAGCTAGTATCTTATACACGTATATAATGTGTACTTTTTCTGTTATTGTTATTAACAATAAAACAATAAAAAATATATTTATATATATACATCTGTATACTGTACTAAGACAACAAAATTATAGACGTAAAGTAAGTTTAAAAAAATTTATTTTACTGTAAGTAGTACAAATATGGCATTATAAGAAGTATAAGTATCGTATTGTCAGTACCGTAGGTATTGTACTGTAAGTAGCGTAAGTGTTGTAAATAGTATACAGTTTCGAATTTGTAAGAAGCGTAAGAATTGTATTGTGAGGAGCTTAGCATTTGTGCAATAAGTAGTGAGTAGTGGACGTATCTTTTCTTTTCGTATTTTTGTAAGTGACGCCTTTTCGTGTGTTGAAATAAATAAATAAATAAATAAAAACAAAATAATTATCATAATTATATTATTAGAATAATATAATTATAATTATCCTATATACAAGAAACTATACTTACTGTAAAGATGAAAAATGTGTCTGAAGTTGTCATGAGCTTTAATTTCTTTTACGTTCTCCATTTTTGTAATTAACAAAATTTCTGGCTACGGCTTACTGACCCTGATTTATGAAAACATACAGTTTACCTAACGCGACTTGAAGATCAAAACTATCACTACTTCTTACTGAAACAGCTTAAAAATGAATGAAAAATACCCTGGAGTATACCTCAGTAATACGTATGTGATATTATTTTGCCATCGCCACCTTCTCCACCAAAACGAGGCATTGTTTATTTTCCAATATGATATCTTTTTAAACATTAACAAGACTTTCATATTGAAAACCAGGGGGGACGTTTTCTTTTTATAGTTGCAAATGTTATCTTGATATTTCGCGAGCTTGGTCAGCGAGCTCCTCACGTACACACAGTCCTAAATAGGTTCCTAACGGCTTTTCAATTAAATTGTCTTTCTCGGATTAAACTATACAGTGGCAGCTCTCGGCGGTGACATGACGTCGCTGGAAGTAGTAGCTGCGTCAGTTGCGGCAATACTTGTACGGGGCGGCATAAGGCTGGGCAGGCTGGTCCGCAGGTGTGTAACTCGCCGGGGGAGCTGGTTCGTGGCTGTATGGGGTGGAATGGCAATGGGTGGGTTGGTTAGTAGTCGGGTAACTCGACATGAGACCAGTAGGGTGTGTGTTGACTGGTTCTCTTCTCTTTCTCTTAAAGAATGTTCCCGCGATAAATAGTGAAAACAGCAGCTATGATCCCCAGAACAATACCAGCAATGGCGCCGCCATATGTAATCCACCTTTGTCACTGTCTTGCTACTGTCTATGAAAGAATCCCTAAACTGGTGGACCTCCTTTAAGTCAACAAAATAACGTTAACGTTGACAGCAGTTCTTCTTTCAGTAACCATTTCTGGGTTAGTTATGAATCGCACTTCATTTGTATCTAAAACTTTCTTTATAATAAGGACTGTAGGGCGGTGTACTTGGTTGAACCTCTGTTCCCACAGTACGGTCATAACTCCGCGGTGGCGCACCAGCGCCTGGTGCAAATGGTTGCATAGCAACACCAGGCTTACGACCATACGTAACAGCGTAGGGCTGAGGCGGCGGGACCCTCTTGTTGTTGCAGGATTTTACCGCAACAACAATAATCACAATAATAGCAACTATGACTCCCACAACAATAAAAGCGATGGCTCCCCCAGACAAACCACCTTTGTCATTGTCTTGGCCGTTATCGTTGTTGTCTGGGATATTTCTGCTTCCGGGAGCACTTGTACCTGAGGATCAAACCACCAGGATCCGTGTTAAACCATGCTTCCATACGATCGCTAAAATCACTCCATCGCTCCATCAGGGATCGTAGCGATCATTTGGAAAAAAACATAAAACGGGTCAGTACAATACCATACCATACCATACCATACCATACAATGCCATACCATACCATACCATACCATACCATACCATACCATGCCATACCATACCATGCCATACCATACCATACCACACAACACAACACTACACAACACAATGCAATGCATAATGCAATGCACTGCAATGCAATGCAATACTGGTTTATTGTAAAAGTGCAGTTAGCTATGTAATGGTGTGTTATTTTAGCAACTATGACTCCCACAACAATACCAGCCATGGCTCCGCCAGACAAACCACCTTCGTCATTGTCTTGGCCGTTGTCGTTGTTGTCTGGGATATTTCTGCTTCCGGGAGCACTTGTACCTGAGGATCAAACCACCAGGATTCGTGTTAAACCATGCCTCCATACGATCGCTAAAATCAATTCATCGCTCCATCAGGGATCGTAGCGATCATTTGGAAATTAACATAAAACGGGTAAATACAACACAATACAATACAATACAATACAAGACAATACATATATCTTATTAGACGGTTTAGTGTGTAGTATCGTGGGATATTTTTACGAGTCGAGCCGTATTTTGGCGAGCCCGTAGGGCGAGTCAAAATACAAGAGACGAGTAAAAATATCCCACGATACTACACACTCAACCGTCTAATAAGGGATTTATTATTCAACTTAGCTACAAAATGGAAAAGTGGTTTATAAACTGTCTGAGTTGCGTGACAAACTAACGTGACTTCTGAGCAGCGAATGAGCGCGCCAGCGGGGTCAGGTTTCGCGCGCTTGACGTGAGGTTGTTGTTGATTGGTCAAAAACGAAAACTTGTCAAACCTGTCAGTCGAGCGAAGCGTCATGATTTTATTTCAACCTTGCAAGGAAAACAAAGATGGAACAAGGCAAAACTGAATTATTTTCGGGTTTACAGTTAGATGAACAACAATGTTCTTGGTCACCGAGTAAAACTACGAAAAAGAAAGAACTCGACAGAACAAACAGAACTCGAAAGTCAAGTCAAACAAAGTTAAACAGCACTTCAAGCTCAGTCATCTTCGTTCGAACCACTAACCACGCGTCGTTTTGGAAGAGATAGCGGTGGAGATTTCTGACCGACAACAATGGTGCATTTGTTGAAGACAGCTCCTGAGAAAAGATGGGTTCCGTTTCCTGACTTTGACAAAGAAATGTCATAAAAGATTGTTAAGTTCCTCGGCGGGAATTTCTTCAATGACCCTTGTTTCTTTAACGGCTTGAGGTCAGTTTTTGTCTTTTCTGTTGTATTTTTTTTTTTAATACGCTTCGATTTTCTTCAATAAATAAAGAAATTTCAGTGTCGTCTAGGTCATTGCTTGTCTCTAGGATCTCTATTCGTTAAAAACCTTAAAATTTGGTAAGCATTCATTGTTTTCTTCGGGAACAACGAGCGTTTCGGCCATTTTTTCATCGTTCACCTTGTAAGCCTATTAAATGCCTGACATGGCATTTGTAGAAAACCTGTCAAACCGGTCTTCTGGAGTACAAATACCGTGGGATATTTGTACTCGTTTTGGGTGTTATTTGTACTCTACTGAATGCAATTGAATAATAAAATACAATACAATACAATACAATACAATGCAATGCACTGCACTGCACTGCACCGTAGTGCAATGCAATGCAGTGCAATACTGGTTTATTGTGAAAGTGCAGTTAGCTATGTAATTGTGTGTTATCTTAGGTGTACCCAGAGAAGGAGTTTGTGATAACACGCCAGCAATTTACAAGTATTCCACATTAAAGAAAAACTGAAAAACAGAAATACAAAATCTTAAACTAAAATACTATTTACAATGAATTTACAAGATTTTGCTGCTGTAGTAGTAATAATGTTTAAAAATGTACACTAAAATAGAAAGGGCTTGTTACAACTATAATAATAATAATAATAATAATAATAATGATAATAATAATGCAATGCAATGCACTGCTATAATAATACTTTAATGAAAATGATAAAAGATATGATAAATTTGTGAGGTCTAATCGTTTATTTTTTTTTAAAAACTCTTTTAAAACTTTGAGCCGATCTTAACGAATTTGGGATGGCGTTTCAGATCAATTTGATACACCGATCGCAACGATTGCAAACATGTTGTATCGCGGGAATGTTATCGGTCCTTAATTGTATTTGGACTCAGCTTGCGGGGTTAGAAAACTGCAACAGGGCTCTTGAAAATATCACGCGATACTACATGGAACCTTACCTTATTTCACAGTACAACAAATTTTCTGAATGACAAGAGTTTCTATCGCACCTTCCTTTCCTCCATAACACTTATTAATATCTGCGCAGTATTGGTTGTCAAGAGGACCGTCGTATTTATCCCGGACGCACCAGTAACATCCCACGACTCCATCACACGAATCTGAATCCAACTTTGTGTCGTACTGTGGGTCGAAGCATTTCTGTAAACCTTTTACGGGAGGATCGTTCACTTGTTCAGAGGGCACTACTGTTGCCGGAACAGGACAAATAGCCCGGGGGGGTACTCCCCCACAATACCTATACGGGTATGTGCCACCCAACGGGGTTGATTACACGTGGATACCTTTTTCCCCAAACGTCTTAGCCTTTTCTCTTAATTATTTCCAGAAGATTTCACTCAATGTAGCTGATTTGTGTAGAGGAAGAATTGTTGTATTTGGATGTATAGGTCGAAAAAAGAAAGAAATAACGTTAAAAAACCTGGCTATTGCAATTATCTGCATTTTTAGAACGCGGTATTAAAAATTGACCTATTTCTAGAACGGGGTACCATTTTGAATGCAAAATCTTTCTAAAACGGGGGTCCTATTTTGAAGACCCGGGCGGCCCATACCCACCCAAATTATACTGGAGTACCCCCCGGGACAAATAGTGACTCTGAGCTTTTATTTAAAAAAATGAAACATTGGTAGATATCTAGCAACCTATGTGGCATTGTTAGGTGTTGAAATATGGGATCCCTTTAGGGGGGTTCCCAATTGGACATTGATTTGTATCAATGTAGGGGTAAAATGGGGTGTGTGTATTGAGGTGGTTGTTGTGAGTAGTAAAATAAATATACAAATTTATTAAATTTACATGTTAATTGAGGTAGCGACCTCTGCAAAGCAGCATACTGCCATCTCAATACAACAGAAATAGAAAAAAATTCTTAAAACATTAAATTTAATGAAATTCAAGGGGTGTTAGGAGTTAGGCGAGCTATATAAGTATAATAGACCAGTCACAATATTTAGAGGTAATGGTAAAGGACCTGTGGGCTTAGTTTGTGTGGATGAGATTTGGTAGACATGTGGTAGTTTGTGTGTAAATTGGCTTATTGTATGGTGTATGCAATATTGAACAGGCGGATAATTTCTTAGAGCGGAACATCTATAAAAATTGTGTAATTATGTGGTCTTTTTGTGATTTCAGCATTTTTTCTTGGGGAACTATTATAATTTATAAAGTATCAGCATAAGAGATTTCGTTCTTAAGTTTGTCGTAATTTTAATTTTCATTCACACGAATAAGTAAAAGTTTTTTCAAAATGAATAAGTTTTGTACATTAATTATTTGCTGAGTATGTCTTTCGTCCATTTAAAAATCGCCACTCTTGGTGTAAAATGTCAAAATAAAACCAAATGTCTGCCTTTCTTTCTCTGTTGTTTTGTAAAAAATCCAGTTGCCGGGCTGTTTTTTCTGCTTTCCGTTCCCCCAATATTGAGACGTAAATACCCATTCGGCTATGATATTTGGGGAGCCTCCATTGCCAATGAAGAATAGAAACAGCTTGAAGGTATCTTTATCGGTAATGTATTTTTGCCAGAAAATACGTTTGAAGTGGGAAGGCCAGGAATTGAGAGGATAGAATGCATCGCCGTTGATAGTGTGGAAGAGGTCTTGTCGCTTCAGGATGGTGGTAGATTTGGAGTTGTTAGAGTAGTGTGATTGGTAGAGGTTGAGGAAAAAATGGTTGTCTGTATGATTCATTAGTGCAGCTTAGTATTAAGATGGCTGTAGAGGATAAGAATTCTATAATTAAAATTTTGTGTTTTCAGGTAATTGAGGCCAAAAGGAATAATCGAAAGAGAAGACAGGAATAAAATGGAGAAATATAACAGAAAATTTGATATATTTCGCTCTTGTTGTAAGATGGAGACAGAGAGAGGAAAAATCCGAAAGGACTTTCTCATATAGGATATAAGATTGAGGATGCATCGACACCGTGGCTCCTGTAATGTTGTGAACTGTCAGGGGCAAGGCACAACTGAGCAGGGATGTTTCTAGTCCGGCGCCAGACCTTTGCCCGACATCCCCGTGTCGAGTCCTAGAATAACAGGTCAAGGAGAAAGAGGTATATATAGCAAGAGGCAAGAAAGTATAAGACGGTAGCAAAAGAAAAGTGTATGGTGGTCGGTAGAAAAACCGACTCTTCCAGAAAGAAACAGCAAATATGTATAAGAACCAAAAGAAGAAGAAAATTAATTAAAATTGTTTGAATAGAAATTTATTGTATAATTTATTTGTATAAACATGGGAGGTGCAAAAATTATGGGAGACAAACAATGCAGTTTAGAAACCCCGTTTGAGGTGAAAGAACAATAGCAATTCTTTGGGAACTAAAATTTATGGCATTATACAAATCTAAACCTAGAAGAAATATTCTGCGGTAAAGGAAAAGAGCTTATACTAATTCATCTAGGGTAGTGGGGACGAAATTCTTGGGGGAGTAAAACTCTTAAGAGACCGCGGCATTTCAAAAAGCCAGGGTTCCTTTACGTAAGAAATAAATAACTTAAAAAGAGGGAGAATTAGAAAAATTTCCGTAGAAAAAGGGAAAACAATAATAAAAATGAAGATACTTCCGTAGCGGATTGGATAAAGTCGGGAAGACGGGGAAGAAATAAAAAACTTGTCACGTAAAAAATCACTTAAGGCGAAAGTAACTTTATGTTGCGAAGAAAAAAATGTTTTTCAAAGCTGACGCCAAAATGCTTCAGAAACGACGACAGGAGCTGGTACAGGACAAATAGTGACCCTGACAAGGAAAACAAAAAGACGTGTGGTTATCAAGAACAACTACAGCAGCAACTGCAGCATTGCCAGCTTACAACAATTTTAGCGCGCTTTCAAGAATTGGCCTACAATTGTCATCGGGTGTTGTTACTTCCATTTCATTAAATCTTAAGGACATTAAGGACGGTGCCTCCTATTGTTACTGCGCATAGGTTCTGTACATCTCGGGATATTCGAGTTTCTTGTAGTTTCTTAAGGAATTTGCCCACTAATACAACAATATTTTTGCGCATTTTAAGAGAGAGTAAGCAGATCTTAGTAAGGGCATTAAGAATGCAAAAAGAAAATTGGGGGTAACTCAAGAGATAATTGAGCTTTAATTTGGAAAGAAACTGCCATACATTCTTTGTATTTTAACGTTTTTTTAAATGGCTGATGAATAATCTCTGAAAAATGCGTGGTAACCCATAGTCACAACCTTTGCGAAAATGAATCTGTATTAGGAGGCGCCTTCCTTAAGGGCGAGCAATTATTGAGCATTGACAATTAACAAATTAAACATTGATCGCGGTCGTGACTTGTGGACGATCGGATAAAAATCTTGATTTAGGGTCTGCACACATCTCTGTTGAGTGGTTATCATTGTATTGAGCTTCAGTTGCTTGACTACATCTATTCGTGATATCAATTCAGATTTTAAGGACGTTCGCGCGAAAATCTTTTTACATCAAGTTTTTTAGAAAACTTTTGCTGTAGCTAGGAAATGAGTTACTAGTGACAAAAATGCAAAAAATGGGGGTCACCGAATTTGTTTCAAATCGGAAAGACAACCCTATGTTTGCAGAATTGGCGTTCCTTATTCGATATGACCTTAATGTGAGTAAGTCATAAAATACTGCAAACCAATCCCTGGAATGCAACTTTCTCTGCGAAATTTTTATACGAGTGGGGCTTATAAGCAAATTCACTCAACTGGTGACGTTCCTTTAAGTAAACCTAATCTGTAAACGGCAGTATTTGCAAAACCCTGACAGCTGAAAGATGGCGGGATTCGATGACGTGTGGGCAGAAAAATGGGAAAATTTTAAACTTCCTGCATTGATTTTTTGTTCATTTTTTAGCATTCTGTCGAGAACTGTTGAAGAAAATTAACGATCGAAAAAAAGGAGGGGTCACCGCTCATTTAAGCGAGTAAAAGCCTTGCATAGATATATCTCTACAGTTCTTAAACTGCGCGCTCACTCAACGTAGGACATGGGACGTGAATTGCGTGCGCAGCAAGGATGCGCAAAAACAATTAGCGCGAACGACCTTAACTGTGCTTCTCAATTGTGCTTGTTATATCGGGGTTACATCTGGGTTGAGCGGAGTTCTTTTCCATAAATATTATCATAACTTTGGTCGGGCTGAGGAATCAGTACGTTTGCTGAATTGTGCGAAAACGTCGTTTTCGGATTCCGGATCGGATTCCACTTCACTGTATTATCATTATCACAGTTCTTCATATTGAATGTATCTTACTTGCTTGAAGGAAACTCGTTTCTGCAATAATGGAAATCAAGCCGTGAGATGCAGGGACACTGACAAGTTAGATTAGCCACATTTGAGCATTGTTTGTTGGCAGAGTCACACGTGATGCAAGAACTTGATAAACAGGAGCTATCACGCTTTTTGATCCCTGGAAATACGGAAATGTACCATAAATTGTTACAAGAGAGGTAATTTTTTGGTGTTGCTATGAGTTGGTTAGGTGTCGTGTGTACAGGCCTAGGTATTGTTGGTGTTGTGGAAACCATTGTCGGTATCGTTTATTGTCTTTTGAATCGTTTTACGTCATTTAAGGATGACAACATTCCCAACACCAAGAAGCTACTAAAAGAGATAATATTTTATACTAGTAGCTTGTGCCCATACTATGGAGCCAGAGGTCGCCCACATCCACGGTTTCCTTGTAGCAATTGAAGTAAATGGGATTATCACCACGGTATTGTGCAAAAGTTATGCACACGTAGTTCTCCGAAATTCGCGCTTTGTTCTCGCGAAGTATTGCCGAAATTTCGCCGACATTTGGCATCGCTTGAAAACGATATTTCGGCGAAATGGCCGCGCTAGTTCGCCGTGTCAAACAAAATCGCGACATTTTGCCGAGCAAAACGAAGCTATTGACAAAAGTTCGCGGCGGCGAAAATTCGCCTGTCCGAAATTTTTCTATTGCGAGGCGAACCTTGGGAAATTTCCCACATACAAGGTACAAGGAAACACGGCAAGGACTCGAACATCCGGATGGGATACTCTTGCAACGCATAGCCACCCAGCACTTAGGTTTTACTTGACAGTTTGCTGGTACCAGTTTATGCACCTGGGCCGACAGAATGTCTACTTAAGGAAACAACATGATCCGGTATTCTTCAACGGCTTATCGCCGAGGTCTTACTAATTTTAGCATTTTGAATTCAGCATCGGAAATACGACCTTCTGATCAACAAATTGAAATTCCGGGGCACTAACCTCTACATCCCTGCCTCTCCACTCCACATTCTGGGTTCCAGAGTTGTTTCGTGCGCTATCCAGGACTAATGGGGCCGCCTAAACAGCGTGCGTTGTTTTAAAGGCGCAGCTAAGTATTCCAACATTGCTGTGCAATATTTGCTGGTTCAACAATGTTATAACGCTTAGCTGTTGCCTCCATACTAGATGATGTTTCACTAACTTTTCTTGTTGGATGATTAATAGAGTAATGTTAAATGACGTTTATCTGTGCGTCCGCCACTGCTGTAGAAGAAATGTTGTACAACAATGTTGGAACGTTTTATAACAATCCCTCACCTAAGAACGCATTACTTCCACCCACCGCTAGAAAGCTGGTACTTTCTGCACCGCTGTCCAGTTGTCAGCGTGTTGATGTCTCGAAGTGGAAGTTCCAGCTCGTAAAAGTTTTCTACGTTTATTTTTTCCAAGTTTCTACACTGTCTTTTTTTTCAAATGTCCTTTCTTTAAGAGGTCCTCGGCTATGTCTTTTTCTTTCGCAGTGATGTGGACGTACTCCAGATCCTTTGATGTGATGTCAGGTAATAGGAATTCCTTGTGCATGATGAGAAATCCCGCTCCATCTAACACGAAACACTCCATACCTGATTTCTTTGCATTTTGGATATGTATCGGTCAGAAGTCTGAAAACGGATATGAATCACCGATGAGGAAAACGCTCTAGGGTGGTTTTGAGTTCAGTGCCGAAAGTAATTTGGGTATGTTTTGATTTTGCTTTACTGCGCTCCGTGATTGGTTAAATAATGTCACGCCACTTTCTCAACCAATAGGAGGTAAAGTGTCTTGCTAGCACGCGTTTTACTACTCTTGACGCTAGCCACATGATACATGCTTAATACTATTCTTAGTGTGATCAAGTATACTTCACGACAAACATACTTGTGAAAATAAGACAAAGGAAAGTCGGCACCCATAACGCCAATAACTTGATCTTTTTTACTGTGTAGATGACTTGATTCACGGCGATATATTATGTGGGCAGCTGTTATTACTGCTCCTGTGCCCAGGGCGTCTATATAAGGGGTTGATAGTGCTATCAATCCTGTGTTCCTTAGAGCGGCGTGGTACCTAAAAAATGAACCATAAGGTGATGACCAAATATTTTTTTTCCGCCCTGAAAGGTCGATCAGCTTAAAAATTAAAAGAAACAAGATAAAAAGAATTAGTCGGCTGAAGTAAACATTTAGTGCTATGGAACAGCTTTCTTCTGGATATAAGACAGTCACTTTCCCTTAATGAATTCAAAACAAAACTAGCCAACCATAATTTTCTGAGTGATCTACAATAGTTGATATTATGTTTTAGATATAGTTTTTAAGCTCGGCTTCCGGTCCTTGTAAAATAAGTTGTTTTTCTCTAATTTTCTTCATGTAATAGTTAGTTTATTAGTTAGATAATAAGTTGAAGTTTTAATTAACCTTTTTTGTATTAGTATAATTATAATTACCTGAAAGAAACATCGTGGAAAAATAGAGTTTTACCATTACCATTCGGCTCTTACCATGGTCTTTTGGTTGGGTCAAAAGATTTCGCAATGGAGGTTCCTGGCGTCATTCTGAAGACACCATTCGAAGTGCCAAAATATCTCCACACAAGATACTTTGTATAAGCCGCCTTTTCTCGAAGCCAAATGTCGTCCACCTTACTGCTAGCGATCACTGTGTCCCGTATGCCTGGTCTGAACCCAGGATTGGGAGCACTTACACTTGTCATGTACGATTTGTATGCGTTCACACGAGATACAGTCTCGTCCAAGCCAAGGTAATTGTACGGGAGTGTGAAGGCGTCTGCACAAAATCTTACCACTGATGTATCTATAACAATTGAACCAAGCAGTATTAGTGATTTCTCTACTGTGAGGGCTCAGGATGAGGCCGATGCGATTCACATGTTCATTTCGATGCCATTTATTGCCCCCACCCCCTGGCCAAAACCCAAAAATCTCAGGAGTCCCTTTGCGAACCAGGAACTCGATGTTGGAGATTAGATTGCATTGCTGGTTGCACCCTCAGCTCAGTTGAGCACCGCGAGGCGCGCAAGGCAGCCTGGGGCAAAACTTTCTCACTGCACAAGGTGATCTCGTGCAGTAACACAAGATTCAAGTTCGCCGAACCATTATCAGATGTTGTGAAATCACTGTGGAACAGTTGTATTGCAGTACA
Source organism: Siderastrea siderea (assembly GCA_964030785.1). Taxonomy (NCBI): domain Eukaryota; kingdom Metazoa; phylum Cnidaria; class Anthozoa; order Scleractinia; family Rhizangiidae; genus Siderastrea; species Siderastrea siderea. Next base: position 3,673,287 of record OZ034977.1, read on the forward strand.
AAGGTACTACAGCAGAGGCAGTGAGATGTCGTGATTACTATCACTAGTTTGAATTTGCATGTCTTTAAGCAGGTTTACATCTATCCTCTTGCCTTTAAATCGAGCATAACGAGCGAGCATAACAAGGTGAAAATGTTTGTTCTAACAGATGGTTTCCAGGGTGGGTAGTATTGTTATAAAATAAATTAACAATACAAATGCCTTCGACCTAAAGCATAGAGCCAGAACGGGAACCATTCACCATCGAGTGGTTTTTTTTTTAAAGGCGTGCGTGCTTACAGGTTACAAACAAGAAGCAGAAGAACAGAGATGGCGCTGTGATGAAAATACATACCAATGTGGCCGTTGCAATACCGGGCTTTATACTTACTGATCTCTAATGGTTACGCAAAGTAAAAATATTTAGTGGAAATGACTTACCTCTACACGCATATCTCCAAAAGTGGATGCAGGGGTTATCCGGCCCCACCAAGTCCAGGCGATGATACAAGAACTTGAAATTTATGCATTTAAGAGTCAAAGAGAAAGCAACGAATTTGTCAAGACGGAGTTATAGCATCCTGTGCAGGCGTTTTTTCCCCCAGCCCTTTAAGCCCCAATATCAACATGCATATTCTCCACACTATTCTTCCTATATTTCTTATATGACTGGATGGGTGAATTTGCTTAGATATCAGGACATTATGTTAGTTTTAGTTTAGTGACCAATTCCCTTATTCCCATGACCTGTATGATTAGTTCAACCCTAGTGTCATTGTAAGGAGAAATTACATGCTTAAAAATGTTATCACTGGGGAGTAAAGGGCAAAAAGAACGTCTGGACAGGTGGCTACAAGGAGAATGTGTTTGTAGTCTTTTTAACTTTGCACTATACTACTTTAACGGATTTTTGGATTTGTCCACGTCACTTAGAAATGAGGATGATATCTACCAATGGCGATGATGACAACAGTAATAATAGTGATGATCACGACGATGGTTTCGATGGGGGGATGGAAATGGTGACCGACATGGTGGCGAGCGGGATGATGCTAATGATAGTGACTCTCATGATGGTGATGATGATGATGATGATGATGATGATGATGATTGATGATGATGTTGATGTTGATGATAATATTGATGATGATGATGATGATGATAATGATGATGATGATGATGGTAGTGATCATGGTGATAATTATGATGACGATGATGATGGTAAATGATAAACCCAAGCAGATGTTTAGGAGCCAAATGAAGGGAAAACACGACACCATGCAGAGGGCTTGTTCATCTGCAAATGTTCTTAGAGATTAATCAACTGGCCTCCAGTAATACGTTAAAGGCAACTCTAACACTGTAACTCCTTCCTTAATTTTACCACCGCGAGCAAGATACCACTTTGATGTAAACGACTTGTTTCCAGATCCACCACTAAGAGTACAGAAATTAAGAAAAAAATAAATAAATCAATAAACACAAATTAACAGAAAGAGGACTCTAGGACTCTAGGACTCTTTGATGTCTATCCTGGGACTTACAAAACGAAGGAATAAAATCCGCCCTCAAGAATGTGATTGAGTAGTCCAGTCAATCAACTGAAGCCAAGCCGAGCATGAATAGAAACAGCGAGAGCAGTCGGTACTTATTAACCCTTACCAACTGATGAAAGACACGGGTTTCAGAGCTTCCTTCAGCAGTGATTAGGTAGACCTAACTGAGTGTTCAAGTGTGCTCCTTTCAAAAGTAATCAAGTTTATCTTGGATAAAATTTTTTTGTTTAGTGCAATGGACTGTAATGTGTGCTGTAACCCAAGAAAAGTAGCCTGAGAAAACAGCCGACGTTTCGCCACTTGAGCCCTCCCAAAACCACGAGCACAGAAATTCCATACTGATGACGTGCAATACCTAGATCTTGGTAGTGCTTCTGATTGGTTGGAATTTTGTTTCAGATTGGCTTCAGTTTGCACTTGTCTGACACTCTAATGAACTGAGGTGTCGATATCTTTTTAGATGACTCGATAAAAACAGGCTCAATAAGCAATTGTACATTGTGTTTCTCAAACCAACCCCAAAGTGGCTTGCCTTTTGCCCAGGGGGGGGGGGTACTCCCAAGGTTCTCAAACCCTGTCCCTATTTAAGGGTTAGAAAATCAAGAATTGATACCCTTTTAAAGGCCCAAAACCAAGAAATGGCACCCTATTTAAGGGAAACAAGATAACTCAATTGTGAAACTGATAGGTCGTTTAATTTCTTTTCCTTTTAAAATCGGCTTGTTAAACTTTCTAACGTGTATTCGGGCGTGTAGTACAGTTTAACAGACCATGTCTTTTCCGTTTTGCGCTTTGAGGTGGATACTGCAATTTAGTGACCCTATCTAAGGAACATCTAAGGATTACAGTACCAAAAAATACAAAAAAAGGGATACCCTATTTAAGGACAGAGCTCCTCAAAAACCCTACCCTATCGGGCAGCACATACCTATATAGCGTGTATAACGGAGGACCCCCCCCCCTCCAGGGCCTTTTGATGGACTGAAATACAACATTGAAACCAGGTTCTGGTTCCAAGGCAGTAATGTCCATAAAATTGGGTCCGCCTAAGCGTGAGAAGGGGCTGGGGGAAGTGGATGCATCATGGTCCTTCCAGAACTGTCAGCCATCCAGGCGTAACTTGATTGGCCCTTTTTAAAGTAGGTGACTTCGGAAAGAATATCTGCAATGTTGATATCGGTTCCAACAACACCGATAAACAAAATAAGTAACCGTTACTTTGAATCGAGATCGGAAAAACCCTTAAACTCTGCCATAACAGATAGAGTAAACGGCCAGAAGTAGATCTAGAGCCCAAATCACATTGTATAAAAGAGAATACGAAACTGTGCCTCCTACAACACGGAACAACCTGGAGCACTTCCACTTCCTCAGCTCTAAGTAGAATCAATGTTAGGGAAGCAGGGATGGTGCAGTGGTGAGAGCACTCGCCTCCCACCAATGTGGTCCGGGTTCGATTCCCGGACTCGGTGTCATATGTGGGTTGAGTTTGTTGTTGGTTCTCGTCCTTGCTCCGAAAGGTTTCTCTCCGGGTACTCCGGTTTTCCCCTCTCCACAAAAACCAACATTCCAATTCGATCTGATTTCGGTCTCTCCGATTAGTAGTGCCCTTGTGCATGGCTAAAAGATTGAGACTATTATAAAGTCATTTGATTTTAAGTTTTTTGATTGGAGTTTTTTTTATTTGTTATTGATGTAAAACGGGCTATAACAAGTTACGGCTTAACGTTATTAGGCTTCGGAGGCAATGCGTAAAACTAAACAATTAATTTTCTAGCTTTCGTATTATTCATACAAGCAGGTTATATATGAATATCCCTGTTGTTTTCCTTGTAAGGAAATTGGATGTTATGTTAAGTGTCGTTTCACTGAACGTTAAGTCAACGCGCATGCTTGGCAAAATGATTGCCAAATGCACCTGGATTTATTGTCAATTAGGAAGGGCCCACTCTTCACACTCAGTGCAAATTAATACAGGCAGCTTTAATTTCTTACCAGTTCCAAAGGCGTCAATGTAACGAATAGATATGATTGGTTCGTTGCGAGCTTTGTGAGTTGAGAAAAAGTCGTAATAAGCTGCCATATCACCTCGCAAGTTATTCGTGTTGGCCACATACGTAAATTCTCCCGCCTTGAAACAAAACAAAACAGGAATAAACGAAACGTTAGTAATTTGTTTGCTAAATAACCGGAAATAACCTGAAAGTCAGAAGACAGTCACGAACGTCTCGCTTGTGCCGATTTATCTGTCTTCATTTTGTGACTTCTCGGTATCGTTTTTACACCACAAACCGTGTACAGAACTCGCGCTTCTAGGCCGACTATTCAGCTAGCTCGGGCTCTGTAAATAACACTAAAAGTCCAATGGGAAAGTCGTTTCGAATGAATTTTTTGCTTTTATCAATTTTGAAGTTAATATGTTAAAAGAATTTCCATGATTAAGATCATTTTGCTCCAGTTCTAAGGTGACGATTAATGATTGGCTGCCTTGAAGTGTTTAATCAGTCGTATAGAACAAATAAATTCCATTAGGGATTATTCCAGTGCATGTCCTCTAATTGAATGATCAGAGGACGATAAGAACGTCAATTATATACACTACTTTCCTACGCAAATCCCTATTGTAGTAATTAATTAATTAATTAATTAATTAACTTATTCACTTATTCATGTATTGATTTACAAGTTAAATAAACGTGTTTAGCAGCAGTGGTGGGAGAACTCGTGTTGCAAATTACAGACTCGGTGCCATATGTGTTCTCGAGTTTGTCCCTAGTCCTTGTTCCGAGGGTCTTCTCTTAGTTTTGAATTTCTACTATCATCTTTGTTGTAATCAAGACTTAACGTAATTTGCGTTATTTGAGCACCAGCATTGCCAGATCATAGATTCCCGACTGTAGAACTTACAGTGACGTCAGGTGTCCGCGTGAAGCCATAACCCTCTTGGTTAGCAATGTCTCGGAGGATTTGCAGGTCGCTTAACATGCCATAAGTCATTATCACAACCGTGTTGTTCAGCTCAGCATTCTTTGTTTGGATGGTTTTTACAATTCTGGATTTACTGTCATTCGGTTTACCATCGGTCGGGAAAAGAATGACTTTTTTCCTTAAAGAACCGCTTCCTCCAGATGTGCCTTAATCAGTCGATGATCTGTCCGCTGATCTATCCTCTCAAATTAAATCACTCCAAGAAATGATTTCTCAACAATCACAAGTTATTAAAACATTGCAAGATGAAAATAAATCTCTTCAGAAAAAGCAAATACAAATCGCACAAACAAATCAAGCACTACGAGAGTCACAAACCAGAGGGGTGTGGGGTCAGGAATCAAATGGGTGGGATCAGGGATCAGAAGGGCTGGATCTGGGATCACAATCCTGGGATCAGGGATTACAGACCATGGGATCGGGATCAGCAGTTTTTTTTAGGGATCAGGGATAAGGCTGTACCATATTTGTGGGATCAGGGACGAAAACTAGTCACGCTTTTGGAATCAAGAATCAGAAATTTGTGTACAAACATGGGATCAGCGATGAAGAAACATACCTCGTTACCATCCTGTGATAAGGCATCGCAGCGAGGAAGGTTATAACGCTGTGGCTATATGCCCGGCAGCAGTCTCAAATAGACTAAAATGTTCACCAAATTTCCCCAGAAAGCCTTTCTCAAACCTCATGAAACTATTATATCTTTGTTTGGAAATGTCAAGCGATTGAAAAAATTATTTAGGCTGTGTAGTTGATAGGATGTTTTCGCGTGGGCATACTATGAAAAATCGCTATGACCTTGACACAGTCGGAAAGTGTTACAGAATTTCCACTGCTAAGCTCATACTAACGGCTTGAGAGTATAAGATGTACGTTTAGAAATGTCAAGCGATTCCAAAAATCATTTTGGTTTTTTCAGTAGTTGAAGAAATGTCTTAGCCTCGGCTCACAATAAGCTTAAATTCGCAATGTTAGTGACACTTAGAAATACTTCTGCTCAGACTGCCGGGCACGGTCTCAAATGGACTAAATGCCCGGCAGTCGGAAATTTTAAAATTGAAAGCTGACAATTAGTTATCGAGTAGAAACTCGAGTACTCTCAAGCAAGTGGATATGCTGATACAAATTTCCTACTGTCGGGCATTTTAGTCCATTTGAGACCGTGCCCGGCAGTCTGAGCAGAAATATTCCTAAGTGTCTATAACATAACGAATTTATAGTGAGCCCAGGCTCAGCCGGACATTTCTTCAGCTACTGAAAAAACCAAAATGATTTTTGGAATCGCTTGAAATTTCTAAAAGAACATCTTATACTCTCAAGTCGTTTGTATGAGCTTAGCAGTGGAAATTCTGTAACACTTTCCGACTGCGGAGGCCGAGCTGAAAATTTTCAAAGTGTCTAGGTCGTGGCGATTTCATGGCATGCCCACGCGAACATTTCCCATCAACTACACAGCCAAAATAAATTTTGGAATCGCCTGACATTTCTAAACAAAGATATAATAGTTTCATAAGGTTTGAGAAAGGCTTTCTGGGGAAATTTGGTGAACATTTCAGTCTATTTGAGACTGCTGCCGGGCATACAGCCACAGCGTTATAAACTTTTTCGCCGCGATGTATGGATATCTTCGGAATGCTGCCAACTGCATGAAAGTATTCAATCGTATACAAAAATGTAAACTGTTCAATGATGCAGAAACGACCTAAGAACTCTGGCTATTTGACAAGAGACTCAAAGCCTGAATGTAGACGACATTTTTGAACCCTCCATATTTTACTCTCGACCCTCGACATTTTCCCTCGACCCTCGACATATTACCCTCGACCCTCGACTCTCGACAAAAACCTACACTCCACAAACCAACCTCACAGCGGAAATAAATTTTCTTAAAGAACAAGTGATGGCGCTCTGGCAGAACTCCACTGATGACAAACATAACACAAATCCAGCTATTCAACGGCCTGAAGCATCTACCGCATCTGAAGGCACCTTGCCAAACATCGCCTCGGAAAACAGACCCGAAAATCCAGAACTTCAGACGACGGAAACAGGCACTCCATCTCAACTCATTACGCCCAACATCCCCACAGAAAACACATTTTTACCCCTCCAAGATAGCAAAGAATCTGATACTCCATTCAACAGACGACAGGAAATCAGTGATCTGGTAATTAACCCTGGCAACAATTCACCCAAAGCACGCGACACACCTCCTACTCCTGCTGTGGTCAACAAGGCTATTTTCCCCTGCGATTCTAATGGAAAATTTCTTGACAAAAGAAAGCTTTTCCCCTCAGGGCAACAATTCCAATTTTTTAGATGCCTCAAAATTGAACACGTATGCACAATTTTACAAGATGAAATTAATCAGGAATCAGAACACCCACACTTAATCGTCGTCCACAGCGGAACAAATGATCTTACGACGACCACACCAATAGATGACTTCATCTCTGATATCTCCGTCTTAATCACACAAGCATCCACAATGTTCCCGAAAAGCAGTCATCTACTCTATTCTCTTACCACCAGCTGATATCTCCTTGCACAGTTTGTCCAAAATAAACATGAAACTTATTGACAGATGTTCTACACTACCCAGCGTCCACCTAGTGGGTCACGAAAATATCTTCTCTAAGGGATTAAATATCTTTAGTGACAATAAACATCTAAAAAAGAGACACCTTGGTTTGTTTGCAGCGAATCTAGTGGCAGCGATCCGTGGCCGAGCTAAACCACCACGTTCTGCCCCTAGCCAATAGCATCGCTCCTCGCCTTCATCCTCGCGCTCGCTCTACACAACGCCCTTAGAAAACCATGCCTTTCCCAGTAATGCGGTTAAAGGGACACTATCCCGATAATGCTCACGCGTGAACGTCAGCTGTTATCTTTCAAAAAAACAATAGAACTGTCACATTGAGATGACAAGATTACCCCGCGGCCCACGCGGTGATATGCTGTTTACATCCGCCATTTAAATATTTGCTTTCGTTTTACAACTCCAAGGAAGCTACAACTTAAATTTCTTGACAAAAAGGGTCTATAGATCACAATCCATGATGCGAAACACAAAATATAAATCACCGGAGATTTTCGGATTTAATTGCAGTGAAAGCTAGAGATTTCTTTGGCGAAACATCACGTCGGACTTCTGTAGCAACAGGACTTATTAGTTCCTATTGTTTTTGGAGGGACAAATATGTCGTGTAGAGTGCAAAATAAGGTCAGCTAGCATTTTCTGCGAGCCATCAGCAGCTCGGAAATTCGCGGATAGGATTCTGTTTCCTAAAATTTTCTGCGGCCTAAATATTCAGCTAAAAAATCCGAACAGATCATTCCGTATTACCCGGCGTATTAGCTTTCACAAATATGCTTTTATAAACCTCTGAAGCAATCTTATCAAGCAGGAAATGATACTTCAAGTATTTTGCTAAAATTTTCTCGCTGGGTGACCCTGATTATACACAAAGATCTAACCGAGCGTGATGCGAAACACAAAATCCTGCAACAGAATTAAAAACAATAAGCCAAGCCCGGCGTTACAAACATCAGCAGGGAAACTCGTCACGCTGCAGTGAATATTTCAGATCCTTTATTGTCGAAAATATAAACATGAGAGGCGGAAAAACCCATAAATTTCCTAAATGAGCCAAATTCAACGTACCTATCATGCAAGAGCGGCATAAAAACCATACTGAGTCGCTTAACAAACGATCAGAAGTCAAACCAACGGAGGATAACAAACGACGAAAGCCACAAGAATCCACCACTTATGACCTCCATGTGACCTCGAGAATGCGACGCCTAAGTTGTAACGGCTCGATTCAGTCAACATTTAAAAATCCTCCGTTCTAAACCCGCTACAAAAAAACAAGAAGCAAAATGGGTCAAAAGACCAAGATAAGGCGCGGCGTACAAGTACAAGTAGAAGTCGTGCAGCGTGCAGGCCTTCCAACCCATCAGTTTATGGCTGTGTCGGGCGAATACAGACACCACTGATCCCTTCAGTCGTTTCCATGTCTCATGGGTTGCTTTCTATATATATTCTGGTATGCTGCTAGTTCCATTTCTTCTTATTCCTTTCACGATTTTCTGAGCTTTTATCGAGGCTGCCGGGAGAAAGAAGCCTTCGACCGGCGCCATAGCGCTTCCCTCCTCTCGGTCCTCCGTCCAACGGCATTTAAAACAACGCCAAAAAATCCCGATCTCACACAAATTGGAACTTAACGAAAACTGTATATCATTAATCTATAACTGGGAGAAGCTTTAGGGTAATATTGAACTAAACTGAGCACGATGCAACCGGATTTTTGAAGGTTCTATATCACTTCTCGCGTCTTTTGAATTCCCGACATCCTGTCAGGAAATCAAAGTTTGGAGCATGCGCAGTAACCGGATATTGGTCCTTTAACTCCGGCCACAACAGAGCCTATCCAACTCCGGAATCACAACAACAACCTCCACCATTGCGCCCGCCTTATACAAGTTCCCTGGAAGGTTATTCCTCTTACAGTAATGCTGTAAAAAACGACACCTCAGGACCGACAGAATTTACCACCCTTCGCAAACGCAGCAGCAACAACGAAACCCACTACACTTTCACCTGCAGAATGGTCCGCCTCCAACAATGCATCCAACAGGGCATCTAGAACCCAATTCTTCAGCTTCCCTTCAAAACGATCAGTCTGGCGTTAGCAATACTTCTGGAGTTGAAATGCCTAAGGAACTGGTATCGTTCTTACGATTCATTAAAACTTTGCTTTAATGCCTTTTCCATATAAGTATTGATTTTGCCCTTATTCGCAACTCGCAAGTCCCAACTCGGGGGGGTTAGCATTACTTTATAAATCGAAGTTCAACGATTGGATTTCAGTAGAAAAAGAATCATCAAATTTTTTATGGTTTAAGATTAGCAAGGAGTATACAAAAACCGCAAGAGACATCTATGTGTGTGGGGCCTATATCCCACCATACAATTCAAATTACTTCTGTCCTGATCTATTTGACGAGCTTGAAAACGATATTGAAAAATTCTCTTCTCTTGGCTCAATTCTTCTTATGGGAGATTTAAACTCTAGAACAGGCAAATATTTTGACATTGTTTGTGAAGAGGGCAACATGATCAGAACTAATGATCAATCCGAATCCTCGTTATGCGCCATTCAGCGGAACAGCTTTGATAACGAATTGAATAACCATGGAAAACGGCTTTTAGAAATCTGTAGGAGTGTAGATCTGAGGATTCTGAATGGTAGAACTAGTGGCGATTCATTGGGAAGACCCACATTTCATGGCAAATCAGGAGTTAGTATTGTTGATTATGCAATATGTGATCAAGATTTATTCCGCCATATCGCAAATTTCATTGTTAGAGAACCGTTGAGTTTATCAGATCACAGTCCCATAATGACATGGCTTTATGTTAATACGGTTAATGATCACTCAGCCACAACAAATATCAACGATACATTAGTACGTTAAACTAAACAGTTTATTTGGGAAAGAGATTCCCCACTTAAATTTAGAACCGCAGTGCAGTCAAGAGACATACAGAGACTGATACATGATTTCCTTATTGATAACAGGCCAGACAGGAATGTTAAAACCTCTCTAGATGCAGTAGAAAATATTCTTATTACAACTGCAAAACGTTGTTTAAAAATTAGGGTCGTTTAAGAAACGACATATCAAATCATCTTCTAACAAAAAATGGTTTGATAAAGAATGTCGTCTTAAGAGACACGAAATGAGAAAACTTGGTAATCTGAAACACAGAGATCCACTTAATATTACCCTTCGGGAAGGATATCATACGCCGTCTTAAAACAGTACAAAAGCCTTCTAACACGGAAGAAAAATGAATATTATCAGACTAAGATTTCGGAACTTGAAAATACAGTAGATAATTCGGACAGCCGAAACTTTTGGAAATGTTTAAAATCAATGGATGATTCTGTGAAGGAAACTAACATCCCACCAATTTCAGAAGAAAATTGGATGTCTCATTTCCAATCACTACACTCTAACGAACCCCTTAATTTACACCAAGAAGCGGTTGTTAATGAGTTACGAAGTCTAGAAGATGCAACAACACATTCACATTCTTTGGACTACCTAATAACCGAACTTGAAATACGCACCGCGGCCAAAAAACTCAAAAACAATAAATCTCCGTTTTCAGACAAACTCAAAAACGAAATGAACAAATCCAGCTTGAACCAGTTAATGCCTGTTTATTTGAAATTATTTAATGCGGTTCTTAGCTCGGGCACATGGTGCGGTGGCCTTATTACACCAGTCTTTAAAAGTGGGACTAAAAATGATCCCTCAAATTATCGTGGAATATGTATTTCTCGTTGTCTTGGTAAACTATATTGTTCCATTCTTAATCAAAGACTTCTTGAACACGTTCAGCCGCTTGACATACTTCATAAATCTCAAATCGGTTTTCTAGCAAATAATCGAACAGCAGACCATGTTCTTACACTACGAACGTTAATAGACAAATATGTCAGCTGTCACCAAACGAAAGTATATGCATGTTTTGTGGACTTTAGGAAAGCTGATTTGATTCGGTCTGGCATGATGGACTTCTATACAAGCTGTTAAAAATCAATATCCGAGGAAACTTCTATAATGTATTGTAATTAAAAGTTTATATTCGTATTCTACCTCCCAGGGCTACCTCCTCTGTTAGAATTGGAAATAACCAAACGCGATCTTTTCAATACGCCAGAGGTGTGCGCCAAGGCTGCATTTTAAGTCCTTTGCTCTTTAACCTATACGTCAATGATTTAGCTTTCTCGTTTAACAATATTCTATCTGATCCGTTCGTGCTACCAAATGGCACCAAAGTCAACTCTCATTTTTATGCAGACGACTTAATTATATTATCACGATCAAAAGTAGGATTGCAAAATTGCCTAAACGAGTTATCCTCATATTGCAACTCTTGGATTCTAAGAATAAACCCCAAGAAAACCAAGATAATGATTTTTCAATGATGCAAAAAAAAGTGTGATTATGTTTTTCACATAGGCAGTGAAATAATAGACATTGTCCAAAACTATACCTACCTAGGGACTCGCAACTCATCTTCCAGAAATTTTACGCTTTCGCTTGAACACTTTCGACAAAAAGCTCTTCATGCTTTCTTTGGTCTACGACGGCACACTGATTTTAATAAACTGAAACCTTCTCTTGCGTGTAAAAGCTTTGACTCAATGATCTCACCAATTTTAACCTACAACAGTGAAGTTTGGGGTGCCTGTGCGAAATCAGATTTTAAGTCGTGGGACAGCTCCGCAATTAAAAAAACATTTACAATTCTGTAAACGTTATTTAGAAGTTCATAACTAGGCATCCAATATTGCATGTAGAGCTGAACTGGGTAAATTCCCTTCATCATTGATATAAATAAAAAGATACTTAAGAGAAGATGTCTGTAAACATCGACCAAGGGTGGGAGATATAAAAACTTTGAAAAATCCCCCCAAAATTCTGTAGACTACCCTAGGTATTCTATTAACGAAAATATAAATTTTAGTTTCATCGGATAAATATTTTGGCGATACAGCGGGTGTCAATCACGGCCTCCGCCAGACCGCTTTTTCAGGGCCCAAGACCGGACCACGAAAAGAGCTCGCTTTGAATCTAATTCAAACATCATTCAACTCAAAAAGCTTATTATCGTATTAAAGGGAATTTAACACACATTTTGATTGGTCATGTGCTTGAATTGATTGCGACTAGAATATTTTACAGATTTTTAAATATTTACAAAATTTCGAGGATTTCACGCGAGCAAAATGTTGTCGAGATTCGAAGGCCTAAAATCACACCCGGTACCTACTTTCAAACAGCTAAAGACATTCCACATTAAAAAGCAATCTCTAAGCTTTCAAAATATGGTTTTAAAACTTTGGGCAACACATGAAATGAATTTATGGGAACGCGAAATTCAGGGAGCACTTGAGTGAAATTTGATCTTTTTGAGGTTCGGCACGACACAAATCAAACAATACTCTAACAAATGTTTCAGCCAAAATACGTTTAATTTAGGTATTTTCAAGTCCCACAGTGATACATACATGTTTCCTAGACATTAGCTGCAAAATGTTACATCTGTTTTTATCCGAAAAGAACTCATATCTCGGCTTTCAGGTATTTGAACTTGCCTCGCTAATGTAAACAGGTCGGTCAAGTTCTTATAACGACACGGCGAAGTGTTCAAAATCTACCCAAATATCTATCCTGTCTAGTATATAGTCAGGTCTATAATATGTTTGTTTGTACCTTGTGTCCTTGCTTGTCTTCATTTCCGCAAAAACCTGAGGCAAACTACAGTGAAATCCCCGCGCGTTCGACGTGCCACGAGTCTCGTGAAAGTGCTGTTACAGGAACCGAGATTGCGTTACATAACATGTCACACAGGGATACCGAACACAGGAAGATCGACAACACGGCCACTTCGTCTACAGGAGATTCTTAGGAAAAAATTAATTCTAGATTTAAAAAAATGCAAATCACAGTTATGCTGTAGAACCTGATAACTTGAACTCGGCAAACTCAAATTTTCTCGTTTACTGGGGCCGATTCCTTTTTCTCTTTTGATAGTGTGTGGCACTTATTATCACAAGTAAATTTTTACGAATTGCGGGTTCTAATTGTTGCGATTTTTGCGTTTTTTTGACGATCAGGAAAAAAGGTTCTCGCGGAAAACAGTCAAATGCATAAACAAACATCGCCTTTAACATGTATTAAAAATCATGTTGGTGCTCATTTGCATAACCAAAATGAAATTAGAAACAGAGCATTCAGAAATAAAACGATGAAATTGCAGTAGGTACACTACAGGATGTTAAAAGCTTTAAAAAAAGGATCGTCTGAAGGAACACTATTGATTGACTGACTAAATTGTAACATCGACATGCTGTTCACCTGGCCAGCATTCGATGGTTTGTACTCAAAAAAGAGAATGTTATAATTTCAAATAGAAGGCGACTTCCTCAAAATTGCAAAAAAAAAAAAAAAAGAAAAAATTCCCAACTAGAAAAACCAGTGTTTTCCAGTCGCACTGAATTAGTTCCCGCAAAACGCAAAAAATCGCCCATTCGCAAAATTAAATTCCGCAAAAATTTAGTGGTACAAGGCGGGGGTGAGTCTTTATAGGAAAGTTAAACCAAGTAACCCCTGACTCAAAGCGCTAACTCGAACTGCCTTTGCTCCCGTCAAGAGTTCGTGTTACACTAGTTCTACTGGTTTTACTGGTTCGAGGATGCGGAAGAGCAGGCACCTACATGGTTCAAAATAAAATCCAGATAGGGCTTCTTCCTGTGCCCAGAGGGTTCATCCTCCATATTGAAGTGGGGGCAAATCTCCCGTAGCTGGGCTACCGTAAGCTTACTGAGTTTGTTGAATGAGCTCAGCGCACACAGGTTCCACGTGTCATAGGATGGTGTTGCGCGCATCTGAGAAAGCCTCCTCCTCTTCGGCCGCTCGGCTGTTGTCATCCGCTTCTTCGTCGTCGTCTTCTGGGGCGACAGCATGGCGAAGTCTGGCGACTGTTCTGGAGAAGAAGCTCTGGATCTACCCCGCGGTCAGGAACTCATCCACCTTGAATTTGCATTTTAGAACAACGCATAAAACCGGGTCGGGTAACGGATTTTCCTTGAATCCTATGGCCGAGTTTTGTTAAGGACTGGCCATTAGATATTTTAGGGGAAGAGTGCAGAAATCCAAAAATAAAAATCGTGCTAGCCTAAATTTCAAGGAAAACAGTTCGTGAAAGGACAAAAAGAGCAAAAAGTGATAAAAAATCACACAAAATAACTTAAACAATCAAGCACAAATGCTACCCCAGGAAAAACAAAAAAAAAAACTGCATCTTATCCCCCCTGGTCCGTCCCTTAGTGCTTTGACTCGCGCATGAATGTTCCATAATACATCCCCTCATCGTAGCCAATCAGTGCGCCCTTTATAATTGCTGATTTCTTTATCACGTGGAAAAATACCAAAAAAAGCAGACCGAGAGCAAGAAAATTGCATCAGTAGAGTGTAATACATTAGCTCTAGCTTGCAAAAAAACGTACCGCGCATTTAACGCCCGTTCATTGATAAATCAACTTATGAGAAAATAGGTAAATCTTTTTATTTTTACCTACCTTATGACCACCATAGTGCAACTCAGCGCGTACGTACATAACACCAGAGTACAGCTTAACGTGAGATTAAAAATAAAATATGTCTCAAACTTACCTGCCCTGGCTAATATCAGCTCTGCTTCAGTGTTCAAACCACAGTAAGCAAAACTGGCTTGCAGGGTGTCCGTAATGTGGCGCTCAATTGATCGGTTGCACTCTCCGATGCGCACGTACTCTGTGCTCGGGTATTTGGTACTTGAACCACACTCGCCCCCAACTAACGCTCGATCCACATTCGCACGCTGTATCGTCGCACATTTGCGAGCAGACTTGTACTAGCTGGCAATGATGCTTACTTATTTTCAGCACTAGTTTATAGAATTAAGACCGGGCTATCAAGATTGATGCCGCCAGCGCAAGATCAGACTGTACCGGGACGTTCTTACTTGTGCTTTGTATAGTAGGGTATTGCAAAAGTATTGCAAAATGCATTAGTGTATTTCTCAATCTAATAGAAATGAGGACAAATGTGGGACACAAAAACAACATAGCGCTAATGAATACTGTTTGGCACGTTCAGGGATCACAAGTCTGCGATGGTTAAAACTGCAAAGTATGAAAATTTGAGATTGCCAGCTCATTCCAATGGCATACCTACAACATGTACATTAGAGATGGCATTTTTTTCACAATTCAGAAATAACCCTGAAGTAACCGGTCTCCCTGTGTGTCATGTTATGTAACGCAATCTCGACTCACGTAATAGCACTTCCACGAGACTCGTACACCTTGAGCGCACGGGGATTTCGCTGTAGTTTGCCTCAGTTTTTTGCAGAAATGAAGACAAACAAGGACACAAGGTACAAACAAGCATATTGTAGACCTGACTATATACTAGACAGGGTAGATATTTGGTGTGTATCGCTGTGTCGTGATAAGAGCTTGACCCACATGTTTACATTAGGGACACATTAGCGAGGCAAGTTCAAATACCTCAAAGCCGAGATATGAGTTCTTTTCGGCGGAAAATTGGTGTACTATTTTACACCTAACGTCTATGAAGCATGTTTGTGTCACAGTGGGATGTAGGAATGTCTTTAGCTGTTTGAAAGTAGGTACCGGGTGTGATTTTAGGCCTTCGAATTTCGACAACATTTTGCTCGCGTGAAATCCTCGAAATTTTGTAAATATTTAAAAATCTGTAAAATATTCTAGTCGCAATCAATTCAAGCAATTGACCACTCAAAATGTGTGTTAAATTCCATTTAATATGATAAGAGGCTTTTTGGGCTGAATGATGTTTGAATTAGATTCAAATCGAGCTCTTTTCATAGCCCTGTCTCGGTCCCTGAAAAAGCGGTCTGGCGGAGGCCGTGAAGCGCCCAAACTTGACACCCGCCGTATCGCCAAAATATTTATGCGATGAAACTAAAATTTATATTTTCATTAATAGAATACCTAGGGAAGTCTACGGAATTTTTTTGGGATTTTTCAAAATTTTTATATTTCCCACCCTTGGTCGATATTTACAGACATCCGCTCTTAATTACTTAAACTACTTCCGAGAAAAGGAAGAAAGCTCTATAGTCAAACAATCTTTAAAAATATCCATTGTCCTTCATTATAACGGTCATAATAGTTTTTACTCTTGTCTCATGAAAATGACTGGCTATTACAATTTCTGTGACTTTAATTGTAATTCATTGAATGAAGGTAAAATCAAACAATATGTAGATCTCATGAAAAAGAAATATATCTCTTACTGGAACCAAACCCTTCAACATTCGCAAAAACTTAGTTTTTATTACACGTTCAAAAAGAATTATAGCCTTTCTGCCTACCTAGATCTAACAAGAAAGAACCCATCCAGAAAATCATTAGTAAAACTGAGAATCAGCAGTGATAAACTTCGGATTGAAACAGGTAGATACGACAAAATACCTCGTGATGAGAGGTTATGTAGTCTCTGCAATTGTAACAAAATTGAAGATGAAACTCATTTTTTACTAGATTGCCCGAGCTATTCTTCGATAAGAGACAGGTTCATTTCTAAAATAGAACTTAAAATCCCATTTCTACGACCACTATCACATGAGACCTTATTGTCACATCTTACGAATTGTACTGATTATTTTATAAATATTCAATTAATTTCATTCATCTTGTCATGCTTTGAACAGAGAGACAAACTAGTCACAATGGCTACCTCTCTGAATGGTTAAAAATAAGAAATGGTTGTAATCTCTTTTAGTTATTTTAATTAAGTAAGAAATTAATAATTAAATTTTAAGTGGCTTTTGCAGTAATACTTTGTTATAGTCATGCAAATAAAACGGTACCTCCTGCATGAAGAAACAAAGAGATAAATATTTTATCATCTAGGTGAAAATTTTCATGGTTATGGAGATCCACCGGTTCAGTGGTTCATGTGAGTTTGTGGATACAACCCGAAAGCTATTGGCGAGCGATTTATTGCGATGCCAACGTTCCAAAGCTGGAATCTTGGTTGATGGAATCCTAAAGTGTTTGGATCTAAGCTGGTAAATTGAACAATTCACTAGAACTGCAAATCAAAGAATTTATTAGACTGTCCTAAGTTTTACGGTTCTAAATTGTTCCGATACGTTCCTGTAGAAGTCCTATGGTCAGTGTTGTATTGGCAAGGTATTTTCCTCGATGATAAATCTTCATAAATTCCAGAAATAGTTGTAAACTAAGGGTTACCGCTTGCTAAGATAAATATAAGTTACCCGTCCTTACCGAACGCATCAATAGCGTCTACGTAGTGTTTCAAGTATTTGATGTTGATTGGTGTGGCAGTCGCTAAGCGCTGGCTGTGGCAGCCTCTTCCGTCACCTTTGTATTCAGTTGGCGTGAAGGCGTCGTGGTTAAACTTTACCACCCAAATCTAAGACAAGGATTTAACCCAAGCATTGCCGTACTCTCTAGATGTCAAGCCAGCACACAGGATTAAACTGTTAACTGAAGATCTTTCTTTAACTTGAAAGTAACATAAAAGTAGCTAACTCGAAACCCTCTGCTATACAGCTGAGTAATTTATACAAACTATAACTTTTGTTATACGTTTTGTATTTACATTTGCCCAATAGCACTATGATTATGTTTTCTTATCTCTTTCGTGTTTAGTTCCGGACCCTGTAAAAAGTGCGAAATCAACTTGAAATTATACCTATTGTACTGGCAAAAGTTTCCTCCACAATGCGGTCTGTTGCCTGCGTAGCTAACGGTATTATTGTCAGCGCCCAAATGTAAAGTTTTGGCGGCGAAGCCGCCATGGGGCCTAATCCTCGACAACGAGTGGCGTAAGGCATTTCAAATCCCTTTTTTTCCATTCCCTTCGTGACTTTGTCGCTCTTGTTGCAGCTCCGCTACTGCTTAAACTTTGCGCAAACAATCCTGCCAGCTACATAGGCTAAGCAGTCTCCTGTTAGATAGTGTATCTGGACAGCTATTAGCGACAATGGAGTCCCTACCTTCAGGAGTCGTGTGGATCAACCTCTCCTAATCTATGCATGGAAGAGTCATGCTCTAGAGGACTGTTGTCCATATTGTAGCGTTTTATTAAATAAAATACACGGTTTTCATTAGCACTCGACTCTAGCAAGGTAAGTGAATTGCATGAACATATATACCTACCCTGTCCCTCGGGCTCATAGTGCTCAAGGCTGTTTCCACATAAAAAGGTCTGAATCGAGGATCGTAAGCCCTGCAGTCTGCCTAATGTCTTCCAACGCTGGGTAGTTCCAATACACGCCTTGTTCAGAAGCGAAGTATTGCCACTTTATCACAGGATAATCTGCAGCACATTTTTTCATTTCCTCAGCAACGGAATCGGAAACATGGACGGGGTCTAAATGGGCAGTCTTAGACAATTTCACGCATACGTTTGACAAGTCAATTTTTGTTTGAAATCTTGAATCGTAGTCTAGTCCATTGGAATATTTTACACGACAGCATTCTGTTGGGTTTACTCGGGGAGATGTGGTCCAAGATCTTTCCACCTTTCTTTTAAGTCGTTGAACAACCTGAAACCTCTCTTTGAACTTGTTAGTTACACTGCCTGCTAATGTAGAAATCGCTGTGTTTCCATCTACCGGGCTTTCAGTAAACTGTAACGCGTCAAACGCGCGCTGAAAAGGTAAATTATTACAATCACTTGCCAGCTCAGTGAGCAACTGTAACTGCTAAGGTAATGAGGCCTAACCTGCTTTCGAATTGCTACTTAAAATAAACAGCCGAGAAGCTTTTTAATTAAGAAAAAAACCTTGGTTAACCTTTTATCCCGAGTTCTGTAGCGTTAATTGACTTCTGTGGTCCCGTCCCAATTTTTGCGCGGCCAAAAGCGAAAAAATACTTCAACTCGGTGGGAAAAGGGTACTGAAACGCTTGCTAAGCAGGCTAAGGCTCAGATTTTGGCATGCAGACCGGTTGGCGGGGCGATTTGCCAAAAATAAAACACTTCATTCAACTGTGACAGACTCTTCGGGTTTACGTATTTTTAACTCTGTGTTCCTGTGACATGATTTGGGCCACGCGCTAGTTCATTCGCTTGAGGGCAAAAACATCCGGTACGTAGATTTAAACGAAGTTTGAAGTATGCATATTCTCAGGAGAAATACCGGAATTTGGAATACACTGACGACTTGTGAAACTGATGTTAAAAAAAAATCGTTTTCACGTACGAGTTTTTAATACCACATCTATGTTTAGGTAATAATTATAGTTAGGTTCCGATTAGTTTTCTTTGTCATCACTGGATCTTTGACAGCTATTAAACAGACTCAGGGTAGGCGTTGATGGTAACACGTGCGGTCACTTGTCAGTCGTGGGAAAAAATTAACCTACTGAACTTGAAACGTTTTAAAATCATGGTCAAAAGATAAAAGTTGATTCATTTATCTGTAATTGACTTAAAATTAAGTTATTATTTGACGTTTAACCTACGGACAGCCTTTTTCATGTACTTACTAAAACTACTGAAAATTCTTGTACCACAATTACCCGAGCATCAGTAGCTATTAATAGGCTCTCTGAGAAATACGTGTATTTCCTCGTGATTTATGACGTAGTTCAACTATTTTCCGTTTATTATACATCATTAAGAGTGTGTTATGACAGGTGAAATTTTGAGTCGTAACTGCGCTCCTCAGTTTTGAATCCTCGAATGTCTTACTCATATGAGAAAGATTAAACCGTTTGAAATGGTATAAAATCAAAAGGAAAACTGAAGAAAACGATTTCAAAAAGAAACATTTTTTCCAAGATATTCCCAGGGTTTCTCCTCTTCCGACTCTGGGAACGAGGTTGACGAGGTTGATTTTTTTAGGAACGAAGGTCTCAGTTAAAATTATAGGGAAGTAAAACACAAACCGTCTTTGCACCTCCAACCCGGGTTTTCGTAAAAAATGCGTGCATAATTTAAAACAAAAATCTCATTAGTTGCACGTATGAGACGACAGAAATAAACCTGAAAACAAAACAAACAAATAAATAAGCAAACATACAAACAAAAACAACAAAAACAAAGAATTAAAGCATTACTGAATTCGCCGCACTCAATTAAATTCTCCGTGCCAAGCCCATCAATGGAGAGTTTAGAAAGTGTCTGACTAAGTAGTTCGGCGAAACAATACAAACCGTTACCAATTTTAACGGATTTACACTTGAAGAATCCATAACGTTGAAGCAAAAAAGTCAAGTTGATAACTTTACGTATATACTTCCTTTGTGCAAGTCTGATGGTTGTTTACTGCTGATTATCTTCCTGGTGAGTGACTCTCTATGAAGTCGAAAACGTGCGGTAAGATATTGCCTTTCACCTCGATTCGGAAAGGAGGCTAACTGCAAATCCTATCATATTATAATGAGAGGTTTATTTACAAGGGAGTGTTGAAATTGAACTTTGTTCAAACAGGCAAAATGACACTTTACCTTTCGACGTTTCTCAAACATTGTGTCTTAGGTTTTAAACGACAATGAGCAGAATTTAATAACATCAGTAAACTTGAACCCTCAGGTCTTGCACGAAGGATAATGCGATCAATTTTGACGTGACACGAAACAAAAAGTTGCAACTGAAACCTCGAGGCGATGAATTGTTCAGGAAGTCGGCAGAATCATACCTGAGGTCGCTCGTGTTTCTATTTTTTTTCGACGTTCATTCGGCCATGCTTACCTCATGGAATGGAACAGCTTACCCGATGTGCTTCGAGCATCATCCGATTTTAAAACGTTTAGAAAACTTTTAATTTAGAAAATGAATCAATACTTTAGACAGCGTAGTATCCATGAATTGCTCTCTCGTCGTGTAAATAGTTTTCATTCTGTGATGGTTTTATTTTTAATTGTAAATAGTTTTATATATAGATTTTTAAACTGACTCTTTTTGTATGATCAATATTTCATCTCTCATTTTATCAGGGGTATTTGTTTTTATCGTGGCATTAACCTGTAAAGTAGCTGGTGTAGGTTTAAACTAAACAATATAGCTAAGCGTATGCATCCACGTTAAGTAAAGTGTTATGTTATGTTTATGCTTCGCATTAGTTTCATGTAGTTTCTCCGGCCGAAAAACTCAGTCGATCGCTTACTCAGCTAAATAAAAATGGACTTTGCAGGTATGAATTAAATTAAGGAGCGCTGTCACGAATTTTAGCCAAATTCAGCTTCTAGGACCTGGCCTCCAAATTAAGCGAAACAGTTTTCATGGTTTATTTCTGTTGTTTGTAAATTTAAATATAACGCTCGGGATACATTTGTTTATCACGAAGCTGTGACTTTGTCATTTACAAGTAATTTCCTCGCTAACGTTAAGTTCCATAACAAGTATCGGGCAAGTACTGTAATTGAAAAAACTGAACAAACTGGACTGGACTGGCGTGACATAGCCCCTTTAATTTTGTGAGACGGGATATAGTGGTAAATTACGTTTTCAGTGCCCAATGCATTATGATAATCAACACATGACCATCGTCATGAAGTTAACTTGAGATACATAGCATTATATCAGTCACGAGCTTGCACTTAAACTTCCTGTTTATTGATGCAAATGCTCTGAGTTACTTTTGGCCACATAGTACCTATTATATATTTATATTTTACTATAACTGTAAACAAATCGTACAGACAGCGCATTAGTCCCTTAACTGAATAGGAATTCTCAGTTAAAACACGTTTCTCACACCAGGCAGATCTGGCCTACGACAGGAATGATAGCTTGCGTAGATGGCATAAACATAAAAGGGGGTAGGGGGAGCTAGAAAGTTGGGGGAAATGAGGGATCCCCCCCCCCAGTACCCCATTTGTTCTCCCGGTATACGCCTGCTACGCAGGTTACGGGAATGTGGTCTCTCTCTTGTGGACATAGTCAGAAGGGACGTGTTATAAAAACTTCAAATCTTTATCAAATCATATCAAAGGTACCGCAATGTATTTTAGAAGCGGTGCAATCGACCGCAAAAAACTCCAATGTTTTCTCAAATGCTGTAAAATAAAGTATTCACTTTATAGCCCGCTGATCAATAATTAAAAAACACCTAATCAGGCTATTTTTAGAACTACGTCAGATTTTTAAGATGCTTCGTCTCTCGAAAGCAAAGCTGAAATCACTCTTGTAGCGGAGTGTCTAGGAAGTTATTCTGGAAGACATTCACCCTTATTGCTGTGACTACGTGAAATTTGATTGGCTTGTTCAGCAATTATCTGTTCACACTGCGGACGGAGAGCTGCGTACGGCTATAACCCAAACATTCATTGTTGTTTTTATAGCTACCACTATACTGCTATTCACTAAAACAGATTAACTACATGTCCGCGTTTCTTTGACCGAAAGTGAACTCGGATTCATCATGTCCCGTTCCGCCTCATAGTAATCTCCTTCTTGGAAGCTGACGTTTTTGGTTCTTCAAATATACCTAGCATCAAAAAAAGTAAAAGAACCCCGTGTTTTAACGGCCACTAGTTTTAGGCCTCGGGTGATGGGACCCTGTCCGGCTCCTGTCTCTGGTTACTGGCGCTGTGAATATCTATCACCGCAAATTAAACTAGTGCGGTGAAACGTATTGCTTTTCCCATTGAAGTTTCCCGGCGGAGTAGTCTCACTTCCCGAATTTTAAAATTTACAGCGGGCGTTCAGTAATTTTACGTCATAGAACAGATTTAGAAAAATCATAGAGTAAATAAAATTTCAGTGATTTTACTAGCTAAATTATTTGTAGATTTTTAACCCCAGTCTCGACCTTAGCATTCTGTGTACTGCAAAATATTTTTTGCTGGCGAGAAGCAAATGCGAAGTGACTACATTTAATTCTCTTCAAGACTTCAAGACTGAGGTAATTTCAAATTTCAGTGCGAAAGCCCAAGTCATCAAAGCTGTGATTAGTATTTTAGTTTCCTGTTGACTTTACTAGCTTCAGAAGGTCTTTCACGTAATGCAAATTCTAGTATTTTTACTGTTTAAAACATTTGCATATTTCAGTAATACGTTAATAGTTCGTCGATATTGCCCCGAGGACATTGTGTGAGTGTGAGTGTTGTCACGTAACATGTGACAGGAACACTAAAGTGAAGAACCAGTGTGCACTGACGTCATTAACAGATTTTAAACCGTAAAATAACTTGCAAAACATGCAAAGTGCGGGATTTTGACTTACTTCAACACACGATTATCGACAAGAGAAGGAGATAATTTCTACGTTTCAAGGCGATGGATTGTTCGCGGAGACATAGATGGGCGGTCATCTATTTAACTCTTTTTTTCACACTGTCAATTCGGCAAAACTTCGCAGCAGATTTACTAGACCCAGGGAAATTCAAACAGACGCTTTCTACTCTGGCGAGAGATGGCCTTGGCACAGCCAATTTGCAGGTAAGGAAATAAACCAATTTTTTCTCTGAACTGCTATTTCAGTTATTATTTCTGAAAGGGTGACAGATTATTCGACCCTTTCACCCTTGCTCCCTGGACCTTGAGTAAACTGTCAGTACTGCCGGATGAGTTTTTACCAGTTTTGAGTTCTGTCGTACAGAAGCTAGGAGAAATAGACGCACGTATATATACGTATTGCTCCGTCCTTTGGAACTTTGCACGCATTAAGTCCGTAGAATCCTAGCATTGTTTACAGCCGAGGGATATAATTTGAAATCGCTTATAGTGAATAAATAATAAGCCTCAGTTGCTTGCTAAAAAGTGAAATGCTAGCCGTCTAAAGTAAGATTTTCGTAGCTCTAGTTATTTTCCTCTTTCAGTCGTTATAGCAGTGGCATTGGAGAGCGAGCGGTGAATGTAGTAGAAAGTCCTGTTCATGTTTGTGTCAATCGTGAAGTGACTTGATCTGATTGATCTACGATACACGTACAATCCACTTCTCGCAAAAATGAATGTCAAATATTTAGTTGAACAGTTTTGCTGACACTTACAGAAAATGATTAACTAAAGAGATGAAATAACTTGCATCAAACTACATTGTTATCAAAGTACTAAGACTCTTTAATCTCGGTCAGAAGTAAGCAGTTTTAATTTATGCGTTTCGTGAGCTGAGGCCGAATTATTTATACGTGTAACGGGTTTACAAGTACTATGCTGAGTCACGTTTTCTAAAATTCTTTACCATTATGCACTTGTCATCGGTTTCCCTGAGGGGGGGGGGGGGATTCCCCGGGCTGATATGGGGACTTTGCTAATTGTCCATTTCAACGTTCTTGCATGTATTTCCCCACCGGTGGGGTTTTTTTTTTCAGCAAAGTCCCCAGTATTTTAGGGGGAAGCCAAACAACCAACAAGACTTGAAGATGCAATTCATTTTAGTTCGTGAACAGTTATCCAACGCTCGAGACAATAAATATTCTGATAAAAAAGTCAACGTTTATTTTGTTGTCCCGAATAGTCCACAAGCTTTTCTAAACCTCTCCCACTACAACTGTATAATTATTTATAGGCAAATGATAATAAAGAACGTACTATGATCGTGGCTCATTTCTGCATGTCTCTAAACACAACACATTTTTACTTCACGAAAGATTAGACCTATAATTGAGCACCTCTTTTAAGTTCTTTGAATAGCTCTTTTTTTCTCTCCAGAATTCTCCGCTAGCTGTTCTACTGTTCTTTTCATAGAGATATTTGACAGATGGTCTATTTCATGCACAACTCCTCGTTCTCACCCGCAGATCTTTTTCGAATCTTTTCATCAACAGAGCGAAAACAAAACTTGCTCCCAATCTCCTCTCGCTTTGCCAGACGCAAAGTCCCCACATTTTCCCCGAGAGTTGGGGCATCATAAATCTAATTGTCCCCACATTTTCCCCACCATAGTTGTTCATATTTGTTGCAAAGTTCCCACAAAGTCCCCAATTCCCTCACTTACAGCCCGGGGTCCCCCCGTCGGGGAAGCCCATGACAAGTGCATCCTCCTGCCGTGACGAGTTTCTAATTTTCTTTCCATCTTTTAACGTTTTTATAAGTAGAGAGTTTTTATAAGACTCCCCACGATCGCTTACGTAATTGTCATGAACTTTTGCGTGAGTTGTCAAACGTTCGACAACTTCTGACTCACTTCTGCCAAGTGAAAAAAAAATCCACGGATTGCACTCTTATAGAGCATAGAAATGGCGTCGTAAAAACAATTGTTTAAAACTCAAGTGAGTCGACGAGCTGTAGGCGAGTTGTTTCACGTCCTGCCATCGCCCAGGATTTATGGACATTTCTGCATTTCTCTCGGCATAGCCAATCGAACGTTCGGTAATCGGGATGTCTACATTCGGCACAAACGCATATTTCAGGTTTTTAAGTCTTTCCAAACTCCTTGGCAGTCCAACGAAATACCTTTCTCGTGTCTTCTGGAATTACCTTACCGTACAGAAATGAACTAACGAAAGCGACTAAAGAGAGCTAACTAAAGAGCGATTAAAAACAAGTGAAATATTATCTATAGATTGTGCAAATCCGTGGTCAATACAAGCTACTAAGTGCCGTCTTCTTTGATTAAACGGGTTACTTGTCCAAGCTGAAACAATATGTTTCAGGAATCTTTAGCTAAAAATCAAAATCACAGAAAGTTTAGGGAACGGAATCTTATTCCCCGAATCCCCTAGCCGTTGTAGGCTTTTACGAAAATGCTAAGTGATCTCGTTTCACACTACTCGGCAAGGAGGCTCGCAGCAATCTACAGAAAATGATTTACTAAAGAGATAAAATTATCTCCGAATTTAGTAGAATTTCACAACATACACAATGTGTATGCGAAATTGGAGAAAAATATGTATGACCGTTTTCAAGTAAATCATGAACCATTTTTTACGGGCTGATTTTGGTCATAGATCCTGCAATTGTCTTAAACATTTCAAGCAAAAATAAATCTTTAAGGGACTGTGTCACGGCAGTCCAGTCCAATTTGTTTAGTTTTTCCAGTTACTCGTCCTTACCCTTACTCGCTATGGAACTTAAAGGTAACCTCCACTGTTACAACAAATTGACGTTAAATTGCTAGAAAATTAACAAGAGGAAAGGAAGTTTTAGTGTACCAAAACGTTGGATATGGATATCACCTTAATCGCTTTTGAATTTCCCTGGCGCAGTCATTTGAAATTATTATGACGTCATATTATTGCCACTATTGTAAAGAAGCAACTTTCGTTTGTGTGAAACAATATGGGAAACCCGTATGACGTCATAAAAATTCAAAATGGCAGTGGGCAGGAAATTTAAAAGCAAAAATGGGTGGCATTCACGTCGTATTTTTTAGTACATTGAAACTTTTTCACCACTTACTAACTTAAACAATTGGAAATTACCGTGTAACGCTAAATTTTGTGCGGGAGTTAAATTTTGCGGATTGGCAATTTTTTGTGTTTTGCGGGAATTAATTTTTGCGAATGGGAGAAACTGGTTTTTCTTGCTGGGAATTAATTTTTGCGATTTTCAGGAAGTCGCCTTCTATTTGGAATTATTACGTTGTCGTTTTTTTACTAAAAACAATCGAATA
Organism: Siderastrea siderea; assembly: GCA_964030785.1. Lineage (NCBI taxonomy): Eukaryota > Metazoa > Cnidaria > Anthozoa > Scleractinia > Rhizangiidae > Siderastrea > Siderastrea siderea. The sequence goes on from OZ034977.1 coordinate 3,699,954, forward strand.
CAGGTGAATAACATGCACTTAATCAATGGAGTACCTTGACGACCCTTTTCTTTAAAGAATTGAACTGTCAAATACATGTACCAACTCAGGAGCTCCTGACCAACTACAATTTCATCGTTTTATTTCTGAATGTCTCGGTTCTAATTTCGTTTTGTTTCTGAACGAAAGAGAGGTTTAAGTAAATTGGCACCAATATGATTTTACATTACGTGTAAAAGGCGGTGTTTGTATATAATTTCGACTGTGGAGTAAATTTTTGCGGAGAGAATTTTTGCTGGCGATTTTTTTTGCTGGAACATTATTTTGCGGATCGTGAAAAAATCCGCTAATATCGCAAAAATTGGAACCCGCAAAACTCTAGTGCTACACGGTAGGCTTTATCTCCAAAATTCAACGTCAATTTGAGATAACAGTCGAGGTTCCCTTGACCGTTAGCGAAGAAATTACTTGTGAATGACAAAATCACAGCTTCGTGACAAGCAATTATGTATCCCGAGCGTTATATTTAAATTTACAAACAACAGAGATAAACTTTGAAAAACGGTTAGGCTGAACAGTTTTCAAAAACCCCAATTGCAATCCGTGTTAATCTTCTTTTCTTTGGCCCATCCGTGCCTGCTTTTGTATTTTCTGTGTTATTTAAACCTTTCGTCAATGTTTTTAACGGTTATTTTTATGTTTCGCTCAATTTGGTGGCCAGGTCCTAGTGGCTCAATTTGGCTAAATTTCGTGACATTGAGCTTCCTAGGTGGCTGTGACTGTAAGATACTTATGTTTGAGAATTGCTAAAATAAAGCACACATCCGTCAGTCAAAAAGTTCGTAATTTGCATAAACAGCTGATAAATCAAGATATTTGGCAAACGTTCTTACAGATTTTTCTTTAATTTTGCATACAAGTTGTGTTAAGGTTGTGTAGTTCAAATCCTCCAGATTTCGTCATAAAGCGTCTGACTAGGTTTCGAAATAATCGACATTATTAGATAACGAGAGGCTGTCCATAACCGTTGCTATGGTGATAGCTGTTGCTAGGAAACCAAAAAAATAAACGTTGGTCATACGTTGAAAAGATAGTGTGGCATGAAGGAAATCGAAGTTTGCCTTCTTTGCGAAGGATACACCCCAAGGCGAAAAAGTCTGTCGCGTCGAGCCTCCTAAAACGTCAAGTGCCCCCCCGAAAACAAAAGAAGTTGATTTTTCCACCTTATAAAAGAATAAGCTGTCATTCTGCCAAATAAATCTGTACACTTTCGTCACAATTTAACCCGAAACTCTTTGGTTTGAAGCCTTCGAACGTATATTCTACCGACGATCCGTTGGGTGCCCTTGTGAATTATCTGTCAGTTATTGGCAGGCTCAATAAAATCATTCAAAGCCCGGAATACAAGATTGAATCTCGCAACTGCCAATTATTGCTAACGTATTCAATATTCCTACTTCTTAGGAGGCGTTTGACAAGTTACAATTCACTGAACGCCTAGTTGACGGCGCCAAAGTGATCCCTAACGTAGCGGCAAGTGTCTCGGACAAGTTCAAACAGAGGATTCAGGTTGTTCAAAAACTCAAAGAAGCGGTGGAAAAATCTTGGACGACAACTCCTGGAACAACTCCCACAGAATGCTGCCAAGTCAAATATTCCAGTGGACTAGAATACGATTCTAGATTTCGCTCAAAGGTGGACCTTTCTAATATTTGTGTAAAAATACCCATGGGTGCCCCTTCCAACCCCATCCATGTGGCAGATACCGTAAAGGAAGCAATGAAGACGAATTCGCGAGATAATCCTGTGATTAAGTGGCAGTACTTCGCTTCCGAGCAAGGAGTGTATTGGAACTACCCAGCGTTTGAAGACAAGGCAGACTGCAGGGCTTATGATCCTCGATTCAGACCTTTTTATGTGGAAACAGCCACACCAGAACCTAAAGATGTTGTAATTGTCATTGACCACAGTGGATCCATGACTCCAAGTCGCATGACGGCCGCTAAGGAGGCCGCTAAAACTGTTCTGAACACAATGAATCCAAGGGACCGGGTAGGTTATCTTTCTTCTCCGAATGTGGACCAAGATTTAGAATCTGCGCGTAGGAAGTTCGTACAACAAAACATGATTAAGCAAAAACGTCTTCCTACGCATAGAAAGACCGCGCACCCAAAGGCTTGTACTCAGCCAGGAGCCCTCTCCGTATTGTTTACAGGGGAGGGATGCCAGCAATTGAAATCGCTGTTTTCACGAACAAAAATTAATAAAAGCTCGTTTTTACCTTTCTGGATTGGTCAGGGTTAGGTTTGGACAAGAGCCGTAAAGGACAAAGTGGGAGACTAGGGGATGGGTCTGGGATATCTCAAATGCCAAAAAGTTATTTTAAGAAAGATCGAAACAACTTCTGATAGACTTGCTTCCATGAAAGAGTACGTCCAAGCGAGGCTAAATCAACCACTAATGGCGCGCTTTGCGGCGGTCAAAAGGATTCTCACTTGAGAGTACCTGGTACAGTACAATGGTTTAATTGAGACAAGGAACAAAACACAGCGACTGGATAAATTTCATGCACAGACAAGTCCTTTAAAAGCTTGTTCTTAGGATTTTGAGTGAAGTTTAGAAAACGAGCAAAAGTTAACGTTTCAAGGGCTAACAAAATTGTCTGAGCAAAGCTTGGGCAATTTGCAGCCTTTTCAAAATTCACGAGGAGTCATTTACTACAAAATTGCACAAAAAAGTAATGATTACTTAATAATAATAGTAATAATAATAATAATGATGACGATAATAATAATAATAATAATAATAATAATAATGATAATAATACTAATAATAATAATAATAATTTTTCATCATTATTTTCATCATCATCATTTTTCATAATAGGGAGCTTAAAGGAGCTACGTCACGGATAACGCATCTTGAAAAAATTGGCAAGTTTTTCAAGTTTATCATTCGTAATCCTTCTTAATCTCCTTCAGTTGTAACCATCCTTGTTCAGTTTTGGTTTATTATTACTTCTTTGGTGTTTTTCTACCTTGGGGAACTATTATTGTGAGGTTTCCTTCAACGAGAAAATAATTTTGTCAGATCAGAAAAATGAACGAAAAAGCCGTGACATAGTTCCTTTAAGCAAACACGACGGCAACGGCTGACGAGAACGTCGCAAAGCAAAAGCTTTAACAATGATTTTGCACGTGCGTTGTATTTTTTGATACGTTCTATGCACAACTACAACGTGAAATGAGCAAATTCAAAGTTTTCACAGAACGTGAGCTCACGACGGCGAAGTTTTTTTTCTCCCCTGTAACGCCGGCCTTATAAATTCAGCTCCTGGATATTTCGGCTACATTAGACAAATTAAACGAGTCAGAATAATCGCGAAGAAATTTAAAAGATTGTGAAGTATTTTTTTTCTTTTTCCTTCACGTTGCCATTGTGGATGCTGAGAGTCGTCTTTGACTTAGCTCCCGTAAATTTAAAATGACCGAGACTACGCTGACTTTCAAATTTAATCAGATAACATAGTGTAGGTGGCCAGACCCGTACTGTTCCACTCGTTTTCGTTTTCTTAACACCCGAAAGTTGTCGTTGTTTGCGCACCACAACCCAAGGAAAATGAACCAAGCTTTGTCACGTTAAATGGATTTATTTCCTTGATTAATGCGATGAGGTCGACTGAAATTACAATTACATAAATTACTATTTTTAAAAAATGAACAACTACTTTCAGTTTGACACAAGACATGTTTCGATCGTTCAACGATCATCATCAGTTGTGAGTTCGCTTGCAATTGTGGTTTGAATTTGTACAAGCAATGGCGTAACATTTCCGACGTGATACATTTCAGAGTTAACGTACAACATTTAAATGCGCGAGACATAGAACAACTGCTGTGCGTGCGAGTCTAAATACATGGCAAAGAAAACAGTATAAAGTAAATTACAATAAACAGTATAAAGTAAATTGCAATATTACACAAAATTATGTAAATAAATAAAATTAAATAACACGACACTAATGTATAAGAAAAATAACATAATATTAGAACGAAAGAGTTAGGTAACCCCACGTTAAACCCCACGTTTAACCCCACGTTAAATAAGCAGCTCAAACATGCTGACTTAACTCTTTCGTTCTACTATTATGTTATTTTTCTTATACATTAGTGTCGTGTTATTTAATTTTTGTTTATTTACATAATTTTGTGTAATATTGTAATTTACTTTGTAATTTATACTCAAGGGACGAGTGGGATCCTCATCAATAAGATATGAAAATGTTTCGAAGTTGAATTCAATCCTGTTCTTTTTTTCTGATTTGAGGGACAGGCCCTGGGTGCACAATCGTCCCAACTTTCCTTTGGTTCGAGAAAGTTGTGTCTATCTGCTGTTCCATCCATACTCTGTGGTGATTGTCTGATGACCTGTGAAACCGTGACCTTGCTTTGAACTTTTCTTTTTTGGATCGGTCTGTAGGATACACTCATACTCATATTACATTGTGTATTCGATAATTAATCAATTATTATTACACGGCGGCGCGAAGATATGAATCATATTTATGAGTGGTATCTTCAGACGCCGTGTATTTTCTTTTCATTGTACAGACAAGAATATTTTTGCAGAGAGCAGTGTAAAAGCAGGAAATTACGTCATCGATATCCTCACTAGTGAGGATATAGAAAAATACGCCACTCGAGTCCCGGATGTAGTTTCGTGTGAAGTTTACGAGTAATAATAATAATAATAATAATAATAATAATAATAATAATAATAATAATAATAACTTTATTTAATGAGGGTAGCACGAAATAGTGCAAAGCACTAATAAACTTGTGGCCCTCCTAACTTTCTAAGATATTTACAATGAATTATCTAAAAAATATTTACAATTGAGTTATATAAAAATCTAAAACCTACTGTATAAATATCATCTATCCGGCGGATAGATTTACTATTTAGATACAAATAGTGTCTAAGGTAGACGAGTAGTCTATTTTCCACTAAAACACTCCTGTCCATAATAAATACTGTATACATACCAGTATACACGCTAAATTCGCCACGGACGTCAATGGAATTTGTCGACAGTCGTTACATTTTCGTCCCCAGAGCTGCGATCCTTTTGGCCAGCGCCACGGATCGAGAGCTCTGGCAGGGGTCAAGATAACGCGCAAGCGCAATAGCTGCCCATTTTTGTAACCGATTGTAACCGTTATTGTTTCAAATTTCTGAGACTGCGCAGAAAGCTGGAAGTCTGTGATTCGCGGACTTCCTGCTTTCGGACCCTGCCAGAGCTCTCGATCCTTGGCGCTGGCCAAAAGGATCGCAGCTCTGGGGACAAGAATGCAGTCGTTACAGCTGTATGTGCGCATGGCTATTATTGCATCCTCCTGCAGCAGGACCCCGAAACGAGCAATGGGCTCCAGCTGAAGATAGGGGGTGTCGAGCAGTGTGTCCTCACCGACAAACTGTACGTTTTTTCTTGCCCGAATAGTGATGTTGATGTTGTGTTTCCTCGGGGAAATCATTTTGTTTATGTTTTCTTTCTCGTATAGATTGGAGTGGTGAAATTCAATAGCGAGGCCTCCACACCTCTTGAGTATAATAGTGATGGAAGAGGCTGCCACAGCCAACGTTTAGCGACTGCCACACCAATCAACATCAAATACTTGGAGCGTTACGTTGACGGCATTTCTGCCTCTGGTAAGGACGGTAGTTAGCAAGCATCTAACATGAATTTTTTCTAAACTCTTTACTCTTAGAAAACACTCAAGAAACGCATATTTTTTATCTATTTATTGGACCAATGAATTTTTAGGAGTTTTCAAGACTTGATGATATTAACTAGCCAATCACAGGTGCAATCAATTGGCAATTCAATCAATAAACTGTTTCCTTCTCGAAAAAATCGTGTTCCGGGCGATGTCACCTTCTCTAGGTTTGGTGGAACGCGCACCGATTGGCTCCGAAAGCTGTCTGATTTGATTTTCACATTACGAATTGTTTAGTTACTAGTCAGATGCAAGAACAAACCGTAAGAAAGCAGGCAAACCAATAGTCAAGAAACTACAAAATATGTCAGTTTTAGCTTCTGGTCGTCGATTCCTAAATACTTATGGACAACTGCTTCAGACAACAACGGGTGACAACCAGCAAACTTTTTAGTTTCAATTGGTTGTTTGCTGCCTTCATGGATAGCAGTTTTTGCAGCTGCAGTTTTAAGTCTCTCCTCTCACATTTTTCCACTTCAGTTAATTAAACAGGTGCAAAAGAACCCCGATGTAACGATCCTCTTTATCGGTAACGAAGTCCCCGTTATAATGTCTTCAACCCGGCCAAATAAAATTAATGAGACAGAAACCCGATGTAATGAACCCCGGTATAACGATATCCCCGACCAACGAACAAACTCCAGAAGCACAAACTCAAAATTTGTCCTGACCTAACCAAAAAGTGTCACTACGCGACAGAAAAGTTACAGCGCGGAGCGCGCTACCGTTTCCACTAGACCAAGATTTTTGACACTTTTCTGACACTTTTTCGACACTTTTTTGATTGAGGGGCGGAGTTTATCGGACCGTTTGAAATTTGCGCACGTGAACTAGACGCCGTAAATAAGATAACCGAGTCGTTCGTACAAGTTTGTCTAGACAAAATTTCGCGTTTGTCACTTCGCTCATTCGCTCATAATCGTGGGAATCCGTTTTGTTGCGTCGTACAAATACAAAACTTAAATCTGAAAACGTGAAAAAGCTTAGCATTGACAACTGAACAAAAGTGTCACAGTCTTTGCTCAAAATTGACTTTGATGCAACAATTTGCACGTGCGGAGCTGCCAAAACGTGCATTTTTCACGCTTGAAAAAGCTGGCTTGTTAAAATTAAAAAAAAAAGACAGGAAAAGAGGAAGAACAATCAGCTGCATATTACTCATATCGAATATTCGTGACGATTGATATAGAACTAGTAGTTATTTTAGTTATTGATTTGTTGATATTCACAAAATTATGCATATCGTGCACTTGTTTGTTACAAGACAATTTCCGCCCCAGTGAAGTTTCTATTTTTAATTTGGCTCAGGTCGTGACAATAAATAATTTTTGGAAGAACATTGCATGCAACAGATATAAAAATATTCCTCGTAGTTGGGTGGTAACTCACTAAGAGAGTATTTAAAAATCTTCACTTTGTGTCACCGTTATGTATAATTTTATCACACAATGTTGAGCGAAAGTCCAAAATAACACGAGAAATGTAAACATTCAACAACATAATAAAAGACGCATAATTCAACACAACGTAATGTTTAGTTTTGAGGCATAAATCGCCAAATTCGAAACACAACTGGTGAATCTAGCTCACTGACTCTCAGAAGTATTTTCCAATATATCCCTTCATCTACGGAACGGGCTTGAACAAACATCTCTTGAAAGTTATCTGTGTTGTCCACGTTTAGATTCACATAACCGCCATCTTCGTCCTTGTATCGTATTCGCAAAGTTTTGGACGTGTGATGTCGCAGCCTCGCAGGTCCGTCTGATATACTCCACAAGCGAAGAAAACGAATAGTTTCGTACGATTCCATCGACAACATCTGCTTCTGTATAAAACTTTACCAATTCATCCTGGCCGTACTCAACTTTTATTTGGAACTTGATGCCGGCCGACTAATGTACTCGAAGTAAGTCGAGACTCCCCGTCCCGCCACATATCAATCACGGTCAACGCCCACTTTGACGTTGCGGCTCCTTTGTTAAAAGTGTCAAAAAAGTGTCAAAAATTCATCAAAAATCTTGGTCTAGTGGAAACGGTAGCACGCTTCGTTCTGTAAGAGCAATTCTCTGTAAGAATCAAACAAAGTGGGAAATGAAAAAGTTTGACCCTCCAACTTAAATTTGCATGCAAGTAGATATCTACGGGGGATGTTCGAAAATGGCCCTTATTGAGGTAATAACTAAATTGTTGCCACGGTAACAGCGAATGTTTGTTGACGCCAGAGAACCCAATTTTGAACTCAAAAACTGTTGTGAAAACTGCAAAGTTTAAAACGTTATTTATCAAGTTTATTAAAATACTACAACTCGAGACTTGGGACAAATATAAACCACTATTCTAGTTTCTTTCCTTGTGTATGGTTTTTCATAACATTTACCGTAAACAAAGTGAACGGCGAATTAACTACACCATGTCTCTGCCATTTTAATTCGTGAGTAAAACAAGCAGTACATTTCTTTTAATATCTCCAAAAGTACATCAGTTCTTGAACTACATGGATAGCTTACAACAGACATTGTAGTTACTAAATCTGTAAAATTCTCTGCGGGGCGGGCTTATTTTGTTTTCATGGCAATCAACAAAGAAACCATAAAAATGAGATTTCTTAAATTTTGTCAAAATTAACATTCCGTAAATTTGCTGGAAAAATCAGAAGAAAGCTGAAACGACCTTGAGATATTTAAAGAAAATTGTCTATTAAGTAATTGTCCGATGAAAACAACCGTTCATAAACCGTATTTTTGGAAACAATTTGAATCGAAGTACAGCTTACTTGACGGCTGTGTTCATTTCTCCACTTTTCGACTCACGTTGAGCGAGCTGGTTATTTCTGTACATCACTGGCATTGTTTAAAAATCCAGTGTTCTGAACACCTTTTCTTTCAGCTGGTTGTGTTATTTATCCCCGGAAGTAGTCCATCCCCTTATTTCCGCCCACTGAAATCAGGTTTGGTGGCACTGTCGGCAGAAATGAGCCAACATGGTCGAGTTCAGTCAGTACAGGTACATTTCCACCGTAGTCTTTCGCTCTACTTCTCGATCAGACGTCACCATTCGCTACAAAAAATGGAAAGGTGCATCCTTTCAACTAGGATTCCATTTAGCCAAGCATTTCACTCCAACTTACGGTGTAAAGACTGCAGACAACAACTTTCTTCGAAGTAGAAGAGACAATAACATACGCCGTGGGACGTTACTGGTCAGCGGTGTTTACTTGAACAACTTTCCCCTCCTAATTTGCCTAACACTAGGTCCTTTATATAATGCTGATATGACATTCAAAGCATTTCAGAAAGCCAGCAATTTCCTTTTATTAGATTCTGTTTTTCCACTTGCTCTCTGGTCCTGGTCGATTCACAGTAGGATTAACAGTTTCTGATAGAACAAATGTAAAGTGCGTTTTCCAGCGCTCACACCATTTTCGCCGCGAAAATAGAGCGGCCTTCACACGTCAAACTAATGTTGGCCAACATTAGTTTGATGTTTGAGGTCGCTTAAGAGACTGCTAACACAAGTCGGCAATTAACAATACATCGGTAAACTGAATAAGGAATGGCTATTTTTAGTTTTCATTCTATTCAGCTCGTAAGACGTAAGACGAAATTTGCGAGAAACACCTCAATTGTAAACAATAAACAATCCTAATTATTAGAGTCTGTAGGCGAGTTTACGCATTTTCTGGCGAATTCTGCACCATCGGTCTTGTTACTTGATTTCTCCCCTGCTCACTGATTTCTCTTACTTTATATATATATATATATATATATATATATATATATATATATATATATATATATATATATATATATATATATATATATATATAAATTAAGAGAAATCAGTGAGCAGGGGAGAAATCAAGTAACAAGACCGATGGTGCGGAATTCGCCAAAAAATGCGTAAACTCGCCTACAGACTCTAATAATTAGGATTGTTTACAATTATATATATATATATATATATATATATATATATATATGTATATATATATATATATATATATGAATTTCTTGTAATCGGTCCCACAAACAATGCTGTCCACGGAGTCTGTATCGGAGGATCACTAGAAGCGATCGTGGAAACTTGAATAATTGAAACAGAATGTATATTATTGACGGTCAAGTAGCCAACTCCAGTTAAGACTTTTCAGCTTTATATTGTTGTTTCGGGTTTTGACTTTAAAGCCCAGTCCACTTGTATGCTGCGCTAACACAGGAAAGTTCTTGAATTTGACGTTGTTCGAAATGTTGTACATGACTCGACTTTGCTCTGTGACGGTGCCCACCCCTTGTTGATGAATTGTAATGACGTAGTTCTACTTACGATGCCACGCGCGCTCAGAGAGAACCATGTGCTCGGAAACTGTAATGGCGTCTTGTTAAACGAATGTTGTTGTGTTCCTTCCTCCTATCCTTTCCAAATCAACACCCTCCCCCCCTCCCCTAAGAGGATGACTTAAACAAAGCCCTACTTGATGAACACCGTACTCACAGTATTTTGCTGGTGCAGAATATCGCACCAGGCCACTTGAAGTAAGAAATGACATTAAGAGATCTTTAGAGGACGAGTCTCACAGGTATCCACACGTATACAAAAATCTCCAGCTGTGCAAAATGACAAAAGAAGAATTGTCATCGCGAAGAATAGTCGAGTTTGGGGTGCCGTCGTGAAATCAGATTTTAAGTCTTCGGACAGCTCCGCAGTTGAAACTCATTTGCAATTCTGTATACAAACGGTCTTTAGAACTCCATAACAAGGCATCCAATATTGCATGTAGAGCTGCACGTGGTAAATTCCCCTTGATCATTGATGTAAATAAAAAGATACTTTTAAGTAAGAAATTTAAATTACTTAAACTACCTCCAAGAAAAGGATGAAAATTCTATAGTTAAACAATCTTTAAAATATTTACCTTCATCATAACGGTTAAAATAGTTTTTACTCCAGTCTCATGAAGATGACTGACTACTTTCTGTGACTTAAATTGTAATTCGTTAAATTAAGGTAAAATCAAACAATTTATAGATTTCATGAAAAAGGAATGCATCTCAAATTGGAACCAAACCCTTCGACATTCGCAAAAACTTAGGTTTTATTACACCATAAAAAAGAATTATAGCACTTATTAGCTTCTGCCTACCTAGATCTAACAAGAAAGAACCTTTCTAGAAAAGCATTAGTAAACCTGAGAATTAACAGTCATAAACTTCGGATTGAAACAGGTAGATACGACAAAATACCTCTTGATGATGAAAGGTAATGTAGTCTCTGCAATTGTAATAGAATTGAAGATGAAACTCATTTTTTGCAAGATTGTCCGAGCTGTTCTTCGATAAGAGACGTGTTCTTTTCTAAAATAGAACCTAAAATCCCGTTTCTGCGACTACTACCACATGAGACCTTATTCTTCCATCTTATGAATTCTACTGACTATTTTTATAAACATTCAATTAATTTTTTTCATCTCGTCATGCCTTATACTGAGAGACAAACTAGTTACATACGACACAAAATACAGTGGAATGAGAACTTTGTTGACACAATGAAGACAGTACACTGAATACCTGACGACTACAAACTAGTGTCTTTTGATGTGAAATCACTGTTCACCTGTATTCCACTTCAACTGGTTATAGACTGCTCGGAGACCACCATCAACAACTCTACTATTGAACTACTGCTAGCTACAGACGACTTAATGGATTTACTGAACCTTTGTCTTACTTCTACTTACTTTCAATACAACGGCAAACACTACAAACGGAACAGCTATGGGTTCACCAGTTTCCTTTGTTGTTGCAGAAATCGTTAAGCACTGAAAACATCGAGGAACGAACCCTCACAACCTACAAACAAACACTAGACCCTGGCTACGTTACGTTGACGATATCTTTACAGCCGTACACATAGACGAAATCGACGATTTTCACGAACACCTCGACGGACAAAACACCGACATACAGTTTACTAGGACGATTGAGGAAAATGGTAAAATACCTTTTCTAGACTGCTTAGTTAGACTACTCGACTACTCGACCAATCTTACAACCCTACTTCCCACAAAGCTACGACATAGTCCGTATAGATACGGACCTTGACAAGACGCGCGCAACTAATTTGTGACTCACCCGACAGCTTTTAAAAGAGACGAAATGAAGTCTACTTAAACAACGTTTTCTCGGCAACAAGAACAATTACAACCGGGACTTTATTAGACACAACACTTACAGAAACTCCGACCCGAACGTTACGAAAGCGACACCTGTCACTACTGCAACCATACCTTACATCAAAGGGACTTCTGAAACTATCGCACGAATCCTACAACCCTTCAACATCCGCGTTGGTCACAAATATATCACTGTTGTTGTTGTAGTTGTTGTTGCATGACCGGTTCTGTAGATGACTTCCAAACGACAAACACAGTGTCCTACAGTGTCGCCTAAACGATCATTCTATTTCAAGCTATGAAAATTATTATTTCACTTTCCCCCTTTATGTGGGAGGTAGTCGATATTCCATCTGCTGGAAGTGGTTCCTCTTAAAAAGTAATAATTGTCTCTGTTTCTTTCATGCAGGACAGACAGTTTATACCAAGGCATTTACCCGCGCATTCGACCTGTTCAAAGGTACTTCTGGTGGAAGCGGTTCTTCAAGGCAAAAAGTCATTCTTTTCCTTACCGATGGTCTACCGCAAGACAGTGAATCAACAATTATACAAACCATCCAAACAAAGAATGCTGAGCTGAACAATGAGGTCGTGATAATGACTTATGGGATGTTTAGCAACCTGACAATCCTCCTGAATATTGCTAATCAAGAACTTAATCCAAGCTTACCGCGAGCTCCTGACGTTAAGGTAAGTAATTACAAATACATTTTATTTGACCTTTCCTGTAATCAGTAAGGTGACCCGGTAAGAAGAACCTTAGAAGACGAAATTGAGCTAGGTCACTCTGTTGTTCTTACCACTTTTTGACGTTTCTGCTTTTTTTCTTCGTCTTGAACCCTTTGCTACCTGTGGGTTGTTAAAGGTAAAAAACTTACTTTACCAGTAATCTGTGCTAAATATGAGTGAAAGTGTCAGTGGAGATTACTTACAGTTGAACGGCAAAACTCAACGTATGTTCCTCGACACAGGAGTCATCAGAAAAAAAATAGTAAATAAACGAAGAAAGGAAGGAAGGAAGGAAGGAAGGGAGGGAGGGAGGGAGGGAGGGAGGAAGGGATGGATGATCGGATGGATGGCATTGTTTTCCCAATTTTACCTAGTGGGGACTCTGCCACTTAGTTACCTTCAGGTTTCTTCGGCCTTCAAGCACCTCTCAATCGCGGACCTCTTGCAATCATCAAATCGGAGTTTTGGGTCTTATTTTGCTTAGGTTCTTAGTCGCTCATTTTCAAGTCATTTGGAATATCAACGTAAATAGAATTGAGAAATTTTTGCATTAAATTTGCAAGGAGAACAACTCAAAAACAACTCCAACTTTTCACCTGTGTTAAATTCGCAATTGTACAGAAAAATCTCATTGCTCCTGCAGCTCGTGAAGCAATATACTTATGCAAACAAATCGTTGAAAAAGAATTTAGACAGAGTAGAATGCATCTAAAACTCGAGAGAACATGGAAAATTAGCGAGATAGTCCAAAGTGATTTGATTGTGTTTTTCTCCAGCCCGTGCTCAAATATTTTTTATTTAATTACTTGTTAAAGCGATCATATATCGCTTTATTAAAAACCTGAATAGGTATATTGGATTTCTAGCATTTTGATTGGCTGAACGGAGCTAGGCTATCAGCTCATGTACCTGCTGCGACCAAATATGGTCAATGGACACTCGACAACAAAATGAACAAAGTGAGCTGAAAGTTTTTTTTTTCCTCGCGAGCAACCCGGTGAGAAAAATGGACGAAAAAAATCATTTGGCAGCGAATTTAAATTAAGCAGAAATTCCAACAGCGTCACAAACAAGCATCACCAACAGCGTCATCTAACACAAGTCAAAATTGTTTGAAGAAACTGGGCAGAAAAAAAAGTTAAGCGTTGTGTTAACCATTAATTTCTTTCATCGATCGTCACGGACGTCGATCATTAAAATTGAACAAACGGTAGGTTTTATCAGGAAGGTTTTCCACTTCAAAATATCAAGACAAGACATAAAATAAAACACAGTGAAATGGGGCAGGAGCATTTAATAAAAACTATCACACATTCATGGCGATTCGGCGCGAAAATCATGAAGCAGTCTAAACAAGTGCTAAACAAACTACAGCTGCAAACTACCAATAGGGAAGGAAGGGCGAAATTTTTTTTCGGCTTTAACACGCAAAATTGACACTGGTTTACCTGCACTCGTTGTAGCTCTGTGTTCCAGCAGGTCCAAATGCTCAGATAGAAATCGGATGCCATGTACAACGAAGTTGAATCGCTTTTCCAGTTATTTGAATGTTGTTTTTACCATTCCGTCCGCAACCTCTAAACCTAGAACAACTGCATTTTGTGCTTTGCGTTTAACATGATGTTGAATTCTAATGTTCCTCGCTACAGTAAATCTTGCTCCTGAGCTGCATAGAAATTACCACTTCAAGTTCAAATTAGTTTTGTCTTCAGTTCGATCAAACACGCACATGATGGCTCTGTTGTGCCAACAGATTACAAACTTGTTCCTTTTCAACTCCAGCAGGTGGTGAAATTGTACAGCTTCAATCCGCTTTGAACGATGATTACAACAATGTTTCAGGAATAATCAAACATGTACCATATTTCAGAGCCAATAATTAGAAGTTTTTTTCCAAAACTTGTGCCACCTCGTTCACTTTCGAACAGTTTTCATTGATTCATTCAGCTTTGCAATAAACGCTGCAACACTTTGCAAGGTTTTGGCGCTTTTTCGTTCAGTCATGTGATCGATTCTTGTTTCCTTTTAATCTCTGTTCTCTTTTTTCCCTTTCTTTCTTGATTTTTTAATAAAACAATTATTCTACTTGGGCTTGCTGGATATCAAATGATTATAACCAACTCGGCGCGTTATCTATCATTGGATATCCAGCGCGCCCTCGTAGAATAATTGTTAATTATTGCAGTCGGTCAGAGCGGTGGTTTTGTCCCGCGCGATGTCGGGTCAGTATCTCGTGTAAACCTCCGTGTATTGTCCCGAGATAGGTAATGGCAACAATATTTTGTACACCTGTATACTCTAGTACACCCTGTACACCCTTGTATACCTTGTATACCCTACTTGTATACTCTAGTGCACCCTGTATACCCCTGTACACCGTGTATTCTTTTGTAAACCCCGTATACTTTGTACACCCTGTATAATCTCGTATACCCTCTATACCTTGTATACCCTGTATACTCTTGTACACCCTGTATACCCTTGTACCCCTGCATACCGTTTTATACCCTGTAGACTCTAGTACGCCCTGTATACCCTCGTATACTCTACTGTATACCTTGTACACCCTGTATACTCTCGTACACCCTGTATACCCTTGCATACCCTGTATACTCTAGTACATGCTGTACACCCTTCTATACCTTATATACCCTTGTACAACCTGGATACTGTAGCACACCCGTATACCCTTGAAGTGCACCCTGTATACTCTTGTTCACCCTGTATACCCTTGTGCACCCTTTTATACCCTGTATCCAAAACAAACCAAAATTATGCATTTAATCCTGTGTTACCTAGGAAATACGATCGCTTTCTGCAGGCATCGTGTGCCTATTTTCTATCTATCCTTATTGCTTTATTCTAGTTATATTATGGCCCTTTGTATGAGTACTAGTAATACTCTAACTCCGCTGTTTTGTATTGTATAGTTTTTGTGTACAGTGAAGTCTACTAAAAAACAACTCCAACCTAATTTTCAATTTAGACTCTTGCACCTTCCCAAACGTAGCCAGGCTACGCTTGTCAAATTTTGTCTGATAAAGTAGCCTAACTACTAACATTATGTTTTCCGATTTTCGTTTTGTTCCAAGGTTGGGCGATTTACGTATGTGGACAAAATAGATAACTTGCGAAGTGACATGGCAACTTATTACGACTTTTTCTCATCAAAAAATACAATACGCAATGAACCAATCATATCCATTCCTTATATCGATGCCTTTGGTACCGGTAAGAGATCTTCCTTCTTCATAAATTATTAGCAAGGTTACAAGATTGTGCAGCAGTTTAATTTGTCAAGCATGCGCAACATTGGTGCCTCTGTAACCTAACAATCGTGCCATCAAATTTTGACAAAACCTGCAACCAGTGCTAATTTTAAACAGAGCGAGACAGTTGAGGACCTATCAAGCGCTTGCCATGGAGGCTGATTGGATGCACCACGTTCCTTGCAGTGATTATCATTAGTCCATTCTGAAAGATTGTTTGGATTGTGTTGGAGGTCTTCCCTACAGAATCTCTGATGAGGGGGTTGTCTCCGTGGCGAAGCGTCTGACTGTATCTTATCCAGTTTTTCAAAACTCCAGACATACGTACTATGAGCATCTTACCCATCTTATTCATCGAAATCTCAAATTAAATTTGAGGCAATTACTCAGCAGTTGTTATTGTCGCAACAGATGCTAATGTTGTGTCCAATTTTAATGGTTTTTTGAAGTTATGGGAAAAAATAAAAAAAATCCAAGATGGCGGATCCAATATGGGCGCCGTTTGGAAATCATGACGCAATGCCCGCGTCATGTGACTCCATCAGGTCGTGTCGCGGTCGTCAAAGGAAATATTTAGCTTTAATGCTGTCGGAGTTAAGGGGCGCCCCTTAAGGCTCAAAAACTTCAAAAAATCCTCAAGGCTAAATGTGGTTTATTTCTAGCTTATTACCATCATATTTGCTACCATTCCTTACTTTATGTACGTAGAAATTATTAATTTTATGCCTTGCCTAGTGGCCGATTCTGTCAAGTGATCATTAAAAAGCTTGCAGTTGTCAACAATTCAACAGCGATGCCCAGGATTACCAATTATGTGATTCAGCTCCGATTATTCTTATTTCACCAGGGCTGCTAACATCCATAACACTGCCTTGTTATCACGGAGGAAAGTTTATCGGTGTTGTTGGAACTGACATCAGCATGGAAGATCTCCTTTCCGAAGTCACCTACTTTAAAAAGGGCCAATCAAGTTACGCCTGGATGGCGGACAGTTCTGGAAGGACGATGATGCACCCCCTTCTCCCAGCCCCTTCTAACGCTTTTGTGGACCCAATTTTTATGGACATCAGAGACTTGGAAGCAGAACCTGGTTTTGATGTGGTATTTCAGTCTATAAAAAGGTAAGTGCAGAGATGTTTGGAAAATTAAACTATTTCACTTCATATCCTGAGCTTTTCGAAGTTACATAATTCTTTGTATTATGTTCACTTAATCAGCGGTGGATCTGGACAAACGAGATTTACATCAAAGCGGTATCTTGCTCGTGGTGGTCAAGTCACGGAGGGCGTTACAGTGTTAGAGTTGCCATCGACTTATTACTGGAGACCAGTTGAAAAGACTAATTTCACCGTTGGGATTGTGGTGGCAGATGGTGATAAGGAAGAAATTCTATCAAGTCAGGTCATTCAATCAGGTATGCTATTCTATTTAGTTGACTTGGTGGGATGCGGGATGCGGGATGCAGGATGCGGGATAGAGGAAACATGTTGAGGTTAAAAGATAGCACGGGATTTGGGATTCAGTGGGACCCTGACATAACCAGTCCTGGCATAACGAAGTCCCCGCTATTACGAATGGTATTCTTCAGTACGGCCAAAGTCACAGTAAAATGTTTGGAACAGAAACTCGATTGAATGAATGGATGAATGAAGGAGGGAAGGATGGAAAGAACGGAGAGAGGAAGGGAGGAGGGTAGGACCTAAATCTCGATTTTATTTAATCGTTTAAATGTGGGGCAGGATTCATAAAGCAGTCCTAAGTCAAGATGAATCGTAAGTATTGTTTCCTAAAAAAAGCTTTTGTATTCCGAGGGAATAGGCTCAGGGCTTTGTGAATCCAGCCCATGGGCGGTAATTGCACGACACTGTTTAACTGATTTACAGCAGAATAATCATTATAGGCAAGCCCCGATAAAACGAAGATTTGGTCATTTTCCCACGAATTCTACTCGTTACAACGGTTTTTCTTGTATAACGATCCCCCCGTTATAACGAACACATATTTAGAGTCCCATGGCACTTCTTGTATTTCGCTATTCAAAGAGGGCTCTGTTTTCTTCTGCGACAGGGGGATGGGGCGGTTCTGCGGCCTCCTTAACAACTTATTTTAGAGACCCAGCGTTTAATCGAGAAAATACAGTAAGATATAATTTACATTATTGTTGTTACGAACATTTAGAGTAACCTGAAGCACTTGGATCGCTTCAGGGGTCTCCTTCCTTCTTGATGACGCTTTCCACGCCGGAAATAAGTGACTCATACCCGTAGAGCGTTTATTATTATTACTTTTTTATTTTGGTTTATTTCGTAGGTTTCAAGTTTTTGTATCATCGTCTGGACTTAATGAGGCCGGATAAACCATGTGTCCACTTCTCGAGATATGCCTCCAAGGGTAATGGGATAGACCTTATTCCATAATGTTGTCAAAGAAAGGGAAACCCCAGCCAATAAAGCATCTCAAACACATATAATCTAGAAAGCAAGGAAAATTTAAGTAGCAAAAAAGTTTATAAGGGGAGGGGGATGACAGCCCCATATCGTATTTCTGACGTTTAAGCCGGCTGCGTGCGTATCCCCTGGACACATTTTGGCACAAGTTTGGTGAAAGTTTCTGGGAAATTGGGAATTTTTTTAATTCGCAGACAAACAAATTGATTACAAAACAAAAGTTTGAAATAACAGTACAAAGAGCAAACAAATTCACATTTGGGTAAAATCCAAGGTGGCGTCCAAGATGGAGGTCATCTTGGATGACGTCACAGGCCCCCAGCTGCGCCGGAACCCATAATATACAGCTCATCTTGTAGCGCACATCATAGGCTTTCTGCTAAAGGTAAAATCTTTTCAAAATATTGTAACATAACGAAAACCCCGGGGAGGGGGGTCCATCAGCCTTTGCTTATACGTCCGAGGGTAAACTTTACATGTAGTAACTCTCTATTTTCCTTGTTTCTTTTTCTTATACAAGCGATTTGGTTCACTCTAACAGTTCCTGCAAGGGTTATAATATGTAACTAGCAATATTGTTCACTAAATCCGAGGAATAATTGTTACTGAGTTAGCGATTCGTTTAATAATACTTTAGATATTTTCAAATCCAGAAAATGTCTAGGTATGCCCAGAAGCTCGGGAGTATGTTGCGTAATTAATACGTGCACAAAGTGAGAATTAGCAAGCAAGTTCCCAGAGAGCCATTGGGTCGTACTATTCATGATTTACGCATTTATCTGACGTTTTTGTAATTAGGTGTTTACAATGTACTATTTCAGATACGACTGTCGTGAAATTTGGTCCAGAAGCCTTCACAGATCCATACAAGTATCTTGGCTTGGACGAGACAGTCTCTCGTGTGAACGCATACAGATCGTTCATGACAAGTGCAAGCGCTCACAATCCTGGGTTCAGACAAGGCATACGAGACACAGTGATTGCTAGCAGTAAAGTGGACGACATCTGGTTTCGAGAAAAGGAGGCTTATACAAAGTATCTTGTGTGGAGATATTTTGGCACGTCCAATGGAGTCTTCAGAATGACGCCTGGAACATCAATCGCCAAATCATTCGACCCAACGAAAAGACCATGGTAATAGACACTTTTAAAACGTTTTCTGTATGCACGTTTGTCAAATTTCAATTCACCTTGCTGTTAAAAGATTTGGCACATGTAATTTTGTTGAAACTCAAGTATTATAATCGTTCGCACTGCATGCGAATTGTTCATAAATCGGTACAGTATGATCGTCCAGGTGAGTGTAGTCATGAGAAGGACTGCTTGTGATGACATCGATGTTTCGACAACCTGAGGAGAAGTTATGATCAGAGTGTCAAGTGAATTTTGAATCCGGTATATGTTATAAATCTCTGTTTGTTTTCCTGATTGGTCGACAAGGGCACGATGGTATTAGTCGTCTGAAAGTCATAAACGAGTGACAATGCATGTTCCATACAAAGTTTATAAACTGGCAGGACCACAGCGACTACAGCGTTGAGAATTGCCGGATCTTAAGTAGACCTGGATCAGTAAAACATTTGAACTAAAACAATATCCGAAACGACTGATCCTTACGGCAGTTAAAGAAAGACACAGAAGACGAAATACATATAGTAAAAAATGTTTGTAAAAAAAAATTTTGCCCGATATTTCGGTTTGCAAAACAAACCTTCTTCAGGAGTTACAAGAGTAATTAAAAATGAGTAAATACGTTACAGGGCCGTTGACATATAAAAGCTTAAAAATTTAAAATAAATGCGTATGATAGGTTGGTAGCTGAACAAGAAGTGTCATTAATGAAGCTCATGACGTCTGTTTAATCCTTGCGGCTCCAGTGTCTTAGCCTTGTCAATTAAGTGTGCCTCACGCGCTTTTCTTACGGAGTCTCGGTTAGCATGTGTTAGTTCCAAGAGAATGAGACGGATGTCGTTGATGGAGTGCCCGGGTAAGCTGAAATGTTCTCTTTTTAAACGATGCACTTTTTGTCCATATTAATCGCTTAAGATTTAAAATGTGCTAAAAAAGTTAAAAGAAAAAATATAGAACGTTTTCGACTAATTACGTCATCTTCACCCTGCAGCAAAGTTGTAGCATAAAGTTGTTCGGTTTTTAACTTATCGTGTATTTTAGGTTCCACACCGCGCTAAGGAACACGGGATTGGTTGCACTGTCAACTCCTTATATAGACGCGTTGGGCACAGGAGTAATAATAACCGCATCCCACACAATATACCGTGGTGAGCCAAACCATCAACACACCACAAACGATCAAGTCATTGGAGTTCTTGGTGCGGACTTTCCTTTGTCATACTTTCAAAAGTAAGTTTGTCACAATCATATACTTCATTAAACCAACCACTGATCGTTCTCTGCTTTGAGGGGGAGAAATGTTTTTGAAGACTGCCAGGGTAAATGCACTCTTTCAGTCATTATGTGTCATTATATCTTAATATGCAATATGTCGGGCAGTAGGGGTTACGTCTTGAAAGTAAGCTAAGATGAGGTCTCGATTGTGACACGTTTAGGGAGTCTTGCTGTAACATATTTAGTATTAAATAATAATTAATGATTAAATAATTTATAATCATTATACTGAACTATTGGAGGTTATAACCGTGAAGGTGTAGTCAGCCTTTTGCAGCACGAATCTTAGATTTCTGTTTTTCTAAGTTTGATACTAAGGATGAAATCGTAAGGTGTGCTAATCCGACTAAAGGCTTTTGGGCGTAAGATCGATTTGTGGTCAAGCTGTGAGTCGAGGAAAGAGATGAGCCCGAGTTCCTTCCAAACTAACCCCAAGAAAGCAGCGGCAATCTCGCCTAAGCTGACTAGTAATTTTTATGATGTTGTGAGTTTTAACAAGTGTTTTATTAGTACACATGTAATATTTTTAGGCTCCTCACGGAAAATTATCCAAAGTGCAAAGAAAGCAGCTATGAGTGCTTCGTGTTAGATAGAGCAGGATTTCTCATCATGCACAAAGATTTCCTGTCACCTGACATCACAGCAAGGAATCTGGAATACGTCCACATCACTGCGAAAGAAAAAGACATAGCAGTGGACCTTTTGCAGAAGGGATATTTGAAAAAAAGGCAATGCAGAAACTTGGAAAAAATTAACATGGAAAATTTCTATGACCTGGAAATTCCGGGATTGTTAGGTGTGAACACGCTGACAAGTGGTCAGCGGTGCAGGCAGTACCAGCTTTCTAGAGTTGTTGGAAGTAATGCATTTTTAGGTGAGGACGTAAGGTTGTTGGAACCTCTATGGTGTGAGTAATTATTCCTTAAATTTGTCCAGTGAAGAGTGTAGAAAACTTTTGTTTTTCAATGTATTGAAGGTAATACTTAAAATACCCTCCCTTTCTGGGACTGTTTGTATGGATCGAGACCCTGTCAAATGCAACGCATGCGCAGTTAACCAGAAAATTGTGACTGCGTGGTTTAGTGGAAATGCACTGACTTCCAGGGAAACGCTCATTGGAATTTCATGCAATTTGGTAGAATACTAGTTTAGAACACGCGTAACTAGCCTACAAACAAAAATTGAAATCTGACAGAGAAGATGCTTAGAAAACGCCAAAATGCAAAACACCAAATTACAGAATATCTCTCTGTCAAAAATTTCACGAAACCCTATAGGCTATTGTTTTATGAGTTTTCTAGAGACAAATGATGGAAAAAATTTAATGACAGAATTTTTTGAAAATAAATCAACCCATTATTTAATGTTGGTTTATTACCAGTCGTGTTGCCATGACAACAGCACTAGGCTCAATAAAAGATATCAAAATATAATATTTTTAGTTCAACTTACATCTTGCCAATTTTCGCTGCCCAACTCCCAGTGGTTTGAAAACAACGATGAAGAACGCATAGATAAAAGAAAATTGTGTTCGGCCACCTTAATTTACCGCGAAAGAAAAATGCATAGCCGAGTACCTATTACGAAAGAGACCACGGGTACTCCAAGCTCTATGGGAGAGAGTGTTGTAATGTGAGCGTCACGGCGATTTAGAGCGATTCCAGTGAGTTTTGGAACTAAAACTCACTAGAATCGCTTTAAATCGCTCCTGAAACCACACAGGAGACAAGTTCGTATCTTTAAATTGAAGTAGGAACCGTTTTTTCCATACTCACTCACTCACTCACTCACTCGACCTCTTCGTGCCGAGTGGCACATAAGGCCTCTGAGGTTTCAGAAACATGGGTTGTTTTACAAGGCAGGGTTGTTAGCCCTGCGCTTAACCCCCAACCTGGAAGGCCAGGAAGCTGTTTAGTCTGGCGCCTCTCCCGTAGACCAATTCAGCATGGTTGAACCTTCCAGGAGCATAAGCTCCAGCTGACATAGCTCTAGGGGTCGTAAGGGCACGCAAGCCTCCCCGCCACAACAAGGCACAGCACCAGGGGGAAGACAATCCTATACAAATCCTTATAATTTTGCTGTTACGCAACGTTCGCCGTGACGCTCAAGTCACAGCACTCACACAACGACGGACAAAGACACGTTCTATATCTCCCATAGAGCTTGGGGTACCTGTGAAGAGACATTTGAAGAAAAGACAATGTAGAGACTGTAAAGCTAGCAGTGCTAAGAATGAAGTTTTGAATACTGACGACTGAAATGTTTCTCAATTATCATAATTAGATTATAACAATATATAATTTTTAAAAATAATTTCAGGGATGAAAAAACGTGACAGCTCCTGCCCAAAAGCTTGCACCACGTGCGGCTCTGCCAAAGAATGCTCAAAGGACCCTGCTGTGACTTGTCAGTGCCCCTGCAACTCGCACCTTGATTTCTTTTATTGCAGAAATGAATTTCCAGCAAGCAAGTAGGTTTTAGACAAATCAATCTCGTTTCATAAAGAAAGGTTTGAAAAAACTCTGAAGTGTCAAAAAATTAGGTGTACAAACGTTTCGGGCTTAGCCTTTCATCAGTGTGGTAGTAAAAAAGCCTGATAGTGTAAAAGCGCGTAAAATGCGCGCGCAAGAAACGCAAGACAAAATTCAATTTGTTGATTAAATCAGCGGGCTACGCGAAACGAAAACCAGATGGTAAGCACGTGCACATAAAAAAATGTGACTAAAACACAGTCATCTGGCTTCGTTTGTCGTAGGTCGCTCATTTAACCAAAACATTGAATTTTCTCCTGTGTTTCTTGCGCGCGCATTTTACGCTTGCGCTGTCACAGTCGTGTTTTTTGTATGGCATAGCTCGCTTTTACACTATCAGGCTTTTTTACCACCACACTGATGAAGGGCTAAGCCCGAAACGTTTGTATACCTAATTTCTGACACTCCAAAGAGTTTTTGAAATCTTTCTTTACGAATTTCATTCCGTTGTGTTACGCATCATCTGAGCTTTGTCTCCAAAACATTATATTCCGATTAAAAGCCCTCCCCCGGATTTAAGCCCCCCTTCATTTCTTATTGTTCCTTTAACATAAGTACTTTTACAGAGCAACGTACAACTTCAAATTCAAATTAATAAAGTATAATGCAGGTAGAGTGCGGAACAATAATTTTGATCAAATAACGGTATTGATCGACTAAATGCCCGATCTATTGTGACGCTTCAAGGCACAAAGATGTGACAGTAAATGAAAACGTATCAAGTTTTAATAGCGCTATATTTTAGTCTTAATTTATTTCTTGTCTGCTCATTCCGAAACAATTGTTTATACCGTTTATAAGCCCTCCCTGGATATAAGCCCCCCTCCCCCGTTTATAAGCCCACCCAAAACCACTTACGAAATTGTATAAGCCCAGGGCTTATAACCGGGATTTTACGGTATTGCAATCAAAGGAAATCCAAAAATAGTGGTTCCGTTTTGTTTAATTAAAATTATCTGAAACTTAATATTCAAGTGGTTTGGCTGTGATGACTACAATAGAAATGGATTGAACTGGAAAAAGGTAGGCTAATCATTTCAAGTTCCTCCATTCTTCCTTGGAAAATCGCTAGCAATTGATTATGATTTGTTCTCCTTTGAGAAAATCATTAATTTCCTTTCTCATGAGCATTTTGCGTAAGAGAAAAGGTGTTTAAATTTCAGCACATTTTTCACTTCAAAACGTAAAAATCCGGAATGGCGAATGGACTATCTAGCTGGCTTTTCCTTCCGTTGCGTTCCGGCAAGGATGGAACAGATTGCTTCCTCTTTAATTTCATTCTTTTGCTAATAACTCTAAATTCCTGTTCCAAAGTATTCTAAACAAACAGTACTACATGTATGTATTTCATTCCTTTTGTGCCATATAGGGTGAAAACGATAAGTTAGAATGTTCAATTTGCTTCAATACAAGACTCTAAAGTCTTGGTTTTTTTTCTTCTTATTTTACTAGTGTTTCTATTTGTCCTGTGCCGGCGACTGTTGTCGTTTCAGAACAAGTGAACGATCCTTCCGTAAAAGGTTTACAAAAGTGCTTTGACCCAAAGTGCAAGGAAAGACTGGATTCAGACTCGTGTGATGGAGTCGTGGGATGTTATTGGTGCGTCCGGGATAAATACGACGCTCCTCTTGACGAAAAGTACTGCGCAGATATTAATAAGTGTTATGGAGGAAGGGAAGGTAGGATAGGAACTCTTGTCGCACAGATTAGGATTTACCCATTCGCTCCTGGAAATTTTGCCGAAAAATGCCTTTTGAAGCGAGTCAAGCCGTTTTTAGGTCACTGTCTAGCCAAAAAGTGTCGAAACTGTCCAAAACGTTGTTTACAAGTCGAGTACAAGAACAGCTTTCGTTCCTGATCCCAAGTTACAGCTTTCGAAGTTACGGCATGCGCAGAAAGCAAAATTTCGAGATTTCGAGTTTTGGGTTTAAGAGTTTCCCTGTCCCCTCGTCTTTTACCTTTCGCTTTCTCTTCTCCCCGCTTTTTTGCTTTTTTCGCTTTTCTTTCCCCATTTTTTTTCTTTGGTTGGGCATTTACTAGGCTTCCTTTCGGTGGAAAAAGGTTTTGCAAAAAGCCCGAGGATCATGAAATTTTTTCGAAGGAAGGACGAGTGGGTAGTGGGACAAGATTTTCATTGGAATTTTCTGGTCAAAGTTACATGCTTTTTGGCGTTTTTCTCTAGCCTGTTTGACTGAATCGCGCTCATCTGGTTATAGCTTGAAAGATCTTATCTCCCTTCCCAAGTTTGTTGTCAAAGTTGTCCAGGACCGTTAAAACTGATGACGTCACAAGTGGTACAAGGGACGTGGTTAAACAAGGGCGGTTACGGGCGGTTCAGGGGTGAATGTGTTAAGATTACAGATAAGCATCAAGATCTGCAACTGAGAATTGACAAAATTTTTCTTTGCAAATTGCACTTTCTTATGCATGAGGCAATTTACCTCATGTTTTACGTTTATTTATACTAAGACAAACTCATATTTTAAATTTTCTTGCAAAGAACCTCTTCCTTTTTTAAATATTAAGAAATAACTGTCCGAAAGTATTTGAAAAGCTTTTAACTTAATACATTAAGGATTTCGTGTACACAGTTACCTGGTTCACGAAAAAAAATAACACTGGATTTATAATTAAAGGATTAAAAGTAACTCGGTATTGAAAGGAGGTAAATTGCCTCATGCATAATTGCAAAGAAAATTTGTTTTACTAGAAGAAAACGCTGGTCCATTTTCAGTCTCGGACCTTGATGCTAATCTGTAATATAATTTTAATCCTTATTTGTTCGACATGAGTGTTCAAGAACTGCTCAGCAGCTTTCATTTGCGTGGTGACAGCTTAAGATTTCAGAGTCACAAATTAGGTGCAGCTTGACAGCACAAAAAAAAAAATACAGCACCTCTGGAAATTACTACTCAGTAGCTATCCTTGTAATGCTCACACGGTCTGTAGGATTTCATCCACGGACTCAAATAAATTCATTCATTTGAATTGGCTTGACTTTGATGACCCAGGTATGAATTTGTGATAAAAAATAACTTAAAAAAAGTTAAACATACTGCTAAGAGGGACCTTGGCTTTTTAATCATTAGGTACAAGAGCTCCCGGAAGCGGAAATAGCCCAGATGACAACAATGATAACAACGGCCAAGACAATGACAAAGGTGGTTTGTCTGGCGGAGCCATCGCTGGTATTGTTGTTGGGGTCATAGCTGCTATTATAGTGATGATTGTTATTGCGGTGATATTCTATAATAAGAAGAAAGTCCCAAAGACGAACCTTCCTGTTGTACAACCCGTACCTACTCCCGTGCCAAGCTCCATGCCTTACAACCCGCCACCTCAGCCCTATGCTGCCCCGTATGGTCCTGAGCCTAGTGTTGCTATGCAACCATTTGCTCCAGGCGCAGGCGCGCCACCGTCGAGTTATGACCGTACAGTGGGAGGAGAGGCGCAACCAAGTGCACCGCCATACAATCCTTATTATAAAGGAAGTTTTAGATACAGATAGAAAGTGATTCATAACTCACCCGGGGATGGTTACTGAAACTTATAATGACAAGAACTGGTGTCAAGATTCGTTTTGTAGACTTAAAGGACAACAAGATTAGCTTTACAAGGAACTAGTTAATAGCTTTGGTTTGAAGGGTCCACCAGTTTAGGGTTTCTTTCACAGACTCATTAGTTAGAATCACCTGCATTGTAATAATCAACAAAATAGCTTTGTTTTGAATGGTCACACTAACTTTAGATGACTTAAAGGTTACTAAGCTAATTTAAGCAGGTCCACTGGAAATTAACGGTCAAGAACCTAAATTTGAATGGTGAGACTTTAGGATTTCATACACAGACTCAAAAGGTTGAAGCACCTTGTAAATTATAAGTAAACAGCGCCACAGGAAAGAAATGGTCAGGACCTTTCCCATAAAAGCTTAGAGCGACCTAATGCACATTACGATAAACAGCATCACAGTAAAGGACCGCTCAGCAGCTAGTTTATTTGAATGACCACAAAGTGAAGCCGTTTAGCTGTGGGTTTCATCGTCCGTAACATCAAAAGTTAGACTCAAGAATTGATTCCAGGAGTGACAGAGGCCGGCAAAGGTACCTAAACCTCAGCTCCGAATGGTCTGCAAACCTTCACAATTACGTGTCAATATAACTTTCTTTGTGTTAGTGCTTTTTGGGTATTCAGTCACTGCAAAGTATAACTTTGTTATTGATGTATCGTGCTTTGCAGTCAAAACAGAGCAATATAAACTAAAGAGACGAAATAAAGACGAAAAAGTCAGGCAATACTTGATTTCTGTCACGTGATCAAATTTATTTTGATAAACTGCAGCGGTTTATCCCCAAACGAATTGTGCTTTTTTGCTCAGAAGAATCGTTTTATCCAATTTTGTTGTATCTTTTATTTGGTTTTGTCCATATTACTTGGAAATAAGGTAAGCGAAATTTCTATGTTTTGACGGGACAGTGATAATATTTATCTCTGTGAACAAAATTTCGAAAATACTTTGCACAGTGCGCGCGAAAGCCAAAACAGCCAGGGCTAGGATATATTTTTATTTAGTGAAAGCTTTCTAAGCATTAGTTTTTAAGGTAGAATAATCATAAAAAAGCAGAGTTATTCAAACATGCATGGAATCATTATTTGGTGATTACATAATCGCCATTTCTTCACAATGTACAGTGTAATGTTCATATAAAAACAGTTGATGTATTATATTGCGTATTTTGTTTAACCAATAAAAGCTGCACAATGATTGTCGTTCACAATGAGTTGTCTGGCTCCTCTCCTCTCCTCTCCTCTTTTCTCATCTCCTCTCCTCTCCTCTCCTCTCTTCTCCTCTCCTCTCCTCTCCTCTCCTCTCCTCTCCTCTCCTCTCCTCTCCTCTCCTCTCCTCTCTTCTCTTCTCTTCTCTTCTAGTACCTTGCCTCAGCATTATAGGGAGAGGTTTGGCAAATTACCGCGTTGGTGATCGACTAATTTTTAGTACCCAGTAAAGCCTGGATACTACAATTTATACACTCCCGTATTTTGTGTGTCTCTTGTCTTGTATGGTAAAATCACAGGAGTAAATCTCCTAATCATAAAAAAAAAACAAAAAAGAAAAAAAAAATCTCCTAATCATAAAAAGAAGTTACAATGTTGTCACTAGTAATCTTCGTGAGTTCCGAGTCCGCTGGGATGGAGAGTTACAGTGGAGGGCCTATGATCCAGACGGAGCGAACAGGAATATATCCTGAGGCAATAAATTTGGAAATATCCTCTGATTAGTACGCGGTTACTTGCATTAGATATAGAGGCGCGACCCTGGTCACATGCATGGTAAGTGCACGATCGAGGCTTCGATCTGAGGTTGACAGTTCTTTCCCGGTCATTGCTTCCGTGTTGTTTGCGTAGACGAGGTTTGCTCCTTTCTAAAATTTGTGACATGTCCTCGCGCAAAGTTTTCAAAGACTAGATGGCCATTTGCGTACCGTAAATTCCTTGTTTTTAGAAAGTTTAAGCACATTTTTCAAAGCACATAATTCGTGGCTGAAATGACGTTCAGGGAACAAAGAGTTGAATTTTTTTTACCGTCAGCGTCATGTTAATGTAGGTTTTAACTAGCAACCAACAATTAAAGGGTAACTACCGCCAACAGTGAAAATTTAGAATGAATATTTTATTTTCCACAATCACACGTTTACAAACGCCATTTTTAGACAGGAAATTACAATGGTGACTTCAAGTAATTACAGATTACAATTTACAAAGGCACTGTATTTGCTTACCAGAACTCAATTATTACTATTAAATGAAATGTCTCAGGTAAATAAATTTTAAGATTTACATAAAATTGCTGTTACACTATGACGTGAATGAAGAAATTTACTCGAAACAAATTCGAAATTCAGCTTCAAGTCTGCGCCTGCGCTGAGTTGCACAAGCAATTCGGGCACACATCATGAATCATCGCGCGGTGGACAGGCGCTTACCTTCGCTGTGCCAAGTATAAATACAGTCAATAAAATTATAATCTACATTGACAGGGACTACGTTTACGTCAACTCTGAGCTTTTATTTGTAAAACCAACCTTCTTCCTTTCTTTGTAAGCTTTTTGCATAAGTAAAAGCGCTTTTTACCCGGTGGATTTCAGTAAGTTCTCAAGGTATGAAATCTTCTAGAAATCTTACACTGTTAAGTACCCTCTCCTTGTCCGTGCTCTTTGCAGCCTGAAGTAAAATTCCTTTTTAAGGGCCTGGCCTGCTGTAGAGTTTGGCAATGATGTGTCTTGACTCTCGTTTGCGATGTGCATTCCCTACTTTGATACCCGGCCTCAAAGTCACGACGTGTGAGGTAACCCAGAATTATCGCCACAGTTTTCGCCTTCATCTTCGTTGACACCAATTACACGAATACGTACAAGTCTCTTAAGTGCCTCTCTCCGTCAGATTATTGCTTTCAGTTTTTTTTCGTTCGGATGATAACTCTAAAATGCAGTACCATGTGGATTTGTTGTTTTCCAATTTGACCCTGACGTCAACGCCGTGTTGTATTTTTGGAATGTATTTTACACGGAACAAAGAGTTGAAATAACGTCGCCGTGAAATTACTTTTGCTATGTGATTTACATCAAGAAGATTGACAACTGAACAGGTTTGATTTCTCGTTACGCGAGAACAGTAAGGAAATAGCGGTTGAAATCATGATACAGGAACACGAAAGAATTGAAGTAACGTTACACGACAATATTGACTCTGAAATTACTTATTAAATAATGAGCTGTGTGATTTTACACCACGAAAGTTGAAAACTGATAGGTTTTGATTCATTATTAAACAAGGGGCCGTAACCTTGAAATGAACAGTAAGGAAATCGCGGCTAAAATGACAATACAGGAACAACGACTTGAAATAACGTCACACGTCAATAATGATTGTGAAATACTACAAACGAACCGTAAGGAAATCGCGGCTAAGATCACGATACAGGAACAATGACTTGAAATAACGTCACACGTCACCGTTACATCAGGGGCCCACTTTCAAGCTAGCGTCAACTTGATGCAATTTTGACACCCAGTTTAAACGTCTAGTATACAATAGTTAGAATCTAGCCGTCAGAGTCAAAGAACTATTTATTTTAACCATTAGGATGATTTCTTACTGTCAACCGTCAACCGTTTTCCAAAGAGTAAAACGAGGGAAAAGAGTAACGGGGAAATTGCTTCACTGGCGACAATATTTTAAAATGAAGAATTTACTGTCATATGATTTAATTTACGAAGATTGTTAATCGATCGAGTTTGATTTTACTAGAGGTTTTTCTCGTGTCAAGGAGATGGATTTTTCATGCTTATACCACACAAGCAGAGTTCTCCTGTTTTTAACCATTTTCTCAACACTGATTTCGCCTTGTTTCGCAGCAGATGCACTAAACCCAAGGAAATTCAGCCAGACACTTTCTAAACTGGCAATAGACGGTCTTGGTACACAGAGCTTACAGGTAACTTAAGACGAACACAGTTAATTTTTTGAAGAACTTTATTTACAGTACACATACTCGACTTGCACATAATTTACTTCATTATATACAAGAAATAAGACAACTACTACTGAAATTAGAAAAGAAAAAAAGCCTAGAGGGACGTACATGTTTATTTAGCTGTGAGACAGTTTCGCATTTTTCAAGTTTCCAATGTGTTAAAAGTTTTTGTTATACTTCACTTAATGCTTTTTTATGATACGAAAATATGGATCTTCTTTTTTCTACTGTGCACAGCCCTCGCACATTGAGTGACAAAAACTTCAATAATTACATAAAAATAATAGGAATAAATTTGAACTAAACTCAAATACCGTATATTTAAGAAATAAACTGGCATAGTTTATTGTACTATGTATAATTTCGTTCAATAAAAGAGAAAAGAGGAAAAAAGAAAACAAATTGAAGTTCTGAGATTCAGCTATAATTTGTTAATTTCCTCACCCCCCTTTAATTAGTTTGGTGGAGTTGCTCTCGGGATCGATATATCTGTTTTTGCGAAAAATTTCCCGTCTAGCGTCCAGTTTTTCTAATTATCATGAAGTCGTTTTTTGTCTCTTTATTTCTTGAGCAAGCCTGATCTTCTCGCTGTCATGTTTTCATTTATATGCAATTCACTGCTCCACTCTAGTAGCGACCGGGATTTGCATTGCTCCTCGACGCTTTCTTCGATTCTTATACATTTTGTCTCTACTATAACTTACAAATGAATGTGTACAATGTGTATGATAATTGGTCTTGGCTGCGTATTATCTTCTACTTCTTCTTCTTCTTGATGAGGTTGGTTTAATATTATTATTATTATTATTATTATTATTATTATTATTATAGCCGCCAAAGCTGTGACATGATCTTGTCCGCTAGTAGGGACTTTGTCTGAAGATTCGTCTTCAATTGTCGCCATGAGCTTAAATAGTTCACTTAACGCTTCTCCTTTGGGGTACCTTGAGAGTTTTAACTGCTCAGCCTGCTGAGATCTTCTTTTTCACGTTTTACTTTACCTTTGCCTCTTTATGGTTTCCCCATTTTCGTCGTTATAAATGTCTACTTCTTAAAAGTAACGAAGCTCAAAATGACACGTCTGCCATTACCGCCCTCCTCAGGGATCGATCAGAGTTAAAAAATTCACCATCTCAAATTCAAGGGTTAAATTGTCGCCTTTAATTCCCCCTCCTTTTCGAGTTTAGCTATTTTCTCTAGTTTCAGTGTTCGATCAAAGAAAGCCACGAAATGTTTTGAATCAGTTTAAATGAATTTGTGGCGTCGCGGCACAGACCCGGTAGACAAAGCGTTACTTATGGAACTGAACAAGTTAGTAAAATGTGTTTGGGTGATGCACAGGGACGTGTTTTTTGTATTGTATTTTACGTTCCCTTCCCCGCCTTTCTAACCTTTCTGATATTTTGTATTGCATTTTACGTTTCTTTTCCGATGATTAACGAACGACCCCTACATATTGCCCATTGGCACTATTAAAGTTTAATCTATTATCCAGTGAAGTCATTCAATTTTCCCTTGCCAACCTGCTTAAACTCTAGTTACTATTATGCGTCTTAAATTTCGTACTTTTCAGATGCAGTTTATGTTTGAAAACATAGTACTGACAACGATATGCAGTGATCCCTACCAATGCAATAACAGCCAGATTTTCCTACTGTTTTATTGAGCTGCTGAATTCTAATGGTATATATCATACTGTCATATATCATACTAGGAGGCTTTCGACAAGTTACAATTCTCTGAATCCCTGGTTGACGGTAAAGCAGTGATCCCTAACTTAGCGGCCAGTGTTTCCGACAAGTTCAAAGAGAGGTTTCAGGTTGTTCAAAAACTCAAAGGAGCTGTGGAAAAATCTTGGACGACACCTCCCGGAACAACTCCCACAGAATGCTGCCAAGTCAAATATTCTAGTGGACTAGAATACGATTCTAGATTTCGCTCAAAGGTGGACCTTTCTAATTTTTGTGTAAAAATATCAAAGAATGCCCCTTCCAACCCCATCCATGTGGCGGATACCGTAAAGGAAGCAATGAAGATGACTTCGCGAGATAATCCTGTAATTAAGTGGCAGTACTTCGCTTCTGAGCAAGGAGTGTATTGGAACTACCCAGCGTTTGAAGACAAGGCAGACTGCAGGGCTTATGATCCTCGATTCAGACCTTTTTATATGGAAACGGCCACACCAGAACCTAAAGATGTTGTAATTGTCATTGACCACAGTGGATCCATGAATCCAAGTCGCATGACAGCCGCTAAGGAGGCCGCCAAAACTGTTCTGAACACAGTGAATCCGAGGAACCAGGTAAGTTTTCTTTCCTTTCTCCGAAACCAGTCCATTGGGAATTAAAATCAACTTTTGAGATTGCACGTCTCCTTAAGCAAGCGTTTCCCTAGATTTTTCTGCTCATAGGAAGTAGATAGGGGCGTCCATACGTTCGTACAGAACATGATTAAGCAAAACTTACTTGCTGTTGTAATGAACATGAGCGTGGGTTTTGAAAAGAGGATGGAGCTCGGAATTTACCACTCGGGATTTGATCAAGGAGTTAGGCGAATCCTGTTTGTTCAGAAATACGGTAAGGATTTCGAATCCTTGCTTACTTGTGTTGACTTGCTTGATTTCACTGTAGCCAGCTGTGCTTGATTCTATTGTGGAACCAAAAAGACCAACAATTTTTGTTTACCGCTTTTCGACCTGGATGAATGAAGATGGATGAATCATAGCTGACGAATTATGTTTCAAAAACCTGGGTCTGCACGAAACAGGGATGAATAGAATCCTCATCAATAGTATATGAAAATGTTTCGAAGTTGACGTCAATCCTGTTTCTTTCCTGATTAATAATTATTTTGAGTGACAGGCCCTTGGTGGCACAGTGGACCCAACTTTCCTTCGGTCCGAGAACATTGTTTCTGTCTGTTGTTCCACGCTCAGTGGTGATTGTCAGTTGACCTGTGAAACCGTGACCCCGCTTTGAACTTTCCTCTTTTGGTTCGGTCAGCTGTAAGATACATACTTACAGGGCTTGAACAATCGATGAAACCGATGACGGAAAATCAATCGATCAATCGAGGACAATCGATGCCATTTAATCGATTGATATCGATAATCGATGAACAATCGATGCTCGGGTTTTTTGTGATTATCGATTTCATCGATTATCAAATTTAATTGATTACCAATGCCAATCGATCAGTTAATTGACATCGATTGTCATCGATTGGTTTTCATTTTTGATGCGTCAAAAAACACGGTCTCTTTATGCATTTTGATGATGAAAACTGCGATAAAACTTTATTTCTTTTACAATGGTGATTGATACATCATGGAGAACATGGGCATACGATTTTATAACAATATCAATTCTCAATTGGCCATCAAACTGATGAATTGTGATGAAACTGTCATCAAAGAAGATTAAAGGTCAATGCTTTAAAATTGAATACCATCCAATGCAATGCTGGCGTCATATTAAAAAAATTAAAAATCATCTTAAAACACTAACATTAGTTATGATTTGCCTTTCAAACTATATATTGAATTGTCACATAAACAATCCGGTGAACAGATTCAAATCATCTCAAACATTCGTGCGTACTGCGAGTGCGTATACGTACATGCTGGAACGTGGGATACCGAGTTTTTTTTAACGCCAATCGATGACAATCGATGAGTTGCGACCATTTTTGTGTGATTATCGATTGGTCATCGATTGGCCGATGCCAATCGATGAAAATTAACTAACAAGGCATCGATTGTCATCGATTGATCGATTGATTTTCCGATCATCCGTTTCATCGATTGTTCAAGTCCTAATACTTAACAATATCTGTATGCTTGCCAGTACACACTACAGCGGCCAAGGGAGTTAATGGAGTGTGTGGGCAGTCTTTATGTGTTCGCATAACTATTGTTACATCCTCCTAGATTAAGGCCCATAAATGACTAAATGAGTTCCAGCTGAAGATAGGGTTTGTCGAGCAGTATGTCCTCACCGACACACTATACATTTTTCCTTGCCCTAATACGCAATAGAGTGTCTGGATGGGGTTAACCGACTAGCGACAAAGAGCGAAAAATATAACTGACTACCGACAAACCGTGAAAAAAATTACCGATTAGCGACAGGTAAATACTAACCGACAACCGACATGGTGCGACATTGTAGGGATCTTGTATTAGTAAGTGAGTATTTCTTGTATTCAGAAAGAACTGCATTTTGCATTTGTTTCTAGCTTAGGAAATGTCCAGATCCTTTGGTGGGCTCTATTTCATCAGAGGTAACCAATTTAAATTCCAAATTCAGTTAATTATAGAATTTTCTGTCATCAAATGGCTTTATGGCCCCTGGATCCTCCTTTTCGGAGAGGAGCGGGGGCTCATTTCCGGAACAGCGGCTGGTAATCGAGCCCACGATACGTCCTGCTGTAGTACTTTTACTGCGCGTTTTTTATTCATGCAGTCCAGCCATGAGTGGAATTTTAAAAGTCATTGTAAGTCAATTACTTCAAGAGAGGATAATGGGACAGAGAAGGTGGGGTATGTAAATTTCACTAACATTATTTTTGGACATCGGACGTTGGTTTCCAGAGAAGCCCGCAAAGCTTAATTCTGACTTATTTAAATTGTAAAATCATTAAACGGTGCGGATTGATACGTATTGCAGCAAAAATGTGGTACAAAACCCAAAAAAATCCCACAATAAAGGCACGAGAGCCATAAGTCAGTGTTCGTGGACGTCTTGGGAAAAAGACTTCCGTCACTAAAACCATTGCTCGTGGGCGTTTTCCTGTCTGTCCAATTAACCTTCCTAGATTACTTCGATGCCCTGTAATCGACAGGAAAACAAATTCACGTGTAGAATGAAAGCTTTGGCGATTTTAACGGTACTAGATTTGCAAACAAAGGTGAAGTAAACGATCACGTTGCTTAAACAAACCCTGGAACAAACCAGAGGTAATAAGGCTCAAGTGCAATCAAATGATGAATTATTACAAGTTTTACACTTCGTATAAAGTTTAAAGTCTTAAAACTGTGTGAATTACATAACGAATATGAATAATGAACTTGAGTTTTACTCATTAACTGAGATTTACCGACAACCGACAAAAATAAAAAATTTTAACTGACAACCGACAAAGTAATGAAATTTTAACTGACAACCGACATGTGGACCCCCCCCCCCCCCCCCCCCAATTCAGACCCTCGCAATACTGTGTCGTCATTCGTCAATAGCCATGTGCTCGCTGTTGATGTTGTGTTTCGACGGGAAAATAGGTTTTCCTTGCGGTTTTCTTTCTCCTACAGATTGGAGTGGTGAGATTCAATAATGTACTCTCCACATTTCTAGAAAACAACGACGATGGAAGAGGCTGCCACAGCCAACGTTTAGCGACTGCCACACCAATCAACATCAAATACTTGGAGCGTTACGTTGACGATATTGATGCTAAAGGTAATGACAGTAGTTAGCAACAAGCAAGTAGAATGAATTTTTTTTCCTGAACTCTTTACGCTTAAAAAACACTTAAGAAACGCGTATATTTTAGATAATAATTTATTTATTTACTTATTTGCTTGTTGGGACAACGATATTTTGGAGTTTTCGAAGACTTGATTATATCACAATGTATAACTATCCAATTATAGCTGCAGACAATTGGCGATCAATAAACCGTTCCCTGCTCGAAAAAATCGTCTTCCGAGCGTTGTCATCTTCTCCAGCTGGTTTTGTGGACCGTGCACCGATTCCCTCAGAAAGCTGTCTGATTTGATTTTCATATGACCAATTACTTACCAGTTCCCAAAATATCATTGTTATGGGATTTCGTTTATAATGAGCCCCCACCCCCGTCGTTATAACGAGCACGTTTTCCTACTACGTTTTCATACTGCGTTATATCGGGTCTCTACTATAAAAAGAAAAAAAAAAGGAAATTAGCAGTGTTTAAACATGCAGGACACGGGGGAACAAGACCCAGGTATTCTTTCCGTTTGATTTATACTTTCTTGGGACATCATCTCGCATCTGATTAGTAGTTATACTTGATTAACCCATTGACTCCAGTGCCACCCACAACCGCTTGTAAAGGACCGTGGTCCTAGTTCAGTTTGTGACGTCATCACATAACCAATACATGCACCTGGTACACGTCTAACAAAGAGTCAACTGAAGCGCTCACTTTTAATAGACCAAAGTTACACAAAAGGTTTCCTTGTGAAGTTGATGTAAAAATTGGTCAGCTAGCACTGGTTGACATTTCTAGTTGAAAATTTCCTTTTTTTCGAATATTTGAGTGAAATCTTTTCTAATCCAAGGAAAGACTACCAAACGGCCCGCAAACTCAAAAAAAAAGAGAGAGTCGAATTAAGAACACAAAACAACGGGACTGAGTGCTAAAACCTGGAACTGAGACGACAGGGTACGGTATTTTTCTCGCTCAAAAACAATTGAACCAAATTTGCCAAACAACCTCGAAACTGGAAGAGAAGTTTAATTTCCATGCTGCAGGCTAAGTAATTAACGTTTGGACCGGGATTTGAGCAGACAGGAGCCAAATTACAGTGTCATTGTCTTGAAATGGCGTTTTTCTTTTTTGACAAAAAAGGGCTTGGGAGTGAATGCGTTAAAATGTCAAAATCAAATCAAACTTCTCATGACAGGTGGAGAAAGTGACGTCTCCCGTAACAGACTTGAAATTTTCGACGAAGAAAAGAAAAGTCGTGGCATGTGCCTGACCGGTATGCTTATCACTGGACCGGTTCTGTAGATGAGTTCGAAATGTCCGACACAGCCGTTCCTACAGTCTCACCGTGACGATCATACCATTTTAAGCTATGAAAATTATTATTTCCCTTTTCCCTTTTATGTAGGAGGTAGTCTCAATATTCCATTGCTCTCAGTAGAGCCTTCGTTCTTAAAGGCACATCTGCTGGAAGTGGTTCCTCCAGAAAAATAATACTCTTTATTTCTTTCGTGCAGGAGGTTCGCATTATATCAAAGCATTTACCCGTGCATTTGACCTGTTTAAAGGCACATCTGGTGGAAGCAGTTCTTCAAGGAAAAAAGTCATTCTTTTCCTTACCGATGGTCAATCAAACGAAAGTGCAGAATCAATTATACAAACCATTCAAACAAAGAATGCTGAGCTGAACAATGAGGTGGTCATAATGACTTACGGGATGAAAAGCAGCCTGTCAATCCTCCTATTGCTAATCAAGAAGGACCTGGTAATCCTCGGGCACCTGACGTTAAGGTAAGTAATTAGAAATGCATTTTATCTGGTCTCCCCTGTAACAAGTTAAGCAAGAAGAACCCTGGGGGACGAAATTGAGCCAGGTCACTGATGTCGTTACCACTTCTGACGTTTTGAAACAAAAAAAAAAATTCTGCTTGTATTTTTTCTTTTTTCACTATTTTCTTTCTGTGGGTCGTTTAAGGTATAACACGTACTTTAATCTGTGTTAAATAAAAGTGTGAAAGTGGCAGTGGACGTTACCCATGGCTGAACAGGAAAACTCGAACGCAATTCTTACGTCATGTGACGTCACCACCAGAAGGAAGGAAGGAAGGGAGGGAAGGAGGGGGGGGGAGGAAGTAAGGAAGGTAGGAAAGAAGGAAAAAGGAAGGAATGGAAGGAGAGAGAGATGGATGATTGAATGGATAACATTATTTTACCAATTTTACCAATTGGGGACTCTAGCACTTAGTTGGGTTCAGGTTTCTCAAGCTTTCCCAGCGCCCCTCGATCGAGGACCTCGTGCGATCATCTAATCTGAGTTTTGGGTCTTATTTTGGCTTGGTTGTTAGTCGCTCATTTTCAAGACATTTGACTATCAACGTGAATAAAATCGCGGAATTTTTGCATTGATTTTGCAAGGAGAACTGAACTCCAACTTTTTAATTTAGACTCTTGTCAACTACAGAGTAGCCAGGTTACGTTTGTAAAGTTTCTTCTAATTAACTAGTTAGTGGGATTATGTTTTCTGATTTTTGTTTTGTTTCAGGGCTGGAAAATTTACGTATGTGGACAACATAGATAACTTGCAGAGTGACATGGCAACTTATTACGACTTCTTCTCATCTAGTGGTACAGCTCGCAATGAACCAATCATATTAATTCCTTACAGCGACGCCTTTGGTATTAGTAAGAGATCTTTCTACTTCATGACGGAATTATTAGCATTAAGGTTACAAGATTAAGTCGCAGTTTAAGATTTGTCAAGCAAGATTGGGCCTGTCTAAGTTTACTTAACAATCGTGTTAACAAATTTTGACAAAGCCTACATAGCAAGTGCTTAATTTTTATAGGGCGCGATACTTTAGGTCCTATCAAGCGTTTGCTATGTAGGCTTATTGGACTCACCTTATCCCTTAGCGTGCTCATCATTATTCTATTCTGAAAGATTGTTTGGAGGGCGATGGAGTCTTAGCAGTCTTCCCCTTAATTAAGCAAACTCCTCAGACTACTAAATTCTACGATATCTCTTCTCCCAGACCAGGTGTACATGAAAAAATATTGTTGGAGCCATTGTAATAGGATGCTAACATGGAAATAATGATGATGTGGTGTAACAGTATCTCATGGGAGCTAATCACTGATGAAGGGTTGTCCCCGAAACGTCTCATGAGGTTGATAGTTTTACTGCAGTTTCTCAGAACTCTAGACATGCATACTTACTGATAAGCATCATACCAAACTCATTCATCAACATCTCAACTAAAATTTGAGGCAATTACTAAGCAGTTGTTATTGAATGTCACAACAGACGCTTATTTTGTGGCCAATTGAAATGGTTTTTGGAGTTTATGGAAAAATCAAGAAGTCCAAGATGGCGGATCCAAGATAGCCGCCGTTTGAAAATCTTGACGCAATTCCCGCAACATGTCACTTCATCAGGTCTAATTGCGTCATCAAAGGAACATTTAGCTTTAATTCTGTCCAAGTTAAGAAGCACCCCTAAGGCTCAGGAACGCCAAAAGACCTTCTAGTTGGCTAAATGAGGGTTATGTCTAGCTTATTACCATCAATTTTTTTATTTTTATTTTATTTTTTTAAATTGATTTGCATATTTCACACATACAGTTACATACATACATAGCATATTAACTCACGCTAACACTCAGTAACAATAACTCACTCTCACTCTCACAATAACAACATTAACTTACTCTCACTCTCACTCTCACTCTCACAGTAACAATATTAACGCACTCTCACTCTTACACATAAAAACATTACATTATTGCATATCCGTTTTAGCCTTACAATGCATGAATATATCTTTATAAAATAAATAATTCTATAATAGAGTTAAAATATCCATTTTTCTCTAAATTTATCTAAATTGTTATTTTTCGTACAAATGTACTTTTCAGTTTCATATTTTAAATTAACTTTAAATTTAAAGCCACGTACGTTTGGAAGTTCTTTATTTCTTCTACAATCCCATGAAGATATTTTTCCTAGGAGTAACAGGTAGTTAAGTAAGAGGCATCCTGGTGTTAGAACACCAATTAAAACTTCTTTCCAATTAAGATGTATTTGTTGACTTGTCCAAGACAGATAATAGGACTCGAAATCTTTCCAAAAAGAGCTTGAGTGTGAACAATCATAAAAGAAATGCTGCAATGTTTCTGATTCCTGCTTGCAGAAAGAACACAGATTGTCTGAAATGTAACCAATTTTATGTAATTTTGAATTTGTGTAGAGTATGGAATTCAAAAAAGCCTTTACATATGGCTCAAAAGTGGCAGTATGGGGGGAAGTAAAAAAGCATTTTTCAATGCTTCGTCTGATAAGTTTAGGTCACTTTTCAAATTTTGCGCGAGATTAGGAAGACGTGCCTTCTTAAGTACTAACAGAGAATAGTAATCTTTTGATTTCCTTTTGGTTACGTCAAAAAGGTCATTGACCAAATTAAAAGATGGGTTTTGGAATTGGAATGGATACACGTAATCTAGATTGGGGTTTCGTAGGTTAGGGGAAATTGAATGACGCAAACCAGTCCATTCCAGAAAGTTGGTCTTTTCTAAGTGTTTTTCAACTAATTTGTAAGAATCGATATTATTGAGGTCAAATCGAAGGTCTCTTGTAGCGGAGCCTGCGGACAAAGCCCGCCAGCGGAGCTCCATTGCTAAGGAAATTTGGTAATGTATCGATGCGAAAAATTTTGGTTGTGACGTCAGCGTACGTCCGTCCGTCCGACCGTCCGTACAGACTCTGGGGGAGGGGGAGGGAAGTCCCAAGGCAACCCGACTATAAATCTATATATTAGTTTGGATTCCATAGTGAAAATACTTTTTATAAAATACTGGTTTATTATTGATTCTGATTTCCTGGTTATTCCAAATAATGCATTGCCATCTGTTGTCAACTGCATTGTCTTCGCGAAACTGAGACCACCATTCCAATAGTTCTAAGTAGAACTGCGAATTAATATTGAGATCTTTAGTGTTGTAATTACAACTGAAAAGAGCCAAGCCACCTGTTTCTTTTAAGAGACAGTTTAAGTAATTTTTCCATGTTCCCGAGTTTTCACCAAAAATTCTTTTGAGCCAGGAGAGGCGGAGAGATTTAATCATGCTTTCAATATCAACCATGTTAAGACCTCCACCTTCATAATTATTAATTACAGATACTCTGGTCACTTTATCTTTACCGTTCCATAAAAACTTGTAAATCAAACGGTTCAGTTCTTTAATAATATTTTTGGGTGTAGGCAACACAGAGGATAGGTATACAATTTTTGGAAGGAGCAGAGTTTTAATTATGGTAACTTTTCCGTAGAGAGATAGCCCCCTGGACGACCAAATATTGATCAACTTTTTTATGTCGTCAAGTTTGTCGGAGAAGTTTTTTAGGTAGAGCAATTTTTTGTCATATGAGAAGAAGACTCCGAGGGCTTTTATTGGATCTTGAGGCCATTTAATACCGAGGGGTTTCATTTCCCTATCTTTCAGCGTGCCTATCCACATCCCCTCCGTCCTTTGATCTATTTATTTTCAAACCTGACAACTTTTTAAATTCGTCTAACAGCTGAAAGAGTCTATGTGCCGATTCTATATTAGAAAGAACTACAGTTGTATCATCAGCGTATTGGAGGAGTTTAGTTTCCTGTTGTTCAATTGCAATCCCTTTTATTTCCACATTATCCCTTACCGCAATTGCTAATATCTCCACAGCTAGAAGAAAAAGATAAGGTGACAAAGGGTCACCTTGTCTGACATCGCCAGTGAGATAAAAATATTCTGAAGACAGGCCGTTATTAATCACACAACTTTGAATATTCTTATAAAAAGTCTTTATCCAACATTTGAATTCGGGACCGAAATTGAATGCATCCAGACAATGAAACAAGAAATTCCACTCTAAAGAATCGAAGGCTTTTTGGAAGTCAATAAATATCAACAGGCCAGGTATATTATTCTTTTTTGTAAAATCCATGATGACAAAAATAGACCTGATCGTCTCACCGATATAGCAGTCTTTAACGTAACCGCTTTGATTGCAATGAATGATATGCGGCAGAATATTACCATCATATTTTCTACCATTCCCTATAAACTTATATGTATGTTCGTGTACGAAGAAGCGATTAATCGTCTGACTTCCCTGGTGTTCGATTCTGTCAAAAACTGAAAGCACTTTTCTCACTTTTTATTATGAAACAAGGTTATAGCACAAAGATGTTTGATTTTCAACTTATCACGTATTTTAGGTACCACACAGCGCTAAGGAACACGGGATTGGTGGCACTTTCAACCCCTTTAATTTATAGACGCGTTGGGCACAGGCGTAGTAATAACCGCATCCCACACAATATACCCTGGTGAGCCAAGTCATCAACACACTACAAACGATCAAGCCATTGGAGTCCTGGGTGCGGACTTTCCTTTGTCATACTTTCAAAAGTAAGTTTATCACACTCATATACTTCGTTAATCTAACCACTGCTCGTTCTCTGCTTTGAGTTTCTTGTCCATACATTACATTATTACCGGGCTGAAAATATCGTTCGTTATAGCGTCACGGCGACCGTCGCGTAACAGCGAAATTATAAGGATTTGTATGTGAAAAATTGATTCCTACTTCAATTTAAAAATATGAACGAGTTTTCAATAATAATAATAATAATAATAATAATAATAATAATAATAATAACAA
Source organism: Siderastrea siderea (assembly GCA_964030785.1). Classification (NCBI taxonomy): domain Eukaryota; kingdom Metazoa; phylum Cnidaria; class Anthozoa; order Scleractinia; family Rhizangiidae; genus Siderastrea; species Siderastrea siderea. Next base: position 3,742,964 of record OZ034977.1, read on the forward strand.
TAATAATAATAATAATAATAATAATAATAGTAATAATAATAATAAATCCTTACCTGAACTCCTCTGCCTGTTCACTTGTTTCCTATGTGGTTTTTGGAGCGATTTAGAGTGATTCCAGTGAGTCCTCTAAATCGCTCCAGAAACCACATAGGAGACAGGTAAACAGGCAGAGGAGTTCAAATTGAAATTAAGATAGTACAGTTGACTCCCAGTAACTCGAACGTCCCGCTAACTCGAACGGGATGATTTTCCCCTTCAGGTCACTTTCTTCACAAATTTTACCCTCGATAACTCGAACCTTTTTCTATTTCTCTTGCAGGGTCGATTTATCGGGAGTCAGCTGTATAATGCAATGTTATTGCAGAGCAATAATTTTAATTATAAGGATGTTCCATATAGAGTGTGTTCATGGCGGCCATGTTGGAGTAGCAAAATAATAAAATCTATTTGCATAAAAATAAAACTTTTTTACCAGTGGAAACGAATTCTATTGTCTTCTCCTCTAGCATGGCCGCTGCGAACACACTCTATTTGGAACATTGATCAAATAACGGTATTGACTAAATTCCCGATTAGTACTGTGACGCTTCAAGGCACAAAGATGGACGGTAAATGTAACGTATCAAGTTTGGATAGCGTTCTTTTCTGTTGATTCAGAAACAATTTTTTATACCGTTATTAAGCCCCCCCGGATATAAGCCTCCCCCCTCGTTTATAAGCCAGCCCAAAACCCCTTACGAATTTGTATAAGCCCAGGGCTTATAATCGGGTTTTAATGGTATTGCAATCAAAGGAAATCCAAAAAGAGTGGTCCGTTTTGTTTAATTAAGTGGCTACGGATGGCTACAATAGAAATGGATTGGACTGGAAAGTTAGGCTAATCGTTTCAAGTTCCTCTATTATTCCTTGGAAAATCGCTGACAATTGATTATGATTTGTTCTCCCTTTGAGAAAATCATCAATCTCCTTTCTCATTATGTTCTAGGAGCATTTTGCGTAAGAGAAATTATTTAATAGGTGTTTTAATTTCGGCACATTTTTCACCTCAAAACGTAAAAATCAGGAATGGCGAATGGACTATCTAGCTGGCTTTTCCTTCCGTTGCCTTCTGGCAAGGATGGAACAGATTCCTTGATCTTTAATTTCATTTTTTTACTAATAACTCCAAATTCATGTTTCAAAGGGGAGCAGGGATGGCGCAGTGGTGAGAGCACTCGCCTCCCACTACCAACGGTACTACATGTATGTGTTTCATACCCTTTGTGCCATATAGGGTGAAAACAATAAGTTAGAATGTTCAATTTTCTTCAATACAAGACTCTAAACTCTTGTTTTTTTCATATTTTATTAGTGTTTCTATTTGTCCAGTGCCGGCGACTGTTGTCGTTTCAGAACAAGCGAACGATCCTTCCGTAAAAGGTTTACAAAAAGTGCTTTGACCCAAAGTGCGAGGAAAGATCGGACTCAAATGCAAACTCGTGTGATGGAGTCGTCGGATGTTATTGGTGCGTCCGGGATAAAAACGACGCCCCTCTTGACGAAAAGTACTGCGCAGATGTTAATAAGTGTTATGGGGGAAGGGAAGGTAGGATAGAAACTCTTGTTGCACAGATAAGGATTAACATTGCAGATAAGCATCAAGATCTGCAACCGAAAATTGACGAAATTTTTCTTTGCAAATTGCACTTACTTAATAATAATAATAATCAGGATCAAAATGCACCAATAGCAGCGAACCAACATGCTACAAATAGCGACACGTAAACAGTCGACCTCATCGCCTGATGAAGACTAGCAGTATTGCAGTCGAAACGTCGCGATCAACAACTCAAAACGATTCCATCGTGAGACAAACGAATAAACGTTCTTCTTTCCTATCTTACACCACGATGAACAATAAACACATCTTAAATGACATTGCACTTATTTTCTTATGCATGAAGTAATTTAGCTCATTTTAATTATTTATTTATACAAAGATAAACTCGCATTTTAAACCTTCTTGCAAAGAACTTCTTCCTTTTTTTAAATATTAAGAAATAACTGTCCGAAAGTATTTGAAAAGCTTTTAACTTAATGCATTTAGGATATTGTGCACACAGTTACCTGGTTCACGAAAAAAGAATTACCACAGGAGGTAAATTGCCTCATACATAATTGCAAAGAAAATTTGTTTTACTAGAAGAAAACGCTGGTCAATTTTCAGTTGCGGTCCTTGATGCTTATTTGTAATATAATCTTAATCCTTATTTGTGCTACATGAGTGTTCAAGAACTGCTCAGCAGCTTTCATTTGCGTGGTGACAGCTTACGTTTTCAGAATCAAAAGTTAGGTTCAGCTTGACAGCACAAAAACAGCATCCCTGGAAATTACTGGGCAGTAGCCAGAGGTTCTCAATGGTTCGTTTCGGGGCATACCTATTCAGAGATATTCGGATTTAAGTGCGGTGAAAGGTAAAAATTTCTTTGGCGAAAGATCACCTCGGACTTTCGTAACAAGAGGATTTTGTTCGTTCCTATTGTTTTTGTCCTTTAGAGTGCAAAATAAGGTCGTCTAACATTTTCGGAGAGCCATCAGCAGCTCAGAAATTCGGCGGATAGGATTTTGTTTCCTAAAAACGCCGAACAGAACAATCTGTATAAGCTTACACAAATATGCCTTTAAAAAGCTCTGAAACAATCAAAGAAAGCAGAAAATGATATTTCAAGTATTTTGCTAAAATTTTCTCTTTGGGTGCCCCTAAGCATAGCTTTCCTTGGAATGCTCACACAGTCTGTAGCATCTCATCCACAGACTCAAATGACTCATTCATTTAAACGGGCTTGACTTTTTTGACTCAGGTATGGATTTGTGATAAAAATAACTTTAAAAGTTAAACACACTGCTAAGAGGGACCTTCGCTTTTTAATCATTAGGTACAAGAGCTCCCGGAAGCGGAAATATCACAGACGACAACAATGACAACAACGGTCAAGACACTTACAAAGGTGGTTTGTCTGGCGGAGCCATCGCTGGTATTGTTGTTGGGGTTATATCTGTTATTATAGTGACTATTGTTATTGTGGTTAAATGCTGCAATAAGAAGAAAGCCCCCAAAACGATCGAATTTTCCTGTTGCACAGCCCGTCCCTGCTTCCGTGCCAAGCTCCATGGTTTACAACCCGCCACCTCAGCCGTCTGAGAGTGTTATTGCTATGCAACCATTTGCACCAGGCGCTGGCACGCCACTGCCGAGATATGACCGTACCGTGGGAGGAGAGGCTCAACCAAGTGCACCGCCATACAATCCTTATTATAAAGGAAGTTTTAGATACAAATAGAGTGCGATTCATAACTCACCCGGGGATGGTTACTGAAACTTATAATGACAAGAACTGGTGTCAAGATTCGTTTTGTAGACTTAATGGAGAACAAAAATAGCTTTACAAGGAACTAGTTAATAGCTTTAATTTGAAAGGTCCACCAGATTAGGGTTTCCTTCACAGACTCAAAAGTGAGAACCATCTGCAGTGTAATAATCAGCAAAAATAGCTCTGATTTGAATTGTCAAGCTGATCAGCCCGCACAGCATAATTAAGCAGGTCCATAGGAAAGTGACGATCAAGAACCTAGTTTGAATGGTCAGAATTTAGGATTTCATCCACAGACTGAAAAGTTAGAAGCACCTTGTACATTGGGAGTATCAGCACCACAGGAAAGAACTGGTCAAGAGCTTCCCTATGAAAGCCTAGAGCGGCCTTATGCTTATTATAATAAACAGTACCACAGTCAAGTAACGCTCAGCACACAATTTATTTGAGTGATCACAGAGTGAAAATGGTTTAGCTGTTAGATTCATCGGCCATAAAATCTAAAGTTATACTACATGTCTCAAGGATTGGTTTTACTGTAAGAGTGACGAAAGGCTGGCAAAGGCGCCTTAAAATGCCTCTGTCAGCTCCGAATGGTCTGCAAACCTTCAAAATTATATAGATAAAATAATTGTCTCTGTAACAGTGCTTTATGAGTTACTGTATTCAGTCACTGAAAAGTACAACTTTGTTATTGTTGAGATATCGGGCTTTGCGGTAACGCCAGGAGCTTGCGTTTGCTCTCGCTTAAAAGCTTGCTTTATTATCGTGAAATTAAAGAAAACATCACAAAAGGATAAAAGGAAAGCAAGATAAACTAAAGAGACCAAATAAAGACAAAAACGCCGGTCTCAGTGGCAATATTGAGTTTTGGACCGCCTTGCCTGGACTGGATCAAATTAAGTTTGACTGAACGCGGCCGTACTTTGTCCCCAAACCAGCTGGCCTTTCTTTTTTGCTCTCGAGAATCTTTTTATCCAATTTAGTTGTATCTTTGTGTCATTTGTCCATATAACTTGGAAGTAAGTTAAGCGAAATTTCTATATTTTGAGGGGACAGTGATAATATTTTGCTTTGCTTGCCTCAGTGAATAAAATTTCGAATATACTTTGCAAAGTGCGAAAGCTAAAACAACCAGGACTAGGATATTTCGCATATTTTGTTTAGCCAATAAAAGCTGCACAATGATTGTAGTGCACTTAAGCTGTCTATTTATATATAAAAATGAGGTAAAAGAAGTCTAAATTTCTTTATCCTCGTTTCAAGTTATATATTCTTTCTACCTAATTTCATTTTCTTTCTCACCAAAAAACGACAAGTGGTGAGAAAAAATACAACGATTATTATATATCGATTATATACTAACATAAAATACATATATTATAATAAAAGGTTCTTCGCAACTGTTTTATAGTAGTAATAACATTTAATTTGATAGTTTTTCGACAACTGTATGTACCTAAAGGAAATACCATGTATAAATAAAGTTCTCTCTTCTCCCCTTCTCTCCTCTCCTCTCCTCCCCTCCCCTCTCGTATCCCCTTTTCTCGTATCCCCTTGCCTCGTCCGCTTGTCTTGTCTTGTCTTGTCTTGTCTTCTTCTCTTCTCTTCTCTTCTCTTCTCTTCTCTTCTCTTCTCTTCTCTTCCCTTCCCTTCCCTTCCCTTCCCGTCCCTTCTCTTCTCTTCTCTTCTCTTCTCTTCCCTTCCATTCTCTTCCCTTCTCTTCTGTTCTCTTCCCTTCCCTTCTCTTCTCTTGATAGTACTTTATCTGAGCATTGGGTAGAGGTTTGGCAAATTACAGCGCTGATAACTTATTTTTACGGTGGAACCTCGATTTAACTAACCTCTAATTATAAATAACGAGGTCCTCAGTATAACGAACGATATTTTTCAGCTCAGTAATGGTGTAATGTATGGAAAAGAACCTCCATTTAACGAACCAGTTTGCTCAGTCCCTTGGCACTTTGTTAAATCGAGGTTCCACTGTACAGGCTGTAGTACCCAGTAATGCAGGGATACTACAACATACGCTCCCATATTTTGCATGTTCTCCTGGCCTTGTATGGCAAAATCACAGCAGTGGAATGATAAAATCTCCTACTCATGAAAAGGCTACAATTAAATTTTCACTAGCAAAATCTTCGTGAGTTCCGAGTTCGCTGGAGAACTACAGCTGGGAGGCCGTATGCTCCGGACGGGGAGAACAGGAATTTTATGGTGAGTTAATAAATTTGGAAATATCCTCTGATAAGTACAGTTACTTTGCATTACCTATGGCTCGACGCTGATCATCACGTGGTTAGTGCACGATCGAAGTTTCGATCTGAGGTCGATGGTTCTTTCCTGGCTATTGCTTTCGTGTTGTTTCCTTATAGAAGAGGTTTACTCTTTTTGACGTTTTTTGACTTGTCCTCGACGTTTTGGAGGGAAATTGACGCACAAAGTTTTCTGAGACTAGTTGTCCATTTTTGGAATAGCATTCGCGAGACAATGATCAAGGTTGAACAGCCCGGGCGCATAAATGTGTACCCATGAACTGGTAGGGACTCCCAACAATACAGTGGGGGGGGGGGGGGGGAGCTAGCCCTGTGGTGGATTGTAGCCCGAAAACTACTTACCTGTGCGTGCGGAAAACCTGTTAAGGTTTTCAAATCTGAAAAGATTTTTTTTTTATTTTACAAACATATATTTCGACGGTAACTTCCCTCATAGTCAGTGTAACGGTTGTTTTTACAGAAGTGCTGAATTACTGAGTAGCGATAGAGTTACAATGCATATGTTACGTTACAAAACACAAGATACATACGATTTAAAATTTAAACGGAATTACAAAGTGCACGTGCACCTGCTTAAAACGGCGTCGAGGCAAATTTAATCGATCTGTGGCTAAATGATGGTTCTGATGTATTGACTGAACTGATAGTATTAGGTTTATATTATTAATACACACAATATCATTGACATTTGTTTTTTTTGCAATTTGGCTCTGACGTCAACAAGGCTGCAAGACCATTCTTCGGTTTTCTCTGGTTCTTAAGAAAAGTGTTTTCAAAAGTCTTCCGCGCACCGCAAATTCCGCGTTTTTACAAACTATATGCATATATTTTTAATCCATGGCAAACAACTAATTCGTGGCTGAAAACACGTTACAGGAGCAAAGACTTGAAATAAAGTCACACTGGCGGCAATACCAACTGTGAAATTACTTTACCTGAGTGATCTATACCACGAAGCTTAAAGGTCAAATAAACCCAAATTTTGATAATTCCGCTTTAGCCGTTTAAACGCGTCTTGACACAAAAAGAAATCATTATAAAGCCAAACTGGCCCGAAATTTTCCTTCCTGAGACCTTAAAAGGAGTAATAAAGCCAAAAGTACGAAGACATCCGAAGGTTTCACGAAATCGTTTCTGAAATGACCGCGCGCTTAAATGGAAGGAATGGAAACGACGCTGATTCTGTGACGTCACTGTTGATGAGCAAAGAAAGCTCAAGATCTAAAGGCGAGTATTGAAGAGTATTGTTGTAATTTTTTTGGAAAATTCTCTGTTTTCACCCGCTCAAACCTGTGGCATTTAACGTAGAGCCATACCAGTTTGGGCTAATTGCCACAGAATCGGACTGCAAAATCTCAGATGATATTCAACCGACGGGTTTACCTCGGTGTAAGAACCTGACAAGATTTTCTTTGTTTGTTAGCTTTTGTTTTGCTGTACGGTATTGTTTAAAATGTTTTTGTTTCCTTTGTTTTACGTCATCCGTGAGTTTCACAGGTTCTTACACCGAGGTAAAGCCCAACCGACAGCAATGGCTTCGAAAGTAAACGACGGAATTGGTAAAGTTTAATGGTGAGCGGTTAAGCTTATTTATTCATTACACTGCAAAAGTTCGCCGTATAATTGTTAATAAATGCGTTACCAATTTATTTGAGGCATTTTTGTTGTTCTTTGCAGCTCTTTTGTACACTTGTCATGATCGATGTTCGTTGTTATGCCTTACTGACTAGACTGACTAGAGTAAAGCAAAGCTTCTTATACATGTATCCATTATGGTTCCTGTGTGAGTACGGTTTTCATCCTCGCGGCAACAGCGGCAGGAAATCAAGCTCAAATTTTGAACATAGCCGAAAACAGGTTGCAGTTCTTGTTGAATGAATTTGAATCTTGTTGAATGTATCTGTCTACATCGCGAAGTGTTACTTGTTGTTTTGCGTGTATACAATCTTAGGTTCAAAATTTAGGTGCATTTAAATTTTGGCAACTTTGTACTAATGCCGGCTGGGCGAGAGAGTGTCTTGCTGTCGTGCAATTCCCAAATCCTGTGATAAGATACCATCTGCTATGTCCTAGAGACAGATGAAGAGAATATTTTAAATCCAGCTGCCATTGAGACAGATTATAATTAGTATTTTGAAAATGAGGGCCGGAGTACGTACATATTAACGTAATTTTGCTTTGGGCTCTTTTTTTGGGGGGGGGGTGGGTGGTGGGGGGCAGAGAACAAACTCCATGTATAGATTGGTGTAACGCAAATGAATATGGTTTTAAAGCCTTTTTGGTGTGAAAATGGTTGTTGACTTAAAAGTCAGGTCTGGAAATGGTAATTGATTCGGGGGTGACAGTTATGTTTTGTCAGTTCTGAAAATGGGTGGGAAAAATTACACATCTGGCTCTCAAGATGGGTAAGGAAAATTACATGTTCTGACAGTGGGCACAATGAGAGCTGCTTTGTGGTTGAATTTTGTTTGGGAAAAGAGAAAGAAAAACCTCTGGGGGCAGGGGAGGAACCAGGGGACCAGTGGGGAGGGAAAATTACATATTTTGGTCCGAAAATGAATCACCTATAAATTGTGTTCATGAGAAAAGATCCTTCATTAATACATGATGAGATGTTGCACTGCTTATGAGGTTGTTTGCTAAATACTAAGATATTTGACAAAAGGTGACGTAAAAGTAGTAAAAGATAAAGGAACAATAATGAAATGACAATTACAAAAACCCTTATTACACGAATGAACATGACTACATAAACAGTATACCTTATTAAGTTCTTAGCAACCTTGTGCACTTTATGACTCCTTTGATGTCTATGGTTTAACAAGTATTGGGTTTACAATCAGTTGTAGTACCAGTACAACATATAAGTAATATAATTGTTAGTTGAAAGCAAAAACAAACTCTCAAATTTTAGCTTAAACAAATCAAATGTGATTTGATTATTTCTAAGGCTGTGAAATCGAGTTAATGTTGTTTTTCTACCGTTGTTACTGGTTAGCTAACCTGTTTATTTATTTAATATAGATTTATTTTTGTAGTTGACATATTTATTTAATCCCTTTACTGATGAGTTACCTTTTACTCATCTGTGTATCTTTCTTATGAGTCTGTTGTTTCCTCTCTCGTTCTCAGAACATGTATACAGTAATGTTGCTTATAGGCAATACACTTACTGGATACGTATGAAGCTGGGACGACAAATCCCAATAGCCATTCCATCTTGTCTGGTTTTAAAAATTAGAGAGAGCTTCCCAAGTAAAAGTGGAAGCTGAAAGGGCTTTGAATATGTCCATTAACAGCTTGGCAGTCTTGCTAGATAATATTAACATCATATTTGGTTGACAGTTGTACTACTCTTTCAAATGTTTCTAAACTTTGTATTTTCTTCAATTACTACAGAGTGGTACTTAGCCTAGGAGGTGAGAGGGGAGGGGCTCCCATAGTGTAGTGAACGGGTCACCGTGATTACAATTCATGCTTTGGTACCACTTTAGGTGTTTGAATTAAAAATGGCCATTGTCAGCATGTTTTCTTACTTTATAGGGTTTTAAGGTACTATAATGTCAGAAATTCATGCTGGCAGGAAGAACTTTTCAAGAGGTATTAGTACTTCTTGGAGTCACAAGGAACATATGCGACACCCACAAAAGATGTTTTTTTTTGTTTCAAACAACAATCAATTCCTTCAGTTTTTATGGGTCAACCATTTCCCCCTCCTGAAAGTACTTAGATAGCAGCTGTACGAAGGGTGGACCCCATAATTATATTTTAAAAGTGATACACCTGTCATAAACTTGATAGGGGCATGTTCATCTTGATATGATGTCATTTCTGCCTCCCCTAAAAATTATGAACATGGAACAGCCTGGAACCTTCTGCTTCCCAGGGGGGTACTCCGGATTTCAAGTGACGGGGATGATCGAATGGGGGCAAAAATCAAAACCCAAAAAAATCCCTAGGGCCTCCAAGGAACCCAAAAAGTCCCTGGACCAAAAATTAACCCCCCAAAATCCCATGCCGAATTTCGAGCCTCAAAAATTTCCAGAAAGGATTAACCCACAAGTCACAAGCGAAAGATATCAAGAATTCACTACAGCAAAAGGGAATTCAAGTGAGGATAAAGCCGGGTGATAAACACGATGAATGAGAAATCAGTTGAATGAATTGAAGCCTTGTGAAATACACCCGGGACACTTTGCGGACTATTGTATAACCGGTTTTATGAAACAGATGCAATGTAATGTGACACCATCGTTAAATATAATTAAAACAACCGCAAAACAAGTTTGGTTGTCAGTACTTAATATTCGCAGAACTACGCGGCCAGGATACACAGGCACTACCACAATTCTTCAGATTGTTTTGAATACCCAAAAAACCTCTACTTAAATCAACCCACCCAAAAAAATACTTGCCAGATTTTCCTACCCAAAAACATCCCGGAATGGAAAATTTCAACCCCCACCCAAAAAAAATCCTTCGATTATCCCCGTCACTTGAAATCCAGAGTACCCCCCCTAGGACCTGCTTGCCAGTGAAAAGCCACAACACTTAGAAACTAGGCCAGTTTATTAAATCTGGGTTTATGTTGTTGGTTGTCTTGATTGTTGGCTTGTGAGAGGCTTAAGAAGGGCCTGCAGCCGCTGTATGAAAGCGATAAAAGTGAAATGTTTTAGTGTGTGGAAAATATTACATTCAGAGCTCGAAATTTATGTTTGTTTATAATTATTGAAGCCTAATTTATGCGCCAAAAACCCGAGGTTATTTCTAATGCGTAGTAACTGCTATGACTTATAATTCTCAAATAAATCAACTGAAAGAGCTAACAACCATCAGAAGATACAAGTTAGTCATAGTTATATTGAACAAAATGCAAAATTCTTACCTCTAAATTTCTACGTTGTGCAACTGCTGAACACGCAATTGGAATTCCCGTGTGAAGTTGCTCCGTTCTTGGGCAGACATGGATGGTTTATACCGCTGTAACTTACCGCTCAAAACAATCTCCACAAGCTCGGATAACCGGCAAAAACACAGCAAACACATAACAGTTAAGGTTATTCAAACTTTATTTGGATTTTTAGGTATTTTCCATGGAAAACCGCCGATTATTTTCGATCGAATCCCTTGGTTACCTGTGGTGTAAACTGGTCTGCACAGACAAGTGAATCAGTGTTTTGTGGGTTGAAACGATCCTCCTTTCATTCTTTGAGCCATTCTTGAGGCAGTTCTGGATCTTCTGGAAACTTAAAATTACTTACTTTACTCTCATAGCAGCACAAAACACCATGATTTTCCGCTCAAGTCCTCACACTTCAAATCCCCGCAATTTTCCAGCTCGCCAACAGTGACGTCATTAGTGTTATTTCCGACAATTCACCGACAGCTTTCCCGACCACTCTACGATTATGAAGGCCAAAAAGTAGCAATTTTCACGTGCCATTATCTCTGCGATCCTAAGTCCAATTGACTTGAAACTTCAGAACATGTTTATTTGATACCAAATCAACACATAACAAGTAAATTGGATTGGAAGAAAAATGTCGAAATTTTAGTTTATTTGACCTTTAAGGTCGACAACCGATCGGATCGATCAAGTGTGGACAATGAGGAAATTTCCGATAAATAAGGAAATGTTTTTTTCATTTGCGTGGTGACAGCTTAAGATTTCAGAATCAAAAATTAGGTTCAGCTTCACAGCACAAAAAACAACATCCCTGGAAATTACTGCTTAGTAGCCAAAGGTTCCCAATGGTTCATTTCGGGGGATATCTGTTCAGAAGGCCTAAATCGCCTGACATATTCGGATTTAATTGCGGTGAAAGGTAAAAACTTCTTTGGCAAAAGATCACCTCAGACTTTCGTAACAAGAGGACTTTGTTCGTTCCTATTGTTTTTGTCCTCTAGAGTGCAAAATAAGGTCAGCTAACATTTTCGGAGAGCCATCAGCAGCTCAGAAATTCGGCGGATAGGACTTTGTTTCCTAAAAACGCCGAACAGAACAATCTGTATTAGCTTACACGAATATGCCTTTAAAAAGCTCTGAAACAATCAAAGAAAGCAGAAAATGACTTTGGGTTCCCCTGAGTAGCTTTCCTTGGAATGCTCACACAGTCTGTAGGATTTCATCCACAGACTCAAATGACTCATTCATTTGAATGGGCTTGACTTTTTTGATTCAGGTATGGATTTGTGATAAAAATAACTTTAAAAAGTTAAACACACTGCTAAGAGGGACCTTCGCTTCTTAATCATTAGTAACAAGAGCTCCCGGAAGCGGAAATATCACAGACGGCAACAATGACAACAACGGTCAAGGCACTTACAAAGGTGGTTTGTCTGACGGAGGCGCAAATTTCCCTTTCGTAAACGGTCGTTACAATTTTTAAGACACTTAGAAACTATTATTGAAAGTTTTTCTACTAAAAAGAAAGACATGCACAATTCCAGATTCGAACCCGGTCCTTTCGTATGCTAATCTCTCTCCCTTACCACTACACTACCACGCCAATCCGCCACAATTCCAAAAACTAGTAAGTATATATTATAATTAGCTGTCTTTCATTACTGATACATCTATAATAGGTGACCCTAGCCCTTTCCAGACCTTTTAATGTAAATTCAACTTGGGCTTTAACTTTGTTCTTTCTAAGACTATTTAAAAATGTATTTGTTATCTTATTGTGAGCATATATTACATCTACCATGAAAAAAGGCTTGGTTACCAATGATGGCATCGACCGTCAAAAATGGTAACGACCATTCACGACAGGGAAATAGGCGGCGGAGCCATCGCTGGCATTGTTGTTGGGGTGTTGGTTGGGGTTGCTGCTATTATAGTGACTATTGTTATTGTGGTTAAATTCTGCAACAAGAAGAAAGTCCCAAAAACGAACCTTCCTGTTGTACAACCCGTCCCTTCTTCCGTGCCAAGCTCCATGGTGTAAAACCCGCCACCCAGTCAGCCCTATGCTGCTCCGTATGGTCCTGAGCCTGGTGTTGCTATGCAACCATTTGCACCAGGCACTGGCATGCAACCGCCAAGTTATGACCGTACGGTGGTAGGAGAGGCTCAACCAAGTACACCGCCATACAATCCTTATTATAAAGGAAGTTTTAGATACAAATAGAGTGCGATTCATAACTCGCCCGGGGATGGGTACTGAAACTCATAATGACAAGAACTGGTGTCAAGATTCGTTTTGTAGACGTAAAGGAAAACAAAAATAGCTTCACAAGGAACTAGTTAATAGCTTTAATTTGAAAGGTCCACCAGTTTAGGGTTTCCTTCACAGACTCAAAAGTGAGAACCATCTGCAGTGTAATAATCAGCAAAAATAGCTCTGATTTGAATTGTCAAGCTGATCAGCCCGCACAGCATAATTAAGCAGGTCCATAGAAAAGTGATGATCAAAAACCTAGTTTGAACTGGTCAGACTTTAGGATTTCATCCACAAACTCAAACGTAAGAGTGACGGAAGGCTGGCAGAGATACCTTAGAATGCCTCTGTCAGCTCCGAATGGCCTGCAAACCTTCGAAATTATATAGATAAAATAATTTTCTCTGTGACAGTGCTTTATGAGTTATTGTATTCAGTCACTGAAAAGTACAACTTTGTTATTATTGAGATATCGTGCTTTGCGATAACGCCAGGAGCTTGCGTTTGCTCGCGCTTAAAAGCTTGCTTTATTATCGCGAAATTAAAGAAAACACCACAAAAGGATAAAAGCTGAAGCAAGATAAAATAAAGAGACCAAATAAAGACGAAAAAGTCTCAGTAGCAATATTGAATTTTGAACCGCCTGCCTGGACTGGATTAAATTAAGTTTGACTGAACGCGGCCACACTTAGTCCCCAAACCTACTAGGTTTTTTTTTTTGCTCTCGAGAATCTTTTTATCCAATTTAGTTGTATCTTTGTGTCATTTGTCCCTATAACTTCAAAGTAAGTTAAGCGAAATTTCTATATTTTGAGGGGACAGTGATGATATTTTGCTTTGCTTGCCTCAGTGAATAAAATTTCGAATATACTTTGCAAAGTGCAAAAGCTAAAACAACCAGGACTAGGATATAAGTTGAAGCATATAAACGTTTCATTTTAAGGAATACAATCTTTAAAAAGCAGCATTATTTAAATATGAAGTACTTTTTAAATTGATGTAAATACACACGCGCCTTTTCTTCACGAGATACAGTGTATTACAATGTTGATATCAAAACAATCAATGTATTGACATTTTTTGACTTGTCCTTTACGTTTTTGAGGGAAATTGACGCACAAAGTTTTCTGAGGCTAGTTGTCCATTTTTGGAGTATCATTTGCGAGACAATGATCAAGGTTGAACGGCCCGGGTGCATAAATGTGCACCAATGGGCCTCTAGCGAATCCCAACAATACAGTAGGGGGGGGGGGGGGGGAAGAGCTAGCCTTGTGGTTGATTGTAGCCCGAAAACTACTCAACCGTGCGTTACTGGGAAAACTTGTCAATGTTTTCAAAACTATCGGCGACTCTTTTTAATTTTACCAACATGTTTCGACGGTATCTTCCGTAGTCAGTGTAACAGTTTTTTACAGGAGAGCTGAATTAGAGTTACAGTGCATACGTCACGTTACAAAACACACGATACATTTGATTTAAAATTTAAACGGAATTACAAAGTGTGCATGCACCTGCCCAAAACGGCTTAAAGTGCACCTAACTCCAAAAAATTTTTTCCCTGTCAAATAAATTCTGTTATCATTTGGAGCATTTCGCCACAAAAAGTTCTTGATTTGGTTCAATCCCTAATTTTCTGTGCGCGTTTGAAGTACGGAAAATCGGGCGAAAATAGACACCATTTTGGTTCAGGGTCAAGCAGTGAGGGCATGGGACTAGTCACCTTGTGACGTCAAATCAAGAACTCGCAGTCTCGCGCTATCTCCACCACAGGGGACCCACATAAACTGTGTGACCTTTTGTAGGGGAATGTATGCGAAAATCAAAAGGTTTCTAATAACGTGAAATGCTGCGAGAAATATTTCCATTTAAGTTCAAAAGAAACATAATCGTACCTCAATCATTGTGTTTTGTCGTCATTGTGCCTCTAAACAGCGAGTATTAGCGATTTCTAGTACAGTCGATCGCATCGCTAAACCCTATACTAGAAATCGCTAATACTCGCTGTTTAGAGGCACAATGACGACAAAACACAACGATTGAGGTACGATTATGTTGATTTTGAACTTAAATGGAAACATTTCTCCCATCATTTCACGTTATTAGGAACCTTTCGATTTTCTCATACATTCCTTTATAATTTTTAAACTACAAGCGGTCACACAGTTTGTGTGGGCTCCCTGTGATCTCCACCGGAGTTATATTTCTCTTGAGCTCTCGAAGATGTACAGAAAGCTGTCGACCGTTCGTATTGCTCTGAGACTAGCCTGTTCCAGGCGTTCAGATAGTGGACCAGTCTCCCCTCGTTTTTCCCGCCCTTTCGCTCGTTTTTCGCTCGCGATCCACTATCTGAACGCCTGGAATAGGCCACTCCGAGACGTAGTAACCAAAGAAACGAATCACAAGACGTATCACTAAATGAGTGGATTTTGTAAAGCAATAGAAGTAAAGCGGCAGCCTTCCAAGGACAGTCTCGACAGACTCCATACTATGCTCGATGCATTTTAAGCAAAGATTTGTTGTTGCAGAATAAGTTATTCGATCAAACGATAGCTTTTTGTGTATTTCCAATGATTCAGCGGCTGATTAACCACAGAATACCCTGCCACATGAACTATTTTTTGTGGAGCCCTCTACGCGATACGCGGTACGCAGAAAAATATTACCTATGCGTATTATTCAAGTTGGCTACACGGTAAGCGCTAAATAATTACATGTAATCGGTGCCCAAAACAGCTTAGGGTTTAAAATAACTGCCGTAGTTCCTTCAGCGGAACCGAACGCGCTTTCTCCACAATAACAAACCATTGCCATTATTCCTTATTCTAGTCTATGAACGTGCCTCGCTTTAAGAATTTTATCTTGAGTCATTTTAAATCACTCGAGCGTAACAAAACATTACTGTACGGAGATCCCTTGTTCATACCCTCCGTTGAGGTAGACTGCAAGCAGTCTCTTTCTCCTTTTATTACCATTTTTTGTGCGAAAAAAGGCCGCAGGAAGATCGAAGTGCGAGCAATGAGCGGTGAAGCCTCGACTCGCGAGTTAAGTAGCGAGGGCCGGTTGATTTACATAATTTGTACGCACGTTGAAGCGAGGAAAACGATTGATAAGATAATCTCAGTTGAACCGATACTAACAAACTCTTGTGCTTATAATTCTCGTCAATGCCATTTGGTCATTTAGAGAATAATTGCCTTCCTGATTCGCTAGTGAAATTATGAATATATGAAATTCATATATTTGAACTGCGGAATGAAGAAATCAATGTAAAGAAGATCCTCGCAGTTATTAACGCAACTTATACAGTTGCGAAAAGAAAGCCTGAAAAAATCAGGCTTGCCGGGATTCGAACCCTGACCTGTGCGATACCGGTGCAGCGCTCTAACCAATTGAGCTAACAAGCCAACTGGGAGCTGGTCATTAAATTGGTTCGTAATATACCCGGGAAAGATGAAGATGAAATTATGAATATATGAAATTCATATATTTGAACTGCAGAATGAAGAAATCAATGTAAAGCTCCCAGTTGGCTTGTTAGCTCAATTGGTTAGAGCGCTGCACCGGTATCGCAGCCTGATTTTTTCAGGCTTTCTTTTGGCAACTGCATAAGTTGCGTTAATAACTGCGAGGATCTTCTTTACATTGATTTCTTCATTCCGCAGTTCAAATATATGAATTTCATATATTCATAATTTCATCTTCATCTTTCCCGGGTATATTACGAACCAATTTAATGACCAGCTCCCAGTTGGCTTGTTAGCTCAATTGGTTAGAGCGCTGCACCGGTATCGCAGAGGTCAGGGTTCGAATCCCGGCAAGCCTGTTTTTTTCAGGCTTTCTTTTCGCAACTGCATAAGTTGCGTTAATAACTGCGAGGATCTTCTTTACATTGATTTGATTCTCTAGTGTTATAAATTGTTGTTATTGTTAATGCTGGTTACAGAAATGGACAAGACGTAAGTAATATCGCAGTTTCCACATTTACTTCTATGTAAAATAAATAAATGAAGAAAGGAATGTTTTATTAAATCTCCATTTCTACTCACGGGCGAAGCTCATCATTCCGGCTTCTTCGCGACCCTTCCAAGGCCAATGGTTGCTTTATTTGCTGTTCCAGTTCTTAGTTTGCCTTTATTAACCGGCCGTCGCTATGGCGTCCGCCGGTTATAAAATGGGCACGGTTCAGTGATCATGGTCAGTTGGCTTAACATACGAACAAAGTGCTGTAAAGCTTGTGGTACGGGTACTCAAGAGCGGTACTGTCTTATATAAGACGCATGCGCATATTAGTCTGCTGAATGTTACCTTCGTGTGTTCTTGTCTTTTAATTTACAGTATTTAAGATATGAGCGGCGAAGGGTTGTTAAGTCTGGGGTTTTTTGTATTTGTCTTGTATAACGCATGCGCAATTGAGTAGAGCAGCTAATAGAATTGAATGCGAAATTGGCTGTGTTGTCTGATCTAGTTAGCGGTTATGGTGAAATTTTTTTAGCGCAGGAGTTTTTTTATTGGGATTGACATTTTGAGGGATGTAAAAATGTGGGAGGAAGGATTTGTGAATGTCAGGAGCATATCACGCTTCTGTGAATGTGATTTGCTTTGAAAGTTGCGTTTTGTAGAGGAGCGGTGTAATATTGTGCTGCGTGAGAGGCGGTTTCCCTTGGCGTTTTATGGGACGGGGGTGGTTTGCGAAATGGATTGTAAGGTTTCTGATTGGCTAACTTGTATTTCGCAGCAGACAAAAAGGACCGTTGCGTTTTGCCGGCGTGGGCTAGGAAGAGAAGGAATTGGTACTAGTATGATGATGCAATATTAGTGGATTGCACCATCAGTACATGATAGTTCTTGTGAACGGAGAGAGATGAGTGTTTATTTGAGGCGAGAAGTTGATACGAAGGAATCGTCAATAATAAGGAGATCAATTAATAAGGTAGGTGTTACGAGTCTTTTTGCATTGAAAGAACGAAAATATCTGAATATTATCGACGGATTTGTGTGGTTTGCGTGTGGTGTTCGCTAAAGGCCACGAGCAGTCTCTCTTTCCGTTCAGAAAGCGGCTCGACAGGCGCGTTAGCTTTCAAAGACGTGGGCGACTTTCGTCCCCGCTCGCTTGTCTACTTTTGTAAGGGGATTCCCGGGTTAGCAAACCGGATTTAAACATCACATCATGAGATATGCCTTGACGTGCCCCACACTCTGACGATCTGCTAAGTTCGTGTTTATCAAGCGTTATATTTTGATTCTACTGCTATGTTCACTGTTTGTATTTAAGGTCTAGGCACAACAGTAAATACTTCGTCGTCCCTGTGTGAGCATTCTCAGTTGTGGACGAATTTATATCGACATTCAACGTTTGAGTGAATTTGCGTTTTTCAGCACAAATACAAGCGATAAGAAAGATAAGCTGAGTCATCAGAGTTTAAAGATTACGTCATCCAGTAACGCTATAGTCAAAATATTGTGCCACACAATCACACTTTTCGTCGCGCCGGTTCGTATAAATAGAGGATCGCGCTAACAGTTGTGAAACCTAGGGGTGGGGAGGGTCAGAATGGCCGATTAAAATGCCCAGTGGGCTTTCTTGTTTCCTTTTTGCATTGAGCAATTCTTCGTTGGTTAGGGGGTTATAAGCAGATATGGCCAGGACAGCACCGGATTTCTTCACCATTTGTCGGTGAACTGTGATTTTTAGTGTTTTACTCTTTTATTGATCTTTTATCTTTTATTATATACATATTGTAACGTCTTTATATAGATGTGTAATTTTAAACAACTTGTTAAGCGCTATTGGATTGCGATAGAAATAGCGCTGTATAAATATAGTATTATTATTATTATTATAACTGTCGACTTCGTGTTCGGCATCTATCTCGTAGTCAGAGCTAAAATTCATCTACAAATCAGCAGAATCCACGTAGCTCGTCTCAGTATCTGCTTCAGTTTGGATTACAACCTTGGAATTTTAGTCATAATATGACTTTGTTCGAATTAGCTAGGAGGTCTGAAGGCTTCGATCAACAAATTAAGTCAGAGAAACAAAGCTAAAAACTAAGCGGCGTGGAATTTTTGCTTCTTGATCTGACGTGACAACTACGGCTCGCCCCAGGTTACTCTTAGTAGGACTTGAACCAAATTTTTGTTGAATTTAACAGGGCACAGAAAATGGAGAATTTAACCAAATCAAAAAATTTTTGCGAAGAAATGTTCCAGATGATAACAGAATTTACTTAGCCGAAAAAAATATTTAGGGTCTAGGTGCACTTTAAGGTTACGAAATTGATAAAATTGAGGCAAATTTAATCGATCTGTGCCTAAATGATGGTTCTGATCTATTGACTGCACTGATAGTATTTGCTCCGAAACGAATAATTATTAATAACACGCAATATCATTGAAATTTGTTGTTTTCCAATTGGGCCATGACGTCAACAAGGCTGTAAGATCATTCTTCGGTTTTCTTTGGTTCTTAAGGTGTTTCGATACAGTTTTTTTGGGACCATACCTAACTTTTTGAATCGGCTCTTAGACAGTCTTCTCTTTGTTAGATCAACGTGAAATTTGCAATACTTGTTGGTTTTGAATTGAACTTAAGCGTGGTTTACATTTTGTAAAAATCGATATTTCCATGACAACGATAAACAAAAATCCTCGAAAACAGTAAAATTGAAATTTTGCACGATCCAGCTTTCGCTTCGAAAAGAGAATACCAGCGTCTTAAACTGTGCTGTATGGCAAACAAAATATACAAGAACAAAAAAATTCTGTATGTTTGTTTTGAAGTAAATCACAAGAACATTTTCAACCTTAGTTTTTGCCTAGTAATAATAAATACACTGAAAAATAATCAACGCTTTGATGAAATGGCTAGTAAATACTGTTAAAATGTGTCTTTTACTTACTATTTTACGCCTAGAAAGTTTTGTTGAAACTGGTGTTCGCGATCTCGAGAACGACTTATTTTTCTAAGATCATGCGCGTAATAATTTTGTGGTAATTTTTTATTTTGAGCGCCTTTGCGAAAATCTTAAGAACGGCTCAATAGATTTTTCTTAAACATTGAGCATGCGTGCTTGACGATGTGACCAATTTTAGTTTTGAGTCTTATTAACATTGATTCACTGGAACACTTTTAGATTTAACGTTAAAGAGGATGTATGAACCGACGGAGAAGGTTGCGTTACAAATTCACAGTTGGCAAGTAGATGCTAATATCTTCAAAGTAATGCGTTATTCATTGCTTCGTGATTTTTTTCTGGTTTCTTTGTTCTTTGTTGCACTGTAGATTACAACAAAAAGTAAAAATCACGGAGGAATGCATTGCGCATTACTTTGAAAATATTAGCATTTACTTGCCAACTGTTTATATGTGACGCAAGCCTTTCCGTCGGTTCATACATCCTCTTTAACGTTAAATCCAAAAGTGTTCCAGTGAATCAATGTTAATAAGACTCAAAACTAAAATTGGTCACATCTTCAAGCACGCATGTTTAATGTTTTAAAAAAATCTATCGAGCCGTTCTTAAGATTTTCGCAAAAGCGCTCAAATTAAAAAATTACCACAAAATTATTATGCGAATGATCTTAGAAAAACAAGTCGTTCTCGAGATCGCGAACACCAGTTTCAACAAAACTTTCTAGGCGTAAAATAGTAAGTAAAAGACACATTTTAACAGTATTTATTAGCCATTTCATCAAAGCGTTGATTATTTTTCAGTGCATTTACCATTACTAGGCAAAAACTAAGGTTGAAAATGTTTTTGTGATTTACTTCAAAACAAGCATACAGAATTTTTTTGTTCTTGTATATTTTGTTTGCCATACACCACAGTTTAAGACGCTGGTATTCTCTTTTCGAAGCGAAAGCTGGATCGTGCAAAATTTCAATTTTACTGTTTTCGAGGATTTTTGTTTATCGTTGTCATGGAAATATCGATTTTTACAAAATGTAAACCACGCTAAAGTTCAATCCAAAACCAACAAGTATTGCAAATTTCACGTTGATCTGACAAGGAGAATACGGTCTAAGAGTCGATTCAGAAAGTTAGGTATGGTCCTAAAAAAACTGTATCGAAACACCTTAAAAAAGTCTTTTCAAAAGTCTTCCGCGCACCGCAAATTCCGCGTTTTTACAAACTACATGTATATATATATTTTAACCCAAATAACTAGTTCGTGGCTGAAAACACGTTACAGGAAAAAAGAATTGAAACAAAGTCACACGGCAATATTAACTGTGAAATTACTTTAACTGAGTGATCTACACCACGAAGGTTGACAACTGATCGGATCAAGTATGGACAGTGAGGAATTTCCGATAAATAAGGAACTGTTTTACTGTTAAATGTTGACCAAGTGCAAGCGTCAAACGTCAGATTCAAGCGATTTTAACAGCCAACCAACGTACAAATAAGAGAAATTTCTACTATCTGCCGGAAAAAGTGAATTGTTTAATCGTCTGGTATATTAGCCCTCAACGTCAAAGAATTATTTATTTTAATTACTGGATGAGCTTGCTCGTAGGCACTGCTCACCCTTAGGGATAACCTCCTTTGTCTCTGGCTTTTCTTTGAAAATTTTCTACATGACCTAACTAAACCAGTGCAATGTGCAATGCGCACAGAATCGATGGCGTTTTTTGGGAAGAGTGTGCTTACTTGCACATTTGTCACGTATGACGAACTAGCCACGCAAAAAGTGGAGAAATGTCCTGGTCAAGCAAAACGTGACTTGTCAAAATTGGCTATTGGGCTTTTTCTTTCTCATTCAACATTTAGTATAACGTTAAAAAAAACATAATTAATTTTGATAACAAGTCACACATCTTACTAGATTTTAAATGACTTCGTGAGTTTTAAATTATACTGATGTGCAACAGATTTTAATCGATTATCCTGATAACTCGAGCGGTCTGGTAAAACACTTATATCAATTTTTTTGTCAATATCGAGTTATCGGGGTTCCCTTTTAAACTAAAAGTGAGGGAAAATACTTTTAAGTCGAGTTAGCCAAAAGCTCGAGATTATGGGATTCCACACTGTACCGACCACATTGTTAATCAACAAGTCGCGTCACGCTGGTAACTTGTTGAGAGGTTCTAATGGTAATGAACTGTGAAAACCGCATAAACACTCGTATTTTCTAACTTTTTAAAATAGCAATCACACTATTTTGTATCCATAATATTAGCAGATCTTATTCAAAGCTACGAAAGTGGACGCTTATCCCTTGTCCGTATGGGGACCGATGTTTAATTACCGTTCTCCAACGTATGAATTAACTGGCAGTTTGTATAAAATAATTACTACATGGATTAGAGCATGTTACGCTGGTAAACACAGGAACACAAAGTTGAAATTACGTCACTGGGGACAATATTTAAATGAAGAATTTACTGTCCACGATCCATACCACGAAGCTTGAAAATCGCTGGATTGATTTTGATTTAATATTACAACACTCTTGGCTAAGACAGGTTTACTAAAGAGTTTCTTGTCTCGAGGTGATGGATTGTTCATGGGTATACCACACGAGCAGAGCTCTTATGTTTTTAACTATTTTTTCAACACTGATTCGGCCATGCTTCGCAGTGGATATTCTAGAACCAGGGAAATTCAGTCAGACGCTTTCTAAACTGGCAATGGACGGTCTTGGTACACAGAGCTTACAGGTAACTAAAAACGACTAAAGAGTTTTAAATAGCATGCATACTATCATTTCACAATTTGAACTGCACTAGCTCTGATAAAACAGTTGTAAATCGTCTTCTGGAAACGATTCATATTCGTGGAAGACTAGAATCATTGCGCTTTATCTCCTTAGATTTATATGTTAGTCTCCTAGCTTGTGTGATGGTTTCGGACGCCGCAAGAAAAAAACAGAGACAAAAGACAACAAGAGTGAGTACAGAGTAGCTTGTTTCGGGTAAAATAAGCTCTGGAAAAATAACAAAGAAAGGGCAAAGGGACACATTACCTCGAAAAAGCTGCCGATCGTCATCACTGCGAGTAACAGTGGCAGTAGAGCTCGTACTATCAAGACGGGGTTTCTTGGTAGAGCTTGCCATCTGCCGTTTCTTTCAATCTGTAAGCCGTCTGTTGCGCCTCTTAAATTCTTTTCTCATCTTCTGAACTGTCTGCCACTTCCTCCTGCTCGTACTCCTGGACGACCAACCAACCAGCGTCGCTCTTGTCCGCTAACTTAATAAGTTTTTGCCGTTTGCGGATAAGATCTAGAGAAGTTTTTAAGAACTTCTGGACTTGTAAGGAGTCGTTTCTTTTGATGGAATGAAGGGCGGAAGAGCTGTAATCCTCGACTTCTGCATTAAACAAAAATTGTTTCTCGTTGCCTTTGAATTTGAGTTTCTTGGCCTCAACCTCTCGGCTGTTGTCTTGAAGTGGAATAGTATTCTTAAATGCACCAAGCTTGGTATCAAAGTAAGACTTAAATCTATCGAAAATTTGATCTATAGGATCACCAGAGGTGACTAACCCGGTTGAGGTTCCTTCGGGTTGCTGTAGCGTAACGTTTTCGGCTAGACAGGCTAGAGAACTTTCATCAGAACCCCGGTTCATGGCAAAGGAAAGTTTAGCGTATCGTAAATGCTGAATGAAAACCCGAAACCTGGAATGAATATTCCAGTAGAAATGCCCTCCTTATACAGAGGGTCTGCATGGGGTTAACTGATAGCTGAGAATTGGCCAAAATTTTTACTGTCAGCTGAGAAATGGGAGTTTCTTTTAACTGATAGCTCAGAAACGTTCAGAGACGGTCGCCTTGGGACGAATAAAAACGGCGCGAAAAGTCGCGCTATTCGACGAGTCTTGACCCTTGATTTTTAGAACTTTTAACAATATGGCTGCTTTGTGTGGTGTTGTCAAAGTAATTTTAAGTTTCTTTCGCCATGGTGAAGAGGGTGCAGTTGAAAGACATAGAAGTCGTCTAACAGTAAACTTCGATGAACAGCGAAATATTTCCATTAAAAAAGAAAACATCCACAGGTGCGATTTTATTGGTATAAAGGAACAGGCAGCCAAGTACGGCTTTGAGACGTATGAGCTAAAGCTCTATCGCTTGGAGAAAAGCGGCGGTAAGACTGAAAACTACATCGCCCAGAATGCTATTGTCTTTTGCGACATGTACTTACAGCGCCCGATTTCAGGACGCGCGGCATAATAATTTGCATGTTCAGAACTAGTCGGCTGTGATTGGTCAGCAGATTAGGGCTTTGGGAATACCTGGCATCTCTTCGCGATTCCACTGCTGTCAATCAAACGGTTGAAAGTGTGAAGCAAATTTCAAGGTGCGATAAAGTGAACAATTGGGCCCTAATTAGGCCGCGCTCTCTATTCAAACCTTTTGAATAGAGAGATTCGTCAAAGAGTTCGTGAGCAAATTTTATCTGACTTCATGGACTGTCTGAACCTTATCTGAAATAGTTTATGTAAACCAAGCGGTTTTAAAGCGGTTGAGACGAGCGCGAAGCATTACTTGCCCGCCACGAGAGAAGCGCCAAAAGTTATTTCTCGTACTTTGCAGGAATTGTATTCGCAAAAGAAAAAAAACTGCGCTGTCGGTATGTATGTTGACTAGCGAGCTTGAAGCGCGAAAGTATAGCCACGCGCGACTTAAAAGGGTGATAAAAAAATTTGACTCGCGCTTTGCAAAAATAAATTTGGCCTGTTTGTCTACAGGCCTGTTTGTGTCTAGCGAGCTTCATCGTGCATCGCGAATCGCTTCAGCACGAAGAATTAGCCACGCGCGACTAGAACGGTGCGCGTCATTTTATGTAGCGGATCGCGGTTATTGTATATTACGATCGCCCCCTTAGCACCGCTAAAGTAAAGTCCTCAGGACTTCAGTTTACCAAAATAGTCTTATCAATGCAGGAAGACAAAGAGAAAAGTGAAATAAACAAGCTTTGCTTTCTTTATCGTGTGATCATAAATAAACAAGCTCCCGGCTTAAAACTGGAATTCTGGTGTTATCAGTTTGTCACACTTTACTGACTCACACCGCAATACAATGCTTAATTACCATGGCTTGCGCTGTATCGTTTATGGAGGTGGAGTTATGAATTCATTAGAACACTCGCGGGAAGTTTAAAAGTGGTCAAATCAACTCCCGTCGGGGGCTCTGTGTGACGTATTTGCATGTAAGTTCAGTTTTGCGGGAGTTGGTTTCAGAAAAGCTGAAATCGATAATACTTCTAACCGTCAGATTTGCACGAAAACTCAGCAAGTGATTCTTTAAATGTCAAGCATAAATAACCATATGAATGCTAACTTGCTTACGTCTTATTTGCCGAGATTTTCAATCTAAAAGTGTCGGTCCCATACAGACGGAGCGAAAAAATAGCCACATTTGAGGTCGAAATCGATAATGCTTCCTAAACAGCTACACACCTAAAAACAGTCGCATCTGCTTTATTAACATCCCTTCTACAAAAGCCATATGAATGCTAACTAGTAAACTTAACCGTTTTCCCGTAAAATGAGAACTTCCGAGTGGTGCTGACCGGTTTTGCCCAACTTTCTTTGTTATTTTGTGTACCTTCGCTAATGAGCTTTCAAATGTTCGCGCGAGAAAAGGCGTAAAAGTCCCGGATGTGTCGCGGCATTCTGGGCGATGACGCGAACATTACACAAGGTCAATGGGAGCTGGAGTTTCCGAACCTTATTGCCGAAGAAGGAAACAGCGAACTCAACGGTACGATCTTTTTTATTACTTTTTCCATGTTCTATAAAAAAAAACGCAGTGGCTATTCGAATGGTAACCGTTCGGCGACTTGTATTTGCTATTCGAACGGGAGTCAGAACAATTCATTGAATTTCTATGTAATTACTGACTCTTGTCAATCCAAGATATTATATATACCTTTAGAAGAATTAAACTATTCTAGGTCGTTCTAGTGAGCGCTGTTTATTCATAAAGCCAGACTAATTTGCGTAGTTCTTTTTTACTACACGAATGACTCCCTTGGCGACACTCGATATATATATTTTAAAAAAATACTACTGTACGGCACGGTTGAGGTCTAGAAAGGCTGCTAGTGGAACCACAATCAGCATGCAGGTGCATTCATCTGTTTTTCTGGTCTTCAAAGTGCATTACTTTCTTATAGGACATAAGAAAACAATCATATGGTATACTTGTTTTAAAATGTACAGGGAATGTCGTTTGAAACAAAGTTGACGAAAAAAAATTGCCGGCAGCAATATCGCTGAAGCAAAGAATGCACAAAGTGTTGAACTTATCATTACAAAGTGTTGTTTTCTTTAACGATGTGTTCATTAAAAAGGATGGAATATTCAGTTGGTCACGGGCGTGGGACAAAAAAAACTCAGTCTGAGTCCCCGACGGGAATCGAACCCATGACCTCCTGTATACCGGTCGGGCGCTCTAAACACTGAGCTACTGAGAGACTCGTGGCGAGCGAGGTCGTATTTACTGAGTTCGTTTCGTTTCGTTTACTGAGTTTGATGAATAAAGAGGCATGATTTCTTTCATAATTCCAATTTATAGTCCGTCCTCTAACTAAAAAGAAAAAGGAGAGTCCGACAAACTCCGGCTCGCTGAGTTAACACATTGTTGTTAGGTTGCATGTAGTTTTTTTGAAGAATTCAAACTGGTTCTGTACGTTTGGGAGAAGCTAAAGGTAATTGCGTCCATTTTCGATTTAAAAAGAGCAATTGTAAAGCGTTCTGTCTGTCCTCTTGTGTGATTTTGTCCGTAAAGGGTCTGTAAAAGGAGATATACTCCATGTATCATAGGTTAGATGTTAAGTTAGCCAATGAATAACACCAGTGAGCACATAGATGAAACTATTCAAATGAGCCAAACAGGCAAAAGCGAACGGTAGTAATCCCTTAATCAGTATTTTCTCCCTTTTTCAAGTTTGCCGTTTGCCCATTACTTTGCTTTTTCAACGCGACGAGGCATTTTGTGGTCGTGAGTAACTTCTTTTAGTTTCTGAAGTTTACAACCTGGAACCATGGGTCTTTGTTCCCCTTGACCAGTGGTCGGGAAACGAGCGACCCTGGAAAGTTCTGATTGGAAGTCCGAAAATATCGAACTTTCGGTTGAATTGCGCATGCCTAGCTTTCAAAAATGTGACTCAAAGAACTTCTGGTATTTTACTTTCGGCCATTTTTATTGTTTTCAAAACCAGTGAAAATCGATCCAGTGGATCCACTGCTAATCCCTATTTATTTATTTTTTTTAATTTTATTTATTTATTTATCCTACAACGGAACTTTCGAGAGTCGCTCGTTTCGTCAAGCTTGCGTAGTCAGGAACGAAGACTCAAGGTACGAGATTGTTGAAGTTAAAGACTAAATACTTAAATATCAGGAGAGCTGCCACCTTTCACGAGGAAAAGTTTGAGAAACCTCGAAGTAGCCAGTTTGTGTGAAGCTTATTCCTAGAGGAAAAGGTTCTAAGGAAGATGGCTTAGAGCTCTTCATCGGTGATAAACAGACTATGCGTTAAATCTCTAAAACAGGTCAGAGTCGCTGACAAGTCAACGGAAATCATCGAATGCTACTTGACACTGTTCGGCTAATAAGATGGACAATGTTGCTAAGATAAAATACAGCAAAAGCAACTGAGAAGGGGAAATTAACTGAGATCTCTCAAAATTAACTGATATAGCTGAGAAATGACTCAAATTTTAACTGATAGCTGAGAAATGGCCTAACTTTTAACTGATAACTGAGAATCCAGCACCCTCCATGCAGACCCTCTATATACTGATAAAGCGAACGAACAATAGTTCGTAATTATAAGGTGTAAAAGCAATTCTTAACAAAGAATACAAAGAAGCATAACATATGCTTGCTATGTCCTCAAACGAAGGAAAATTAATTTATTGTTCATCGTGGTACAGCAATAAATGGGCGTTATCGACCAAGCGTGAGATCAAGATTATTGGAAACTGGACAAAGTTCATTTTGCACAAAAAAGAACGAGGCCAATATCTAGCAAACTTTACCGAGCGAGTTTGGTCAATAAAGGATTTATTATATGGCCAAAAGAACACCAAAGAATTTGAATTTATGATGAGTTGTTCTCTAAACTCGTCAACATCTCCGTTTTCTTTGTTTTCATTCTCTTCGAGGCTTTTAGCTGTTTTGTTTTCCGACTCCACCAAATGAACGTGTTGGCAATCTTTTTTCTCGTGTCAAAAAGACTTTTTAGGGGAAATTACAAACGAAAGCCTTAGTGAACAGGATTCAAAGAAAATCTTTCTTCCCGGAACACAGCGGGCAATCCCGAGCGGGCTAGCTATAGATAGCTCCCTCTTTCCTGCTCGGGTAGCCAATCAGAGCGCAGGATTTGGTTTATCTTGCCCGCTCGCAGAGCCGAGCCACATAATAATACCGCATATTTTCGTTTCTAACAACGTAGTAACTTGAGATAGAAATGGCCACGTTTCACCTGCTTACCACTAGTTTTCATAAAGCGATGAGATGAATTGGTTACGCGTCACTAATTATGTCACGACGGACGCCTGTGATTGGTGTATTTCGATTCTCATTATTCACGAGAAAAAATGTTCCCTTTGCAGTCTGCTGTCGTATCGATCTGTTGTTGTGTGTGTGGTGGTTTTGTCTCAAGATTAGAAATTAACTCAGTTGAGAACAAAAAAACATATTTTTTCGATATTTTAATCACTCGACTTCATTACCACGCTCATGGTTCCCTCTGGTGTTACTACCCATAATAACTAGTTATATGATATGGCTCGTATAGCCAACTTCCAATTCCGGTACACTGCAGTGTGTCTTGGTCGTGGGTCGTCCACACTTTGGGAATTTCGATTCCGTTTTAGTAAAAGAGCTATTAGTAGATTTAAATATTGATATTAATTCCTATACACTCTGGAACTAAACTTGTGCAAACTAAGAGCCCCTCCAGGTGCTAGGTTTTCTGTACCAGCTGACTAGCTCATGACTCTCAAATCATAAATATTGAATATATTACATCATGTCTTATAGCAGCGAATGCATGCGCTATGCCTCCATGTATGAACGGTGCTGCTCTCTTATCACCAAGTTCTAATGCTCTCTTGTCACCAAGAAACTGATGAAAGCACGGGGCCACTTGCCGAGTGCTTTCATTTATTGTTTGCCCGTTATTTGCCCGTTATCGTGGAATTTTTTTTCCTGCTTATGTGTTTTATTTTTGTCGGATTTTAGGTACATAACAATATACAATAATCCCCGCCCAATATGTGGTAGCTAGATCTTCCCATGCATTCTTTTATTGAATTCCCAGTTCTAACGCTCTATATAATATTTCCATTTTAGAACGCTTTTGACAAGTTACAGTTTACAGAAAGCCCAGTTGACGGCAATAAAGTGATCCTTAGTATAGAGGCCAGTGTCTATAACAAGTTCAAAGAGAGGTTTTGGATTGTACAAAGACTCAAAGAAGAGGTTGAGAAATCTTGGAAGACACCTCCTGGAAGAACTCCCACAGAATGCTGCCAAGTCAAATATTCTAGTGGACTACAATACGATTCTAGATTTCGCTCAAAAGTGGACCTTTCTCGCATTTGCGTGAAAATATCTAAGAATGCCCCTTCCAGCCCAATTCACGTAGCGGATACCGTCCAGGATGCAATGAAGAATATTTCTCAATATTACCCTGTGATTAAGTGGCAGTACTTCGCTTCTGAACAAGGAGTGTATTGGAACTACCCAGCGTTTGAAGACAAGGCAGACTGCAGGGCTTATGATCCTCGATTCAGACCTTTTTACGTTGAAACAGCCACACCAGAACCTAAAGATGTTGTACTTGTCATTGATCACAGTGGATCCATGAGTGGATCTCGCATGACAGCCGCTAAAGAGGCTGCCAAAACTGTTCTGAAAACAATGAATCCGAGGGACCGGGTGAGGTTTCTTCCTTCTCTGAAATGTAGACCTAAATTTAGAATAAGCCTTTGTTAAGTAGACGTTTTTGCGCGCTTTTCTGTGTGTAGAATTTCGACGCGAGAAAAATTTCATGACTCGGCCATAATAACAAAGCAGGCGAAAATTTTGCAGATGTTCTGATCTGCTTCTTTAGTGGTGTTCATTTTTATACATTTCAGGAGCTAAACGTTAACGTGAACTCATTTTCATGGGCAATATTCCATATTATTAATTTTTTTTTGTGCATGTGCTATTCATGGCAGGTAAATTACAATGGTGCAATTCATAATTTGGCCGTGGCCATAAAACGTCGACGTAACTTTGATTATGAAATCCGTTTTTTGAAGAAATACTTCCAGTATCTTATTATGAGTGGAACATAAAAAGTAGATCACAGCCAAAGAATCAACAAAAACTCAGATCTGCACACGACGGCTGATATCGGCTGTAATGTTTATTCAGGGGCACCCAAAGGTTCGTTTCGGGGAACATCTGTTCGGAGGCCTAAAATCGCCTGATATATTCGGATTCAGTTCTTCGACAAATATCAAGTTCTTCAAGGATTAAGTTCTTCGACAGATATGTCGTTTAGAGTGCAAAATAATGCCAGCTAGCATTTTCGGAGAGCCATCAGCAGCTCGGAAATTCGGCGGATAGGATTCTGTTTCCTAAAATTCTCTGCGGCCTATATTTTCGCAGATCATTTTGTATCAGCTTTCACCAACATGCCTCTTAAAAGCTCTGAAACAATCTATGAAAGCTGAAAATGATATTTCAGGTATTTCGCTAGAATTGCTAAAAATTTCTCCAGCGGGTGCCCCTGTTTATTCGCCAAAAATAAATCTGAGCCAAGTTCTCTTTAGCCTGTTCCAGGCGTTTAGATAGTGGAGCGCAAGCGAAAAATAAAGGTAGCGAAAGAGCGGGGAAAAAACGAGGGGAGACTAGGGAAAGGAGTCTCCCCTCGTTTTTTCCCGCTCTTTCGCTCGCTTTATTTTTCGCTCGCGCTCCACCATCTGAACGCCTGGAACAGGCTAAGTTCTCTTTTTTTCTTGTTTACCACCATTTTCACTACTATGCGACTTTTCTTTTCAAAACACTTCTGAGCACTTTGCAATACGCTTCCGTCAATCATACCTTATATGGGAAGTGTGTGATGTTACTGCAATTGAATTGAGCTCGAAGGAATAAAGATGGCACCAAATTATCCCGTAAATTTGCGCTGGCGAGTGTTATATTGACTAGTAAAGGACTTTAGAGTCGTTGATGTTGCATGAATACTTCACGTTTGGCAGGAGTGGCAGGAGTGGATATGCAACGGGAAAACGAATCATGATCGGCGTGCGATCAACCGATTCGTGAAGAAAATGGGTTTGACAAGAAGAAAGCTGAAGAAACGTACGTATGACTTGTTGGATCGTTTTTGCAAGAAACACTGCTAATTCTAGTCACCTATCACCCGCGGAATGGAATGAAAAACAAAGCATAAGCGTTATATATATAACGTTTATTGTTCTACGCTAATGTTAACGCTGTGACACGATAGCAAGAAAAACTTGAAAAATCGTTATTTATAAAAGCGGGAACGGGAAAATATCAAGGAAAATATTTAAGCACAGTTTCATGTCTACTTCTTCGTTATAGTTCACTGTGATTACCAAAGAACGTGATAAGCGAAACAGGGCGATGTATCGGCGTAGGTCATCGCTAAATTTCACCCAGAATAGTTGCTATTTATAGATGAATCAGAACTTCTCAGACTCATCTATAAATAGCAACTGTTCTCGGTGAAATTCAGCGATCCTATGACTATACATCGTCCTGTTTCCCTCATCACGTTCTTTGGCAATTGTCTTGAGTTAAAGAGTTAAAACGAAGAAGTAAACTTGAAAGTAAGCTTAAATATTTTCCTCGATTCCCCGTTCCCGCTTGTAGAAATAACAATTTCCCTATCATGTCACAGCGTTATATGTTTACATTCTCGAAACGTAGAACAACAAACGTTACAAGCGCATTATAAGCTTATACATTTTTGTTTTTTCAATTCATTCCGGAGGTGATAGGTGATTAGAATAAGCAATGTTCCTTCCAAAAAAATGCAACAAGTCATACGTACCTTTCTTCTTGTCAAACCCATTTTCTTCACGAATCGGTTGATCGCACGCCGATCATGATTCGTTTTCCCGTTGCATACTCTATCCACTCCTGAATTTCGCCGTCGTACACTTCGGGATACTGCCAGATTTATGCTCGTGGTGAATAACATGTCGTTTGCTATTTTCAGGCCAGAAAAGCTAGAATTATTACTTCACACTTCGGTTTAACTTATTCACGAGATTAAACGCACGCTTACCATCGGCCACATAGGATAATCCACCGAGCGGGTATTTAAGTAATTCTGAAGAAATGTCGAAATTTCTTTACAAATATCTGTCAAACGTGAAGTATTCTTGCAACATCAACAACTCTAAAGCTTCTTACTAGTCAATATATGACTCGTCAGCGCAAATGTACGGGATAATTTGGCGCCATCCTTATTCCTTCGCTCAATTCAATTGCGGTAACATCACACACTTCCCATATAAGGTATGGTTGACGGAAGCGTATTGCAAAGTGTTCAAAGGTGTTTTGAAAAGAAAAGTCGCGTAGTAGTGAAAATGGTGGTAATGACGTTCAAATGTTAATTTTAAGTCATAGTAATCAAAATCATCACGTAACATTAAAAATCTAGGATCCTCATCGAAATAAGATATGAAAATGAATTTAACAGTTAATGTCAATTCGGGATTAGGTCAATCCTGATTTAAATGACCGGGTCCTGGACAGCACAGCCGATCTAACATTCCAAAGTTACGATTCAAATAATGAAATGCTAAGACTCTTGTACTCTATCGTATTCTCTTCCAGTTTTTCGAATTCCCACTGTGAAGTTTCAAATCACCTTCATCGTAATTTTGAATCCTCAGACTTAAATGTTTGAAATACTGAAATACTGTTCCGAAAGGTTCCGGATTTCTTGACACCATTCTCTACACAGTCACAAAGGATGCCTTCATTCATACGCAGAAAGAGGTTCGCTTGAGATTTGGACTGCAATTTAGTCCTCAGAGCCCTCGCAACTAGTAAGGAGAATTTGTCTAAATATCAAGACATCTTATCCTTAATGATCATTTTCTTTATTCTCATCACTTGAATGTTTGAACGAGTAGTGAAAATGTTAACAGAAATTTCATTTTCGTCACTGTTAGGGCTTAAAGGGTTAAAGTTCAAAGGTACTGGCTCCTGGTGCTGACTAAGAAAAACACTGTATGTTTGTTCTTGTCTTCGGGAAACCGTTTTGTTCATGAGTTCTTTCTCGGCTTCTAGATTGGAGTGGTGAAATTCAATTACGTGGCTTCCACACCAGTTGAACACAACAGCGATGGAAGAGGCTGCCACAGCCAACGTTTAGCGACTGCCACACCGATCACCATCAATTACTTGGAGCGTTACGTTGATGCCATTGTTGCCTTTGGTAGGGATCAATGATATTTTGACAAACAGCATAGTTGCAATTTTTCGATTCTCTTTACGTTTGGTTGTTTAACAAACGTTTAGTTAAACAAACGTTTAGTTGTTTAATCAGTGTATTTATTCACTTGATTTTAGCCTTCACTTTGGAGTCTTCAAAACCAATGACAGCACGATGAAAACCAATTTCATCTACATGAAATTGACGTTACACTGACCACTTATAGCGAGGGTTTTCCTGTCTTGGTCGTGTAAAGCAATTGTGACGTCACCCTCTCCAAGTTGAGAATCGTGTACTGATTGGCTCAGAAAGTCTCATTTGATTTGATTTGATATGCCCAGC
Organism: Siderastrea siderea; assembly: GCA_964030785.1. NCBI lineage: Eukaryota > Metazoa > Cnidaria > Anthozoa > Scleractinia > Rhizangiidae > Siderastrea > Siderastrea siderea. Next base: position 3,776,516 of record OZ034977.1, read on the forward strand.
TTATCTACCAATCAGGCGCGGGATGACAGTAAGAAAGCAGGGAAAGGGCTTAAAAAAGACAGGAAACCACAATATGTGTTCGTGACCATCCGTGTGATTGCCTTCTTGGGGTTTCATCTCTAATCTGGTGTAAGTAGCTACATAATTAAAACTTGGAGAAGTCGCCGTCACCTGCAACACGATTATCAACGGTATAAAATTTACTTACTTGCCTCACGCCCAACCTCCAACCTGGAGGGCCAGCATGGCCAGGGGCTGTCCTTTGTCAGGTCCCTTCCCCTTGTCCAATCCGGCATGGTTGAACCTACCATGGGCCAAAGCCCCAGCCGGTATAGCTTTTGGGGTCATTTTTTTGTAATAATAACAACATTTTTATTTTCAGCAAATAAATTACATATCATACTGCTATTGAGACGCCAAGCTTCGCCATTGCGACAAGGTGACAGCGTGTAAAGACCGATACATTTTCTTTTTCGTCTTGTCAAAAAGGGAGACAAATTCGCGTCTAGAAGGCTATCAATTGATCGGCTCTGTACATGACTTCGAGACGTCAGGTACAGTCATCAACAATCTCATCTACATGATCATACAAATTTCAAACCTTTTCATGTCACACTTTTCTCTTTTATTTAAGAGGTACTCGAGTCTTCGACCTTTTCAAAAGCACATCTGCTGGAAGTGGTTCCTCTTGAAAAATAATTATCTCTTTGTTTCTTTCGTGCAGGAGGTACGGTTTATAACAGGGCATTTACTCGCGCATTCGACCTGCTCAAAGGTACTTCTGATGGAAGTGGTTCTTCAAGGAAGAAAGTCATCCTCTTTCTTACCGATGGTGAACCGATTGACAGTCCATCAACAATCATACAAACCATTCAAACAAAGAATGCTGAGCTGAACAACGAAGTGGTGATAATGACTTATGGGATGTTTAGCGATCTGCAAATCCTTAGAGATATTGCTAAACAAGAAGGATATGGTCATACACCGGCACAGGACGTTAAGGTAATCCATTTCATTTGGTGACTGTCCCTTCAGTAATAGGTTAAGTGACTTATGGGATGCTGGGGAACTTGGCAATCCTCCGAGACATTGCTAACCAAGAGGGGCATGGCTTCCTCGGGCACCTAATGTTACTGTAAGTAATTATGAACGAATGCATTCTATTCTGTCACCCTCTCTCCTGTAACACGCTAGCTGACGTGGTAAGAGCAACACATGGGGGTTCACTGATATTTTTATCACGTTTTGACGTTTGGGACGTTTCTGCTTGTAATTCTTTGTTTTTAATAGAGCTTACATCCCATTGTCAATTACAAAAAGCTGCGGGGTCCAAGGGTTTTTTCTTTGTTGAAATGACAACGATACAGAGACAAAAACTTGTTACATCCGAAACAAGTTTTGAAAAGCAAAGTAAGCAAAGTTTAAACTTTTGAAAGCAAAGTAAAAGTCCAGACGAGGTCCGCGACCGAGGGGTCTTGGGAAAGCTAAAAAAGTCGGAAGTTAGCAAAGTTGGTCCTAGGGACCCTGGATGTAGACTCAAAGTATCAGCCTCCTGACTGTCACAAGGGTTCATCACCAAAAAATAATGATAATTGAAATAAATAAATAAATAAATAATATAAATAAATAAATAATACAAATAAATAAATAAATAAATAACACGTTGATATTTTGCATTAATTTGTAAGGAGAACAGCTCCAATTTCTCAATTTAGACTCTTGTCATCTACATGCAGGCACGCTGAGTTACATTTGTGAAGTTTCTTCTGATAAGCTAGCTACTAACAGTTTGATATATTATTTTCGTTTTGTTCCAAGGTTGGGAAATTTACGTATGTGGACAGCATAGATAACTTGCGAAGTGACATGGCAACTTACTACGACTTTTTCTCATCTAGTAATACAGTTCGCAATGAAACAATCATATCAATTCCTTACATCGATACCTTTGGTACCGGTAAGAAATCTTTCTTCTTCGTAAATTGTCAGCGGATTAAGCACGGTCTAATTTGTCAAGGAAGATTGGGCTTATCATTATTCTATTCTGAATAATTATTTTCGATTTTTTTGCGGATCGTAAAAAAAAAACCCGCAAAAATTTAGTGCCACCAGGTATTACTCTACAATATCCATTCAACCAGGTGTACACATAAAAGTTTGGTTAAAGCAATATCTTATCAAGTTACTGTTAGAATTGTGTTAATGCGTTGCAGGCTTGCGTGACGCGCATCCTATATGAACCCTTAAACGCACAAAGACTTGTCGACTGGACAAACCTCGTGCGCCGAGAATCTAATTTTCCGGAAAGAACTGCTAAAGGCAAAACCACAGCGACAAACCAGTGAGGAGTGCCGGATCTTGTGTAGACCTGGATCAGTAAAAATCTTGAAGATGAAAGTAAACAACAGTAAACTGATCCTTACGGCGAGAAGATTAAGAAATTAAAATGGAAACAGAAATGAAATAAAGTAATATATTTGTCCGATATTTCGGTTTGCAAAACAAACCTTCTTCGGGGGCTAAAAAAGAAAAGTGAATACAACTACAAGACGACCGTTACATATATGGGTTTGAAATACAGCATAACAGAAAATGATAGGCTACGAAAAGTTGACAAGTAACTAATTAAGTTCATCGCGTCTATTTGTACCGCGAGGTTCAAGTGTCATGGCTTTATCTTTTTCCGCCACCAAAGAAGAACGACGTATCACTGACTCCCTAAGTTGTAAATCTAAAAACTTAATACACCTTATTAAGTGTAAAAAATGCGGTAAACAATACATCGGAGAAACTAGGCACCAACTTAATGAACGCTTTGGTGAACATCGCCGCTCTATCCTCAATCACAATCAGCTAATCAACCCCACTCCTATTTCAGAACATTTTAACCAACCTGGCCACTCCATCAACGACGTCCTCCTTATACCGCTTGAACTTATCCACAACAACCGTGACTCTGTTAGAAAAGCACGCGAGGCGAGCGTGCTTTTCTAACAGACGTCGTTTTGCGAGACGTCGTTTTGCGAGCTCTCGCAAAACGACGTCTGAGTAACGAGCGCAGAAATTCCATACCGATGACGCGTCACTACTCAGATCTAGGTAGTGCTTCTGATTGGTTGGAACGCGAGGGAATTTCCTTTTTTAACCAATCAGAAGCACTACCTAGATCTGGGTAGTGGACGTCATCAGTATGGAATTTCTGCGCTCGTTCCCCAGACGTCTTTTTGCCAGAGCTCAAGTAGCAACCTCGCGAAACGTCGGCTGTTTACTCAAGCTAGCGATAACCTTGCAATTAGTCTTACCTCCAGGATGAAGAGTGTAAAGTTCTTGTATTTGTCGATCAACTGGCACAACAACACCAAGGGAGAAATCAGTATGCTCTAACTGAGTCCAAAAATATGTTGAATTCACAGCTTTCACTGTAACTCCTTCTTTCTGTTTCCCTCCTCGTGGCAAAAATCGCTTTGCAACAAATATTTTGGATCCAGATTTGCCACTAAAGTAGAAAATTGAATGAATAGAAGTAAGGTCTTGTTTTTTTCAACAAATCCCCTTGAATGTTACAAGGCCGTACTGAGTACGTTCTGTATCAGGGCCTGGGGCCCGTTTCTCGAAACTCCCGATAACCTTTCGGGCCCGGTAAGTATTTTTTCGAGCTCATTTATTTATCAGCTAATGGCAATTATTAGCACAAACTTAGCGATATGCTTAAAGAAATTGTAAAGATTAAAATTTAGCTTAAAAAAACAATAAAAATTTTGTAGCTATTCGAAAATATTGTACATCTAAAATATTTCTCGGGCCCGAAAAGTTATTGGGAGTTTCGAGAAACGGGCCCCAGGTTACATAAACACCCGTAACACGTTTATAAATGCGTACGTAAGTGTCCCCGTAATTTAGGGGTGTTGCATAAAGAGACTTAAGTGAACTGAAGTATTGGATCTTAAGATTATCGGAAGCGACCACTTAAGTGTTTATGCAACATAATTTATGGGTGTTGCATAAAACTCTCTTAACCCCAAATTTCACCCGTAACGTTACGAAATCTCTAGAGGTCCCGTAAGTCTATACGTCTCTCTGTTTCAACCAATCAGAGCGCGCGTCATATCGAAACTCTATTACAATAAACATTATTTTAAAAAATGATGACGTAGTAATCCAACTAGTCTCATAGAAAGTCATTTTGTTGAAATGTAATCGTCCGGGTAAATGCAATCCTGAGAAAGACTGTTTGTGGTGACATTGACTGATGCTTCGACAACCTGATCTGAGCAGAAGTCATCACTTGTTTCTGTTGATTACTTCCCCTTAGGTTGTCGAAACGTCAGTCAACAGCACCACAAACAGTCCTTCTGAGGCCTACATACACCCGGGATGTACTTCACCAACTTATGATATGACTCATGGGTTGTTGAAAACAAAATAAAGAAGGAAATATGCTTACACAGTCATTGAGGCAAACACCTCGTTGAACTCTGGTTCTGGTTCCAAGGCCCTTATGTCTAAATATACTGGGTCTCCATAAGCGCTTGTTGGAGCTGGCAGGAGAGGATGAACTACGGCCCTTCCTGATCTGCCGGTCATAAAAGCGTATGTACTCCGTCCTTGGTCAAATAACGACAAATCAGATGTCAGATCCTCGATGTTGATATCAGTGCCTGCTACGCCAATGAACTTCTTGTTATGATCATAACAAGGAAGGGTAATTGACATCAAAAGTCCTGGCAATAGAGAGAGAAAAGAATAAAATAATGTCAATTAATAATAAGAATTATTTATAAAACGTTACTCTGGTTAAAACTTTGGTTTGGTTTTGCTACATTGTAAAATTTAATTGACACAAACTGGATCTGTTACCAGGTGGATTCTTAATACGAAGTTTTTATAAAACGTTACCCTGGTTAAAAACTGTAAATGCAAAATGCAGTTTCTTCCAGGCTTACCTGTTCCAAAAGCGTCAATATATGGCACAGAGGCTACCGGTCTATAAAGCTGTTTTACGGATTCAATCTGGTTGTGATATGAGGCCATTTCACTTCTAAGGGTATTTATATCTTTCACTAAGGTGTATTCTCCAGGCTGAAGTTAAGAGAGAAAATATAAAGGTCACAGTGAACGGTAACGTTGTAGTTGCAGCAACGTGTTGGAATAAAAGACAATTTGCTTTCATAAAGCGTTAAGCCACACCTAAGGGGCTGGCTACATGGACTTATGCCAGTCGTGAAATTTCTTTTCATCTCTTTACGGTGGCCAATTTACGTTATCAAGGGGTTTACTTCATACCTCTTCGAAACAAGGGATACATGTTAGCTCACACAGTGATTCGCGTCACTGTGTACCGCAGTAGTGTCATGAGTAGAGACAGTGCAAAGTGTTCCAATGGTCAAACATGAGGGTTGTTCAGAAACTTAAGATTTAGAGAAGCATGAAATGATTCCAGCCTTCAGTTCCAATTCTGTGAGTGAAGAAGACATTAATGTTATGTTTTACGAAAAGAGTAACATTTAGGTGACTATAATACCATTTGAATTGCTGAAATGTTTTAGATTTCATTTTTTTTTATTTACCTTGATGTCCCCAACTGTTTTATTTCCTTTTATATATTTTGCTGTGTTTTGCTTGGCAATATCTTGGAGTATTTCCTCAGTTTTGCTATTTACATTCCCGAACCCAAACGTAAGAATGACCACTGAGTTGTTCAGCTCCAAGTTCATGTCTCTTATTGTCTGAAATATCGGCCCTTCCTCATCCTCAGGAGGGGCTTCGTCCGTTAGAAATAATATAACTCTTGTAGTTTTGCTTTTTCCATTTTCGTCAGAAGCAGAAGCCTTTAGGAGTTTGAAAGCCTTTTCAAAACCCAATCTGTATCGGGTGCCTAGTCCTGGAACGTGAAAAAAGTATCATCAACAAGCTTATAGAAAAAGAAAAAGGGTCGCAAAAATTCCACATTGGAACAAATAGATACGTGCACCAGTTTCTTAGGGGGTTAACAGTGGGGCGCTGAAAATCAAGAAGAAACGGAAATTATACAAATCAACGGGGATTTCAGTTAAAAACCTAGCCCAAAATGGGGCGCTACACACATCGGAATAGATTATATAATGGAATAAACCGCAATGAACTGGAACAGAAAGACCTAGAATGTACCAGGAAGACACTGTAATTAAAAAAAAAAGAGAGCTAGGAGAACTGCAATCACCATCCCACTTTAGACAAAATATACTGGTTTTCCTAGCCACTACTGTATCCACTAAATACCCCCCCCCCCCCCCACTTTGCACCATGTTTGGGACAAGAGCTCTCCCCTGTGTTTCAAACAATTGACAGGCACAACTGACTATGTGTCTAACGTACCATCAGCACGAAGGTAAGCAACATAGTTTTTCAAACTTCTTATATTGGCCGGTATTGCCAGAGCTAGTCGTTCACTGTAGCACCCACTTGGCGTTGATACTCCAGAGTGAAATGACACAATACCAACCTAGGGGTAGCAAAGTAAAGAACACGAGGAGAGATTGTAAGTCACGAGCCGAAGGAGACTTGATTTACAAGTTTTTCGAGTGTTATTCCAACATCCCAAGTGGTTTACTGAGCCAATAAACCATAGAAATGTCTGGTGTATTGCTTTTATACAATACCGTATTTTCTCGATTAAACGGCGGGGGCGTTTATGTTAAACTCGGCCTCGTATACCCGGCGTTAATTCGAACCCGGTGTTTATTCGGGGCCTGGCGTTTGTTTATTACGTGCATGTTTCAGCCATCCGTTTTTTTATCATCAGTAACGGAGATTTATTGAATTAAGAACCAAATTTCAACGAAAACGTTAACAAAATGTGAAACAATGTCACCAAGTTTGCCATCTTATCTCAGTGAATCTGGTAAGTCATTTATCAAAAGCCATCACTGACAGGAACAGTTTCAATTTCTCCGTGAAACACAGAGGAAGCGTATCGGCAACAGTTCGACAGCAAACGTACTTTGTAAGCAATTTAGAACAAGGTGGTGGCGAAGTTCCTGCTCCATCAGTTCTGAGAAAGGCAAAATTATGGAAAGATTCAAGGAGCCGCTGGACAAACCTTCGAACGTTCCTTGCTAATGACGGACAAGCCCGCAGAAAATTTACCATGATTTAAAACATATTGACACGATACCTGACGCGTCGTTTGTTTCATCTGTTCTTGAAGTACAATTGTAAATGGTAGCTTACGCCTTTGAATATCAGTGTGTAAATTCAAATAAAATGGTAGAAAGAGAACTAGTATGCAGTTACGACACATAATCCTGATTTAATATTACCCATCTCGAATAAACGTCGGAACCTCAAATAGACGCCGGTACCCCGAATAAACGCCGGGGGCTTTTATTTTTAACTCGCCCTTGTAGATCCGGCGTTTATTTGAATCCAGCGTTTATTCGGGGTCCGGCGTTAAATCGAGAAAATACGGTAACTTCATTTTTCATGTGGTTTACTGGTATAATAATCAATAGGTAGGTATTGACCAATCACAGCGTGCGCATTATCTTCAGTTATTGTAAAAAAAAACCAATAAAACCTAATTTAAAGATGTAACTAAAATTTAAAGGCCACGAAATTTTGTTTAATCATTTCAATCAAATCTTTACCATGCATTACCTTGTCCTTCGGATTCATGGTGTCCAACACTGTGTTAGCAGCTTCTTTGGCTTTGTCAAATTTATCGCCCACCATGGAATTACTTGTGTCGATAACCAGCACCACATCTTTGGCTTGAGGTGTAGCGGTTTCCACGTAAAATGGTCTGTATCGAGGATCGTATTTAGGGCATTCTTCTTTGTCTTCGTAAGCAGGAAAAAAAAAACCTAATTTAAAGATGTAACTAAAATTTAAAGGCCACGAAATCTTGTTTAATCATTTCAATCAAATCTTTACCATGCATTACCTTGTCCTTCGGATTCATGGTGTCCAACACTGTGTTAGCAGCTTCTTTGGCTTTGTCAAATTTATCGCCCACCATGGAATTACTTGTGTCGATAACCAGCACCACATCTTTGGCTTCAGGTGTAGCGGTTTCCACGTAAAATGGTCTGTATCGAGGATCGTATTTAGGGCATTCTTCTTTGTCTTCGTAAGCAGGAAAATTCGTAAGTACACCTTCTTTCGACCCAAAGTACTGCCATTTGAAGAAAGGATACGTTTCGGAAATTTGCTTCATTTCATTGAAAACGGTTTCATCTAAAAGGACCGGGTTTGATGAAGCAGTGCCAGAAACGTTCAAACAAATGCTATTTAGGTCCACGTTAGATCTGAACCTTACATTGTATTTCAGTTTTGATTTATCAGCTTTACAGCACTCCTCAGCTGGTTTGGGTTTTCCAGCCCTCTTGTACGAGGCTTCAATCGCCACCTTCAGTCGCTTTGCTAACTCATACCTATTGTTGAACTTTTCAGCAAGTTTAAAAGCCAGTGAGGTAGTGATCTCTTCTCCTTTGATAGTCTCCTTGTGGTATTTAAGGCTGTTGAAATACACCTATAAGAATAAAAGAAAAACACACCTTTTTTTTAGTGGTTTAACTTAGAACTGGACACTGTCAAAAAAAGCTGATCAGCCGGTGTACCAATTTAACAAAGCTACATCAAAGGCTTTTATTCACAAGCTAAGAAATTAGGAAAGCCTTCTATAGAACAGTAAACAGTAATCCTTGAAATTATTGTTCAAATGATCGTTCAGACTTTTGGTCAGACTTTTTTCCATGTAGAACAATTAATTCAAAAGAAAAATCTTTTTCTTGGCTTGATATTGTGTCTTTCGATTGCATGTGTAATTACTCTCAAATTAACAACATCAAATAAAAAGCTTAAATTTGCATGGCCTAACGCTGATTACAGCTGACGTAACCCTTGCCCTCTTTTCCGTGTGTGCATAAAGGTTTACGTTTCAGTTAGAAAAGAATACAACAAAATCGGCCGGCTGGATTTGTATTTGCGCACAAGCGTTAATTATAACTTTGAAGTTTTCCAAATGACTAAGGATTAGGCCTTTAAACGACCTCAGGTGACTGACCAATTGCATTGGCAGCGCTCGCCATGTAAAACGAGCTGCCAAGGAAATCATTTTTTTCCATTTTAAGAGATCGTTTCATAACTGAATTAGTTCGTATTGATGACTATTTTGTTAATAATTTTTATAATTACGTCTATTGTAAGTTTGTAGCACCGCAATATGGGCATATGAGCGTTTTAAAAAGAACCTGGGCATAACAGATCACCAATCCATATAAGGTTGCAAACAAGAGAGGAAAAATTAATCCTCTCTTGGTTGGAACGTAACCTACCATATCAGACCCCCACTATCAGGCCCCTAACATACCATGCCAGGCCCCGACCTACCATATCACTGAGGCCCCGATGATGTAAGGTTCTTTTAACTGTAATTTACGTTACATTCGATTAAATAGGTCTGTAATATTAAGAAAAGAATTGAAAGTGAATGTCATTTAAACCGCTGAGTCGTTCAATTAAATGGCGTCAAACTCAGGCTCCCCGGGCTGGATATGACACGGACAAGTAGCACACCGTGAACGTATAAACATCTGACTTGGGCAACTCAGTGAATCATTTGCTTGACTCACCACCGTATTTCTATTGATCAACGAGTAGGGTTAAGCATCCGTGTGATAAACTACAACCTTAGCCAATTTTGTTGGGAAGGTTGTCACATTTTACCATACTTTTGTTTCCCTCCCCTCCCCCCTTTTCAATGTTGGATTTCAATGGACTTTTCTTCTGCAGTATTGTCTGGCAAACATTCAACATTGAAACGGGGGGGGGGGGGGTGGGGGTACCGGCGAAAAGAGACAGAGAATAATTTACGACGGCATATTTGGACACGGTAAATAAAATCTTACTAAAATTCTGTTCATGGTCAACCTTCCAAACAACTTCCAATACTTTAATTTGGATCAAGATACTGAGTTCAAATTTAACGTTTTTTTTTTCCGAAGAAAATCTCGCGTACATATTTGCTGTTATATATATTTCCGCAAATGCGATCCCAGTTTCTAAGGAAGAGTAACTGAACCCAAGATATGTTGAACTTGACTTGTGACGCATCATTTCACTGAGCTCCTCTTTATTTTTAAAACACTCTTGGAGATAAGAAGTTTGTGACGAGCGTGGGACAAAGAAAAAACCTGAGTCCCCGACGGGAATCGAACCCATGACCTCCCGTACACCGGGCGGGCGCTCTAACCACTGAGCTACTGGGAGATTGGTGGCGGGCGAGGTCATATTTACTGAGTTCGTTGTGACACGCGTCCTGCATACTGCAAGGATCAGCAATGTTGAAAGCACCGTGTGTGATAATAAAGAAAGAAAGATGGTAAATTTTAAGCTCGGAAAGAAGTGAGAAAGATGGAATATTCAGTTTGTCTCGAGCGTGGGACGACGGGAATCGAACCCATACTCCCGTTTCCGTCGGGGACTCTTTCCGAGTTTAAAATTTACCATCTGTCTTTCTTTTTTATTACTCTTGGAGATAATTACACAATCAAGCAAAGCAACGCTATAAATGACATAAATGATTTGTTAATTTAAGAAAATTCTTTCAGCTTTTTCAACTGAAAGGCAGAGCAATGAACTGCAATAATATATATATTATTCTTGTTTTTAATTTTCAAAATTTTCCCCTACTACTTATCAGCACAAAAAGCTCATGTTTCCCATTTTATAGCGAAGAGACAGCTGACATTATACACTAATTTCTTCCGTAAATGGATCCAAAACGAAGAAACAAAGCTGACGTAACCCTTGCCCTCTTTTCCGTGTGTGCCGATGATAAAAGTTTACGTTTCTTAGAAAAGAATTCAAAAAAATCAGCCGACTGGATTTGTATTTGTGCACGCGCGAACTGTTTTGAGAAAAATCACCCCACACGTCAACTGGTGACAGTCTTCAGTGCTACGAATGCCAATAAGGTAATAATAATAATAATAATAATAATAATAATAATAATAAGGAAGGTTCATTAAATACATGTTGTGGCACAAGGTGTGAATTAATACATGTTTACAAATTCAACGTAGGAAATAGAAAATACAAATGCTGTAAATCGCCTGAAATATTGATTTTAATATGAATATTCATAGTTTGGTTTGTGCTGAGCCGCACGTGTGTAGTCGGTTTCCAGCAACGGAGTTAACCTTGTCGCTGCATAGGAAAGCTCTTGAAAGGATAAATCTAGAAGATTAACTTCACCTAGGTTATTTCACAAATTGTAGAAAAAATACACAACAGAAGAGGTCTTCTAAGTCATATAAACGTCACATTGAAAAGCTCAAATCCGCACAATTGCAAGAAGTTAACCCTCTTTAAGCCCCAAAAGTGATCAAAATCAACCTTCTCCTCATCATATCAGTCGCATTTTAACTCATACAGGTCATGAGAACAAAGGAAATGATCACCAAAGATGAGTTTTCCTGATGTGCAAAGAGGTTCTCCCAATTAGTACTCAATGAAATGTATGGAGACCAGTAAGAGGAATTAGTATAAGGATGCCAGGGCTTAAAGGCTTAACTCTTCTCCGTCAAGACTAGTATTTTCCCGACGTTAACGTCGGGAACCATTGAACCACTTGTGACGTCATCATTTTTGACGTCACCAAATTGTTTTGATAAGCAGCTAATACAGCAAGGACAGATCCATCAATACGTGTGTCCATTTTGAATATCGACCAAATTCTGGCAGAGCTATACCAGAAAATACGTGTCCAATTTTGGTTGCAAAGTTGGTGGTAAAATAGGCCAAGTCACCTAGTTGATCAATGTTCCATTTCCAGGTTTTTTGAAGGACTGAGGCCAAAACTTTTCCAGTGGATAGAAAGGGAATAAAGGGTAGAAGATAAAGAGAAAACAAAGGAGGAGAGAAAAAGGAAAGCAAAAGAAGCGAGAAGAAAATTGGAAATGAATCCGCCATAAAAAAAGTCCAAATTTTGGCTTATGCGCCTGCTTGAAAGCAAAATATTGTACAATTTGCAACAGACGCGGGTTCAAAATCTAGCTTAATTGTAAGAAAACGCTTTTGTAGCAAAGTTTAGTGGCATTTGGCAACATAGCACTAAAAAAACCGCTTCAACGGTAAAAAGAATGCCTTTTTACCGTTGAAGCAGTAAAAAAGGCATGTTCAGCACATTTGCTTTTCAGTGTGAAACGCACGTGGTAAATTTTGTTATATTGGTAATCCACTGCGGGTATTTTTAACGTACAGAAGACTGAGCCTTTTAAATAGAAATTAATTTGTTCAACGGACAGGTATTGTCATCATCCGCACTTGTCATCAAATGTACATAGATGACGTTTATGTTCGTTTTGTTTTCTTCACATTTTCTATCTTTGGCAATCCAGTTTTCCCTCTTCCTAACGCCTATACTTTCCAAACGGAACCGAAGCAATGAATTAATCATTTTCACTAACCTGCATTTCGTCCACTCCGAGAGCATCCTTGGCAAATTTTTGTAGCTCTTTTCCAATGAGTTTGGGATCCAAGAGAATTGCATATGATTGACATAAGAAGATAGCGCAAAAACAAAACAAAAACACAGCTAAAATCGTCTTTGCGTGTCGAACATGGATTATCGCAGCCATGTCTTAACGTCGATTAACTCGACTTGAAGTTTCCGCGAGCGGGGTCAGTAAATGTTTACCGCCCTCATATGCT